>OX451737.1:1468938006-1469614133 GCA_948472305.1 Vicia faba
GAACACAAATTTAAGTTCTATTATGCTCTTCATGATGAAAGAGTTCAAATTAATCACGATGTCCACCGGAGTCAAATAAAAATTGCATAAAAGCTACAAATAAACCAAGTTGGTGAAGCACCATCTCACTTTTTTCATTCAATAATCGAACATATTCATTTTTAAGGTAAGAATTCTTAAAAGTAGAGAAAGAGATACATCAATAGTAGAAGAATGAAAGTTATGAGAGTTCAAACCAAACATTTATTTGCAAAAATCATTTTGTGAAACAATTGACCAATCATCTTGAAGCAATAACTTTGCTTTGTTCATACTACTATCTGGTTTAAGAAGACTTTCAACTTGACTCTCATTTGTCTCTTTTTCTTCAACATCTATATATCGTGGAAATTCCTCCTTAGTATGCATTTCTTCAACCGTTTTCTCAAGAGATAAATAAATTAAAGTAGTAGAAGGATGAAAGTTAGGAGAGTTCAAACCAAGCATTTCTTTGCAAAAAAATTTTTGAGAAACAATTAAACAATCATATTCAAACACTAACTTTTCTTCATTCACATTACTCTCTTGTTTAAGAAGCCTTTCAACTTGGCTCCCATTTATCTCTTTTTCTTCGACATCAATATATTGTGAGAATTCCTCCTTAGTATGCAGTTCTTCAACCTTTTGCTCAAGAGAATTATCAAAAGTAGACAAAGATTTAATGTGACAAAATATGAAAGAGCCTGCAAATTTGGTTGGAAGAATGCTCTTACTTTCTCTCTCTTTGTCTACCGAATCATTTTCCTCATTCATTTTCTTTTGAAAAATACTACCAACTTTAGTTTCACTCTTTTCTTTTATACTATACTTTTCTCTCAATGATAACTTCTCTATTTTTCTTGCTACTTTTTTATGTCCATTTTCAAAAAGATATTCTACAAACTTCGAGTCCAATACAAAATTTTGATTGTAACCCTTATATGACTTATCTATTCTCTTCTTTTCTTTATCACTTTTTTTCATATTTTCTATATTTTTCTGTATTGCATATCACTTATCCTCCCTCCCTAAATTTCTAAATCTTCTTTCTTTTTCTCCATCTCTTCTTCCATGCCTCATTTCTTCCTCATAATAGTTTCTAGCATCAAATTTCACCATAACACAAATAATAATAATAATAATAATAATAATAATAATAATAATAATAATAATAATAATAATAATAATAATAATAATAATAATAATAATAATAATAATAATAATAAATAATAAATAAATAATAATAATAATAATAATAATAATAATAATAATAATAATAATAATAATAATAATAATAATAATAATAATAATAATAATAATAAATGATATTTTCCACTCAACTATTTGATTTTTAAAATAAGAAGTATTTGATAGAACACTGCTAGACATTATAGAATAATACAAGACATTTTTTGTATTATATTGTGTTTGATGAATGTACTGAATAACTTTTTTCCTCAATTTTACTTGATATGTATATGCATTAGACAAAATAATATAATTTTTACTATAATATTATTTATTGATATATAAAATATTAATATATCTGAATCAAAATAGTAAGTAAAAAGAAGTAGGAAATTTTTTACTATTTTATTTGATATTTTTATGTACTTGACAAAATAATATAACTTTTACAATAATATTTTTATTGACATATAAATAAAATATAAAATATTGATATTTATGAAGCAAAATATTAAATAACGAGAGAAGAGAAGAAAAATAATAAGTACGCTTTTTTTCCTTACTCAATTTAATATGTTGATGAACCGAATAAAGTTAATATAATTTTTATTATAATATTCTTTATTTATATATAAATATAAATATTATATTTATGAACTAAAATATTAAATAATAAGAAAGAGAGAGTAAACACTGATATTTTAATATTATTTTTTTGATAATTTGTGATTGGTAATAACAGATAATTATAAGTTACTCTTATAATTTAGGTGTAATCAACCATTCCTATTAGTGTGCATATGACTTGTTATAGTTTGAATCATTCATGCCTTGATGTTAGGAATCGGCATAAGAGCTCCCTTAAGATTAGGAATTAGTTATACAATCATATATCTTTTGTATCTATAAATAGTCAACATTTATGACTAGAATAATATATTGGAATATCATTCTCTTCATGGTATTCAGAGCGTAAAAGCTTAAAAGCAATTTTTTTTCCTCTCAATTTTTCTCTCTCTCACGATCCTTACTATGGTTTCACCTTCTGACACCCAAATGACGTCTAATGTGTCATCTCCGACAAACTGATCATTTTGAATGATGGTTCTCAACTCTCCATCAAACTGGATGGAGACAATTACCCTGCTTGGAGAATCCAGTTCATGGCTCTTTTAACAGGCTATAATCTCCTAGGCTATATTGATGGAACTAAGTCCTGTCCATCAAAACAACTCGAGACCAATACCACGGCTATCTATCTAGCCTTTACTCATTGGATTTGACAAGATCAACTTATTCTACATGGAATCATATCATCTGCTCACCTAGGAACTGTCAAAAGTTCCAATCAAGCATGGGAGATCCTAAAAACCATGTATGATGGTCGCTCAAGAGTACGTATCATCGCACTCAAACAACGAATTTCCAATTTCAAAAAAGGAAACCAAACGATGGCTACATATCTTCAAGGAATAAAGAAAGTTTCGGATGAACTCTCAATCATTGATCATCCTCTTGATAAAACTGACCTTGTTATTCACACTCTCAATGGTTTGAGTGTTGAGTATCGTGAAATTTCCGCTACACTTAGAAGCATAGAAAGTCCAGTTGCCTTTTCCGAACTTCATGAGAAACTGATCGACTTTGAAACAATTCATCACCAAGCTGATCCACTTGCAGTTGATAATGTGATTGCAACTGCCAATACAGTCACAAGAAACAACAACTATCACAACAAAAACCACAACAACTGTAGCTCTTCTCCAATTCCGAGGAATGGCGAAAATAAGATGGTCTGTCAATTTTGTGACAAGGCTGATCACACTGCTAAAACTTGATACAGAATTAAGGGATTTTTGAAATGGAATGGCCCTAAACAAACAGTGAACCTTGCATAGAATCAGGCTGCAACACAACATCGTAACTAGATCATGGACACTGGAGCATCTCATCATATTGCTCAAGACCTGCAACAACTCACGTTAACAATTCCATATCCTGGAGAAGATCAGGTGATTGTTGGTGATGGAACAGGTTTGAACATTACTCACACTGGTAACTCTGTTATTAATACTTCTGTCAAACCTCTTCAGCTTAAACAAGTCTTATGTGTGCCTAAAATTCAATCTAACCTTTTGTCTGTTTCCAAATTATGTCAATCTAATGGTTGTTCTGTTGAATTTTTTCCAAATTATTTTGTTGTCAAGGACTTGAACTCAGGTCAACCACTGCTTCAAGGACCTCGTAAACAAGATCTTTATCATCTATCCCGTGCATTTAGTCCATCCAGTCCACCACAAGCATTTCATTCAAACATCCACTCTACATCTACATAGCATCATAAATTAGGACATCCTTCTTTCAAAATAATAAAGCATCTGACGCACAATCATCATCTACCAATAAAGCTTCCAGCCTCACATGAGTGTAGTTCTTGTCACTGTGCAAAAATCCATAAGCTTCCTTTTTCAAATCATCATCTCACAAGCAGCAAACCTTTGGAACTTTTGTACTCTGATGTTTGGAGCCCAGCTCCTGTTAGATCCTTAGATGGGTATTTATATTATTTAATCATCGTTGATCATTTTTCCAAATATGTATGGTTGTATCCAATGAAACATAAGTCAGATGTCTTCTCTCTTTTTTTTCAATTCATGTCCATTGTTGAAAAATACTTTAATTTTCCGATTGTTTCTCTTTTCACTGATAATGCAGGAGAATTTATCAAATTAAAATCGTTTCTTGCGAATAATGATATTTCTCATTTAACCACACCATCGCACACACCTGAGGTAAATGGCACAGCAGAGAGGTGACACCGACATGTTTTTGAAATTGGTCGTTCTCTTTTGCATCATGCTAATTTACCCTCTCAACTATGGTCATTTTCTTTCACCACTGATGTGTACCTTATCAATAGGATGCCTAAACCAAACATTAATATGGTCTCACCATTTGAAGTATTGTTCAAAAGCACACCAAATTATAATAAACTTCATTCCTTTGGATGCTTGTGTTTTTCCTGGCTAAAACCATATATGAAAAATAAGCTCCAAACCAGGTATAAACCTTGCATATTCCTAGGATATTCCATGACACAACATGCATACTATTGTCTTGAACCATTGTCAAATAGGATATATGTATCCAGAAATGTCAATTTTGTGGAAAATTCATTCCCATATCAATCCATAATTAACTCGTCGTCTACTTATCCTCTAATTCCATCATCAGACTCTGTTGTACATAGTATTATTCATGTTAACCAAGATCAAAGTTCAGCTTCGGTACTAAACCAGTCCCTAGCGCATGAGTCATTTATGTATGTGCCACCTGTTCTCCCGTTAACAGTATCCAGTCCTGCACCAACCATTGTATCGAACCAAACACGAGTACCCTTGTCATCTGTACCTAGCTGTACACCTACATCTGAGTCATCAGTCCCGGTATCGAGTTCTATACCAGTTCCTGCATCGAATCCTACACCAGTCTCTGAGTCCATGCTTCCTATTGAGCCATCTGTAACAACAAAGATACAAGTGACTAGTGATAATTTAACAAGTTCTACCACCAATAATGCACACGATCAGGTCCAACCTTCACAAACAAATAATTCAGTTCAACGTGATCCTATTGTAACAAGGTCCCAAAATAATATATTCAAACCCAAGAAGTTATTTACTGCCACTAAACATGAGTTACAGGAAAATCTTGAGTCATCTACCATTACTCAAGCATTTAAAATACCACATTGGAAAGATGCTTGTTCTGCTGAATTTAATGCACTCATGAACAATGGTACTTGGACCTTGGTTCCACGTAAAGCTCACACTAATTTAGTTGGATGTAAATGGTTATTTCGGATCAAAATAAATCCTTATGGAAGTATGGCACGCTATAAAGCACGGTTGGTTGCAAAAGGATTCACTCAAACACCTGGTCTTGATTTTAAGGAAACATTTTCACCGGTTGTGAAAACTCAAACCATTAAAGTGGTTCTCACTTTAGCACTTGCTCAAGGGTGGTCTTTACACCAAATGGATGTTAATAATTCCTTTTTGCAGAGAAAATTGACCGAAGATGTCTACATGCAACAACCACCCGGATTCCTTCATTATGAATTTCCTCAACATGTATGTAAACTCAAGAAGGCTATCTATGGTTTACGACAAGTACCTTAAGCATGGCATGATTCTATCAAGTCTTTTGTTCTTTCTGTTGGATTTCAGACAAGCCTAAGTGATTCCTCCTTGTTTATTTACGATAAACATGGTGTACAAGTTTTCTTATTAGTATATGTTGATGACTTACTTTTGACGGGCAGTGATACTACCTTTTTAAATCATTTCATGATAAAACTTTCTAATAAGTTTTCTCTCAAACAACTTGGTTTCCCTCATTATTTTCTTGGAATTGAAATGATTCCAACCAAAGAGGGTATGTTATTATCTCAACATGGTTATATTAGAGAACTCTTGGATAAGTTCAATATGGCTGGTGCAAAGTCCGTCAACACACCATTGTGTATGACTACTCCTGTCAAACTACATGATGGATCAGCCGCTGCCAACTGAAAGCAATTTCGCAGTATCATTGGTGCATTGCAATATGCCACTTTGACAAGGCCAGATCTGTCTTTTGCAATTAATAAATTTTCACAATTCATGCATCAACCAATTCAAGTGCACCTCCAGCAACTCAAGAGAGTATTAAGGTATCTCAAACATACTATTAATCATGTTATGAGGCTAACAAAACCACTTCATCTCAAATTACAAGCCTTCACTGATGTTGATTGGGGAGGTAATTTTGATGGAAAAACATCAACTTCAGCTTACATAATTTACTTTGGTGGAAATCCTGTCTCATGGCTATCAAAAAGGCACAAAACTGTTGCAAGATCATCCACAGAAGCATAATACCGATCTGCTGCCAATATTACATCGGAGATTATGTGGTTGCTCAATCTATTGAGTGAACTAGGAGTACCGTCTCACATACCTACTCTCTTTTGTGACAATATTGGCACAACATACTTATGCTCCAATCTAGTATTTCACTCTCGAATGAAACATATTGCTCTAGATTATCATTTTGTACGACAGATGGTTCAATTGTGAAAAATACGAGTCTCTTATATTTCTATAAAAGACCAGCCGACAGATATTCTAACAAAGCCTATGCATCGAACCAGATTTTCATTTCTCATAAACAAAATTTGTGTCATTGATGGTGACTCAATTTCGAGGGGACATAATAACAGATAATTATAAGTTACTCCTATAATTTAGGTGTAACAAACCATTTCTATTAGTGTGCATATGACTTGTTATAGTTTGAATCATTCATGCCTTGATGTTAGGAATCGGCATAAGAGCTCCCTTAAGATTAGAAATTAGCTATACAATCATGTATCTTTTGTATTTATAAATAATCAACATTTATGACTAGAATAATATATTGGAATATCATTCTCTTCAATTGGGACAAAAAATTGTCCTATGATTTTGTGGAGACTATATTTCATGGTTTTATCTAGTCCATTGACATTTGTTCAGTACCATGATTAATTTCTATATCAAACATGATATAAACAAAAGTACCTTGTCCAATATCTCAAATTTAAGCAAATTAAACGCATCCTCTTGAATTTGTCACTCGTGTTTCCCTCAATTTATGACTTTTCAATAATGTGCACTCTTGAATTTTTTTCCGCACTCATAGTTTTTATTTTAAAATGACTTTTTTTAATAAATGTTTTTGTGTAGAATCTATTTATTTGCAGCATTTTTTTCAGATTTTTTTCTAAATATTTGAATTTCTCTCTCTTTTTTGGATAAATATAGACTTTAAATTTCCACAATCAAACATGTATTGAAGAAATAACATAAAAACAAATTTTCTTATGAAATTATGGATCAAACAGTGACTACTGACAAGGAAAGAAGATGAAATATTTTTTTTAAAATGTAACTTATAATTAAGAGATTATGATTATCAGTGTCTTCTTGTCTGTAATGATAGCGGCCATAAAAAGTTGCTCATTATATTAAATATCGTAGACCCTTGCAAAACGAAATTTACTTACGAATGAGACGACTTTTATGAATCCAATATGTTTAGAGCATGAGACAAAATCAAGTTCAACATAGATGCTAATTCAACATACAATGTGTCATAAGTGTTATGATATAAGGTTCATCCTTAAATACTTTTGTTGTCGTGTTATTGATCTCTTCTCATATATTATTAAAGTAATGATTAATAAATTTTTATTTTATCTTACAAGAACAAATTTTCACTAAATAAAATATATTTTATTCATAATCAGATGTATAACATGACGGTTATTTGTTTCACTACTTAACTAATATCATTTTTTTCTAAAAGTCTGAGAGCCGCAAGTCGCTTCTAATATTTAATTGTATATATATTTATTGAACTAATTTCATTCTATTACTAAAAAACAGTGGCAACGCCATTCTCTCTGATACGCGCGGGTTACCTATTAGTTTTTTATACGTAACTTATAATTAATGATGGAGGAGGGAGTAATATTCATTTTTCAATAAAAGTGTGTCAAATGCATCATTTCGAAGGATATTGTTTTCTAGATTTTTGTTGGAACATGTCCATGTTTCAATACCATGAATTTAAAAAATTCATTAAGTTTTGTATTATTAGAAATTTTGTTGTTGTTGTGTATTAATTGAAAAAAAAAATTCTAAGGTTTCACATTGCTTAGATTATATTTCTTGGTTACCTTACTTTATTATATAAGAGCATCCACATCCATCATTACCCATTTGAATTATTTAAATGAGACTCACATAATTTTTTATATTATTTCACATTTCTCATTTTTTTAAACAACCCATCTACAATTCTCAAATATCCATGTAACTCATCAAAAAATCTAAAATGGGTCCCACATTTAAAACAAATCAACTACATTCTTGCAATTTTATTTATATAATTTATTAAAAACTTTAAAATAGGTTCCACTAAACCCCACAATATACCCCATAATCCTTCTTTTCTTAACAATTTTTGAGAAAAAAATGAATAAAAAGACCAAATAAAATTTAAGAAGCGTGCTTTAGTATGAGGACGTGCTTTAGTTCAGGAACGTGAAAACAAGTGAAATATCCATTTATTATTGACACAATTTCTTTAATAAATGTGTAGGAACTCTCAAAGAACACCGATAATCATGCTCTAAGGAGTGTACACGTTTCATTCTAAAATACACCAAAACTATTTATTATTTTTTCATTCCCCACTCTTATAACTCTGCGTCTTTTGAATTGTCGAAGCGCCAATTTCTCCCTTTTCTTTTTACTCGTTGAATTTTGAGTACTTTCTTAAATTCTCTTTAGAGAATAATGTTAAGTTCTCCTCATTTGAGTTGAGAAATTATCAAGTAAAATTTTTGGATTCTCTTAATTATTCAAATTTCTCTTTGTTTGATAAATCTTTTTGAGTGGTCAAATGACCATTATTGAATTCACTTTTGAGAATTATTGAAATTTCTCTTAGCTTGAGAAATTATTACGAATGGAGGTTATACCAGATACTACGTTGGTATTTATACCATATTTGAACCGTCTTAGTACCATCATAAGGTATATTTCTAGACCAATTATCTACTGTGCATGAAATAATCGTATAATATCCTAGAGGTAGCGCACAAGTTCGATTATTTTGCATAATTTTGGACAGTGCCGCTGAAACAACCGGCTGAACAATCAACTGATAATGAAATCAATAAAGTCGCCATCAAATGTTTTTTATCCCACAGGAAGGGAAAGGTAAACATCGAGTAAACCTGAGAAGGGTGAAATCACGATCAAACGACCGAGAGATCGGATAAGGGAGTCTGTTACGCGAGGGGAAGATATTAGCACCCCACATGCGCGTAGTACTTTACGGTATCCACTCTTGCTATTCTAATCAAATGGTGTGTAAGAGGTTATATCTAAACTGTAAAGGGAATGCATGCAAAAGAAAAGGAAAAATAATGTAGGGAAAATAAAAAGTTGTGTTCATTCGGGCCCTACCCTAATGCATATGTATCCCTTTTATGGAATCAGAGCAGCTGTAGTTCGGCTCACATGTTTTTGTTGGTTGGTATTTTTTAATGAGCAATATTAATTTCGTCTTATGCCGCAACACGACCTTTGGAGACTTACGCGTCAGCACAAAAGGGAATTAACATGTCCTTTTGAAAAAGTTTGAAAGAAAAGCCCGAAGGCGCAAAAGAGTTTGTATTGGTTGATATCTTTTACCTTAAAGAAGAATTTGAAAGTTATTAGATGTTTTATGCATTTGCTAAGAAAAAGAAAGTTTTTATTTTAAATGCAAGAATGTAAAAGAAAAGAAAACATCTAAGGGAGACTAACCTAAATCTATCCCTAATGTTATCATACAATGATTGATCCTAAGGTCGAGGATAAAAGGGAAACGTCTACCCTATGTTAGTATGCATGGATACCTATCCTAATGTCTAGCTCGGAGACTACTCTATTCGAGCGATCCTAAGGGAAGCATGGTATAGCAAACAAGCAAGCAAACAAGTGCTTTGGTAAGAGCACACAAACATGAGTAGCATACTGACTCAAAGGGATGGGGAAACAAGAGAAATACTTTAGTTAAGGGGAGCATATCACCCGAAGCAAACAAGCGGGAGACGGATGCTAAGTAAAAATGTGACGTTCAAAGCGACAGAACACTTAACCAAGATATAGAAGATCGAGGTAGGTGACAGAAGACAATATGAACGATCACGGAGTGTCAGCGTCGGCCAATGCGAATTCTTGACAAAGCATGGGGGTTTGATTACAAAACCCTTCCCCACTTGACGGACTCGATACACAAGATCTGCACGACTCCGAAGCATCGACGTACAACATGATCTAAGGATGACATGGACTAGAATGTGCGGGGGTCGATTATGGACCGTCCCTGCCCGCCTCCTTTTGAGGACTTATCTTATGTAATATAATGCGGGCACAAATGTAAATACACGTGCGGAATACCTACTTCAAAGGTAGGATTTTAAACAAACACAAATAGCATACAGAAAGCGGTGTCTGCTACAGGACTTTAAACAACAACTTCAAGCACACGCTCTTTATTTTCTGCTTCCTACTTCACATAATCTCTAGAAAGCAATAAATTCCCCCTACTATACATGATCTATAGAAAGAAATAAAATGCGGAGAAAAAATAGAAGAGTGGTATACCAAATGAACAAAGGTTCGTAGCGTAGCAAGAAAAGTAGAGAAATTATGAAAAACTCCAAGCAATCTAGAACCAACAAACAAAACAAGTCAGCACTCGAACAACCAACATAAACCTCAAAGCATCAGCGTGAAAACAAACCATAAGTGGTGTGTATTAGACACAACCACACAATCATCCTACATGAAAATACAAGCCAAACAAAACACGCAATAATGTACATACGAATCTCTTAGAATACGAGTCCAGATAAATCATATCAGAAGCAAGTATGTATCCTAAAAATAAAGTGAAATACGATACAATCAGGATATAAGAAAAGTCGCATAGGAAGCGAATTCGTGTCCTACAAATAAAGTGGAACACGAAACAATCAAATCACGACTGGATGTTTTGTCAAAGTACCTTGCACAACTCAACAGACAAGTTAGTAATGACAGGGCAAACATGACCAAAGTTACACAATCAAATCACCACTCGAATCAAAGTAGAATCACGGGGGAAAGCAATCAGAACAACAACTTTAAAACTCGGGAAGAAATGTTATCATCTCATGAAAGTGATCAAAAGTCACGTTAACGGCTACCAAACTTGTCAACAATAGTCCTTAATAAGCGCATAAGAATCGACAATATCAAAATAATTGGAAAATATGCTCCAATTCTCAATCCAAAAAATACCAAGTCAAAACACACATTGTGTGTAAGCCAGCCTTTGACCATGGTCTAAAATTGGCTCAAAATAGTGTTCGACGATTATTACACAAGCTTCGATCGAGTGGTGGCTAATAAGAACACTTACAAAAAAAGAATCAAGATAAAATGCAAATCAATTTAAAAAAATAAGGAAAAAAATCCTAAAAATTCCTAACATGATATAAAATCAGAAAAGTATTTTTATGAATTTTATTCGTTAAGAAATGATCAAATTTTGGATCGAATCGTCTAAGTGAATGTATCGGTCTCTCCTTTGAGTGTATTAGTAAAAAAAATAAAATGAAAATCAATAAAAAAAACCCACAAAAAAATATCTAAAAAATCCTAAGACACTAAAGAATCAGAAATATAATTTTTTAGATTTTTTACAAGTAAAAAAAAATCAAAATTGCAAGCTAAACAGAACAAATATCAAAATTATGTATAATTGCCAAGAAGGGTGTATAACCAAATCTCAAATTTGAACTAAACTTATTCAAACAGGCGCTCAGGCCCATTAAGGGGGAGCAGACACGGATTCGCTAGGCCCAACTCAATTGTTTGTACAATGTTTAAAAGTAAATCATATTTTTGTTACCATTCCTCATGTCACGTCCTTTTTTATGTCACCCTTATCAATCAATAGGTCACATTTATATTTTTTTTAGAATCAACCAATCAAGAATCAACATTCATTTTTCATCTCAATATTTATGCAAAATTTAAAATAAAAAAAAATGTAGCAAGGTTTGATTGGTTGGCATGATCTCTTGCATGAACCAATGGATAGCTGCCACGCTTAGGGCATGGATCTTGGACACAGACTCTAAAGCTAAACTCCGGTCGTCTTCCCCGATAGCTATGGTAGTCGAAGCGCATAAGCTTCATCCAAAATAAATTCCGTTTTCAAGTTTTGACTCGATATTTTGAGAGGATTTCAGATCTGGTCCTTGTTTCTCTCAACACTTATTCGAACAATGAGAAATCGCCAGGCACATTCAAGATCTAAAAAGCAAGACTGCACATATTGAAATCTGTATGCAAGAGGTCGCGTCTAATACTAACATTTACGCATCTTCAATTATGATATGTGATGTATACACAAAAAAGTTAGTAATATGCAGTGAAGTTAAAGGCTTGCCACAACTTACCGGAACGAAGCTGGATTATGCGTATAAACCCCAAGAAAATTCTATCACCGCTCCGCTGGTGAATGACAGCTCCAAAGAACCTCGAACCCTTCTGTAATCTTCGACTTCTTGCTCTGCATCCGAAATAGAGTTGAGAGCGACGGAATTACCGCGACATCGTTTCCTTTGCTATCCAACCTTTCAAACCATTCTCTGTTACGGTTATTGAAGAATGGAGAAGTGAGAATTTTCCCTTGTTGTCCAAGAATGGACGAGAGAGCTGCTTCTGATGAAGGATGGATGAGTAAGAGATTGAAGAGAAGAGAGAGTTTTTTTTCCATCAAAAAGAGAGAACCGGATGGTTCAAGAGAGAGTCAGGTTGCTTCTAGCTGGACAAGAGGGAGAGTGTGGCTGTTATGGGAAAGAGAGAGGAAGTTTTTTTTTCTGTTATAGTGTGCGTGAAAGAGAAGAGAGTTTGTTGAGAGAGGTTGTTATAATTTTTATGCAATGAAAGAGGGAGCAAGAGTGAGGAAGAATTCTGTTACATTGAAAAGAGAGAGAGAGCGAGTATTTTGTTACGTTGCATAGTGAGAGAATGGGAAGGCTGATTCTGATGAGAAGGAGAATCCCGTTATTGTCATCCCCCCCAAAGGAAAAGAGTATTCGGTTGTTATGGAAAAAAAAGAGGGTAAGGTGGTCATAGCATCGGGTTCCCGAAGTGAAGTGTTATTGTTCTTTTAATCACCTGGAGGAGGGAGTATGATAGCTTGTGGTATATACCATGCTTATCCAGCAAATTCAAAATAAACATCTTCTATTTTGAGAATCCTTTCTATATCATGCATGTTATGCTTGACTTTAAGGAGTAATTGAAATGATACATGTATCTGCAACATGACTGTTATAATTCAAGCGCATCAAAATGCAAAAGATGCATTTCTGGCCAAGTAGCTCGTGCCATCTAACCATAAAATGACCCTAAAATCATGGCCATATAACCAGCTTTGTACGCTTAGACATTGATATATGTTGGCCTGAACGACACGATCTTGAGATTTCATGAAAGCTCTCATGACACAGAATAACCTTCTTGTTGGAAGGAGTTACGAGTAACACTTGTGTCATTGCGCAAATTCTTCATCAAGTCACGCATTGACCATCTGAGCAACCATTCCAGAATTCCACTGCGTCATTTAATCAAACACCTCGCAGCCTTTACTTCATGACCTTGTATCTTGAAATAAAATCCTATTAAAGCTAAATCTCCAAAATCAAAGATCAAGAGAACACTTATGTGAGCAAATATTGTGTTGAACACCCATCGAAAAAATGATCGAAACATCCTCAAAAAGAGGTATGAAATCGTGATGTTGATGCTGATCGAAATTCATGAAATCTCACTAAGTTGCATGTCACTCTATACATTTCATCTTTATAGTTTCTTGGCTCTCTCATTTTCTCAATACTGAACCAAATGAGACAATCTTGATACCGTTGGAAAGAGGGCGAATGATAGAACAAGTTTTTAGTTCATCCCAATCCAAATATGGCCTCAATCATGGAGAGAATTTGCCATGAATACACGCTCTGCAACTGTTCAACAAAATTACAGACCTGGCCAGGCAAGCCTTGCACGTGACACCATACGTTTCACCCACTTCAACCTTCCTACTTTGGGCTTCGATATCTCTCTCCACAGTGCATAAAATGAAACAAAATTTAAACCAAAACTGAAGAGTACACAACACACTCCAACTTTTATGTTCAACATTTTTCAAAATGAGAACTAAGTTCATGAGAAAAACTATCATAAACATGTGCACGCCACCTGTTTGATAAAATGCTGGCCTGGCTGGGCAAGTCTTGGCAGAATTTTTCCTTTCAAGCCCTCAAAACGTGAACATCATAACTTTATCCAAGAGTCACCAAATGAAATGATTCTTGAATCAAAATTGGAGAGCAGACTCTGATTTTCAACTTTTATGTTTAGAGATTTTTCATTTGAGTTTAAATGGGATCCTAAAAATAGCCATGAAGTTTGCAATATTTTGGAACATCTCTTGAAAATTACTAAGTGTTCAAATTACTTAAAATGCAAGAAACTTCAAATTTGGCTGATTCTTTCGAATTTCCTCAACAGCTTATCAAATCATCTCATATTTTGACTTTTGACAATATTCTTGACCAAAAAATCCCATTTAGTCAACCTTTGACTTTTGTTGACTTTTGCTCATACACACTTAAATCTCTTTTTATTCAATCGATCCTGATTCTTCTAATAAAATTATGGAGATCAATAGACCATATGCAGATGCTTTTAAGACAGATGGAGACCCATGAGACCATCTTAAGCTTGAAAAATCAATTAAATCATGCCATCAATCACGAACACTAATTGCATCACAAAAGGTAAGAGATGTTAACCATAACTCTAAATCCTAATCCAACCAAAATATCTTGAAGAACTCTTGAACTCATATATTTTGTGGTTTGAAATAGTGTTTATGATGAAAAGGCTCCAAATATCCAACCCTTGAGGGTAGATTTCCTTCTCTTGAACAATATGCACTCATCCAGCCAAAACCCTTAATCCCATGTTATTGAATAAATGTAATGCAAATGATGAACATGATGATGAAACATAGCTACTTTATTCACGAGTAAGAATTTTAGGGTACAACAACTGCCCCTATTCAATCTTCTCTAACCAGAGGGTGAGATTGGCGAACACCTTTCGAACAATCAAGGTGGGAAAGGATTGAATACTTAATAGAACCGTAAAATTTGCGCTATGAGACCAATCGAGTTTTATTGTAGTTTTCTATTATCAGGAGATGCATGTCAAGCCGAGGGAAGACATACGAAATTAAAGAGACCCTTAACAAAGGGTACCAGCCGAAGATGGATTTAGAGGGGGAAGAATACCGATCAAGGGAAAACTTAAAAATAAAAGAGACCAATCGAAGGGGACTCCTAACGAAAGGTACCAGCTGAAGGTGGATTTAAAAGATGCCAACCGAAGATGGACTTCAAGATAAAGAAACCAGCCGAAGAGGAATCTTTAACAAGGAATATTATGCCGAAGGTAGATTCCTAAGAAAAACGCCAATCAAAGGCGAACTTACAAATGAAAAGAGACCAGCCGAAGGGGACTCTTAATAAAAGGTGTCGGTCAAAGGTGGATTTAAAGGACAAAGAAACCAGCTGAAGGGGACTCTTCAATCAAGGAATACTATGCCGAAGGTAGATTCCTGAGAAAAGAATGCCAATCAAAGGCAAACTTACAAATGAAAAGAGACCAGCCGAAGGGGAATCTTTAACAAAAGGTACCAACCGAAGGTGGATTTAAAGGATAAAGAAACTAGCCGAAGGGGACTCTTCAATCAAGGAATACTACGCCAAAGATAAGTTCCTGAGAAAAGAACGCCAATCAAAGGCAAAATTACAAATGAAAAGAGACCAGCCAAAAGGGAATCTTTAACAAGGAATATTATGCCGAAGGTAGACTCCTAAGAAAAGAACGCCAAACAAAGGCGAACTTACATGGGATAAAGATATGTATATCTGGTCAGCGTTAGACACACAATAGAGAAATTGGGCAACAATACACAAATGATCAGAGTTGATAGCGAACACAATAAAGGGACTAACCGAAGAAATCCCCAATAAGAAAGGACGCATTCTCCTAAACAAGGTTTCCAGACAACTGAAATTTGAAGAGGCACTGAAGGACTCTTAACAGAGAAGGTTAGTTAAGCTATCGAAAGGAGAACCCGACTAACGCGAATAAACCATATACAAAGGACCGACTAAGTGGGACCTTCAAAGAGCACCAAACGAAGGTGAACTCTACAAGAGAAAGAGACGATCCGAAGGGGACTCTTACAAGGATTGACAAAACACTTTGGGCTTTCGATAGGTTGCAAATATGCAAGAACTACAAAATCCCTCAGGCCAAAGGCGGGGTGTAATTCTTCAAGAGTGGCGATCACCTGAATTACCACACACCAAGTAAGGATAATCAAATACTTGAGAAGAAAGAAAGGCTATATACCAACTCTTACTCGCACTCTAACGGCCAAGCAAACACCGGAAAAATAACCAAGGACTTGCAAAGGCAAGAACAAACCACGACTTCTTGGGGAAATGAGAAATACCAAAGACCCGACTGGTGACAAACCAAAACAAACTTTACTGGGGGAACATAATAGGATCAACCTAGGCTTACTGTGGAGATAATTCAAAACTGAACACATAATAATTTGGTCACTGCAAGTAAGCATTATTAACTTATACTTATGCATGTTTGAATCTTTGCATTGCGTAATGGTCCATGAAATGGAAATGCTAGACGTTTGGTAGATGCAATATAATGATGCATGTTTAGCAACTCACTCGGGGAAGCACGCCAATAATCGGCTGCTGAGAAGATAACAAACTTTCGAACGATTATTCTTGCACATTTGATCTTCTGTAGAGAAAAGGAAATTTAAACTTCAATGGGAAGCCGAGATTCGAAACAACCAACCTATAAAGATCGATATCATTAGGGAAGTAACTTCATTGAGAGGATACTGCAAAAATAAACTGCAGTTCAGAGAAAATATTGAATTCTGATCAAACTCCCAACTTCCTGGGGGAACAAATTCTTTATATTTTGTTAGAAAGAGGAGAGATTCGCTGGGGATGGAAACTTTCTCGCGTAGAATTTCTGGACGAAGATAACTTCTACTGTGGAGTACATAAATTCTTAAATAAAAGAATTTATTCAGACCATATTGGGGATAACACCGTCGGGGGGTAAAAAGTCTTCACCTCGAGAAGAAACAAACATCCTGGGATAGAAACTCCACTGGAGATATCTCGACGAAATCTTTTATCAACGGGGGTGAAAGAGTTATGACTGGTGCCCCCATGTACACCACCTTGGGGAAAGAAAGCTTACTTCATTAGGGCATAAAGGCGAATTAGTCCAGAATAATCCTCAAATTCAGCTTTGACTGGGGACAAAAACTACTTCTTCCACTGAGTAACAGAGAAGCTTGGGATGGTGGCATCAACAACACCAACCACGCTAGAGATAACCATTTCTTCAAAGTTCACATTATCAAAGACTTTTACTAGGTAAAAGAGTGAAAACTTCACCGAAAAGTAGTATGTATACTTCACGGGAAAGATAAAGACTAATCCCAACGGGGAAGCCATAACATGTCGACTTCAAAAAGAGGATATAAATAATCCTTCAACAAGACCAAAATGAACAAAACTATAATGAAGGGAATGAGCATACTCAAATGAGGGTACGACATCATTGGGGGCACATGATTTTATCCTGAACGACAGCGAGCATTCACTGGGGACATTGGATCTTATTCCACACAAAGTGTAGATCACAACAACCTGCCCTAGTTTGACTGTACTTTGAGGGATTAAAACTCAACTTGAATGCCCCAGATTGGATGAACACTTACTCACGGAATATTCAACATGCTTGCTTCTGCTCGACAGAGTCTTGACAAGCCTTTTCCTCATCCCATGCTCAAATGAGAAGCACACCGAGTTATGAAGACAACACAACCTTTAGATGGCTGACTTACATCTTGAAAGTAGGTTAATACACAATAGTACTTATCACCTTGAATTGTCTCGTTCTCCAATCGGGTACTTGAAGAGATACTTCCCTCGAGACCAACTTAAAGTAACACATCGTTGCTCGCCAGAGGCTCTGGGCACTCAACTTTTACAATGTACCTCAGATCATCTCTCACGCTGGTATTCTTTTACTCAACAGAGTCAATATAAGGTCTGCCCCAGATTAAGATCATTCTGAAAAATGATTTACCTTTTGTGATACAATGGCAGAACCAACTGTTTAATACTGGTTTGCATTTTGTATTCGCAAATGTTGCGGTAAGCAAGAGTCGCCACCGACTTTTATTTCATCCAACAAAGGAAAATGAAAAAGAACAGAAAAACCTTTTTCGAGATGTTTCTGAGTACGGGGGGTAGATTATACAAAGGGAAGGTGTTAACACCCTTTCTATCTGTGGTTTTCCACGGGCTCTTAGGTACTTGATCATTTTTTAAATTGCTTGTGTATGCTTGTTTTGAAAAGTTTTGTTTACTTTGTGATAACCCTTGTATTTGTCTTCAAGAGTGTGACGAAGTTGTTTTGAAAACTGTTTTTGAAAGGTGCTTGTGTGAAAAAGTTTTTATTTGGAGCAAGTACTTAAGAGTTTTCTACCTACTCGAAAAAAGTATGTTCGTTTTCGTTTCCTTGAGACAGCGATATCCTACTATTGAGGAGTAGATAGCTTCGTCGTTGGATTTTTAAGGGACATTTGAAAGGGACGAAATGGTCTCTGAAGGCAACAAGTAAGGATACCTTAGCATTTCGAAGGGACTACCATCATAATATCAATTCCTAGGAAACTCGAGGGACAAGTAGGGACTATGATCTTTATGAAGACTTTGAATCGCGGGTCATTGCTAAGGTATCCCTACGTTCGAGGGACACGACCATTATTTCTAAGGCAACCAAGTGGGACAAACCCTAGGAGTGAGCATGTGCAAGTGTATTTTTTCAATTAATTATCTTTGTACAATTAGGGTTATCTACCTTTTTAATCGTGGATTCATCTTTCGCATACAATCCTAATGTCCATACATCTAGCAGTTTAATGGTTGTGGAAATTAAAAAAATGCGAGAAATTAAAGTCCTAGCTATTACAAGGCTTTTGGGCAGATACACCAATATTTGACTGAAAATAAAGATGCGGAAATTCGAAATCCTAATTAATCTATTACAAACCCAAAGCAGATACAATAATTCGAAATAAATAAATAAAACGCGCGCGAAGAATTAAGACGAGAATGAAGAAAAGATATTTTTGGATTTCTTTGAGAAAAGCAATTAATCTTGCAAATTAACCTAATTTCTATTTACTTTTAAATATATAATTTTTTTTTAAGTTAACCCTAATTTCTATTGAATTTTAATTACAAAAAAAAGAGGAATTTAGATTAACCTAATTAAACTAATTAATTAATTGCAATTAAATATTTTATAAAAAAACAAAATCTAATTTTTTAGTGATTTTCTGATTTAATAAAAAACATTTTTGTGAAAATAATTAAAACAAGAAATTAAGACAAAATAAATAAAGAAATTAGAAAAAAAAGAATTAAAGGAATTGGGCCTGATGTCATGAGCACACTGAGGGGTGTGCTGCCAAATTTGTGTTAGGCCCAAAGCTGGTGGCCCAGAGTCTAGCGCCTGATCTAGTTAGACCATCTTCAGAGGGTGCACCATAGACTTTGCCAGCGTGGGACCTTGGATCTAGCTGGAGACAGATCCCAAGGGTGAGATATGAGGGCACATGGTTGACCTCTAAGCATGAGACACACTGAATCCTGCATAGAAGGTTAAGAAAATAACAAAATGTGCATGCCTGGGATCGAACCCAGGTCTTTGGTTTCACATACCCATGCCCTTGCCATCTGCGCTTATTATCAATTTGTTTATACAAACAAGAATAATAACATATATATGAAATAAGTGGATTATGATGATGTGTCAAAGCGTGCACTGAGATGGGCCCCTGGGTATTTAAAACAACCAATCACATGATGATATCCTGCAACACCACCCTGCGTATGAGTCAAATGGTCGGAGGGACGCCGAAGTCAAACTCTGGTCTTCTTCTCCGGGATGTCTAAAACGTGAAATCTACAAAAACAAAAGATCAAGGCCTATAAACAAAGCTACCCCCCTAAATCAACCCTTATGAATATGTTTTTGGGGTTCATTCATCCTGAAACCGCGTATATTGTGAGGTATGGTGAAGAACACAGATCGTGCCCTAGAAATGGCACGATCTTATTATGGCCTCTTTTCTCAAGTATTTCACGTTGGACCTGTCTAATGGGCTACCCTGAACACAAATCAATCATTGAGCAAGTTAATTCATCATAAAAATCAAAATATGAATTCAAGAAAAATACCAACAATGAGTGTTTCTGTTTGATGCTTCTAAGCGTGAAATTGCTTGAACAAAGACTGGTACATGTTCCTGGGAGCTTCTGGGCGTGAATGGGAGGCTTAGGTTGGACTGAAAGAGGCTAGAACCTGTTCTTTGGATTTTCACGATTTAAGTGATTTTTTTCAATTTTGGTCTGAGTGCCTAGGGTTGTCTATTTGTTCCCTTGTGCTTCTGAGTGGGCATGCATATATAGTGAATCAAATTTAGGTTAACAAAATTGGAAGAAATCTTTGCTTTCAATGAGAAAATAATTTCTTTCAATAATATGATTTCTTGCATATTTGGACCAAATCAAATCTTTCTCTCTCCATGAGTTTGCCTTGCTATGCCAGCACATCTTGCTCATTATTTTGATGAGAAAAATATTTGAAATCAAATCTTACATTATTCCTTTTATTCACTTTATTTAATTTTGCATTCTATTAAATAAAATATCAAAATAAATAATATGAATAATAGAATAATGTAAGAGTGACCTCAAAGGTCGTGGGCCATGGTATGAACAAGTTTCAATCATGAAAAAATGGGCATATTTGAAAAAAAAAATGCATTTTTGGTCAAAATTGGCTTCAATTAATTTTCCAAAAATGGTCAAATTTGACAATACATATCTTCCTCAATTTTGACCCTAGGAGGGTGTTCTTGGGCTTTTTAGAAATATTAGGATGTCCTCTAAACAAACCTTTTGGTCTCATCTCAATTGGATCTTCCATGTTCATGTAAGAAGCTTTGACCCAAAAGGTGTTTTTGTTGACTTTTTGAAATGACCTATAATGTCTGAATTCATATCTTTTCATGAGTGCATTTCTTGAACTTGAGTTGTAGGTAATTGAATTCTCTTCAAAACGAGCCTTGGATGAGAAATTTCTGATAAAGTATGAGAAAGTTATGCTTGGTCAAAGTTTGGTTGACTTTTCCTGAGAAACCCTAATTTAGCAACTTTTGAGTTTTGATGAATTAGGAGCATTCCTTGGGGAATCATGATCAACCATTGATCAAATGATGGATATCACTTCAAAATTTTGACGTTGACCAAAATCTTGAAGTTTGACTGTATGTGGGCGACATTTGACTTTTGACCTGACACAATTGATTTTCCAGCATCTGAGCAATTGACTGAGCAAACTTCTTGTGAAAGGCATGAAACTTGACATGGATGGTCTTGAGAACATATTAGGACTATGGAGAGCATATGAGGCCTTTTGAGCTCACCCATCTTGATGAAAATGGAAACTCTAGCTGGAGGTTCATTGCTTTAGGAGAGAGTTTGTCTAGTCAACTCTTGGGCATCCTTGAGCAAGTTGAGGATCTCAATGAACATATGTTGAGTAAGATGAGAGAGCAAATTTTTGGGTACAACAGATGCCCCTGTTCAATATTCTTAAACCTGGGGGTATAGATTGGCTGGTCTGCCTTTCGTGATTTGAAGGTAGAAGATGATTGAACACTAGAGTGCCCAGAAATTTGCACTCGCATGGAGTAATACTGATTGGTGATATCGGGAATGGGCTTGCAGATGCCATTTGGGAGTTAGAAGAGCGTTGTCGGAGATGGGTTTAAATATGCCATCCAGAAAAGATATCAATTGCATAAGAGACTCCTTTGCGAGAATTCCTGTTCCTGCCGTTGAAGAGGAATTCGTCGGGGAATGTTGATTTATATACGCAGAAATAGAGTATAGGAATTTCGGTTGTCCATTACTCTACTGGGGAATTAACTCTTGATTAAGGAGGTGGGAGTAAGCTGCATATCTAGTTAGGGTCCAGGCTGTACCGCGACTTATTGGGGGAATGTGAAATCGACCGTATCTGGTCGGATTAGGTCTTACAATGTTGTAAACTGTTATTTGGAGATAAGAGAGAAGGAACCTGGATAGAAAGGTTACTTCGGGATGAAATCCTGGATGGTAGGGCTATGAGAAGGAACCTGGATAGTAGGGTTACTTCGAAATGAGAGCCTGGATAGTAGGGCTATGAGAAGGAACCTGGATAGTAGGGTTACTTTGAAATGAGAGCCTGGATAGTAGGGCTATGAGAAGGAACCTGGATGGTAGAGTTACTTCGACATGAAATCCTGGATAGTAGGGCTTATGGGAAGGAATCTGGATGGTAGGGTTACTTCGAGATGAAAGCCTAGATAGCAGGGCTTATAGGAAGGAACCTGAATGGTAGGGTTACTTCGAGATGGGAGCCTAGATAGTAGGGCTATAAGAAGGAACCTGGATAGTAGGGTTGCTTCAATATGAAAGCCTGGATAGTAGGGCTATGAGAAGGAACCTGGGTAGTAGGGTTACTTTGGGATGAGAGCTTGGATAGTATGGCTATGAAAAGGAACCTGGATAGTAGGGTTACTTCAAGATGAAAGTCTGGATAGTAGGGCTATAAGAAGGAACCTGGATAGTAGGCTTACTTCGAGATGAGAGCCTGGATAGTAGGGCTATGAGAAGGAACCTGGATAGTAGGGTTACTTCGGGATGAGAGCCAGGATAGTAGGGCTATGAGAAGGAACCTGGATAGTAGGGTTGCTTTAAGATGAGAGCTTGGATAGTAGGGCTCTGGGAAGGAACCTGGATAGTAGAGTTACTTCGGGATGAGAGCCTGGATAATATGGCTATGAGAAGGAACCTGGATAGTAGGGTTGCTTCGAGATGAAAGCCTGGATAGTAGGGCTATGAGAAGGAACTTGGGTTGTAGGGTTGTTTCGAGATGAAAGCATGGATAGTAGGGCTATGAGTAGGAACCTGGGTAGTAGGGTTACTTCGGGATGAGAGCCTGTATAGTAGGGCTATGAGAAGGAACCTAGATAGTAGGGTTACTTCAAGATGAAAGCCAGGATAGTAGGGCTATGAGAAGTAACCTGGATAGTAGGGTTACTTCGAGATGAGAGCCTGGATAGTAGGGCTTATGGGAAGGAACCTGGATCATAGGGTTACTTCGGGATGAGAGCCTGGATAGTAGGGCTATGAGAAGGAACCTAGATAGTAGGGTTACTTCAAGATGAAAGCCTGGATAGTAGGGCTATGAGAAGGAACCTGGATAGTAGAGTTACTTCGAGATGAGAGCCTGTATAGTAGGGCTATAAGAAGGAACCTGGCTAGTAGGGTTACTTCGAGATGAAAGCCTAGATATTAGGGCTATGAGAAGGAACCTGGATAGTAGGGTTACTTCAAGATGAGAGCCTGGATAATAGGGCTATGAGAAGGAACTTGGATAGTAGGTTTACTTAGGGATGAGAGCCTGGATAGTAGGACTTATCGGAAGGAACCTGGGTCGTAGGGTTACTTCGAAATGATCATGTAGATTAGTTGACCCATTTGGTTTCGGGAACTGAGTTTCCATTAGTTGTCTGCAGATGTGACATGTATAACTGCTGGAATTATTGATGACAATTGTTTTTTTTTCCTGAAAAGATAACAGGGCTAATTATGTGCGATGCATGAAATGCATGGGGGATGATGTTCTCAAAATAAATGAGTTTGTGTTGTATGCGACATGTATGCGCATGTCATGATGCATGAACATGATATGCTATTGTGACATATCCGAGTCTGGGAAAATAAATCCCTGACTGCTGCTAGAGAGTTTTAAAAATATCATTCCTGATTGTTGTAGAAAACCATGATTCTTTTACTTCCGCTGGGGATGGTGAACAGAGATGACTATGCTGAAGATTTACTCTTTGTTATTTGTGAATATTTTGTCAGGGAGACACTCTATTTGAGAATAACTCTGTGGGGAAATAACTCTGTTTGAGAGAGGTGAAACTTCCATAGCTGGAGTGATAAGCTCTGTCGGGGATTGAGTTTCTATATTCAGAGAAATAGACTCTGCTTGGGAGACACATTTTATGACCTGTTCGCCATTATGAAATTCGGCTGGGGGATATAGATGTCAGGTTTCTGAAAGACCCTGGCTAGGGAGATTACTTCCTGTTTTGGGAGAGCTGATATCAAATGCCTTGATTGCTTTTTCTTTGTGGGGAGTACAGATGCTACGAGATCGTATGCCGTGATGATTATGTTTCAAAGCTGTCTATGCCTCAGTACCTGCTAGACAGAGTAACTGTCGAGTTTGACATTTCTTGCTTTTGCCCCTATTTCTTAAGTTACGAGCAATTGTCTTTTAGTTTCTTATGTAAATATTTATGATCAGCAATCATATTCAAATGCATATGTCAAGAATAAATCATTGGACGTTCTTGCAAAACAAAACAGAAAAGGAAAAAACACATAGTTTTTGTAAAAATGATTTGTATTGATTTTCGAAGTTGGCCTATAATAGGCGTGTTTGTACAAGGAGGCTGACGCTCTAGTAAGAGAATGCCACCATAAAAATAGGAGCTATATAATATGGTGTAAAAAGAAAATATCTATGTACAACAATCCCATTGGGTTCCAATTCTGCTATTGCCCCTATGTCTTCGAGCGTCTCATCACTTTGCTACTTTTCCGAAGCTAATTGGATTGATCGGTGTCGTTAAAGCTTGACAGTTGATACTGAGGTCTTATCGTAAGATGATTCAATGGGACATAGTGATACGCTTTACATCCCTAATTTTTGCCTGGACTGCCCTTTCGGGTTTTCAGTCCACCGGGATACCCTTTGTTGCCCAAGCCGCCTTTTCAGGTTTTCGACTTGCCAGGTGTACATATTTTTTCATTTTCATCCCTTATTTTTTCCCGAACCCTTTTGGCTCGCTGGGAAGCCCTTATTTTTGCCTAGGCCAGCCAACCTAGCGGGTCTTTTATCATGCGTAGTATCTTTTCACTATGTCTGCATTGACAAGGTGAGGAAGGTCGTCATCGTCCATGGTGGTTAGAATCATGGCTCCACCCGAGAAAATGTTTTTAATCACAAATGGCCCTTCGTAGGTGGGAGTCCATTTGCATCTGGGATCACCTTGCAGCTGTATGATGCGCTTGATTACCACATCTCCGACTTGATACTCTTAACGTCTTTGTTGAAAGCCTTGATCATTCGTTTTTGATACGTCTGACCATGACAGATAGCAGTAAGCCTCTTCTTGTCAATCAGATTTAATTGATCAAGTCGGGTCTGGATCCAATCGTCTTTGTTCAAACCCGCATCTTTCATAATCCTTAAAGAAGGAATCTGGACCTCAATGGGTAGGACTGCCTCCATGCCATATACTAGAGAGTAGGGTGTTTCCCCTGTCGATGTCCGTGCTGAGGCATGGTACCCATGAAGAGCGAATGGTAACATCTCATGTCAGTCTTTGTATGTCACCGTCATCTTCTGTATAATCTTCTTGATGTTTTTGTTAGCTGCTTCAACATCGCCATTCATCTTCGGCCGGTAGGGAGAAGAGTTATGATGATGTATCTTGAATTGCTTATAGAGTTCGGTGATCATCGTATTATTGAGATTTGTACCATTATCGGTGATAATTCTCTCTGGCACACCATACCGACAGACTAGGTTATTCTTGATAAATCGCGCCACAACATTCTTGGTAATGGTAGCAAAGGAGGCAGCTTCAACCTACTTCGTGAAGTAATCGATGGCCACTAGGATGAAGCGATTCCCATTGGAAGCGATAGGTCTGATTTTTATGATTATGTCAATGCCCTACATTGCAAAGGGCCACAGAGCTGTCAAGACATTTAAAGGAATTGGAGGAACATGCACCTTATCAGCATAAATTTGGCACTTATGACAAGTTCGGAAGTGTTGATAACAATCTGCTTCCATAGTGGACCAGTAGTATCCTGCCCGTAGGATCTTCTTAGCCATGGTATGTCCACTTGAGTGGGTTCTGAAGGTACCTTCATGTAAATCTGTCATAATCCTCTCTGCTTCGCTCTTGTCTACACACTGCAGTAAGGTAGAGTCATGGTTGCACTTGTAGAGGATTCCATTACTGAGGAAGAATTTCACAGTGAACCTTCTCAGAAACTTCTTATCATTGACAGATTCCCCTTTGGGATACTCTTGAGTCTCGAGGTACTTCTTCACTTCATGAAACCAAGGTTTATCTTCTATCTCTTCAGTATTAATCTCGCAGTAGTGTGCTGGTTAATCCAACCTTTCAATGGTGATTCGGGGAGCTTCGTTGTCCCACCTGACCTTGAACATGGAAGACATGGTGGCTAGCGCGTCCGCTAACTGATTCTCCTCTCGTGGGAAATGTTCAAAGGTTACCTCTTCAAAGTGTGGGAGCAACGTCAGTACATGCTCTTTGTACGGGATGAGATTCAGATGCTTCGTATCCCATTCGCTTTTGATCTGACTTATCACCAAGGTCGAATCCTCGAAAATGCTCAAGAACTTGATCCACAGGTCAATAGCAGCTTTGAGACCCATGATGCAGGCTTCATACTCCGCCATGTTGTTAGTGCAGTTGAAACATAATCGGGCAGTGAAAGGAGTATGACAACCCTCAGGAGATATGATTACGGTGCCAATGCCATTACCGAGTGCGTTCGAAGCTCCGTCAAAAACCATAGTCCATCGGGATCCCTCCTCAAGTCCTTCATCTGGTCCAGGTTCTTCGTAGTCAGTCACCAGCATGATATTCTCGTATGGGAACTCAAAATTCATGGACTGGTAGTCATCCATGGCTTGATGAGCCAAGTGACATCCAATATACTCCTCTTGATTGCTTTCTGGCTTGTATACTGTATATCGTATTCAGTTAAGATCATCTGCCATCTTGCTATTCTTCCGGAGAGAGCGGGCACTCAAAGATGTACTTGATTAGATCCATCTTAGATATCAACAAAGTAGTGTGGATCAACATGTACTGTCTTAGTCGGCGAGCAGCCCATGCCAAAGTGCAGCATGTTTTCTCGAGCAGTGAGTATCTTGTCTCACAGCCAGTAAACTTTTTTCTAAGGTAGTATATTGCGTGCTCTTTTCGACCAGACTCGTCATGCTGCCCCAGCACACACCCCCATCGAAATGTCTAGCACTGTTAAGTATTATATCAAAGGTCTTCCTTCAATCAGAGGCATCAGAATTGGCGATTCTTGTAGGTATTCTTTGATCCTTTCGAAAGCTGTCTGGCACTCGTCATTCCACTTTACCACTTGATCTTTCTTCAGAAGCTTGAAGATGGGCTCACAAGTAGCAGTCGAATGTGAAATGAACCTGACGATATAATTCAAGCGTCCAAAGAAACCTCTAACTTCCTTCTCTGTACGGGGAGCCGGCATCTCTTGTATGGCCTTTACCTTTGCAGGGTCTACCTGAATACCTTTGTCATTGACGATGAAACCCAGAAGTTTACGAGACCTTACCCCGAAGGTGCACTTGTTCGGATTCAACCTCAGCTTGTATGTCTTCAACCTGTCGAACAAATTTTGTAGATGATCAAGGTGTTCCACTTTGGTTTGAGACCTAGCTATCATGTCATCAACTTAAACCTCGATCTCATGGTGAATCATATCGTGGAACAAAGCGACCATGGCTCGCTGATAGGTTGCCCTAGAATTCTTCAACCCAAAAGGAATCACCTTGTAACAGAAGGTGCCCCACTGTATGACGAAGGTTGTCTTCTCCATGTCTTCAGGAGCCATCTTGATCTGGTTGTAGCCAGAGAAACCATCCATGAAGGAGAAGATTTTGTGTTGTGCGGTGTTGTCAACCCGAACATCAATGTGGGGAAGCGGGAAGTCATCTTTGGGGCTCGCGTTGTTCAGGTATATGTAATCTACACACATTCGTACCTTGCCGTCTGTTGTACCCCAAAATTTTCCCTCTCACTTATCAAGATTTTTCTCACAAGATCTCCTTGGACTCAAGACTGCGCTAGGGTTTGATCAGCTCAAGACACCTCCTTAAGCACCGATGACCAAAATTAGGGTTTGAGATTGCACAGGGATATTTGGACTTCCAATTCCCCATATGACTTTCATGGATCATTATGGACCCCCAAGATTACTCATGTCAAGTTTCAAGCCTTGGATTACATTTTTGCTCAGTCAATTGAGCAGTTCACCTAAAAATCAATTGTATTGGGGAAAAAGTCAACTATGGCCAATTTAAAGTCAAACTTCATAATTTTTGATCCACATCAACATTTTAAACTCATATGTATCATTTGATCAAGTTTGGACCACAACTCCTCAAGAACTTTGATCAAATCTCCAAAAGGGCAAAATGGTCAAAATTAGGGTTTTGACTAAGAAAGGGCAATTTCTGATTTTTGACCTAGCAAATAGTCAATTGGTTTAAGGCATGATCTAAATATTCCAATTTCATCATTTTGACCTAATGGCATGGTTCAAAACATTGCAAGTCCATTGGATTGACAGATAAATTTTTCAATTAACTGATAAAAAGTCAAATGTATAATAAAAAGTCAAAACTTTGACTTTTTGGTCAAATTCAAGTGCCAAAGATCATAATTCATCAAAACATATCAAAATATGAAACTTATTCATCAAGAAATCAAAAAGTAAAGATTTCATTTCGATAAGTCAAAATTTCTAAACTTAGAAATTTTTCTAAGTGTTGGAAATTTCATGTTTTTTCATAACTTTGAACAAAATTTTCACCATGATGCAAGATGATTCAAGAGAAACTTCCAACATGAAAGTTGTAGATATCCATGAAATATATAACTTTTCTTTACACAACTCCTTCAAAAAATGCTTGGGTATCAAGTTATAATTTTATGAACATGTGGTCATGAAACTAAACACTTAGTGAAATTTTTCCCTAATTTGGTCAGGATTTTGACCTAACTTTATGGATCTTTTTCATATAGTTCCAAGGGGAATATTCAAAATCAATTCAAATATGGGTTGTATATCACATTTCAAGCTTTCCAAAATGTCCAAGAACTCCTTAAGATCATTCTTGAGTAGGGAGAATCAAAGAGATACAATTAGAGTTTTGTCACTTGAATTACAATTCATTTTTGATGAACACATGAACCAAATCCATAGCCATGCTGCATAATCCTTACTTTGCAGGCCTCAAACTTGTTTTTTACTCCATAATTAATGGTTTCCACAACTGATTATGTCCTTATCCAAGTTTTTCAAGCTTTGTCCAAATCAATTTGCCATTTTAGGGAGAAAGTAACATATTCATTCTTGTAAAGCAAGCTTTATGCACAAAGTCAGCTTCTTGAGCTCCCAACTTGTTTTCCTTGATTACACTCCATCCACAAAGTCATAAGGATTGTGTTTAAAGTAGTTAACAACTCTACGAACTAAGTACAAAAGCATTGGAACTTGGTTTCTAAAAAAATCACATGTTATGCATAAACTTGTGATTTTGAATTCTGATCAACAAGAGGTCTCCAAACTTGTTGCTTATAAATAGAATCACTATTTGTGAGCTAGAGGACGGCCTTGAACTCCCTGAAACACACCAAAACTCTCTCAAATCATAAATTGCCCAAAAACTCCATTGTTGCACAGTTTCTGACCTTGAGCTTCAATCTTCAAAACCACTTGTGCATTTCTTGGCCTCTTTGTTTCAAAAGCTTCCTCATATCAAATATAGACCATCCTTGTCCCTGTTTGCAAACTGTAACTCCATCTTCATCAGCTTCCATAGCCAAATACAAAGCATTGCAGTTGGACTTCTCCAAGTCATTCATCAACTTTCAACTCAAGAAAACCATTGCATTAGCTTCCTAGGACCTCAAGGAAGCTAACCTGATCATCACCACTGCATGAAACAAGCTCAAACTCCAAACACGATTTCCAGTTTTGAGGTAAGTTTTCTCAACTTGGAACTCTTCATACAGGCATCCTCAATAGTTTATTTATGAACAAAACATGTAGATATCATTGCCATGAAGCTAACCATGTCCATAGTTTCCATTAATTTTACTTGAGCTTAGAGAATTTTGAAACTGAAACTTCTGAAATTTTTAGGGTTCATATTAGGGCCATTAAAATTCATGCTTATCTTTGATCTATAGTTTTAATACTTTACATTTCTGGAATCGTGAGAAAATTTGCTACAAGTTTCATGTTTACAGTTTTTATTTTTGATGAGAAATGAGCAAGTTACAGATGGTCTGGCTGGAGGTTGAAGATAAAGTCTTCAGGGCGCATTTTGCCTTACATATTTATTGTTTTGTTTGTATTAACGGATGTATAGCCAACCTAGTGGTGGAAGCGCACGCCTGTAACCTATGGGACATGGGTTCGAGCCCCAGTGGTACCCTTTTCATTTTTCAAATTTTTACTTTTCTGATTTTTGTTGTTTTTGGCAGGCGCTGGGCCCCTTTGAGCCAGGCTTATTTTTGTTTTTGCTAGCTGACCTCCATATTGGCTAATGGTACCTCTGGCTCAAGTTTGTTTATTTTTTTATTTTATTTCATTTTTATTTTCTTAAATATATTTTCTAAATACTAAAAAAATCATAAAAATACAAAAAATGATAGATTTATATTTTGACTTATTTTATTTTATTTTTCTCACAAAAAATATTTTTATTTATTATACTTTATTTATTTTATTAAATAATATTGTAAACTTAATTAATATTATGTTTTTATTTATTTATTTTTCACACCATTTAAAATGCATTATTTTTTATATAAAAAAGACTAAAAATATTTTATAATGCTATAATTATTTTTAAGATAAAAATACCAAAAATACTTTTCTTAAACTTATTTTCTTTTAGTTAATTAATAGAACTAGGGTTTTATTTAAAATCTTTTCCTAATAAAATTCAAATTTAATTAATTATTTCCTTAGGTTAAGACAAAATCCTTTTTTTCATGAAAATCAAACAAAGATACATTTTCTTTACATTTTGCATTTTTTTGTACATTTATTCATTTTGTACTTTGCATTTATTTATTTCCTTGTACATTGATATCAATTCAATATGGTTGTAATAGACTAATTAGATTTAAATTCTTGCAATCCCCATTCATGAATTTGTACACCCCCTTCCCCACAAATGTTGTAATAGCGTAGTAACTTTAAATTTCGCAATTTATCATTTTTATATAACATGCTAGTAATTAGAGTTTGTATGGAAAGATTAAAACCAATACTTAGAAAACCCTAATTCAAGACAAAAACAAACATGAAAATAATACACTTGCACACAAGCACCCCTAGGGTTATTCCACTTGGTTGCCTTATACAAAATGGTCATATTACGCATGTAAGGTATCTTAGCCAAAACAAGCAAATACAAGATCATAGTCCCTCGATGACGCTATCTAAGTTGGCTTACAAATGATCTTAGTCCCTCAAAAGGAATGCTAAGATACCTTACAACATTGCTAATCATGGTTATACGATGACCCACGCCCGTCCCATTTACATTCAAAGATAGGGTTGATTACCAAATCAATGGTAAGACAACAATGTCAAAGGAAAAGAAAATGAACAAGAAAGAAATTTGAGTAGGTAGATTGCTCCTAATTACTTGCTCCATTTCAAAACAAACATCCTTTCTATTTTCAAAAATAATCACCTACACTTTCAAACATCGTACAAACTTGAAAACATTTTCAAAAGATCAACATCTTTGTATACATTCTTACGAATGAGAATCATTACAAAGTTTGCCTAAACAATGGCCTCTTTTCAAAAATACTTTCAAAAACCACACAAAGCAAGTGATCTAGCAAGTAACTAAGAGCGCATGGAAAATCATGGATGAAAAGGGTGCTAACACCTTCCCTTTTCATAATCTACCCCCCGAACTCAAGAAATAATCTCAAAGGTCTTTTCTGTGCTTTTTCACCTTTCCTTTTGGATAAAAGAAAAGTCAGTGGCGACTCTTGCTAACCGCAACATTTGCGATAAAATACAAAAAACCCAAGTCAGTTCTCCCACCGTATCACAGAACTGGCGACTCTGCTGGGGAAAATTCTAAAAGTGGGGTTACCTTAGGGCTAGATCACATTTATTTGCTTTCATTGTTTGACTTGTATGCTTTACATTATGGTTCTTTGTTTGGGTTTGAATCCTCTACCCGGATTTGGGATACATTATAGGTAAGTAGAAATACATTATGGAAACTGTGCAGGGTATACCGACATGGTCTAAGTATGTTAGTGCGACATATTTGTGGGTACCGGTAGCCTTTGAGTTAATCAAAGAGAATACGGGGCCGCTGAGTGATGTCATAAAGCACTAATGAACTTCTAGAACCTTTACTTGATCAACTTGGTATTTAGGATGTAGTGAGATGACCTACTTTGGTGCATTCCGAAGTTGGTAGATACTCGATACTACACTCATTGAGGTTTGGTTTCTTGGGATATTTAGATCGCCATTAAAGAGGCTTGTGCTGAAACAATGACCAAGGAAACAAACCAGTGATATTGAGCTCCTTAGAACCCGATTACTATTACTAGGACAGGTTTGAGCCAACTAAACTTCAAGAGGGTACTTACCTATAAAACTCCATGCAAGCCTGAACCTAAGGACTTGTTTTATTTGTTTGTATATACATACTTGTACATAACATCATGAACATCGTAACATCATACACATTCACTAACCATTTCAAGGATTTTGGGATTCATCTTTGTTCTTGTTTTGTAGGATATGGATTCTCTTCGCAGGAAAACTATTCAAGTTAACTTTGTAAAGATCCCTCCACAACTTAAGGAGCTAGCCTCAAGGATTCTTGAAAACTCTCCATTCACCAAGAGACATGTTCGCCTACTCAACTTGGTCACCTCCAACACAGATGAGGACATGATGAAGGTTCTCTTTCATTTCTTTGATCCTGTACACCATTGCTTCACATTTCCCGACTATCAACTTGTGCCTACTTTGGAAGAATTCTCCCGACTCTTGAGAATTCCCATTATCAATCAACTACCTTTCAACGGTACGGAAAGATATCCAAAGCCAGAAGAGATTGCTCAAGCTCTACACTTGCACTCATCTAATGTCACAACTCATTGGGAAACAAGGAGTGGTGTCAAAGGTTTCTTAGAAAAGTTCTTGTTTTAGAAAGCCCAAAACTGTTGGAATTCTTTGGACCTACAAGATTTTGAGGAAATTGTGGCTCTCCTCATTTATGGGACGGTTTTGTTTCCAAATCCTGACCAACTCATAGATGTGAACACCGTCAAAATCTTCATATCTCGCAACCCGGTGCCTACATTGCTAGGGGATATCCTACACTCTTTTCACACTTGCACAATGAGGAAAAGAAGTGTCCTTATGTGTTGCACTCCTCTATTGGCAAGATGGTTTATTTCGCATCTTCCCCAATCTATATTAAAGAATGAGTGGGGTTCAAGGTGGTCACAAAGGTTGATGACGCTCAAACATTCAGACATTCATTGATGCTCCCGATCTATAGAAAATGTTACTATTGTCGACCGTTGTGGAGCATTTCCTAATGTCCCTTTACTTGGCATTAGGGGAGGTATCACCTACAACCCCCTGCTTATCCTTAAGACAATTTGGTTATGCCCGAAGGGATGGCCCGCACGAGATGTTGATTCAAGGTTTGGTATTTGACTACAACAACAACGACCAAGGTCTTCGCCAGATATTTATCCGAGCTGGGAGGATGTTAAACAAGGTAGATAGCAAGACTTTGGGGCACAAGAATTCCATCCCTCTTGAGCCTTAACTCAAATGGGTACAAACTTGTGCTCAGAGCCTTATGATGCCTTACCCCTCCATTCTCCCGGTAATCATTGAGCCTGTTATGGAAGGAGATGTTCCATACATTATCCTACATTGACATGCCTACCTCTCTTGAAGACCTACAAAGGGATTGGATACTACTCAAGGGGGAGCGAGATACCTTCGAAGCCCAATTCTACGCAAGCGAGAAGAAGGTTTTGGAACTCACTAGACTACTTCATGAGGAGAAGACTCTGAATGCCTACGTTGCACCAAAGAGGATGCGTACTACCTTTTTATCTTAGAGTTTTTGTATGATTTTTCTCGAGAAGGCATTGATGTACTCGAGCTTTAATTTATTAATATAACGTGTGTTTCCTTTTTGTCTAAAAACAAATTTGAATCTTAAAATCCTTGGAATCATTGCATACGCATTTATCATTCATCATAACATAAGCAGGTTTCTTGTAATAAGTCTCCTCATCTCTCTACTGTTTATTTTAATAAGATGGATCTCGAGCAAACAGTGAAGGACCTCCAAGCTCAGAATGCACAGTTTCAATAGTCGTTCTTAACCCTAGCCAAAGGGCAAGAAGAGTTAAAGACCTTGCTGGTTGAGGAGAAGAAAAAGAAGACGAAGAAAATAACCGGAGTTCTGAACATGGGAAGAAGATTCCAAGGGAAGACAAAAAGGGCCTTAGACTTTGCAACAACATCCGGTGAGAAAGACAATCAAGACGATAAAGGCAAGGAAACAGTTGTTCAGTCTGATTCAGAAGAGGAAGAGGAAGAGGAAGACTATTATGAAGAACAATACCCTCCGGCCGACGACAAGTATAAGCATCTAGAAGAGCGGTTGAGTGCAATGGAAATCCAAAAAGTGTCTGGATTGGACTTTGAGGAGTTGGGACTGGTATCAAGAGTTGTCATTCCTCCAAAATTCAAAGCACATGTGTTCGCCAAATATGACAGAGTTTCATGCCCTAAAATGCATCTCTGGTCCTATGTGAGGAAAATCCAGCCCCATACCACTGACAAAGATTTATGGGTACACTTATTCCAAGACAACCTGTCTGGAACTCAACTTGATTGGTTTTATCAGTTAGAAAGAGCCAATGTTCATAACTGGGAAGATCTTGCTGCAGCCTTTTACAAACAATACCAATACAATGCTTATCTTGCACCTACCCGTACTCAACTCCAGAGTATGGCCATGGTTTCAAGTGAAGGCTTCAAGAACTATGGGCAAAAATGGAGAGACTTGGCTGGAAGAGTTCAACCTCCCCTATCTGAAAGAGAATTAGTAGACATGTTTTGGGCACCTTGTCTGGTCCCTTCTTCAATCACCTAATTGGGAGTTCATCGACAGGTTTTACTGAACTGATATTGATCGGGAAAAGGGTAGAAGCCGGGATAAAAAGTGGAAAGATTCAAAAAGATGCATCCTCTGCTGCTGTAAGGAAGCCATTTATCGGAAAGAAAGAAGTGGTTGCTATTTATCCTCAGAGAAATCAAGATAGGGCCGAACGCCGTCCAATGGTGGGGGTTGTTATGATTCCTAAACCTGCACCTGATCAGCAAAGAAATAACCAACCAAGAATGGAAAGACCAGTCAGACAATTCACCAGAATTAACATGACCCTATCTCAAGTATTTCTACATCTGTTAAGATCCAACCTAGTGACTTTGAAAGAAGCTCCAAAGTACCCTAACACAACCTCTCCTCACTATCATCCTAATGGCCGCTGTGTATAACACTCTGAGAGTCCCGACCATGACACTAACAATTGTTGGGCTCTAAAGAACAAAGTACAAGACCGCCTTGAAGCCAAAGAAATTGAATTTGATGCGCCAGGAAAGCCCAATGTCATTTTTGCCCCTATGCCCAAGTACGACCATAATGCCAACGCCATTGAAGAGGATATGTTTGTTACTTCAGTTGATGAACTTATGACCCCACTCCTAACTATCAAAAAGAGCTTATTGAATGCCAGTGTTTTCCCGGGCTGTGATGAAAGCTGTCATTTCTGTTTGTCCTCACCAACCAGTTGTCCTTTGTTGAAAGCAGGCGTTCAGTGCCTAATAGATAACAAAGAGATTTTGTTTGAAAAGACTTTTGTTCCACCTGTTTCTTATAATGATGTTTCCATTGTAACCATTTCCGACAATTCTTCCAGGGTCTCCACCAAAAGACCCGTTAGAATTACATCAGTTCCAAAAGTATCTCCTTTGATAATTACAATGCCTGGACCAATCTCGTATTTGTCAGACAAAACCATACCATGGAATTATGGAGGGGATGTCTACTACCACGGTATCAAACAAGATTGGCCAGCTGCCGAAGATTCCAGTTCCTAGAAAGTTAACTTTGATATCAGTAATATTGCAGGGATTAGCAAGATTACCCGAAGCGGAAGGATATTCTCTTCCAAAAATTGCTCCACCAAAAGCAGTTTCTGGACCCGTAATCATTCCTGTTGTTGTTGCTCCTCCAAAGGCTATTCCCAGTCCCATAATCATCTCCACCAATGCTCCAACTGACAAAGCTGTTACAATTCCTGCTATCACTCCTACTGATATTCCTGCTGTCGAGTTCACTGAGACTCGAGGTAAAAGTATTCTGATTGAGCCTTTCTAGATGAAGGCATAATCGTTGACTATCCCTGAGACCTCCCGGAAAGAGATGGAGGAAATTCTAAAGATCTTAAAAAGAAGCGACTATGACATAGTTGAACAATTGGGGAAAACTCCACCTAAAATTCCATGTTGGATTTACTACTATGTTCTGAGGCGCATGCAAAGGCCTTGGTAAAATTCCTGAAAACTGCCCATGTGCCCCAAGAAACATCTGCCGATCAGTTCCAAGACTGTGTAGCCAGCTTGAGTGTAGATAATGGTTTAGGTTTCTCGGATGCTGATTTAACGCCAAGAGGAAGGAAGCATAATGAGGCCCTGCATGTCTCAATGGAATGTAGGGGCACAACCTTGGCTCATGTCTTGGTGGACACTGGCTCATCTCTGAATGTGTTTCCTAAAAAGGCTCTTGATAGGCTTGATTGCGAAGGATTGACATTGAAACCGAGCAATATAGTAGCAAGGGCTTTTGACGGCTAAAAAAGGATGGTGCATGGGGAAGTGGATATCCCCATAAAAGTTGGAACCCAAATATTTGATTCAACTTTCTATGTAATGGATATCCGTCCTTCATATTCCTGCTTGCTAGGCCGACCATGGATTCACAATGCTGGCGCTGTCACTTCTATGTTGCATCAAATACTGAAGTATCCAATTCAAGGGAAGATTATCACTATTCATGGAGAAGAAGAGTATATGATCAGCCATCTCAATTCCTCCAGATATATGGAATTAGATGGTGAATTTATTGAAACTCCATTCCAACACTTTGAAGAAGTCCAGCAAGATGTGGCAGTAACCAGGGTTGTTCCCAAGATCACAAGGCCTCCACTCAGGATGTCATCTTTAAGGGATGCAAAAGCAGTAATAGAAGAAGGTGGGTGCACTATTTGGGGGCAACTCCCAGATATCCCATACAAGTCTGACAAGTTTGGCCTAGGTTTCACTTCAGGTGCTCAGAAGACTGTACGCCGCGATCGTGCTGGAGGACCACCCCTGAAGATCAGCAATCGTGAAGTCAACGCGGTAGAGGATTATGAAGATGGCTGCAACCTGGAGGATTGGATCTTCCCAACTGTCAGTGGAGGGCTCAGCAACTGGGAGGCTGGAGATTTTGTCCCGATCACTTTTATCCCACAGTAATTTGTCTTTACATTTTGTTGGATATGTAATATTAAAAAAATTCAAACTATTAAAAACTTGTGTATTACCCGAGGCACAATGGTCCATTTGTAAGGGTTATTGTTGTACCCGAAAATTTTCCCTCCCATATTCTTCAAAGTTTTGACAAGCATCATCTAAATTTGCTCAAGTCTACTCAAGGGTTGCACAGTTCAAACACCCTCATAAGCCAGTCAAATTAGGGTTTTGGTTCTTGCAAGGAAGTTGAGGTTTTCAAGGGCTCAATCAAGTAACACATGCCTATAAACATTGTCAAGCATCTACATGTCAAGTTTCAAGGCTCACAACAGCAAGTTGCACAGTCAAAAACCCTAATTGCTTCACAGTCAACTGTAGGGGTAAAATGGTCATTTGGCAGTCAAAAGTCAAAATTTTTGGTCAACATATTATTTTGAGGCCACAATCATCATTTGATCAAGTCTTGATCATGATTCGACAAGAATGGCTCAAAAATCATCAAGATGCAAAAGTTTCCATTTTTGGACAGTTGAAAAGTCAACTGTAAATTGACCAGGGCATAACTTTTTCATGGTTCATCAGAAAAATCCCATCCAATGCTCATTTTGAAGGGGATGACATTTCCTACAACTCATCTTCACATTCCAAGTCCAAGAAATGCTCCCACAAAAAGCTATCAATTTCAACATTATAGGTCATTTTCAAAAGTCAACAAAAAGGCACTTTAAGTCAAAGACCATAACTTGATATTGGTAAATTCAAATGACATGGGACCAAAGGCATTGGTTAGAGGACTTCAAGACCTTTCCAAAATGTCCAAGAACATGTTCATATGATCAAAATTAAGAAAGATATGCATTGGAGAAGTTGGGAAATTTTTGTGAAATGGCCAAAGTCAACTATCCTTGAAACTTCATTTTTGACAAAAGGGGCCCACTTTTCCACTTGGTTCAGCTTTTCCATGCCTCCCACGTGTCCCATGATTTATTTCAAAATTAAAAATTAATTTTTCTATTTTTATTTAATTTTATTTGATTTAATTCATTTTAAATCTTTAAAATTCAAATAAAAATCAAGAAAATTAATTAAGGGATATCTTTGAGTTTGAATAGCCTTGATACATCATAATTCACATGCCAATTTCGTGTAAGACCTATTCCAAGCATGAAATTCAAATTTGGAGCAAAAAAGGCAAGTTGTTCAATGGTGGTTATGGAGGAAATCAAAACTTCATTGCAAGGCTTCAAGGCTCCTTATTGTGATTGATTCTCATTCATATACACATATGCAAGCCTTCCATACCATTCACACGACCTAGAACACTCCCAAACGGCCAAAGAAATTTCGAAATTTTCAAGAGAAAAGTCACAAAACTAAAAACCATTTTCCAACACAATTCAAGCTTTCCTTTTGATCAAAACACGTTCCTTACATCCCCAGGAATCGTTTGCAGCCAAGAACAAGCCAAATCACTCAAGAACTCGTGCTACACAGTCACACAGTTCATCATTTTTTCTTACAATCTGAATTCATTTTGCACGTATCCTTAACATGTTTTGAATATTGTTTTGACTTTCTAACATTGTGCTGAAACTTTTGACATGATTTAATTTGAGAATGGTGCCTTAAACTGAAAATCACCATGGACGGATGCTAGGTTTTCAAAGCTTTGGAATTGGGGTTTTGCTTATACTGTAAAATTGATCCTCCAAACACCCATGGTCAAACTCAGCGTGATGAGACGAACATGATGGATACCTCGCGCTCTTTTTATGTTATACCTAACTCTATTCGCTATTTTTCTGTCATTGTAGTTAGTGGGGGTTAAAAACCCCCGCTATCTTGTTTCTATTTTGCAGATAAGAGGAAGACGATGATGAGGTGTCTATGCGTGTGTGGTTGATTCAAACCACGCGCGCTTTTCTTTATTTTTCAGCATATAACGCATTTTTTATATATAATATTTAGTTCCCATTATATTAACAAACGCGCAGGATTGGTGTAGTGGTTGGCAATGCACTTGGTGATCTCTGGGACCTGGGTTCGATTCCCAGGTCCCCTCATAATTCCAATATTATTTTTTCAAACGCTTTCTTGTGCAGATTCCCAAATGATGAGCACCATAAGCCTCACATCTCAGCCTGCCAAATGTCCATCAGTGCAAATCCAAGGGCCAAGCATGAGGACCATGGTGCTCTGGAGTCAACATGGGCGTAGGCAACCAGAAAGAGTCAACGTGGCTGAAGATTCAAATGGGCCACAATTCAATCAAACACCCTCCATTCTGGCCCATACCCCCTTCCCTTGGTTTATTCTTTTCTTTTTCTTTTTTTTTACATTTTTCTTAATTATTAACCTTTTAATTATTTTTATTATTAACAATTAACCAATTAATATTTTCATAAAAAATCAATAAAAAAAAAGAACTAACATTATTATTATTATTATTATTTTATTTTTGTAAATAAATACTAAATAATTGAATTAGCTTTAGTTAGGCAATTTTAACTTTTTTAGATAACTAAAATAATTTAGAATTAGGTTAACTTAGAATTTTAATTCTTTTATTTTATTTCATAAAAACATAAAAACACAAAAATATTTTCTTTTAATAAATTAATTAATTAGTTTAATTATTAGTTATTAATTTCATTTAATCACAAAAAAGATAAAAAATTCCATTTCTTTTCTCAAAAGGGTCAAAACCCTTAGGACATTCCCGATTAATTTTTATTCGCGCGCGTTTATTTTATTTTGATTATTATGTAATTGCTTTAAAAAATGTAATAATCAATTAGGACCTCTTTTATCGCTTTATTTATATTCTCGCACTTTATTTTCCAAAACGGGTTTTTGTTTTTTGGCGATGTATAGACCCGCGCCTTGTAATAGTTAGATTTATCTTTCCGCAATTTACTTTCCGCACTCCTAACCGTTAACAACGCATGAAAGAATGTATGTGAATAAAATTAACCCGTAGCTCACAAAATAACATGTACAAGACAAAAACATTAACATGAAACAACACAAAGCACATGCCACTCCTAGGGTACGCCTCACTGGTTGCCTCGAAACGTGGTCATCAAGTATAGGGTGTCTTAGAGGTCGCCCTTCTGTCCAAAAGATCCAGTTTCCTCGAAACAGTTGCCTCGAAACGGTTGCCTCGGATAAAAGGATCTAGGACATTAGGGTTACTTCTAAGGTGTCCTACCGTTGCTTCGGTGACCACACTGTCCCGATAATCGAATTGACCCGAACACCTCCAATGATGGTGCTACCTACCTCTCAATGGTGGGATATCACTGTCTAAAGGATTCTTACACAGCTTAATTCCTTAGGGTAGGTAGATGACTCATGGGTACTTGCTCTTTTCAAAACAAACAAAATACTTTTCACACCTTACACTTTCAAAAAGTTTTCAAACAATACTTCATACACTCTTGAGGACTGATACAAGAGTTACCTAGAAGTCTTTCAAACAAACTTTTTTCCAAACCCACATACACTTGAAAAGCAAACAAATTTTGAAAACATAAGAGCAAGTACCTAAGAGCCCGTGGATAACCACGGATAGAAAGGGTGCTAACACCTTCCCTTTCTATAAATCTACCTCCCGAATCGAGAAACATTCTCGAGTAAGGAATTTTGCTGTGCTTTTGTCCTTTCCATATTGGAGAACATAAAAGACGGCGACGACTCTTGCTTACCGCGACATTTCGCGAAACAAGCTTAAAAAACAGTCAGTTCTATTTCCACCGATCACAGTTATTATCTCATTTCCATATGACATCAATGAATCATGGATATTTTGCATACAAACATTTTGCTCATTGTTTTTCTTTTTTACATTTTCATTTCATTCAAAGATAGTTATACCCTTACACACACTCACACTCACACTACAGGTCTACATCCATTCGGGATCCCATGGGTAACGGTTCTGCTATGGCCTTCTGTGACTCCGAAAATCTAATCTACCAAGCTGAAGACGAAGGTGAGGAAGGTTTTGAAGTACCAGGGGAACTTGCCAGATTACTACAACAAGAAGAGAGGACCATTCATCCTTACGAGGAATCAGTGGACACAATCAACCTAGGTACCAAAGAAGACAAAAGAGAGGTCAAGGTGGGTGCTAATCTGGAACCCAGTGTCAAGGAGCGTCTGATTCAGTTGTTACACGAGTATGTTGAGGTCTTTTCCTAGTCGTATGAAGACATGCTAGGACTTGATGCAAATATTGTGGTACATCGTCTACCTACGAAAGAGGATTTCCCACTAGTAAAACAAAAAGTCCGTCGAATGCGACCAGATATGTCAGAGAAGATTAAAGCAAAAGTCATGAAACAGTTCAACGCTAGATTCTTGGTCGTCACCTCTTATCCGCAATGGGTTGCCAATGTTGTTCCCGTGCCCAAAAAGGACGACAAGGTACGCATGTGCATGGACTACAGAGATTTGAATAGGTCAAGCCCTAAGGATGATTTCCCACTTCCCCACATTGATATTTTAGTCGACAATACGGCATAACACAAAGTGTTTTCCTTCATGGATGGTTTCTCAGGTTACAACCAAATCAAAAATGGCGCCTGAGGACATGGAGAAAACAACATCCGTCACACAATGGGGGACATTCTGCTACAAGGTGATGCCATTTAGACTAAAGAATGTTGGGGTAACCTATCAGCGTGCCATGGTTGCTCTATTTCACGACATGATACATCACGAAATAGAGGTCTATATGGACGACATGATAGCTAGATCTCAAACAGAAGAAGAGCATCTTGATCATTTACAGAAACTGTTTGAGAGATTGAAGAAGTACAGGCTGAGGTTGAACCCAAATAAATGCACGTTTGGAGTAAGGTATGGTAAGCTCCTAGGTTTTATCGTCAGCAATAAGGGTATTGAAGTAGATCCTGCCAAAGTGAAAGCGATACAAGAGATGCCTGCTCCTCGTACTAAGAAGGAAGTCAGAGGATTCTTGGGACGTTTAAACTACATTGCCATATTCATTTCTCACCTGACAGCTACTTGTGAACCAATCTTCAAACTATTGAAGAAAGATCAAGTAGTCAAATGGAATGATGAGTGCCAAACTGCTTTTGACAAGATCAAAGAGTACCTGCAAGAGCCTCCTGTTTTGATGCCACTAGTCGAGGGAAGACCATTGATCATGTATCTGACCGTTTTGGAAAATTCAATGGGGTGTGTGTTGGGGCAGCATGACGAGTCTGGCCGAAAAGAGCACGCTATTTATTATATGAGTAAAATGTTTACCGACTGTGAAACAAGATATTCACTGCTCGAGAAAACTTGCCGCGCTCTGGCATGGGTTGCTCACTGGCTAAGACAGTATATGCTGACCCATACTACCTTGTTGATATCTAAAATGGATCCGATGAAATACATCTTCGAGAAACCTGCTCTCTCTGGGAGAATAGCGAGATGGCAGATGATCCTGACAGAATATGATATACAATATACTACATAGAAAGCAATAAAGGGAAGTGTACTAGCTGATCACCTTGCTCACCAAGCTGTAGAAGACTACCAGTCCATGAAGTTCGAATTCCCAGATGAAGACATCATGATGGTAAACAACTATGAAGAACTCAGGCCATATGACGAACCTGAACAAGGATCCCAATGGACCCTGGTTTTTGATGGGGCATCTAACGCACTCGGAAATGGTATTTGTGATGTACTCATATCTCCTGAAGGATGTCATACTCCTTTTATGGCAAGACTCTGCTTCAATTGTACAAATAACATGGTGGAATACAAAGCATGCATCTTTGGTCTCAAAGCTTCCATACACTTGGGGATCAAATCGTTGGATGTATTCAGAGATCCAGCTTTGGTTATCAGCCAGATCAAAGGGGAATGGGACACCAAACACCCTAACCTTATCCCTTACAAAGAACATGTTTTGACGTTGCTCCCACATTTTGAGAAGATTACCTTCGAGCATTTCCCGCGAGAAGAAAATCAACTAGCAGACGCACTAGCCATAATGTCATCCATGTTTAAAGTTAAATGGGATAACAAGGCTCCCTAGTTCACCATTGAACGAAGGGATGAACTAGCACACTGTCACGAGATTAATACTGAAGAAATAGTGGATCAACCTTGGTTTCACGAAGTCAAGAGGTATCTTGAAACCCAAGAATATCCGGGAGGAGCTTCAGTCAATGATAAGAAGTTCTTAAGGAGATTATCAACTAAATTCTTCCTTAGTAATGGCATTCTTTACAAACGCAACCATGACTGTGTGTTACTTCGGTGCGTAGACAAGGTTGAAGCTGAAATAATTATGGCTGAGTTACATGAAGGCACTTATGGCACCCATTCCAGTGGGAATACGATGGCAAAGAAAATCCTACGGGAAGGCTATTACTGGTCTACCATGGAAGCAGATTTCTATCAACACTCTTTAACCTTCCACAAGTGTCTGATTTATGCTGACAAGGTGCACGTACCTCCGGTTCCTCTGAATGTCTTGACGGCTCCTTGGCCCTTTGCTATGTGGGGGATTGATATGATTGGGGAAATTAAGCAAACAGCCTCTAATGGACACTGCTTCATCTCAGTGGCCATTGACTATTTTACCAAGTGGGTGGAGGCAGCTTCTTTCGCTTTCATTACCAAGAACGTTGTCGCTCGGTTCATCAAGCAGAACCTCATCTGTCGTTACGGTATCCCGGAGAGGATCATTACAGACAATGGTACGAATTTGAACAATACTATGATCACCTCCCTGTGCGAGCAATTCAAGATCCAACATCACAATTCTTCCCCTTACCGGCCAAAGATGAATGGTGTTGTCGTAGCCGCAAATAAGAACATTAAAAAGATCATATAGAAAATGACAGTCACATATAAAAACTGGCATGAGATGCTACCATTCGCTCTCCATAGGTATCGTACCACAGCTCGCACATCAACCGGGGCAACACCCTATTCTCTGGTATACGGCATGGAGGTTGTCTTGCCTATTGAGGTCTAGATCCCCTCTCTGAGAATTATGAAGGATGTAAGGCTGAATGAAGACGATTGGATCCATACTCGACTTGATCAACTAAACTTGATTGATGAGAAAAGGCTTGCTGCTGTCTGCCATGGTCAAATGTATCAAAAACGAATGATCAAGGCTTTCAACAAAAATGTCAGACGCCAAGTGTATCAAGTTTGGGATCTGGTGATCAAACGTATCATACTACCGCAAGGTGATCCCAGGGGAAAATGGACTCCTACATACGAAGGACCGTTTGTAATCAAAAACATATTCTCTGGTGGCGCAATGATCTTGACCACAATGGATGGTGACGACCTACCGCACCCTGCGAACGCAGACATAGTCAAAAGATACTATGCATAAGAGACCCGCTAGGTTGACGCACCTAGGAAAAACAAGGGCATCCCGGCGAACCAAAATGGTTCAGGCGAAAATTAGGGATAAAACAAAAAATTTGTACACCCGGCAAGCTGAAAACCCGAAAGGGCGGCTTGGGCAAAAAGGGGTATCCCGGTGGACTGAAAACTCGAAACGGAGGTCCAGGCAAAAGTTAGGGAATTAAGGCATATGACTATGTCCCGTTGGATCACCTTACAAACAACCTGCAAACTCAGAGGTTCTGATCAATTCAATCATCTTCGAATGAGGCAACAAATAGATAAGATACTCAGAGATACAAAGGCTATAGCAGAATGGGAACCCCATGGGATTATTGCACATAGCTATCTTTTCTTTGTATCAAAATTTTCATTTTTTTACGACGACATTCTCTTACTAGAATGTTTGTCTCGTTGTAAAAAAATACTTACTCAAAGTCAATACAAAGATATCCCTTTGAAAGTGCAAAAACTATCTGTTTTTCTTTACGCTTGTGTCTTGTTTACAAAAACGTCCAATGATTCATCGTTGAACATATGCATTTGAATATAATTATTGTTTACAAATAAACAAAATAAAATACAATCACTGATGGCTCTAAGAGATAGGGAAATCTCTCTAAGTTATTTCCATAAAAATCCCCCACAGTATGTAGTTTAATCCCCAGTGGAACAAAACTTCCAGTTATCAATCCCCAGTTGAAGTCGTCAAATTTCTCAGGATTCCCCAATAGGATTTTACAAGCAGTACACAACCTCTCCCTTACAACAGATTTTATTTCTCTAATCAGAAATTCATCAACTTTTAGAATTCACAACATGAAGACCTATACTCCATATCCTCAGCAGTAGTCAGGGATTTATTTTCCCAAATCCAACAGCAGTACAGCAGATTGGCTCGCATGCACATACATCACATCCATATATCATAAACATCGATTACACAAATGCATCATACCATGCATTTCATACAACATGACTTTACAATTTAGCTAACATTTTACCCTTTTCAGGATAAGGTTAATAGCTACCGTTAACAATGTTTAAAGCTTTCAGATATAGTTCAGATACGCTCCAGACACGGATGCCATTATGATACTAATTCAGATTCAACTTTCAGATATAGTTCAGATACGCTCCAGACATGGATGCCATTCTGATACTCATTCAGATTAAACTTTCAGATACAATTCAGATACGCTCCAGACACATAGGCCATCCTGACGCTCATTCAAACAAATATTTTAGATACAGTTCAAGTGCTCTCTAGACGCAGATGCCATTCTGATACTCATTCAAAATCAGCTTCCAGATACAGTTCAGATACGCTCCAGACACGAACTCCATTCTGATACTCATTCTTTCAGCTTACAAATTACAATTCACCAAACACTCTTGGATGGCATCTACAAGCCCATATCCAATAACTTTCTATCACCTCTCCATATGGCATCTTTAAGCCCATTCCCTCTACCATCACATCGCCAAGTGCAAATTTCTGGGCACTCTAGTGTCCAATCATCATCCACCTTCGAGTCACGAATGGCAAAATATGCCAATCTAACTCTTCATGCTTAAGAATATTGAACAGGGGCAGCTGTTGTACCCCAAAATTTTCCCTCTCACTTATCAAGAATTTTCTCACAAGATCTCCTCGGGCTCAAGACTGCGCTAGAGTTTGATCAGCTCAAGACACCTCCTTAAGCACTCATGACCAAAATTAGGGTTTGAGATTGCACATGGATATTTGGATTTACAATGCCCCATATGAATTTAATGGATCATTATGAACCCCCAAGATTACTCATGTCAATTTTCAAGCCTTGGATTACATTTTTGCTCAGTCAATTGAGCAACTGACCTAAAAATAAATTGTATTGGGGAAAAAGTCAACTATTGCCAATTTACAGTCAAACTTCATAATTTTTTATCCACATCAACATTTTAAACTCATATGTATCATTTGATCAAGTTTGGACCACAACTCCTCAAGAAATTTGATCAAATCTCCAAAAGGGCAAAATGGTCAAAATTAGGGTTTTGACTGAGAAAAGGAAATTTCTGATTTTTTTACCTAGCAAATGGTCAATTGGTTTAAGGAATGATCTCAAGAGTCCAATTGCATCATTTTTACCTAATGGCATGGTTCAAAATATTGCAAGTCCATTAGATTGACAGATAAATTTTTCAGTCAACTAATCAAAAGTCAACTGTATACTGAAAAGTCAAAACTTTGACTTTTTGGTCAAATTCAAGTGCCAAAGATCATAATTCATCAAAACATGTCAAAATATGAAACTTATTCATCAAGAAATCAAAAAGTCAATATTTCATTTTGAAAAGTCAAAATTTCTAAACTTAGAAATTTTTCTAAGTGTTGGAAATTTCATGTTTTTTCATAACTTTGAACAAAGTTTTCACCATGATGCAAGATGATTCAAGAGAAACTTCCAACATGAAAGTTGTAGATATCCATGAAATCTAAAACTTTGCTTTACACAACTCCTTCAAAAAATGCTTGGGTCTCAAGTTATAATTTTATGAACATGTGGTCATGAAACTAAACACTTAGTGAAATGTTTCCCTAATTTGGTCAGGATTTTGACCTAACTTTATGGAACTTTTTCATATAGTTCCAAGGGGAATATTCAAAATCAATTCAAAGATGGATTGTATATCACATTTCAAGCTTTCCAAAATGTCCAAGAACTCCTTAAGATCATTCTTGAGTAGGGAGAATCAAAGAGATGCAGTTAGAGTTTTGTCACTTGAATTACAATTCATTTTTTATGAACACATGAACCAAATCCATAGCCATGCTGCATAATCCTTACTTTGCAGGCCTCAAACTTGTTTTTTACTCCATAATTAATGGTTTCCACAACTGATTATGCCCTTATCCAAGTTTTTCAAGCTTTGTCCAAATCAATTTTCCATTTTAGGGAGAAAGTAACATATTCATTCTTGTAAAACAAGCTTTATGCACAAAGTCAGCTTCTTGAGCTCCCAACTTGTTTTCCTTGATTAAACTCCATCCACAAAGTCATAAGGATTGTGTTTAAAGTAGTTAACAACTCTACGAACTAAGTACAAAAGCATTGAAACTTGGTTTCTCAGAAAATCACATGTTATGCATAAACTTGTGATTTTGAATTCTGATCAACAAGAGGTCTCCAAACTTGTTGCTTATAAATAGAGTCACTATTTGTGAGCTAGAGGATGAGCTTGAACACCCTGAAACACACCAAAACTCTCTCAAATTAGAAATTTCCCAAAAACTCCATTGTTGCACAGTTTCTGACCTTGAGCTTCAATCTTCAAAACCACTCGTGCATTTCTTGGCCTTTTTGTTTCAAAATCTTCCTCATACCAAATATAGACCATCCATGTCCCTGTTTGCAAACTATAACTCCATCTTCATCAACTTCTATAGCCAAAAACAGAGAATTGCAGTTGGACTTCTCCAAGTCATTTCAGCCACTTTTAACTCAAGCAAACCATTGCATTAGCTTCCTAGGACCTTAAGGAATTTAACCTAATCATCACCACTTCTTGAAACAAGCTCAAACTCCAAACACGATTTCCAGTTTTGAGGTAAGTTTTCTCAACTTGGAACTCTTCATACAGGCATCCTCAATAGTTTATTTATAAACAAAACATGTAGATATCATTGCCCTGAAGCTAACCATGTCCATAGTTTCCATTAATTTTGCTTGAGCTTAAAGAATTTTGAAACTAAAACTTCTGAAATTTTAGGATTCAGATTAGGGCCATTAAAATTCATGCTTATCTTTGATATATGGTTTTAATACTTTACATTTTTGGAATCGTGAGAAAATTTTCTACAAGTTTCATGTTTACAGTTTTTATTTTTGATGAGAAATAAGCAAGTGACATATGGTCTGGCTGGAGGTTGAAGATGAAGTCTTCAGGGCGCATTTTTCCTTACATATTTATTGTTTTGTTTGTATTAACGGATGTATAGCCACCCCAGTGGTAGAAGCGCGCGCCTGTAACCTATGGGACCTGGATTCGAGCCCCAGTGGTACCCTTTTCATTTTTCACATTTTTACTTTTTCCGATTTTTGTTGTTTTTGGCAGGCGCTAGGCCCCTTTGGGCCTGGCTTATTTTTTTTTCTAGCTGACCTCCATATTGGCTAATGGTACCCCTGGCCTAAGTTTGTTTATTTTTTTATTTTATTTCATTTTTATTTTCTTAAATATATTTTCTAAATACTAAAAAAATCATAAAAATACAAAAAATGATAGATTTAAATTTTGACTTATTTTATTTTATTTTTCTCACAAAAAATATTTTTATTTATTATACTTTATTTATTTTATTAAATAATCTTTTAAACTTAATTAATATTATGTTTTTATTTATTTATTTTTCACACCATTTAAAATGCATTATTTTTTATATAAAAAAGACTAAAAATATTTTATAATGCTATAATTATTTTTAAGATAAAAATACCAAAAATACTTTTCTTAAACTTATTTTCTTTTAATTAATTAATAGAAGTAGGGTTTTATTTAAAAAATTTCCTAATAAAATTCAAATTTAATTAATTATTTCCTTAGGTTAAGACAAAATCCTTTTTTTCATGAAAATCAAACAAAAATACATTTTGCATTTTTTGTACATTTATTCATTTTGTACTTTGAATTTATTTATTTCCTTGTACATTGATATCAATTCAATATGGTTGTAATAGACTAATTAGGTTTAAATTCTTGCAATCCCCATTCATAAATTTGTACACCCCTTTCCCCACAAATGTTGTAATAGTGTAGTAACTTTAAATTTTGCAATTTATCGCTTTTATATAACATGCTAGTAATTAGGGTTTGTATGGAAAGATTAAAACCAATACTCAGAAAACCCTAATTCAAGACAAAAAGAAACATGAAAACAATACACTTGCACACAAGCCCCCTAGGGTTATTCCACTTGGTTGCCTTATATAAAATGGCCATATTACGCATGTAAGATATCTTAGCCAAAACAAGCAAATACAAGATCATAGTCCCTCGATGACGCTATCTAAGCTTCCTTAAAAATGATCTTAGTCCCTCAAAAAGAATGCTAAGATACCTTGCAACATTGCTAATCATGGTTATAGGATGACCCACGCCCGTCCCATTTACATACAAAGATAGGGTTGCTTACCAAATCAATGGTAAGACAACAATGTCAAAGGAAAAGAAAATGAACAAGAAAGACGTTTGAGTAGGTAGATTGCTCCTAATTACTTGCTCTATTTCAAAACAAACATCCTTTCTATTTTCAAAAATAATCACCTACACTTTCAAACATCTTACAAACTTGAAAACATTTTCAAAAGATCAACATCTTTGTATACATTCTTACGAATGAGAATCATTACAAAGTTTGCCTAAACAATGGCCTCTTTTCAAAAATAATTTCAAAAACCACACAAAGCATAATTTCAAACAAAAGCAAGTGATATAGCAAGTAACTAAGAGCCCATGGAAATTCATGGATGAAAAGGGTGCTAACACCTTCCCTTTTCATAATCTACCCCCCGGACTCAAAAAATAATCTCAAATGTCTTTCCTATGCTTTTTCACCTTTCCTTTTGGATAAAAGAAAAGTCGGTGGCGACTCTTGCTAATCGCAACCTTTGCAATAAAACGCAAAACACCCAAGTCAGTTCTCCCACCGTAATTTTCCTTTTTATTTCAGTCTAAGATTAAGCAAGAAAAAAAAACTCACATTTTGCCAAAATTTTAAAAGAAAGACAGGGAGAAAAATATTTGAATACAAAAGACGTCCTTTATTGATGATAAATTTTCATTGAAAAACACCGTAGCCTTACAGCATGTCCACTACACCTTAGGCGGGATATAGGGATTATTGCATGATGACAAATAAAAAGGAAAATTACTCTTCATAACGGGTGACTTCAATAACGTCCTCGACAAACCAGCTGGCAAGCTTTTCACCTGTAACGGTAGGACGAACCTACTTATCTGTCTCACAATCATTGTCACCCTCCTCAGCCACAACATGAACTTCTTCATGGATAACTCCACCGCTGACAAATTGAATTGGTGGAGGAATACCTTGAATCTTGAGAGGAGTAGAAATTGACATGCTTCAACCAGCCACAAAGCCTAAACCCTTCTTATCTGTCTGAGTAGGGAGATCCAATACTCTTCCTCAGCCTTCTGGATGACAAAATTGAACAATCATTTGTGCCTGATGATAAGATGACATAGAGACCTTTGTCTTCCTATCCTCTTGATGAGGAGCTCTGACAACTTGCACGGTCTCAAAGGCTTGCCACGGCGTCTCATGGATTTCTCCCTCCACCTCAACACAACGAAACGAACTCAAATGACTGACAATATAATATTCTTCGCCGCAAACAGTAACCACCTTCCCATTCAACATGAACTTCAACTTTTGGTGTAGAGTGGATGTGACAGCACCAGCCCCATGGATCTATGGGCGGCCTAACATATAGCAATAGGAAGGATTAATGTCAATGATAAATAAAGTGACTTCAAACACCTGAGAACCTATTTTGATTGGCAAGTCGACTTCCCCGAACAATGTCCTCTTGGAGCTATCAAAAGTCTTAACAATCAAATCACTTGGCCTTAATAAAATCCCATCGTAATCGAGCTTCAAGAGAGCGGACTTGGTCAATAGGTTAAGAGAGGAACCTGTGTGAACCAGCACACGGGATAAGGTAGTTTTTGCAATTTCCATAGAAATGTGCAGTGCTTTATTGTGCTTCCTCCCCTCAGGGGGTAAATCAAAGTCTGTAAAACCCAGCCCATTACTCGCAGAAATGCTATTCACAATTCCCTCAAATTAATTCACATATACCTCTTGAGGAACAAAAGAGGTCCCTAATAGTTTCATTAATGCATTTCTTGTGGGATTCCGAGTCTCTGAGTAAACAAGGATGGATATTTTTAAGGGTGTCTGACTTAACTAGTCAATAATTTTGTAGTCACTTTTCTTGATGTACCTCATTAACTTGGCTAATCTTTAGCCATTTCATCATCCAAAACAAGAATAAGGGGATTTTGCCCCGGTTTATCACCATTGACCATAATCTTCTTGCCTCTGGTTCTTGTTGCGGCACCAGTGCTACTTTCAGGCTGTTCAGGTGGACAGAAAATGCAGCCACTGCGAGTAATTCTGCTTTCACCAATGATGTCATGAATTTCAGACTCTTATTCTTATATCTGGCCCTTCTCAGACTTTTGAGTATCAAGTTTCTGCCCTTGTTGATAACATTCACCACCGTAATGCCAAGGAATTGCTTTGTCGCTGACATATGGTACTGGCCCAGGTACAATGATGGTTATAGGTGACTTCTTGACAGAGGCTAGAATTGTAATGGGAACTTGAATTATCTTTGATTTGATAGGAATAGTTATCATGTCGATCTCATCCTCGCCAACTTTAGTCTCAACGACTGCATAGTCGAACTGTAGAACTCCCTTGGTAATCAAATCCTGGACTGCATCCTTCAAAAACTGGCAACCCTCTGGTTGTACCAACCAATCTTCACAATCAAATCCACAACCCAAAAACACACCTTTCTGCGATAACTATTCTTTCACGAATGAGAGGGGTGTAATAAGCTGATTCACATCTATAACAAGATTCAAACCTTTATCTTTAATAATGGCACTGACAATGGCGTTTCCATGAGGTGGAAAAGGTTGACTAGTAATATTAGGTGTTGGCCCAAAATTAATAGCCTGAGAGTCTAATAAGTATTACACCTTGTGTTTGAATGCTATGAAACTCTCAATGCTACACCCCTGTAGTCCGGAATGAAACTCACATTTAGCATTAGCATTGAAATTTGGCAGTAGCTTTTCTGGGTTAATCTGCATTGTACGTTTCTCAACCAACTTCAACTCTAGTAACTGAGGTAGCAATTCTGTATAGGGCATGGGAATTTTGTCAAATTTTCTGGGTGGTTGTTTTAGCCTCTGTTGGTAGCCCTGCCTGGGCGCATATGTCTGCTGCTGGGGTGCAGCAACTAGTATTGTTATGGCAACAATCTGGTGATCTGTATCCTGGTATCTACCTTTCCCTTTACGAGAATAGACCGTATTGGCTTCTCCTTACTTTTTCTTTTGGTGACCACTGAAAGACTTCTTAGTATTACCAACATTATTTATAGCAACAACATCTTGGATTTTTCCTAACTTAATTCCTATTTCAATTCGCTCTCCATGTGTTACCATCTCGACAAAAGTACCTGATGTACTGCAAGTTGTATAGTAATAGCCCTGCAATGTACTACTAAACATTTCCACCATGTCTCGCTCCAACATGGGCGGTTGAACCTTCACAACCATCTCCCGCCACCTCTTGGCATACTCTTTAAAAGACTCATCCCGCTTCTGAGACAAATTCTGCAATTGGGTTCTTGTGGGAGCCATGTCAGTGTTATACTGATAGTGTACAACAAAATCCACAACCAAATCTCTCCATGTACGAATATGACTGCTTTCTAGCTGCATATACCACTCGAGTGGGCCACCTGTCAAGCTGTCTTGAAAGAAGTGTATCAACAAATTTTCATCGTCCAAATACGCAGACATATTCCGGTAGAAAGACTTAACATGGGTCTTTGGACAGGAAGTGCCTTTGTATTTCACGAAATCAGGATCCTTGAATTTGGGGGGAATCTTCACCCCAGGAACTAAGCCCAAATCAGACATGTCAAAGCCCATCGTACCTTGGCTTTCAAACCTGCACATCCGCTCTTCAAGTATACCCAACTTCTTATCAGATTTTGTTGGTTCGTCAACATTAGACATCCAATCTTCCCAATTATCTTCTTCTAGTGGCCTAAAAGAAATGCGAACATACCTCGGTAATACAACAAGTTTTTCAATACTCTGACAAACGGGAGTAGGTGGAGGAGGATTCCCCACAACTTGAATCCCAAGGATACCTTGGTTACCTGTAGGATTGTCGAGATTTTCAGGCTGACCGTTCTGCATATTCAAACCGACATTCAAACCCAGATTCATATTATGAACACCTCTCGGATTCTCAACCATATTCTGAGTGCCCAGAGTACCATTAAGATTGTTGATGACGCCCTTATGGATTCACATTCGAAATTTCACCACCATTATTCACAGTTCCAGCAGGCCTCATAATAAATAGGATAAAAAAGAAGGATAATAAAAGTAGGATAAAAAATATAAGAAAGATAAGAATCAATGATGAAACATCGGACACCTTACGATGATATTGAGAATCCAAGTAGGATAATAAAGATAAGAAACGATGATGAAACATCGGCACCTAACAATGATATTGAGAATCAAAGTAGGATAAGAAAGATAATAACAATAAAACATTTGCACCTAACAATGATATTGATTATCAAAGTAGGATAGAAAAGAGCGACAATAAAACATCCACACCTGACAATGATATTCAAAATAAAAGTAGGATAAGTAAAGAGACTTACTCACAATATAATGTACTTGGATAAGATATTTAAATAAAAACCTACTTAGAAAAGAAAGTAAGAAAGAAACATGCACATAGATAAACATCAATGCAAATATGAGATAGAAGAGAGATCTCAGATGATACCTGACAGAGAAGGTCCCTCGCGTCTTCAATGCGTATGCATCAAGGTTGTGCCCATAGTCGATCAAAAGTCAAAACACAATTACTAACAATATGGTAGATACCATGGAGAGAATAATGGAATGTTTGAGGTATGATTTATGGGAATTTAATCGGGTTATGGTTAGCCAAGGGCGACACTTGATTAACGTAGTGAGAGTAGGTGCTCCTATCCTCAACCACGAGACTCTTTATGCATGGAAACACTTGGTATATGGACCAAAGTGGTTTTATTGGGTTATGATTAATCAAGGGCAAAACTTGATCAATCTCGTGAGAATGGCCATGCCCAAATTCAACTATGAGACCCTTTTTTGTGCATGGAACATTTGGTATATGGCCCAAAGTGGTTGATTCAGGTTATGGTTAACCAAGGGAAAAATTTGATTAACCTCGTGAGAATGGCCATGCCCAAACTCAACTATGAAACCCTTTAAGAAAAGCTTAGTATGTGGACCAAAAGGAGAGAAGAGAGTTGCTTCAATTCATAAGATAAAAAATCAAAAGCCCATACAAGGTGACCATATGCATGCTCCTAAAACTAAGGACTAGTGTGGTGCTAGTATTCTAAACGACCAATTGGAAAAATTGATCGAATAGTTTTCGTGGTAGAAAGCCCATGACCAAGATATGAAATGTGTGCAAGTGTGCATGTGTAGATGGATACCTGATCATGGATGAGGAGCCCAAGAGAAGGCCAAGTGTTCTAATTGAACAAAATATGCATAATAGCAATAATTAAAACATATAAAGAAATAACAAAGGAAATAAAATTCTAAGTTGTTACAAACCATATGGGAATGGGGGTACAAGTTTATGAATGGGGATGTATCAAATCGAAAGTTCAATTAAAAGTCTAAATAAACAATCAATAGAACCCAGTTGAAGTTAATTTAAATAACTAACTAAATTGAATAATCCTATTTATATATCAATTAATAAATTAATTAATAATATTAAATAATATTTCTCAATTTATTTTTTATTTAAAATAAAAAGTATTTTGTATTTTAAATAAAATGAACAAAATATTATTTAAAAGTGAAAAATAAAGAAAAAAAAGGAAATGGGCCTGGATTGAGTAATTCTGGGGGGTGCTGAAAAGAAATTTGTTTGGGCCCAATGAGGGGATTCATGGAATCCTGTGTTAGCTTTTCCATGAGGGTGCATCATGGTCATGCGAATCTGGGCCTTTGGATGCTAATCAAGAGTGATCTGATTGTCAGAAACAACAAGGTGCATGGTATAATTGCTGGAGAGAAGCTCCTAATAATCTTCTATATTTGATCCAGTATGGGCAGTCCTTGAGGGAGCATGGTGGAAAACGCGTTTTGACTTGTTGGATGATGATCAAATGATGTTGAGTGATGATGTGTGGTAGGAACCGTGGGGATGCTTGCGCTGGATCCTAAAAATTAATTAAACAGGTGGTGACAAATCTCACCATCGTATTAGACCCTTAATCCTTGTTTATTTAACAAAACACAATAATAATTAGGAGGTTAATCATAAAAGAAATAGCCATCTCTCTCTCAATCCAAAATCTCTCGTCTCTCGTCTCTCTCTCTCTCTCTCTCTCTCTCTCTCTCTCTCTCTCTATTATGACAAAAGTAGAGATACTAAAAGTCTCTAGCACAGGATTTGGCACGGTGGTTGCTATAAAGATCAGGGTGGATGGGATGAATCTCTACAGCGGTGATGATGAAGATGGTGATGGTGCTACCGCAAATTTCTCAGATCCTTACTTTTTTATATCGATCTCTTCGTCTTACTCTTTCTAATATGTGACCCGATTTTGCAGGAAATGGAGGATTTTGCCTAGATCCTAAAAGGGATTTTGAAACCCTAAGTTCCTAGATGTGACTTCTTCTTCTTCTATTGCTATTCCCAAATTTCTGAAGGGATTTTGTGATTTTAGGGAAATGATGAATAGATTAGGGATTGAGCTTGATAGTTGTCGTTTTCTAATATTCTGTGAACAATGGTCTTTTCTTTTCATGTGTGATATATAAAGGGTTTGTAGATCTGGAAAATGATGAACAATTAGGGTTTTGGATGTTGTTGTGATTGCTGCACAGCTTTTCATTTCTGTGTATGATTATTCCCCCTTGCTTTCAATGCAATGAATGTTTATATATCATGAGATTTAGGGTTTTGTTATTCTTGTGCAACTTTTGGTTTTTGTGAACAGTGGATCCCTCTTGCTTTCAATGCAATGAATGTTTATATACTACTGAGAAACTTAGTGTTTTTCAATTGATGGATTGAACAGAGTTTTTTTGGTAACAGGCCTGCTTACATTCTGTATTTGGCTTGGGCTTTTTAGCAGTCTGATATCTTTCGATATTTTCTGATTTCTAGACTTGATGTTGTTTGCCATTTTACTGTATTGGGCTTTCACGAATTTTGCTTGTTATCTTTTTTTGGCTTTTCTTGTTTGGGGCCTTTTACTGATATGTGCATCTTGATGTTGTTGGGCTGAGATGTGATATTTCTGTACAATCATGTGTTACTGCAGTTTTTACTTCTTTTATTGTGAACCAAGTGAAACTCTTTTTAGTGTTTTTTATTTGAGATTTGCAGTAGGAAAATTGGGCATGTGATTAAATTTGATTTGGTATGAGGCTTTTTGTTATTTTTGCAAACATGAGTGAATTCTGATTTTTGTTGTACGGTATGACGCTTTGTGAAGGTTTATCAACATGATACGAAAACCAGCATATTTTTATGATTTCTACACAAACCATTATGATGAAATGAGAAAACTCTTGCTTGACAATTCTTGTTCATGTATTTTTGATGATTGCTTGCTAACAAATTTGTGTTTTCTTTTCTTGTTTCATGTGATGGAGGATGAGAGAAAGATGATTGGTCCATGGAAGGAAGAAGAAAATCTATGGCCTGACATGGAAAATTGGAGGGAGATTCAAAAGAAAGGTAATGGAAAGTCTCTTTAGAAATCATAAGTTTAGGATTAATAACATGGAGGATTTTATAGTTTTGATGATGTAAATTGAAACTTAGGAACTAAGAAGCTTGAAGCCCTCTTGTAACAAAAGAGAAGTGGTGATGGATGAAGCTAAATAGCAATTGGAATGTTCTAGCATAATGATACTTTGTAGAATTTATAATCAAACTTGGATCTTTGGTAAATTTGGATGATCTTGAATGAATTTTGAAAGAAATTAATATGAAGTAGTGAATTTGAAATACTTGAAATATATGGATAGAAAACCATGAAACTTGCAACTTGAAACGCTTGGATAGAAATCCATGAAACTTGCGACTTGTAATGAGGTAAATTTAGTCCTTCGTTTCAAAGAGAAATCACAAAACAATGTGATTTATCATAGGCATAAAAACCACTTCTCTTGATTCATCACACTTGATTTCCTCTTTCACTAATTCCAAATTTAAACTCACTTAAATTGCCTTGAAAATGACGCTTGAAACAAATTTCAACTTTCAACTTCCTCCCCGCACTTAGCATGTCTAAACTTATTAAATGAGGCTTCAATTCTCAAATTCCAAACCAAATTGTATTTGTAAGCAACAAACAATTGAGAATAAATAAGCTTTGATCATGATAAATCCCTTGCAATGATGAAGATAAGATTTGACAAATCTTGATGGAGAAGATTATATATTTGAAGTAATAACCTCCTGATAATCCCGCTTCAATAATAAAAATCTTAACACAAAAGAGAGGAAAAGATGCGATCCACTTCCAAACCCTTGCAATCCTGAATCTCCTGATGAAACAAATAATCAGTTGAGATTCCATAAGGCATGAAAAAACCTTTGTAGCTTGAGTAGACAGAATAGTGAGACTATGAGATCTATGTTAGACTGATTTATGACACAAACAAATTTTGTTACTTGAAGAGAGATTGAGAAACAAAATAACTTTGATCCCATCACAATGTATGAAATGCATATGATGAATCATAAGCCATTAAAAGTAAAATTAAGAGGGAAAATTTTGGGGTGCAACAAACTCACGAGGTCGAACCTTTTTATAAAATGCCTGCTTCATTCTTTTCTCATATAACTAACCATAACACAAGGTTGTCATTCTCTTATCTTCAATTAAACTCAATTGGTCATACCTGCTTTGACACCACTCAGCCTCAAATAACTTAGCTTCCATCAGAACTCTCATTGATGGGATCTCAACCTCTACGGGGAGTACTGTTCCATTCCATATACCATATAAAACGAAGTATCCCCTGTCGAATTGCAGACAAATGTGCGATAACCATGAAAATAAAATGGGAGAATCTCATGCCAATCCTTGTAAGTTACAACCATCTTCTTAATAATCTTCTTGATCTTTTTTTTGTCCGCTTCGATAACACTATTCATCTTTGGTCTGTAGCGAGAAGAGTTATGATGTTTTATCTTGAAATCATTGTAGAGTTCCTCCATCATTTTATTGTTCAAATTTGAACCATTGTCAATGATGATCTTGCTTGGCACACCATACTGGAAAATGAGTTGATTCTTGATTAATTATACCACTACTTGGCGAGTCACATTAGCATAGGATGCCACTTCAACCCACTTGGTGAAATAATCAACAGCTACCAGGATGAAACGATGTTCGTTCGAGGCCATGGGTTCAATCGTACTGATCATATCAATGTCCCACACAGAGAGGCCATGAAGAAGAAAGAACATTGACAAGAGTCGAAGGCACGTGAGTTTTATCTGCATTGATATAACACTTGTGGAACTTCCTCATGTATTTATAACAGTCAGATTCCATCGTCCGCCAATAGTAACCTACTCTCAACATTTTTCTAGCCATTGCATGCCCATTGGCATGGGTACCGAAGAACCTTTCATGAACTTCCAGCAAATCTTCTTCACATTTATCTATACATCTTAACAAGACCATATCAGATTTTCTTTTTTATATTACATCACCATTCTGGAAGAAATTGTCAGATAGTCTTCTTAAAGTCTTCTTATCTTTACGGGATTCCTCGGGCATGTATTATTGATTTTTAAGGAAACACTTAATGTCATGGAACCAAGGTTTATTATCAGTGACCTCTTCTGCTGCGAACACATGAGTAGGTCTTACTAGATGCGTGATTCTAATTGTAGGCATATCATTGTGACGATTAACTTGATACATGGAGGACAAAGTAGCTAAAGCATCAACCATTTAATTCTCTTCACGGGGAATATGGTACAACTCAACTTTGTAGAAGAAAGTCAGTAGTCTTCTAGCATAATCTTTGTATGGGATCAAGCCAAAGTGACGAGTCTCCCATTCTCCTTTTATCTGGTTAATCATAATAGCTGAGTCTCCATATATATCAAGGATTTTAATTCTGAGATCGATCGCCTCTTCAAGGCCCATAATGCAAGCCTCATACTCTACTATATTGTTTGTACAATCAAACATTAATCTCGCAGAGAAAGGAATGTGAGCACCTTTAGGAGTATGTTTCTTCGTGAAACAATCGCCAACCTCTTATTAAAGGTTACTTGTAGGATCGACTACAAGAATCCCAGACTTAGTGTTTTGAGTGTTTTTTAGGTTGAAACTGGTTTATAAAAGATAAAAGGGCAAAAGATACATACAATTTCAAAGTAGAGAAATTAAAGACAAGACTTGTAATTTAAAGTAAAAAGCTGGAAATTGATATGAATTTAGATGTGGAAGCATTCGTACATTGTTAAGCTTGAACTCGTTTCTCTATTAGATGCAGGTACTTTGAGTGCGTTGCTCTTAAATATGAAGAAATGCGAACTTTGACACAAATACAAAAATTTGCTTAAATAGAAATCCTAGATACGTAACCGTAGACGGTTACTAGCCCATGTTAGGCTTCATGGAAAACTGTTTTGAATATTCCCACATTCTCACTGGCTTTGCACATTGATAATCGTTCCCGCCACCATACATCATTGCTTCGTCGAACTTTGTTCCTGTCGACAACTGCCTCTGAACCTCATGTTCTCGTCGACTGGCTCCCGTGGCCGATGTCCTTTCTCTTACTCGACATATCTTGTCGTTTTCTATGAAACTTATGCCTCTTCAGCCAAATAAACCCCGCAGCTTAAGGCTTATTACCCCATTCGAAAATTTCTTGTCAACAAATTTCCCCCCAAAATGCCATGTTCGATAGAGCCTTGTCGATGGGAGAACTCTGGCATTTTCTCTTCTATGCTTTTGACTGTACGTCTCTTTGGGATGACGTCAAGCATAATCATGACTACTTTCTGCGCAACAATTTCACATGTCATTTCAATCACTTCTCATGATCACTCATAAGTTTTAGGGTGTGGGTTTTTGAATAAACCTCACCAACTTTTCCACTTCTTTGCTTCATTATCATTGGATCAGTGCCACTTGTCGATGATCGAAGGGTGCAAATTTTCTTTAAATACAATTTTTTGGGATACCCACATTTCTTCTTCTGTCTTCATCTCTTATTCTTGCTCACAAAAACCCCCTTCATTTCCTGTATTTTCTACTAAACACCAAAAATGACAGCTTCTGGTCCTGCTTCCGTTCCTATTGGTACCAATACAATAGCTTTTGCTCTTACAGATACCGCCACCTTGCCAGTTATTCTACAACCTACATCCATTGATGCTCGAACTACTGTAACCTAGAAAAAACAAACACTTATTCCATTTGCGGTTTCTGGAGAACTTCATGCTTTTCACGGGCCGTGCCCAAACCCTAAAAAAGTTCAGGAGTTTTTTCCTTGCTATACTCCTGCGAAACCCCTCGTGTTTACTCGAGATTTTACGCTTGATGTAAAGTTTATGGATTCTTCTACCGGGCCCTTTCGTTCAACTCCCACTCTTGGAAATTCGGCTTATTTAGCCTGGCTCGACAGAGGCCAAGCTAAGAAGAAATCTTTTTGGGAAGCGTCTAACATTTTTGACGCAATATAACTTTTGATAAATGCTCATAAAATCAATCCTTGTATCATCACAGTGTCGATCTTCTTCTCGGAAGGTTCGACCAACACTTTTCAACTCCCTTATGGGATGTTAACGCCTACTCTTTTAGATGTAGCAGCCATTACTGGCTTGTCTCCCTTGGGCGAGGTTTTGGATCCTAATTTATTGATGGAGCTTAAATTTTTCTTCGACAAGGACGACCTTACACATTATATCGAAGATCATCACGACACTCAAAGTGAAGATGTTTCTGATGAAGAAAACGTTTCTTTTCTCACTCTTTGGCTTTCCTACTATTTGTTTTTCCCTGGGTCTTTACAAGTGGCGAAAGGTTTCGTCCCCTTGGCCATTCAACTCCGCGAGGGTCGATAGATTTCTTTGGGTAAGCTCCTGCTGGCCTATCTTTACCATACTCTTGATGTTACTTATTCTAGGCTCAAAAGTTTTTCTGAAAATCCCAAGGGACCATCTCTCTCAAAGCCATTTTGTCTTTTGCAACACTGGTTGAATTCTACTTTTAAGCATTGACTGGCTTCTCCTCTATCAGAGGCTGTTCAACACTTCTTATCGACCAGATCCATTGAGGGATTAAGGTTATCCCTACTTACTCCTCAAAAATCTTCGACCAGGTATGTTTTTGTGAAGTACATTAATTTATTCATAAAAACTACTTCCTTTGTCGAGGCTATGACTCCCTTTGTGAGGAGAATTGTTGGCCCTACTTGGTTTAAGGATCCTTTTCCTAGAGTTAGTCCTAGAGAGATTGCTAGATCAAATGCTGTGTGGAGAGCATTTTTAACTCCTACCTTTTTATCCTCTCTGTGATACGGTGGGAGAGAACTGACTGTTTCTTGTAATGTTGGTTTACGTTTTGCGTTTGTTTTTGCAAAATGTCGCGGTAAGCAAGAGTCGCCACCGTCTTTTATTTTATCCAACAAGGAAAGGAAAAAAGCACAAAAAAATTCCTTTTTCGAGATGTTTCTCGGGTCCGGGGGGTAGATTATAAAAAGGGAAGGTGTTAGCACCCTTTCTATCCATGGTTATCCACGGGCTCTTAGGTACTTGCTCAAAGTGTTTTCAAAGGTTGCTTTTCTTTGTGTTTGTGGGTTTAAAAGAAGTTTTTGTTTGAAAGGTGTAAGTGCGAAGAGTTTTGTTTTGTTTTGAAAGAGCAAGTACTTAAGAACCATCTACCTAGTCGAAAAAGGAATCAATTTGTGCTAATGTCCTTTAGACAATGCTATCCCACTATTGATGAGTAGGTAGCATCGTCGTTGGAGTTTAAGAGTCAATTCGATTAAGGGACGTGTGGTCACTAAAGCAATGTTAGGATGCCTTAGCGGTAACCCTAATGTCTTAGATCATTTTTCCGAGGCAACCGTTTCGAGGCAACTATGATCTTTGGACAAGAGGGCGACCTCTAAAACTTCCTATACTCAATGACCATGTTCGAAGGCAACCAAGTGAGGTGTACCCTAAGAGTGCGCATGTGCGAGTGAGTTATTTTCAGTTAATTTGTCTTTGTACATGTCAATGGTTATCTATGTTGATTTTAGGTTTAACATTCGATCTTGTCATGCATCCCTATTATCAAACATCTAACAGTTTATAAGTTGCGGAAATTAAATTGCGGAAATTTAAAACTAACTATTACAAGGCGTCGGGTATTTACATCGCCAAAAATAACCCTTGAAAATAAAATGCGGAAAATAAAAGAAAGCGATAAAATAATTAAAGTCCTATTTAAAGCTATTACATTCCGGGGAAACAATTACATCAATATGGAAAAATGGATCGCGCGCGAAAAATTAAATCGAATGCGAGTTTTTTAGGGTTTTGACCCTTTTTGAAAAGAAAGCATTTTTTTGGTTATTTTTGGATTAAAAGAAATTAAATTAAATTAACAATTAAATTAATTAATTAATTAATTAAAAAATAGATATTTTTTGGATTTTTTGAGTATTTAAAGAAATAAAATAAATTTGATTTAAAGCTAGTAAAACCTAATTATCTACGTTGATTTTAAATATTGCAAAAATATTAAAAGTTAAACCTAATTAAAACTAGATTAATTGAATTAATATTTATTTACAAAAATAAAAAAAATGCTGAATTTAATTTTAATAAATAAAATATATTTTTGATTTTTTTTATTTTATGAGAAAATTTTTTAATGGTTAATTAAATAATAAATAATAAAAACAAAACAATTAAATAAATAGATTAAAAAGAAAGAAATAGAAATAACCCAGGGGGTTCAGGCCCAGATTGGAGGTGAGATCAGCAAATTCAAGGCCCATTTGTATGCAAGCCTGGTTGACCTTTGCAATTCCATGTGACACGTTGACCTTGGCATATGGTAGGCATCACCTTTGGGCCATCAGATTTGGCCTGGAGGCCATCTGGCAGATGATATTTGAAGGAGTATGATGGACCACACTTGCTGAAGCGCATTGGATTTCCTGGAGAAAAATAATAATATGCAAATATGGGGACCTGGGATTCGAACCTAGGTCCTGTGAGTCAATGAGCAACGCGTCTACCACTGCACCAACGTGTTTTATTTGTTAACATATTAGGTAGCAATTATTATATGAAAAACAAAACAAATGCCATAATTAAAACAAAAAAATGCGCGAATTATGAATGAGCCAACTGGAAAGGGACACGTCTTCATCTTCTTCGCTGGCCCCTGGTTATTTACCTGCGGATTCTTATCTGCAGCTAACTCCGTATGTCCCTCCTAAAATCTTCTCTAGGCCATGGAAATTAATTCCAAACACATGGTTGTGCTCGTCTCCTTCCACTGATCACGTCTATGCCCATTGCTTGCATTGATTTTGCCTGAAACTAAAACGCCTAAAAATAAGAAACAAGAACCCTAGATTCGGGTATGGCATTACAGGCTATAAAAACACAATCAAATATTGCAGAACGTTTAGAAATCATACAAGGATCATGACTATGCAAATAATTTATCAAAAAAATGCAAGAATGAGAGGTTGCGATTTCAAATGCAGGGCGGCTTTCAGGGAGACTTACAGCGCATTTGAGAGGGCCTAGGAGCTTGCTTTCGATTGCCTCTCACTCAATGGATGTCCAGCAAGGGGTCTACGTTGAGTTTTTGCTTTGAATCGGCCTCTAAAACAGATTTCAGTTTCAAGCTTTTTCAAGTTTTTTTCAAGTTTTATTTTGATGTTTATGCAGCCTCTAGGTTCTGATGCTCGTGCCTTTGGTTTGTATAAGTAATATGGAATGAATTAGGTCAAGTTTTGGGCTTTGAATCCTTATGCATTGATGATTTAGGATTTGATTTGATCCTCCATGAAAAAGCTTCCAAATTTGTCCAAAAACCACCTTTTTGTTCATGATATGGCTTGATTCGAAATTGATCATGTTCATGATGACAATTAAGGCCTGTATCAATCAAAAAGATAACAAGTGATCGATATTTAGATTTTATTTGGATTTAAATTGATTTAAAATAAATTAATTCAATAAAAATAAAATAAAATAGAAAAATCAATAAATGGACACAAGACTGAAGATAGAACACGTGTGTAGTGTGACAAGATCAAATCAAGTGGAAAAAGTGGGCCAATTTGACAAAATTTGAAGTTTTGGGGATAGTTGACTTTTGGCAATTTTTGAAAAATGCTCAACTTCAATAATGCATAACTTCTTCAATTTTGAACTTTTGGAGGTGTTATTTGACTTTTTAGAAACCTTGAGATGTACTATAACCAACACTTTTGGTATAATCTCATTTTGATATTCCATGCTCAAGTTATAAGCTTTGGCAAAAAAGGTGTTTTTGTTGACTTTCAAAAATGACCTATAATGTCCAAATTTGTAACTTTTTGTGAGTGCATTTCTTGATATTGGGGTGTGAAGATGGATTGTATAAAATTGCATCCTATTCAAAATGAGCTTTAGATGGGTCATTTCTCATAAAGTATGAGAAAGTTATGCTTGGTCAAAGTTGAGTTGACATTTCCTGCAAAACCCTAATTTAGCAACTTTTGAGTCTTGATGAATTTTGAGCAATCCTTGATGAATCATGATCAATCCTTGATCAAATGATGAAATATCCTTCAAAATGAGAATGTTGACAAAAAATCTTGAAGTTTGACTGTATTTGGGTCACAGTTGACTTTTGCCCTAACACAATCGATTTTTGGACCTCTTGAGCAATTGACTGACCAAACTTCCTCTACAAGGCTTGAAATTTGACATGGATGAACTTGAGAACATATTAGGACATTTGGGATAACTTGAGTTCATTTGGATGTAAGGACCTTGAAGCAACTCAAAACCCTAATTTGAGATTGATTGCCTTAGGAGATGACTTGACTGTCCAACTCTTGAGCAATCTTGAACCATTTGGAGATTATTCTTGCAATGTCTTGAGAAATATGGGAGGGAAAATTTTGGGGTACAACAGCTGCCCCTGTTCAATTTTCTTAAACCTGAGGATATAGATTGGCTTTCGGGCCTTTCGTGATCCGAAGGTGGAAGATGATTGAACACTAGAGTGCCCAGAAATTTGCACTCGTATGAAGTGGTATCAACATGGTGATGTCGGGAATGGGCTTACAGATGCCATTTGGATATTGTTGGTAGGTGATCTGGATTTTGACTGTATCGGCATCAGGAAAATCTTTAGGAATTGATTTAATTGGACCAGAGGAGGTCTTGGCGCCTTTGGCTGGATCGACATCAGAAAAATCTTTAGGAATCGATTTAAATGGACCAGACAAGGTCTTGGAATCTTCAACTGGATCGGCATCAAGAAAATCTTTAGGAATCGATTTAACTAGACGAGAGAAGGCATTTGACTGGATCGGCATCAGAAAAATCTTTAGGAATCGATTTAATTGGACCAGGCAAGGTCTTGGAATCTTCAACTGGATCGGCATCAGGAAAATCTTTAGGAATCGATTTAACTGGACCAGAGAAGGCCTTTGACTGATCGGCATCATAAAAATCTTTAGGAATCGATTTAACTGGACCAGGCAAGGTCTTGGAATATTCAACTGGATCGGCATCAGGAAAATCTTTAGGAATCGATTTAACTAGACCAGAGAAGGCATTTGACTGGATCAGAAACAGAAAAATCTTTAGGAATCGATTTAACTGGACCTGGAAAGGTCTTTGATTAACTTCAACTAGATAGGAATCAGGAAAATCTTTAGGAATCAATTTAACTGGACCAGAGAAGGCCTTTGACTGGATCGGTATCAGAAAAATCTTTAGGAATCGATTTAACTGGACCAGGAAAGGTCTTGGAATCTTCAACTGGACTGGCATCAGGAAAATCTTTAGGAATCGATTTAACTGGACCAGAGAAGGCCTTTGACTTGATCGACATCAGAAAAATCTTTAGGAATCGATTTAACTGGACCAAGCAAGGTCTTGGAATCTTCAACTAGATCGGCATCAGAAAAATCTTTAGGAATCGATTTAACTGGACCAGAGAAGGCCTTTGACTGGATCGGCATCAGAAAAATCTTTAGGAATCGATTTAACTGGACCAGGCAAGGTCTTGGAATCTTCAACTGGATTGGCATCAGAAAAATCTTTAGGAATCGATTTGACTGGACCAGAGAAGGCCTTTGACTGGATCGGCATCAGAAAAATCTTTAGGAATCAATTTAACTAGACCAGGCAAGGTCTTGGGATAACTTCAACTGGATCGGCATCAGAAAAATCTTTAGTAATCGATTTGACTGGACTAGAGAAGGTCTTGTCTTCTTTGACTGGATTGGCATCAGAAAAATCTTTAGGAATCAATTTAACTGGACCAGAGGAGGCCTTTGACTGGATCGGCATCAGAAAAATATTTAGGAATCGATTTAACTAGACCAGACAAGGTCTTGGATAACTTCAACTAGATCGGCATCAAAAAAAATCTTTAGGAATCGATTTGACTGGACCAGAGAAGGCCTTTGACTGGATCGGCATCAGAAAAATCTTTAGGAATCGATTTAACTGGACCAGGCAAGGTCTTGGGATAACTTCAACTGGATCGGCATCAGAAAAATCTTTAGGAATCGATTTGACTGGACCAGAGAAGGTCTTGGATTAACTTCAACTGCATCAGAAAAATCTTTAGGAATCATTTTAACTGGACCAGAGAAGGTCTTCCACATAGTTGAGGATTTAACTGCATCTTTCCTAAAAGGTAAAGGTCAGTCATATGCAATGCATGATATGGATCAAACAATGATGTTCTCAACATAAATGAGATTGTATTATATGATGCATATATGCATGTATCATGATGTATGGAAATGTAATGTTTTAGCTGGGGGAAATAAATCCCGGACAGCTGTTGGAGAATAGAGTTGAATTCTTCGTTTCCGCTGGGGATTACAAACGAAGATGATTGGAGAATAAACCCGCGGGAGAAGATAATTCCGTTGGTGAATAAACTGATGAGGAGATTACTCTGTGGGGAAGAGATGCTCTGCTGAGGATTCCACTGATAAACTCTGCTGGGGATGGATTACCGTTGCTGGTGATATTAAATCTGTTGAGGATTGAATTCCTGTTTGTGAAAGGAAAGAACTTCGCTGGGGATAATCTTTCAGTTGCAACCTGCTGGGGATAAACCTGTGAGACTTTTGTGGGGATAATCCTCTGAATTCTGCTGGGAATGATCCTTTGAACTCGGCTGGGGAGATTTATTTTTGTACGCCGCTGGGGATAAACTTCTAGGGTCTACCGGGGATGATGATTCAACGCCATTGGGGAAGTTTTTTTTCAGACTGTGCTGGGGAAATATTGACTCCACTGGGGGTATCTTGTATTCTACCGGGGAACATTCTTATACTCCGTTGGGGAATATTAAGACTGCCGGGGATATCAAGCCTTTCAGTGCTGATGGTAGATAAACTCTGCTTGGGGAGAGCATTACTGATTTGTTCATAGTTGCCAGTCCCAGCTGGGGGAGAGCTACCATTACTGTCTTACTCTGCAGGGAGTGAAGGTACCTTATCCATATTCCTCAGATAAATCTACCTTTGTACCTGGTGGACAACACAACTGTACAGTTCTGGATAATTCTATTGCCCCTATTTCTGATATTACCAGTAATTCGTCTTTTGTTCGCATGTAAATATTTATGAGCAGCAATTAATGTCAAATGCATATATCAAAAATGAACATTGGACGTTCTTTGCAAAACAAAATAAATAAAGGAAAAACAGTTTGAAATTTCTTTGAGAGTGAATTGTATTGATTTTGAAGTTTGGCCTGTAAATAGGCGTTTTTGTACAAGAGGGTGACGTCCTAGTAAGAGAACGCCGCCGAATAATAGAATTTACACAATTTGTGAAAAACTAAACAAAACAACTATGTGTATAATCCCACTGGGTTCCAACTCTGATATTGCCTTTATGTCCTCTAGAATCTCATCACTTTGCTATTGGTTGAAGGTAGATCAGATTGATTAGTGTCGTCCGAGCTTGATAGTCGATTACCGAAGTCTGGATGCAAAGTGATCCAATGAGACATAATGTTACGCTTTGATCCCTAATTTTTGCCTGGACCGCCCTTTTGGGTTTTCAGTCCACCGGGATACCCTTTTTTGCCCAAGCTGCCTTTTCAAGTTTTCGACTTGCCGGGTGTACAGATTTTTTCATTTTCATCCCTTATTTTTGCCCGAACCCTTTTGGTTCACTGGGAAGCCCTTACTTTTGTCTAGGCCAGTCAACCTAGCGGGTCTTTGTTTATGCGTAGTATCTTTTCACCATGTTTGCATTGACGGGGTGAGGAAGGTCGTCACCACCCATGGTGGTTAGAATCATAGCTCCTCCTGAGAAAATGTTCTTAACCACAAATGGCCCTTCATAAGTAGGGGTCCATTTGCCCCTGGGATCACCTTGAGGTAGAATAATGCGCTTGATTACCAGATCCCCAACTTGATACTCTTGTCGTCTAAATTTCTTATTAAATGCCTTGATCATCCGTTTTTGATACGTCTAACCATGACAAATAGCAGTAAGTCTTTTTTTGTCGATTAGGTTCAGCTGATCAAGCCGGGTCTAAATCCAGTCATCTTCACTCAAACCTGCATCCTTCATGATCCGAAGAGAGGGTATCTGAACTTCAATGGGCAAAACGGCCTCCATGCCATAAACCAAGGAATAGGGTGTTGCCCCTGTTGACGTCCGTGCTGAGGTACGGTACCCATGAAGTGCAAATGGTAACATCTCGTGCTAGTATTTGTATGTCACTGTCATCTTCTGCACAATCTTCTTAATGTTCTTATTAGCTGCCTCGACAACCCCATTCATCTTCGGTCGGTAGGGAGAAGAGTTGTGATGCTGTATCTTGAATTGCTCGCAGAGTTCGGTGATCATCTTGTTGTTGAGATTGGTATCATTGTCCGTAATGATCCTCTCTGGTACACCATATCGACAAATCAGATTGTGCCGAATGAACTGTGCCACGACGTTCTTGGTTACTGTAGCAAAGGAAGCTGCTTCAACCCACTTCATAAAATAATCAATTGCGACCAGGATGAAACGATGCCTGTTGGATGCTGTAGGTCTGATCTCGCCGATCATATCAATGCCCCACATTGCAAAAGGCCAAGGTGCCGTCAAGATGTTCAGAGGTACCAGAGGTATGTGCACCTTATCAGCATAGACTTGGAACTTATGACATGTCCGGGAATGCTGATAACAGTCAGCTTCCATTGTGGACCAATAATATCCTGCTCATAGGATTTTCTTTGCCATGGTATGTCCACTGGAATGAGTTCCGAAAGTACCTTCATGTAACTCTGTCATGATCATTTCTGCTTCGTTCTTATCTACACAACGCAGTAAGGTCGAATCATGGTTACGCTTGTAAAGAATGCCATTGCTGTATCCAGTCAGGACACATCTATACCAAGCCACAGTAAGCTCCAGATTCAACTCCCTACTTTCTAAGAACGGACATAGTCGAAAAAATACTACGCATAATCAAAGACCCGCTAGGTTGACATACCTAGGCAAAAATAAGGGCTTCCCGGCGAACCAAAAGGGTTCGGGCAAAATGAGGGATGAAATGAAAAAAATCTGTACACCCGGCAAGTCGAAAACCTGAAAAGGCGGCTTGGGCAAAAATGGGTATCCCGGTGGACTGAAAACCCGAAAGGGCGGTCCAGGCAAAAGTTAGGGATCAAAGCGTACGACTATGTCCTGTCATCTTGTCACCTGCCTACCAGAAGAAGGTTTGACCCTCAATAATTATCAGCATCCCACATGTGCCTCCCCCATAGAAACAGGGGCAATAACGGGTGGTTTAAGCAATCTGATTGTTTCTGTCCTCCAGGGTACCAAGGTAGGTTCAGCTAAAGACCATAACCAGGCATCTTAATTCCCCAGAGAGTAAGTCAGCAGTCAGTGCATTCTTCTCCAAACAGAGTTATCAAATCTCAAAGAAGTTGAGTATCCTCCAATAGATCTCAACGTTCCCCAGCAGCATACATATATTCTTAAACAAGCATCCCCGGCAGTCTTGGTCTAAAGATTGTTCCCCGGCGGCATATCAAATATTCAGAGGAATCACTTCCCCAGCATAACAAAACTTCCCCAAGAGAGTCCAATCCAGTTTCCCCAGAAAAGTGGGAATCCATACCCCCAAGCAGTAAGCTTATCCCCAGTAAATTCTGGAAGCTTATCCTCGTAGAGTACGAATGCGTCGCCCGGCTTTATTCAAAGAGTTATTTCCTTAACAGGATATAACTGGGTTATCCTCAGCCAAAAGCCACGGAAAGAGCGTCCTCGACGAAGTCTTCTTACCCCAGCGAAGTCTATCAACACTTCAGACATCAATACATCCCCAGCAAGTTATTATCTACACTCAGCAAGGCATCCCTCTTCCCACAGAGTATTGCTTCCCAGCATGGTCGCTAGAGTATCTTTTCTCCCCGCAGAATCTTCCATTTGCCAAGTTTATTCCGCAACGGAGTCATCTTCTCCTACCGGTATTCTTGCAACTCTCATCCCCAGCGGAAGCAAAAAGCTTATTCTTCAACATCAGCCCAGGATGCGACCTCCCGGCACCCGTCAAGGATTTACTTTCCTCAGACGAAAACATATATTCATAAAACATCACATATATCATTATAGCATGCATAGACGCATCATATCATACAAATCTCATTTATGTTGAGAACATCATTGCTTGGTCCATATCATGCATTGCATATGACTGACCTTTACCTTTCAGGAAAGACGCAGTTGAAATTCTCAATCATATTTCAAGACCTAGGCCGGTTCAGTTAATCGACTCAAAAGATTTCTTATCCAGTCCAAGGCCTTCTCTAGTCCAGCTAAATCGACTCCCAACAGATTTTTCTGATGAAGACTCAGTAGAAGTTATCTCCTATGGTTCCCTCTCCAACGGCGAGTGAGGTGGTAATTCCTTTTCAGATGTTTCCCTCTCCGACGGTGAGTGTGAGGTGATAGTCTCCTATGGTCCCCTCTCCGACGGTGAGTGAGGTGGTAATTCCTTTTCAGATGTTTCCCTCTCCGACGGTGAGTGTGAGGTGATATTCTCCTATGGTCCCCTCTCCGACGGCGAGTGAGGTGGTAATTCCTTTTCAGATGTTTCCCTCTCCGACGGTGAGTGTGAGGTGATATTCTCCTATGGTCCCCTCTCCGACGGCGAGTGAGGTGGTAATTCCTTTTCAGATGTTTCCCTCTCCGACGGTGAGTGTGAGGTGATATTCTCCTATGGTCCCCTCTCCGACGGCGAGTGAGGTGGTAATTCCTTTTCAGATGTTTCCCTCTCCGACGGTGAGTGTGAGGTGATATTCTCCTATGGTCCCCTCTCCGACGGCGAGTGAGGTGGTAATTCCTTTTCAGATGTTTCCCTCTCCGACGGTGAGTGTGAGGTGATATTCTCCTATGGTCCCCTCTCTGACAGCGAGTGAGGTGGTAATTCCTTTTCAGATGTTTCCCTCTCCGACGGTGAGTGTGAGGTGATAGTCTCCTATGGTCCCCTCTCCGACGGTGAGTGAGGTGGTAATTCCTTTTCAGATGTTTCCCTCTCCGACGGTGAGTGAGGTGATAGTCTCCTATGGTCCCCTCTCCAACAGTGAGTGAGGTGGTAATTCCTTTTCAGAATGTTCCCTCTCCAACAGTGAGTGAGGTGGTAATTCCTTTTCAGAATGTTCCCTCTCCGACGGTGAGTGAGGTGATAATTCCTTTCATATTATAATTGTCTATGGTTTTCTTCCCGATCCTGCGAAGATGGTAATTCCCACCAAGATTTTCTCAACGAGCGTTGTTGAAGTTAAAATCATCCAAGGTTCTCTTACCATTCAGGCTGAGGTGGTAACCATCCCTGGTTCATTCATCATCTTTTGAAGCTCCAGATTCAGCTCCTGTATCCAGTCAGGACACATCTATACCAAGCATCTAAAAATCAACTCCTGCAACGTGTCAGGTATTCATTTTCTGTTTTGCAGGTACTCAAGTTCTCGCTAAGGAATCTCTTACGCGATTGACATCCAGATGGCATCTATAAGCCCATTATCCTATTCATCAATCCTCAAATGGCATCTATAAGCCCATTCCATCATCACTGCTACTATGTGAGCGCAAATTTCTGGGCACTTTAGTGTTCAATCATCTTCCACCCTCGGATTACGAAAGGCACGTCAGCCAATCTGCATCCTCAGGTCTAAGAAGATTGAACAGGGGCAACTGTTGTACCCCAAAATTTGCCCTCCCATATTCTCCAAGAAATTGCCAAGTCAAGTCACAAAATTCCCCAAGGGTTGCACAGTGCAAAGGTCTCCTATACAGTCAAAACTAGGGTTTGTATGCTGATCAGGAAAAGGAAGTTATCAAGGGCCCAATCAAGTCTCATATGCCTACAAATATGGACAAGCATCCTCATATCAAGTTTCAAGGCATTCAGCACAAAATTGCACAGTCAAAAACCCTAATTGCACTACAGTCAACTATAGGGGCAAAATGGTCATTTGACAGTCAAAAGTTCAAATTTTTGGTCAACATATCATTTTGAAGCCACAAACATCATTTGATCAATGCTTGATCATGATTCTCAAAATTTGGCTCAGAAATCATCAAGATGCAAAAGTTTCCTTATTTGGACAGCTGAAAAAGTCAACTGAAATTGACCAGGGCATAACTTTCACATGGATTATCAGAAAAATTCCATCCAAAGCTCATTTTGAAGAGAAAGACATTTCCTACAACTAATCTTCATACTTCAAGTCCAAGAAATGCTCTCACAAAAAGTTATCAATTTCAACATTATAGGTCATTTTCAAAAGTCAACAAAAAGGGACTTTAAGTCAAAGGCCATAACTTGAGATTGGTAAATCAAAATGACATGGGACCAAAGACATTGGTTAGAGGACTCAAAGACCTTTCCAAAATGTCCAAGAACATGAGAAAAGCTTAAAAATTGAGCAAGTTATGCCTTGTGGAAATTGGGAAAGTTTTGGATATTTTGAAAAGTCAACATTACTTCAAAAGACTTAAAATTGCTAATGGGCCCATTTTTCTTCCACAAATCATCATCCATGGCATGTGCACGACCACTTGGCCCAAAGGGAAGTATTTTCTCATTTTTTATTTATTTATTTGAATTTTTATTTATATTAATTCATTTAAATCATTTAAATATATGAAAAATATTTAACTCACCCTAACCAATCTTTTTATACATGTTTTAGACTCAATATTTCGTGCATATGCAATTATGGAAAGATTTGGGTTGATTGGCTTGATTGAGAACAAAGAACACATGGAAAAAGATATGGAAAAATCTTAAGAAATCAAATATTCAAAACCATGATTACAAGAGATTTGATTGAGTTTTTCTTAACCTAATACATTCACTACATAAGCATAAACCTAAACCTAATCATGGGAGACACGCAGCAGCTCAGAAAAGGCCATAACAAAGCTTGAAATTTCTCTCAAAAAGTCAATTCTGAAAACAAGGTTAGAGGGCGATTCAAGACCTAATTTTCATTCCAATAGCTTCCTTGGAGATTACTGAGCATATTCCAATCAAAAACATTCACTCAAACGCCAAGAATTGGTATACAGCATTCAAGAAAACTCATGAAAAATTCATTATCGTGTTTCAATATTTACATACATTCATAGCATTTTGATTATAGATTCATGTTCCTTGTGAAGTTTTGAAGCTAACCATGTAGTCTAATTTCGTTTTCGTGCCATATTTGGAGATTTGCCATTGATAACTTTTAGGGTTTGTAGAACTGTAAATTAGGGGTTTTCAGGTGCTGTAAAATTGGACATCCTCAATGACATGATTGGATTTAGCACGTCTGGACGAAGAAGATAGGACCCTCGCGCCTAATTTATGTTCAAGGATAGCCTAATCGCTATTTTCCCATAAGCTGCCTAAGAAAACGCCATAGAAACCGTTGCCTATGTGTTTGGTATTACAGGGATGATGAAGAAGACGGAGCCGTGGCACACGCTGATTGGCACGTTTAAAAATTCGCGCGCGTTTCCAAGCATTAACCCACTTTCTTTTATATTGTTTGTTTGTTTATTATATAACAAATGCGTTGTAGTGGTCCAGTGGCGAGCAAGAACGTTGGCAATGTATATGACCTGGGTTCGAGCCCCAGGTCTGCGTTATTCTTCATATTATTTTTCAACAGGAATTCATGTGCGTTTTCAATGTCAAGGCACAACGTACACCTCCATAATCCAGTCATCCACGCGTCCTGGGAGATCAAATCAAAGGCAGGGATTCAAAGAACACGTTGCACCCTGGTCAACGCGCAGCACGCTACTCAAAAAAGTCCACCAGGCCATGCTCAAGTGGGCCAGATTGCTGAGTCCATACCTCCATATTGGGGCCTGAACACCCCCTGGTTTGCAAATTCTATATATTTTCTTTATATTTTATTTTCAATTATTGTTTTATTTGCTTTATTGTTTTGATTTAATTAATTATTTTCACAAAATACAAAAAATGCCTAAAAATCAGAAAAGATAAAAAATATAATAAATAATTTTTATTTCTAATATTTTCATAAATAAATGCATGTAAATAAATTTAGTTTAAATTAGGGTTTGCAATATTAATTCTTTTCATAATAAAAATATAAAAAAAAACATAGAATTAGGTTTAATAAATTTTATTCCTTTTAATTTTTCTTTTTTTACCATAATATTATTTACTTTATTTATTTTTATAATTAATTTGCATATAAATAAAATTAGGTTTCATTTAGGTTAAAAACTTCAATATTTTTCTTAATAACTTAAAATAATTAGAATTAGGTTTAGCATTTTATTTTAACTTTAATTAATTCCTTCTTTTTCTATTAAATCTTAAAAAACATAAAAATACCAAAAAACAAAAACAAATTCTTGCTTTCTTTTAATTTTAATTTTAATTCCTCATTAATTTTAATTTTTGCAAAAGGGTCCAACGCCCTCCTTTCGACTTAATTGTTTAATTTCGCGTATTTATTTTATTTCGCTTAAATAATTATGTACCTCTCCCAAAGCCTTGTAATACTTACTTCTCGCACTTTTAATTTTCTTTACTTTTCTGTCAAATCGGGTCCGGTTTAATTTTGGCGATGTGGGCCCGCGCCATTTGTAATAGCTTTAGATTTACTTTTCCCGCAAATATTTTAACTGTTAAACAAAACATGCAAGAATGAATGGCCATAATAAAAACAAGCGTAGAACACTTTAACATGACAAGATAAATGCAAATGAAAACGACACACGAATCGCACACACCACCCCTAGGGTACGCCTCACTGTTGCCTTGCCTCGAAAGGTGATCGTCGAGTAGAGGATGTCTTAGTAAGTCCTCATGATCCGGGAATATGGCATGAGGGTAGCTTCTAAGGTGTCTTCCTATTGCTCTGATGATCACCATGTCCCGAACCTCGAATTGACCCGAACACCTCCAACGGTGGTGCTACCTACCTCTTAATGGTGGGATGGCACTACTTTAAAGGACATTTACATAGACGAATTCCTTAGGGTAGGTAGGTTCTCGTAGATACTTGCTCTAAATTTCAAAACAAATCAAAATACTTTTCACACCGACACCTTTTCAAAAAGCTTTCGAAAGCAAATTTTTCAAACACTCTTGAGGACCGATACAAGAGTCGAACTGGAATTTTCAAAGAAAGTTTTTTAAAACCCACATTGAAAAGCAAACAAACCATTTTGAAAACACAATGAGCAAGTATCTAAGAGCCCATGGATAACCATGGATAGAAAGGGTGCTAACACCTTCCCTTTCTATAACCTACCTCCCGAACCGAGAGCAATCTCTTTAAGGAATTTTTCTGTGCTTTTGTCCTTTCCATTTGGAGAAAATAAAAGACGGTGGCGACTCTTGCTTCCGCGACATTTCGCGAACCAGCGTTAAACAGTCAGTTCCAGATCCACCGATCACACTGAGTAACAAAGGTTATCTTCTCCATGTCTTCGAGAGCCATTTTGATCTGATTATAATTGGAGAAACCATCCATAAAGGAGAATACCTTGTGCTGAGCGGTGTTGTCAACCAGAACGTCAATATGGGGTAGAGGGAAATCATCCTTGGGACTCGCCCTGTTCAAATTCCTGTATTCAACACACATTCGAACCTTACCATCCTTCTTCGGCACAGGAACCATGTTGGTAACCCACTGAGGGTAAGAAGTAACTGCTAGAAAACCGGCGTCAAACTGTTTCATAACTTCAGCCTTGATTTTCTTAGACATCTCTGGGCGCATTCGGCGGACCTTCTGTTTCACTGGAGGACAATCTTCCTTGGTAGGCAGGCGATGAACCACAATATCGGTATCCAACCCAGGCATATCTTCGTAAGACCAGGAAAAGATCTCAACGTAGTCACGCAGCATCTGAATCAACCGTTGCTTCACACTAAGCTCCAGATTTGCACCAATCTTGACCTCTCTTTTGTCTATCTCTGTACCCAGATTCACTGATTCCACCGGCTCTTCGTGCGGCTGAATAAACCTCTCTTCTTGGAGTAACAGTCTTGCAAGTTCACCAGGAACTTCGCAATCATCTTCACCTTCGTCTTCGGCTAAGTTGATCAGATTTTCGAAGTCATAACCGGCAGTAGCAGAGTCGTTACCAGTGAGATCCAGAGTGGATGTAGACCTGTATACTTGAGTGTGTGTAAAATAGTTGTTTTGCAATATATAATAAAAGAGAGACAAGGAGCGCAAAATTTGAAATGCAAGAACGTCCAATGCTTTTATTAATGATATATGAAAATGACACACATAAAGCCCTCACAAATGAAGCCGCGGTGCCCCGGGTAAGACACCGGGCCGTAAAGTTTTAAACATTGTCTGTTACATATTGAAAACAAAAAGTTTCATTACTAGGTAACAAAAGTAATAGGGATGAAGTCCTTTGCTGTCCAGTTGTTTGGTCCACCATCGGCAGTTGGGTAGATCCAGCTGTCAATGTCAAACTCTTCATCATCGTCATCCCTGATAGCATTCACCCCTTGTTGGCTGAAGATTTTGATGATATTGTTCGAAATAAAGCAAGATGTCATGTTTCAAAATGGTAGAAGTAGTACTTCGAATGGGCATATCAAAGCTTGGAGCTTCGAGTGACAGTTATGAGGATATCTTCAAAAGAAGTCTCGAAGTGGTAACAAGGCTGTGTCCAAGAAATGCGTTCGAAGCGAAGAAGTGCCAAAACATTTGAAATTCAAATGCAAGCGGGATGTTCGAAATTTAAAATATATGCACTGGAGCATTCGAAGACGCGTGGAAGCTAGAGAGAGGCATTGCTTTGCATGTTCTGAACGTGGAAGAATCTTATAGCAAGACCGTTATGGTCGAAGTAGTATAAATAGAAGTCTTAGCATTAGGATTTTGTGTGTCATATCTATTGTACAAAAAACTCAGTAAACATTCAAAATACCACATGGCTAGGGAAACGAATGCACGAGCAATGTACGTATGATAACACCAAGTGTTTATGATTTAATAAAACTCTTTATCGTTTCCAGTATTTTCCTCTATCTTCATGTCAATACCATTCAAAAGCCTTTGCATTAAAATATTTTCATTCGAAGTCTTTTTACTGATGCCTTACATTTAAATGTTTTCTTTCCATTTCAAATACTTTACATTTCAGAAACTTTTGTATATTTCATGCCTTTATCTTCATGCCTTTATCATTCGAACACCTTTTTTCATTTAAAGTCATTTTACTATTTTCTTGCATTTAAACGCTTTCTTCATATTTCGAATCTTTTAAATTCCAGAGAATCTTTTACATTACATGTTTTTATGCTTCGAAGTCATTTACTTGTCTTTTCTGCAGTTTTATATGTCTTTACAATTGAACTTTATTCATGCAATTTAGTTTCACGCGCATTTACTTGATCATGTTATTAGATCTTTAATAGAGTAATCGAAGTAAGTTAAACACCTACACAACATTCTAAATACCAACCATGAATACCAGTTCTATAATGAGAGTTATCCAAATGACCAATACATCCTATGATCAATCTAGTCGATCCTGCGAGTTACCAGAGAGATTAAATAACAGTCATTAAGATTATTTGATAGTTTGGAGGAATAGCGGTTGTTTACCAGAAATAACTGTAAACAAATTGGCACACCTAGTGGGACGCGTCATTGGCCATTACGGAATTTAGAACAAAGTAAAAATTGTTAAGACATAACCATTGTAAAAATACTCTCTGAGTGATAAGTTTGTTGTTTTATGAACCTTAGAAGTGGTAGAATAACCAATAGCAACCAACCCTTATCCAGAAGAAAACGTTTAAACAAGATGTCTAATCCAGACAATCAACAAGGGGAACAAAATATCCCACATACAACAGGCACTAATATCTCCGCCTCGATGGGAACATCTAATGTGATCCCTTCGAATGCACAGTCTGTTGCATCCTCTACCAGTAATATAGCCACTAATGGAACAAGTGGCATATCAACTAACAGTTCGATCCTAGGAAATACTGGAATCATTGGTTATCCTGGGGGATTCATCCCACCATCAGGGACACAAACCCATTTCGCCACCCCACTAACTAGACCACCCGGTTTCGATGGTAATAGAACCAGAAATTCCTCTTATGGAATGCCAACATCTTTTATGGCAGGCTTACACAATTCCACATCGAACTCATCACCACAATTAGGGTCTGGGTCTGGGTCTGGGGCAAATCAGTTTATGACAAATAACCAAGGGTCAGTGGGTTATAGTGCAATGCCTATCTTAACCACAGAAAACCAGTTGGCTTTTAGGCAATTAATGGATGACAGTAACCATAATATGATAGGAGTATTAGCACAAACTATGCAGGAGATATTTGCCCCAATAGTACAAAATGTGACTGTGACAAACAGAGAAAACGCAGATAATATGAGTCGAATAGCAGATTTTTTCACTCCCCCAGAGAGGCGTAGGTAGAATCAGGCGGGAGTTCGAGCAAAAGTACCTATTATAGAACAAGTTGCTAACGACCCACCCTATAGACCAGCCAGAGAGGAGGTTAATTTGGGGGCAAGGGCACAAAGACTAGAAGCCCCAATGATCCAAGGCCCACAAAGGGAAATTATGGAACCAGGGGCAAGGGTCGAAAGGCTAGAAGTCCCAGAGTTTCGAGAAGAACAACCTAGAGGGGTTGTCATGGTGGGTCGAAATCAAGATGCTGATGCAGTCGTTCATAGAATTCGAAGCGATAACATCTTGGCAGAAAATAATTTAACCACCATGATAGAGAGAATCATGGCCCAGAATGGCCTCAACACAGGAATTAGAAGGCCAAATTATGCCTCCCCTATATTAGATTACATAATGCACACTGATTTACCAAGGGGATATAAATTCCCTAAGTTTACAAAGTTTTCTGGGGATACCAACGAATCAACAGTCGAACACATAGCCAGGTATCTAACCGAAGTAGGAGATATAGCCAATAATGAAGACCTTAGGATCAAATATTTCCCAAGTTCCCTGACTAAGAACGCTTTCACATGGTTCACCACTTTGCCTCCTGGGTCCATTGATACTTGGGCTCTTTTGGAGAGATTATTCCATGAACAGTTCTACATGGGACAATCAAAAATAAGTCTGAAGGAACTAGCTAGTGTCAAGAGGAAGTTCACTGAACCCATAGATGATTATCTGAATAGATTCAGGCTCTTGAAATCTAGATGCTTTACAGTAGTTCCTGAACATGAGTTAGTCGAAATGGCTGCTGGCGGCCTAGATTACTCTATTCGAAAGAAATTAGACACTCAATACTTGAGGGATATGGCCCAATTAGCCGATAGGGTTCGAGAGGTCGAAAGGCTAAAGGCCGAAAAGGCCAGAGTCTTTAAAAATAACAAGAAGGAAAGGATCTCCTATGTTGGAACTGAGGAAACAGAAGATTATCCTGAATTCGAATTCGAAGAGGTCGAAATCGACCTTGCTGAATTAAAACAGGCACCACCTTACTCCTGCAAATTATTAGTTCCCACAAAAGGGAAAGAAATTGTTGAAAATGAGAAAAGTGACAAATTCCCAAAGAAGGTTTATACCTTCGATGTCACTAAGTGTGACGAGATTTTTGATTTACTTGTCAAAGATGGCCAACTCATTGTGCCATCAAATGTCAAAATACCTCCTTTAGATCAAAGAAAGAAAAGAGGATTTTGCAAGTATCATAGTTTCCTAGGCCACAAAACCTCACAGTGTTTTCTTTTCAGGGACCTAATTCAGAATGCAATTAAAGATGGCAGACTGAAGTTCGCTGATAAAGCAAAAATGAAAGTAGATGAAGATCCTTTGGATGTCGCAGACACCAATTACTCCGAGCCTGCATGCATTGGGGAAATTAACATGGTGGAAGCTGACCAAAGTGACGCTCTAGTAGGAGAGAAAGATACTGAAAATGAAAGTTGGGTGATAGTCGAAGTCAATAAGGGGGTCACTGAAGACGTCCACAAGCAACCAGAGACTTCGATCGAAGCAGCACCTTTAGCTTGTTGCAAAAGAAATCCAGGCTACTGAAGGCCAGGAAAACCCAAACCAAGAGTTGACAAAGGTTACTGAAGGCCTGAGGCTAGAATTGGAGAAAGTCCAAATCACGAAGCCAACTTCCCCTCAGAAAGAAATATGGGATACTTTAGAGGAACCCAGTGGAAAGTTTGACTACTTGGTCAAATATTCTGCCCCAGAGAGTTCAAAGGTCCAAATTGAAGATATAAAACCTACAGGATGGGGAGATGATGACACTAAGGGGGAGGATGTTGAGGTAAACATGGTGGATATGGAGAGACCTCGTTCTGAAATGGAGGAGGTAGAGAGATACTTAGAAAAAGAAAAGTATAAAATGGAGTGTGATCAGTGGATCTGGAACTGACTGTTTAACGGTGGTTTCGCGAAATGTCGCGGTAAGCAAGAGTCGCCACCGTCTTTTATTTTCTCCAAATGGAAAGGACAAAAGCACAGAAAAATTCCTTATTGAGATTAGTTCTCGGTTCGGGAGGTAGATTTATAGAAAGGGAAGGCGTTAGCACCCTTTCTATCCATGGTTATCCATGGGCTCTTAGATACTTGCTCACTTGTGTTTTCAAAATGTTTGTTTGCTTTTCAACTGTGGGTTTAAAAAGTTTCTTTGAAAATTTCAGTTCGACTCTTGTATCAGTCCTCAAGAGTATTTGAAAAGTTGCTTTCGAAAGCTTTTTGAAAAGTGTAAGGTGTGAAAAGTATTTTGATTTGTTTTTGAAAAGAGCAAGTACCCATGAGTCATCTACCTACCCTAAGGAATTAGTCTGTGTAAATGTCCTTTAGGTAGTGCCATCCCACCATTGAGAGGTAGGTAGCACCACCGTTGGAGGTGTTCGGGTCAATTCGAGGGTTAGGGACAATGTGGTCACCGGGCAATAGTAAGATACCTTAGAAGCTACCCTTATGCCATTGATCTTTTTATTCCGAGGCAACTATTCCGAGGCAACTTGTTTCGAGGCAACTTGTTCTGAGGCAACCATTCGAGGCAACTAGATCAATGGAACATAAGGACTCACTAAGACATCCTATACTCGACGACCACGTTTCGAGGGGCAAGGCAACAGTGTGACCACCAGAGCAACAGTAGGATACCTTAGAAGCTACCCTTATGCCACGTTCGTGGACATAAGGACTTACTAAGACGTCCTATACTCGATGACCACCTTTCGAGGGGCAAAGCAACAGTGAGGCGTACCCTAAGAGTGGTGTGTGAATTGTGTGCCATTTTCAGTTTATTATTTGTCTTGTCATGCATTGGTGATCTACGTTTTGATTTTATTTTTGGGCATTCATTCTTTCATGTGATTTGTTAACAGTTTAAAGGTGCGGGAATTTAAAGTGCGGAAAAGATAAAGGTCCTACGCTATTACAAAGGCGCGAGTCTACATCGCCAAATAAAACCAAGACCCGATTTAAAATAAAGTGCAGGAAGTAAATGCCTAATTAACTATTACAGGGCTTTGGAGCAAATATATTATATTTACAAAAAAGAAATAAATAAAACGCGCGAAAAGAAAATATAATAGAATGCGAGGGTATTGGACCATTTAAAGGAATTAAAATGAAATTGTTAAATTAATTAAATTAAATAAAAAGAAAGAACTTATTTTTCATGTTTTTGGATTTATGGATTTAAAGAAAATTAAATTGGAATTAAAAGTCAAATAATTCTAGTTCTAATTGTTTTTTTTATTTATTAAAGAAAATTGTCTAAGTTAAACCTAATTTAAACCTAATTGATTAATTACAAGTATTTACAAAATTAATTAATGGTTAATAATAATTATAATAAGAAGATAAAAATATTATTAAAAAAAAGGATAAAAAAGAAAAAAGTGCTAAAGAACTATTTTTTATATATTTTTTAGTTATTAAAAAAACATTAAAATTAACAACCTAAAATTAAAACTAAATTAATTATTGAATTTATTTACAAAAAAAGGTTATTGATGAATTAAATTAAAATAAAACATATTTTTATTTTTTTTATGGTTTTCTGATTTTTGGTTTTTTTATATTATTTTAAGAAATAAAACTAATTAAATTAGTATTAGAACCTAATTAAATCTAATCAATTTTAATATTGCAAAATAGTTTGGAGTTTCCTAAAATAAAAAAAAGTCTTAATTAATTAATTAAATTTAGAAAAAATAAAAATCTAAAATTTATTTGGGTAAGAATATTTTGTGATTTTTTTGAAATAAAGAGAAAATTAATTTTGTGAATAAAAAGCAAATTAAATAAATTAAAATGAAATAGAAAAGAAAATAAATTCAAGGGAAAAAATAAATGGGCCTGCTTTTTGGTAGCAAAAGGGGGGTGATTCTCAAACCTGCGAAAACAGAAAAAATGAAGCAAACAAAATAGCCAGACCGAGTAATTAGGGCGTGGCGATTCTCATGGTGAGGTTTTCATAGTTTAATATTGCCTGTCTCCATCAAAACGAAGCTTCACATAAACTGAACCCTAGCCATGGAGGTTCACGTTTTGGCCATGAAAAATCCCCAGCGATAGCCCAGACCTGCTCTAAACATCCACTGGAACTCAAAGGTATGGTTAGTAGGGATTAAATCAAGCCATAATCAGAAATACGATCCATGGAAATTCTGCAAAATGGATGTTCATATAACTACAGTTTCAGTATGCATGGTTACATGAAAAGAGTGTGTTTATACCTTATCTTGCCTGTAGATCACGATAGGATGGGTGAGAAGCCTTGTGGATGGCTGAGTTCTTGAATTCGATCTTGGTGCAATTCTTTGGAATTTTGAAAAGAAGTTTCTCTTGGCTGCCTCTCTCTCTCCTTTTTTCTTATGCCTTGTGATAGTTTTCTCTAGGTTATGTAGGTGATTCTGATCAGCATTAAGGCTCATCATACCATGCATTCAAGCTTGAGATTTTAACATAAACTCCCTTAACCAACTTTCCATTTTGAACCAATTTTTGAATTATTGCTCCATTTGGCCTTGAAACGAAATTGGGAAGTTGCATAATGATGAGTCAAAGCTAGTTAAGACCAAATATCCCTTTTAATTAAACTTTTTGATTTTTATTTGATTTTAAAGGATTTAAAATGAATTAAATCCAATAAAATCTAATAAAAATGAAAAAAATGATTTTAAATATTGAAATAAAAGGTGAGACACGTGGGAAGCATGGCCAAGTTAATTCAAGTGGAAAAAGTGGGTCCCTTTTGTCAAAAATGAAATTTCAAGGATAAATGATTTTGGCCATTTCACAAAAATTTCCCAACTTCTCCAATGCATATATTGCTCAATTTTTAAGCTTTGATCATGTTCTTGGACATTTTGGAAAGGTCTTGAAGTCCTCTAACCAATGTATTTGGTCCCATGTCATTTTGATTTACCAATCTCAAGTTATGGTCTTTGACTTAAAGTCCCTTTTTGTTGACTTTTGAAAATGACCTATAATGTTGAAATTTATAACTTTTTGTGAGAGCATTTCTTGGACTTGGAGTGTGAAGATGAGTTGTAGGAAATGTCTTCCCCTTCAAAATGAGCATTGGATGGGATTTTTCTGATGAACCATGAAAAAGTTATGCCTTGGTCAAGTTACAGTTGACTTTTCAGCTGTCCAAAAATAGAAACTTTTGCATCTTGAGACTTTTTGAGCCAAACTTTTGAGAATCATGATCAAGCATTGATCAAATGATGTTTGTGACTTCAAAATAAGATGTTGACCAAAAATTTTGACTTTTGACTGCCAAATGACCATTTTGCCCCTACAGTTGACTGTTGAGCAATTAGGGTTTTTGACTGTGCAACTTGACCTTGTGAGCCTTGAAACTTGACATGTAGGTGCTTGACAATGTGCATGAGCATGGGAGACTTGACTGAGCCCTTGAAAACTTCAACTTCCTTGCAAGAACCAAAACCCTAGTTTGACTGGCTTAGGAGGATAGTTGACTGGGTAGCCCTTGAGTAGACTTTGAACCATTTGAGGTGATACTTGTCAAAACTTTGAAGATTATGGGAGGGCAAATTTTGGGGTACAACAGTTGCCCCTGTTCAATCTTCTTAGACCTGAGGATGTAGATTGGCGTGTGTGCCTTTCGTGATCCGAGGGTGGAAGATGATTGAACACTAGAGTGCCCAGAAATTTGCACTCACATAGTAGAGTATCAGTAGTGTGATAGCGGGAATGGGCTTATAGATGCCATTCAGAGAGGTGGTGGATAGGAGGATGGACTTATAGGTGCCATCTGGAGGTGTCGATCGCGTAAGAGATTCCTTAGCGAGAACTTGCGTACCTGAGAAAGAAAGAAAATTACCTGGTCTGTTGCAGGAGTTGATCTTCTAAATTCTTTATGTAGATGTGCCCTGGCTGGGTGCAGGAGTCGAAGCTTTAAACTCTTCAGACGTGCCCTGTCAAGATACAGGAATCGAGTCTGGTACTGTAGTCGTCAACAGATACTCCCTGGCAAGATACAGGAATCGGATCTTCGAACTCTTCAGACGTGCCCTGTCAAGATACAGGAATCGAGTCTGGTACTGTAGTCGTCAACAGATACTCCCTGGCAAGATACAGGAATCGGATCTTCGAACTCTTCAGACGTGCCCTGTCAAGATACATGAATCGAGTCTGGTACTGTAGTCGTCAACAGATACTCCCTGGCAAGATACAGGAATCGAATCTTCGAACTCTTCAGACGTGCCCTGTCAAGATACAGGAATCGAGTCTGGTACTGTAGTCGTCAACAGATACTCCCTGGCAAGATTCAGGAGTCGAAGCTTTAAACTCTTCAGACGTGCCCTGTCAAGATACAGGAATCGAGTCTGGTACTGTAGTCGTCAACAGATACTCCCTGGAAAGATACAGGAATCGGATCTTCGAACTCTTCAGACGTACCCTGTCAAGATACAGGAATCGAGTCTGGTACTGTAGTCGTCAACAGATACACCCCGGTAAGATACAGGAATCAGATCTTCGAACTCTTCAGACGTGCCCTGTCAAGATACAGGAATCGAGTCTGGTACTGTAGTCGTCAACAGATACTCCTTGGCAAGATACAAGAATCGGATCTTCGAACTCTTCAGACGTGCCCTGTCAAGATACAAGAATCGAGTCTGGTACTGTAGTCGTCAACAGATACTCCCTGGCAAGATTCAGGAGTCGGATCTTCGAACTCTTCAGACGTGCCCTGTCAAGATACAGGAATCGAGTCTGGTATTGTAGTCGTCAACAGATACTCCCTGGCAAGATACAGGAATCGGATCTTCGAACTCTTCAGACGTGCCCTGTCAAGATACAGGAATCGAGTCTGGTACTGTAGTCCTCAACAGATATTCCCTGGCAAGATACAGGAATCGGATCTTCGAACTCTTCAGACGTGCCCTGTCAAGATACAGGAATCGAGTCTGGTACTTTATTCGTCAACAGATACACCCTGGCAAGATACATGAATCGGATCTTCGAACTCTTCAGACGTGCCCTGTCAAGATACAGGAATCGAGTCTGGTACTGTAGTCGTCAACAGATACACCCTGGCAAGATATAGGAATCGGATCTTCGAACTCTTCAGACGTGCCCTGTCAAGATACAGGAATCGAGTCTGGTATTGTAGTCGTCAACAGATACACCCTGGCAAGATACATGAATCGGATCTTCGAACTCTTCAGACGTGCCCTGTCAAGATACAGGAATCGAGTCTGGTACTGTAGTCGTCAACAGATACTCCCTGGCAAGATACAGGAATCAAATCTTCGAACTCTTCAGACGTGCCCTGTCAAGATACAGGAATCGAGTCTGGTATTGTAGTCGTCAACAGATACTCCCTGGCAAGATACAGGAATCGAATCTTCGAACTCTTCAGACGTGCCCTGTAAAGATACAGGAATCGAGTCTGGTACTGTAGTCGTCAACAGATACTCCCTGGCAAGATACAGGAATCAGATCTTCGAACTCTTCAGACGTGCCCTGTCAAGATACAGGAATCGAGTCTGGTACTGTAGTCGTCAACAGATACACCCTGGCAAGATATAGGAATCGGATCTTCGAACTCTTCAGACGTGCCCTGTACAGATACAGGAATCGAGTCTGGTACTGTAGTCGTCAACAGATACACCCTGGCAAGATACAGGAATCGGATCTTCGAACTCTTCAGACGTGCCCTGTCAAGATACAGGAATCGAGTCTGGTACTGTAGTCGTCAACAGATACACCCTGGCAAGATACATGAATCGGATCTTCGAACTCTTCAGACGTGCCCTGTCAAGATACAGGAATCGAGTCTGGTACTGTAGTCGTCAACAGATACTCCCTGGCAAGATACAGGAATCAGATCTTCGAACTCTTCAGACGTGCCCTGTCAAGATACAGGAATCGAGTCTGGTATTGTAGTCGTCAACAGATACTCCCTGGCAAGATATAGGAATCGAATCTTCGAACTCTTCAGACGTGCCATGTCAAGATACAGGAATCGAGTCTGGTACTGTAGTCGTCAACAGATACTCCCTGGCAAGATACAGGAATCAGATCTTTGAACTCTTCAGACGTGCCCTGTCAAGATACAGGAATCAAGTCTGGTATTGTAGTCGTCAACAGATACTCCCTGGCAAGATACAGGAATCGAATCTTCGAACTCTTCAGACATGCCCTGTCAAGATACAGGAATCGAGTCTGGTACTGTAGTCGTCAACAGATACTCCCTGGCAAGATACAAGAATCGGATCTTCGAACTCTTCAGACGTGCCCTGTCAAGGAACAGGAATCGAGTCTGGTACTGTAGTCGTCAACAGATACACCCTGGCAAGATACAGGAATCGGATCTTCGAACTCTTCAGACGTGCCCTGTACAGATACAGGAATCGAGTCTGGTACTGTAGTCGTCAACAGATACACCCTGGCAAGATACAGGAATCGGATCTTCGAACTCTTCAGACGTGCCCTGTCAAGATACAGGAATCGAGTATGGTATTGTAGTCGTCAACAGATACACCCTGGCAAGATACAGGAATCGGATCTTCGAACTCTTCAGACGTGCCCTGTCAAGATACAGGAATCGAGTCTGGTACTGTAGTCGTCAACAGATACTCCCTGGCAAGATACAGGAATCGGATCTTCGAACTCTTCAGACGTGCCCTATCAAGATACAGGAATCGAGTCTGGTACTGTAGTCGTCAACAGATACTCCCTGGCAAGATACAGGAATCGGATCTTCGAACTCTTCAGACGTGCCCTGTCAAGATACAGGAATCGAGTCTGGTATTGTAGTCGTCAACAGATACACCCTGGCAAGATACAGGAATCGGATCTTCGAACTCTTCAGACGTGCCCTGTCAAGATACAGGAATCGAGTCTGGTACTGTAGTCGTCAACAGATACTCCCTGACAAGATACAGGAATCAGATCTTCGAACTCTTCAGACGTGCCCTGTCAAGATACAGGAATCGAGTCTGGTACTGTAGTCGTCAACAGATACTCCCTGGCAAGATACAGGAATCGGATCTTCGAACTCTTTAGACGTTCCATGTCAAGATACAGAAATCGAGTCTAGTACTGTAGTCATCAACAGATACACCCTGGCAAGATACAGGAATCGGATCTTCGAACTCTTCAGACGTGCCCTGTCAAGATACAGGAATCGAGTCTGGTACTGTAGTCGTCAACAGATACACCCTGGCAAGATACAGGAATCGGATCTTCGAACTCTTCAGACGTGCCCTGTCAAGATACAGGAATCGAGTCTGGTATTGTAGTCGTCAACAGATACACCCCGGCAAGATACAGGAATCGGATCTTCGAACTCTTCAGACGTGCCCTGTCAAGATACAGGAATCGAGTCTGGTACTGTAGTCGTCAACAGATACACCCTGGCAAGATACATGAATCGGATCTTCGAACTCTTCAGACGTGCCCTGTCAAGATACAGGAATCGAGTCTGGTACTGTAGTCGTCAACAGATACACCTTGGCAAGATACAGGAATCAGATCTTCGAACTCTTCAGACGTGCCCTGTCAAGATACAAGAATCGAGTCTGGTACTGTAGTCGTCAACAGATACACCCTGGCAAGATACAGGAATCGGATCTTCGAACTCTTCAGACGTGCCCTATCAAGATACAGGAATCGAGTCTGGTACTGTAGTCGTCAACAGATACACCCTGGCAAGATACAGGAATCAGATCTGGAATCACGACAGTTGATAGCAATTATCTTTGCATCAACTTTTGTCCTGAAAAGACAAAACTTTAGTTGTATGTGATGTCATGATGTATGACACGCGAGATGCTTTCAGAATGAATGAGATTGTATGTTCATGATGCATATATGCATGCTATAATGTATGAAGATGTGTTGTTTATGAATGTATGTTTTCGTCTTAGGAAACAAATCCTTGACGGATGCCGGGAAGTCAAATCCTGGGCTGATGTGAATAGCATTCTTGGTTTCCACTGGGGAGTGATGGTTGCAAGAATAAACCGGTAGGAGAAGATGACTCCGTTGGGGGAATAAACTTGTTGGAGAGATTACTCTGCGGGAAGAAAATTATTCTAGCGATCTGGCTGGGGAACAAAACTCTGTGGGGAGAGAGGTACTCTTGTTGAGATGTTGGTAGTAACTTCGCTGGGGATACCGTCGTTATATTGGAAGTTTTAATAGACTCCGCTGGGGATAAGAAGACTTCTCCGAGGACGATCTTTCCGTGGCTTTTGGCTGAGGATAACCCAGTTATAAGCTCTGGTGGAGCATAACCTTTGAATAAAGCCGGGAGACGCGTTCGTGCTCTGCAGGGGATAAGCTTCCAGAATCTACTGGGGATAAGCTTCCTACTTGGGGAGATGGATTCAAACTTTCCTGGGAAAATCTTGATTGGATTCTCCTGGGGAAGTTGTAAACTACATTGGGGAAGTGACTCCATTGAATGTCTGACATGCCGCCGGTGAACAATCTTTAGGTCAAGACTACCGAGGATGCTTGTTAAGAATATATGTATGATGTGTTGGGGAATGTTGAGATCTGCTGGGGATACCCCACTTCCTCAAGGTTTGATAGAGTAGGCTAACTCTGCTTGGGGAGAGTGTATTGGCTTGCTGGCTCACTCTCTGGGGAGTTTAGAGATTTTGGTTATGTTCTTCGGCTGAACTCACCTTGATACCTTGGCGGACAGAGCAATTAGATCGTTTGGACAACTCATCATTGCCCCTGTTTCTGAGGTGGGAGAAGATACTGGTGGAGTCTTGATAACTGCCGTTTGACAAACCTTCTTCTGATAGGCAAGTTCCTAGATGCCGGGACATAGTCGTACGCTTAAATCCCTAATTTTTGCCTGGACCTCTCTTCCGGGTTTTCAGTCCACCGGGATACCCATTTTTGCCCAAGCCGCCTTTTCAGGTTTTCGACTTGCCGGATGTACAAATTTTTTCTTTTCATCCCTTATTTTTGCCCGAACCTTTTTTTGGTTCGCCGGGAAGCCCTTATTTTTGCCTAGGTGTGTCAACCTAGCGGGTCTTTGATTAGGCGTAGTATTTTCGACTATGTCCACTCCCTCAGAATGTAGGGAGGTGCCCCTGTTATTGTATTGCCACGCTACCAGAAGATGTTTGGTCATGCAAGATTCGTTGCTGGAGTGCCCCAAGTGACTCGGGCGGAGATCTGCCCCAGGCTATTTGGCCTTTGAGAGATTCTCTGAATCTTGACTGGACTGCCCCAGATAATAGACCCTGATCATGTCTGCCCCTTGATTGGAAGTGCTTTTGTTCACTAGGTATTTATCGTGCGAGTTTCCCTGCTGTTCAAACAAATAGTCATATGCAAACAATGTTATATAAAAAATGCAAAGCTTATGTCTGTCTTGAAGATTTTGAAAATGCATTCTTTTTCATAAAACAAGTGAATGTTTTTAAAACGTGATGTCAACTCCGTATTTACCGTAGGCCTTAAGGAGTCAGGATACCTTTCGTAACAGTATGCTTTCGAACTAACCCATGCTTCAGCTAGGACTTTTAAGGGTTATAACGTGGCCTGGTTCACGGTTTAAGAAACAAAGGATAAAGGCTCAAATTATTTGTACCCACCCGTTCTTCGTGATGTTCTTCAAACCTAAGCTCAGTTGATCGTGCGCTAGACCTTGTTTGAGTCTTTGTCCTGATGTTCTAATGATGGTTCAGATATTGATGATTTATTCTGAATAGGCAGTCATTTTTTGTTTTTGTTGAGGGTTTGTATGACCTCTTTCTTTTTGATTTCGCTATCCCTAAATTTTGCCTGAACTGTTTCTTTTGTGATTACAGTCAGCGGGATGCCCCAGTTTTGTAAGTCTCCTTCATAGGTTTTGACTTATTGGGTTTTTATTTTTGAGATATAATGACTGCCTATCCTTATGATTATTCGGAATCATCACTGTCTTCTTTTTTTTTTGTAAGGACCTCTTTGGTGCCATTCGTTATGCACTTGGATTAACTGAGAGAACTACCCTGCCCCAGGTTATGATAAAGGGTTTTAATTTCGAAAAGAAAAACTCCTACTTCTTTGGCTCAGAGGGGTTGACGAGGGATTATCTTCCTTATAACTCCAGTGTTTAGGGATTGAAACAATGCCTGTACCTCATCAGCGGGGTCTGCTCAAAAGCATACTGTAAGGATCGTGGTATCGTTTTCGTCATCCTCCCTCAAGAGACTTAGAATTATTAATCGAGCGTTGATCATCAGAAAAAATATGAAAATAATTTGCATATAGTGAATACAAATATATTGCTTCAAAACAGACATGTGCAATGCATTAATGAAATAACAACGTTTGATATGAATAAATGTTTGAACAATCAAAAGAAAATTACAACTTGAAATTTCTAATAAACAAAAAGTCTTCTCATTTCAGGACTTGCTACTTTAGATGGTGAATCCTGTAGGGATGGCAGAAGACCTCAGCTTGACCCACTTGGGTGAAATCCACTACTCCTTCATTAATCAGATCCTGGACCTTGTTCTTCAGAGCCCAGCAGTCGGCAATGTCGTGTCCAGGACTATCAGAGTGATATGCACACCTTTTGTTGGGATGATAGTTAGGAGCAGAGATGTTGGGGTTCCGGGGAGGAGCCCTTAATGTAACCAGGTTCAACCTTAGCAGGTGTTGCAGTGCTTGAAACAAAGGCATGTTGAGCTTGGTAAATTGCCTCCTAGGCTTGTCTGGCTTGCTCTGATCAACCCGTTGCTCTGGGCGAGGTTGTTGTTGGACCTGTGAAGTGGTAGCAATTTGGAAAGGTCTAATCTTCACCATGCCAGACTCTTGTCCTCTCGGAAGCTGATCAATGACCTGGTCCCTGACTCGGACTGGTTGCTTCATGTTGTATCTGTCTTGATGAAGCTGACTTATCATGGTCCTCAACTCTTCTTGCTCCCGAGCTAAGCCTTGGATGAGAGCCATTTGCCCCAGCATCTGGGTTCTCATTGTATCTACCTCAGCTTGCAGACGTTCCAGCCGTTCGTCCTTATCATCTTCGGGACTTTGCTTGGCCAAATTCCCCATAAGGAGTGTCCTCAACTCTTCCTGCCCCTTGGATAGGTTTAGGAAGATCTCTCTGAACTGAATCTCTTAAACCTGAAGATCCTGGCTATCTTGATGGAAAGCCATTACTGAAATAAACAGCGGAGATGGTGAGTGACCTGTCAAAAGGGTACCTGTTATGCAATGATATGTATGTATATATATGCAATGTTTTCAAGGATCTCGCGGGGTAAACAAGAAAAATGTTAGAGTTTGCATTTTGTAGCTTGATTGAAGGAGCTTCATGTTGTTGAGAGTCCTTCTTCAAGGGTCAAAGGCTCACCATATCCAGTGGGTCATAGCCCCTGACAACCTTGTCCAGAGGAAAATAAATCCTCTTTGCCCCTTGCTGGGATAGTTGATTCATCATGACCTGCATCACAAGCCCTTGAGATCCTTGAAACGGATTAGTCCTTATGCGGGATGTATGCAATGGTATGATGTTATGCTATGCATGGGGTAACGTAGGTAAACCCTGTTATGAGTCCCAATTAAGGACTGTAAACAAAACCTGCAAGAAACTCAGTAAACCCTGTTATGAGCCCCAATTAAGGACTATAAACAAAACCTGCAAGAAACTTAGTAAACCCTGTTATGAGCCCCAATTAAGGACTATAAACAAAACCTTCAAGAAACTCAAGGTTCAGATAACAAGCCTGCAAGTAGTCAAGTTGGAAGGCACACAAGTCACACAAGAGAAGCCCTTAGAGTTTAGGCCAACATGGGGTCTGGGTATTACCCTCTTGAAGTTGGTGGGCTCAACCTGTCCTATTAGAAGTAACCGGGTTCTAAGGGTCCCAATATCACTGGATTGCTTTCATTGTTCATCGTTTCGATTTAGCCACTGAACTAGCGACCAAAATATTCCAGGAAAGCAACCCTCAATTGAGTGTAGTATCGAGTATCAACCAACCTCGGACTGCACCAAAGTCAGTTATCTCAGTACCCTAAAGAGGCCAAGATAGTTCAATTAAGGTTCCTAAGGTCAGCTGATGCTTCACGACACCACGTGGTGGCCCCGTACTCTCCTTGACTGAACTCAAGGGTTACCTGTACACACCAAAGTGCCACATCAATGTAGCAGACTGCTTCAACCATGTCGGTATACCCCGCACAGTTCCCTCACAGCCTTGTTGCTACTTTCTAAGAAGGTATCCCCAGATCCGGGTTAGGATCTATAGAACTCCCAAGACAGTCCCACAATTTAAAGCAAACAAGTCAAAGCAATTGAAAACACGGTGATCTTAGTCCTAAGGTACACCTCACTTTAAAAGTTTTTCCCCAGCAGAGTCGCCAGTTCTATGATCGGTGGATCTGGAACTGACTGTTTAACGCTGGTTTCGCGAAATGTCGCGGTAAGCAAGAGTCGCCACCGTCTTTTATTTTCTCCAAATGGAAAGGACAAAAGCACAGAAAAATTCCTTATTGAGATTAGTTCTCGGTTCGGGAGGTAGATTTATAGAAAGGGAAGATGTTAGCACCCTTTCTATCCATGGTTATCCATGGGCTCTTAGATACTTGCTCACTTGTGTTTTCAAAATGTTTGTTTGCTTTTCAACTGTGGGTTTAAAAAGTTTCTTTGAAAATTTCAGTTCGACTCTTGTATCAGTCCTCAAGAGTATTTGAAAAGTTGCTTTCGAAAGCTTTTTGAAAAGTGTAAGGTGTGAAAAGTATTTTGATTTGTTTTTGAAAAGAGCAAGTATCCATGAGTCATCTACCTACCCTAAGGAATTAGTCTGTGTAAATGTCCTTTAGGTAGTGCCATCCCACTATTGAGAGGTAGGTAGCACCACCGTTGGAGGTGTTCGGGTCAATTCGAGGGTTAGGGACAGTGTGGTCACCGGGCAATAGTAAGATACCTTAGAAGCTACCCTTATGCCATTGATCTTTTTATTCCGAGGCAACTATTCCGAGGCAACTTGTTTCGAGGCAACTTGTTCTGAGGCAACCATTCGAGGCAACTAGATCAATGGAACATAAGGACTCACTAAGACATCCTATACTCGACGACCACGTTTCGAGGGGCAAGGCAACAGTGTGACCACCAGAGCAACAGTAGGATACCTTAGAAGCTACCCTTATGCCACGTTCGTGGACATAAGGACTTACTAAGACGTCCTATACTCGATGACCACCTTTCGAGGGGCAAAGCAACAGTGAGGCGTACCCTAAGAGTGGTGTGTGAATTGTGTGCCATTTTCAGTTTATTATTTGTCTTGTCATGCATTGGTGATCTACGTTTTGATTTTATTTTTGGGCATTCATTCTTTCATGTGATTTGTTAAAAGTTTAAAGGTGCGGGAATTTAAAGTGCGGAAAAGATAAAGGTCCTACGCTATTACAAAGGCGCGAGTCTACATCGCCAAATAAAACCAAGACCCGATTTAAAATAAAGTGCAGGAAGTAAATGCCTAATTAACTATTACAGGGCTTTGGAGCAAATACATTATATTTACAAAAAAGAAATAAAAAAAACGCGCGAAAAGAAAATATAATCGAATGCGAGGGTATTGGACCCTTTAAAGGAATTAAAATGAAATTGTTAAATTAATTAAATTAAATAAAAAGAAAGAACTTATTTTTCATGTTTTTGGATTTATGGATTTAAAGAAAATTAAATTGGAATTAAAAGTCAAATAATTCTAGTTCTAATTGTTTTTTTTATTTATTAAAGAAAATTGTCTAAGTTAAACCTAATTTAAACCTAATTGATTAATTACAAGTATTTACAAAATTAATTAATGGTTAATAATAATTATAATAAGAAGATAAAAATATTATTAAAAAAAAGGATAAAAAAGAAAAAAGTGCTAAAGAACTATTTTTTATATATTTTTTAGTTATTAAAAAAATATTAAAATTAACAACCTAAAATTAAAACTAAATTAATTATTGAATTTATTTACAAAAAAAGGTTATTGATGAATTAAATTAAAATAAAACATATTTTTATTTTTTTTATGGTTTTCTGATTTTTGGTTTTTTTATATTATTTTAAGAAATAAAACTAATTAAATTAGTATTAGAACCTAATTAAATCTAATCAATTTTAATATTGCAAAATAGTTTGGAGTTTCCTAAAATAAAAAAAAGTCTTAATTAATTAATTAAATTTAGAAAAAATAAAAATCTAAAATTTATTTGGGTAAGAATATTTTGTGATTTTTTTGAAATAAAGAGAAAATTAATTTTGTGAATAAAAAGCAAATTAAATAAATTAAAATGAAATAGAAAAGAAAATAAATTCAAGGGAAAAAAGAAATGGGCCTGCTTTTTGGTAGCAAAAGGGGGGTGATTCTCAAACCTGCGAAAACAGAAAAAATGAAGCAAACAAAATAGCCAGACCGAGTAATTAGGGCGTGGCGATTCTCATGGTGAGGTTTTCATAGTTTAATATTGCCTGTCTCCATCAAAACGAAGCTTCACATAAACTGAACCCTAGCCATGGAGGTTCACGTTTTGGCCATGAAAAATCCCCAACGATAGTCCAGACCTGCTCTAAACATCCACTGGAACTCAAAGGTATGGTTAGTAGGGATTAAATCAAGCCATAATCAGAAATACGATCCATGGAAATTCTGCAAAATGGATGTTCATATAACTACAGTTTCAGTATGCATGGTTACATGAAAAGAGTGTGTTTATACCTTATCTTGCCTGTAGATCACGATAGGATGGGTGAGAAGCCTTGTGGATGGCTGAGTTCTTGAATTCGATCTTGGTGCAATTCTTTGGAATTTTGAAAAGAAGTTTCTCTTGGCTGCCTCTCTCTCTCTCCTTTTTTCTTATGCCTTGTGATAGTTTTCTCTAGGTTATGTAGGTGATTCTGATCAGCATTAAGGCTCATCATACCATGCATTCAAGCTTGAGATTTTAACATAAACTCCCTTAACCAACTTTCCATTTTGAACCAATTTTTGAATTATTGCTCCATTTGGCCTTCAAACGAAATTGGGAAGTTGCATAATGATGAGTCAAAGCTAGTTAAGACCAAATATCCCTTTTAATTAAACTTTTTGATTTTTATTTGATTTTAAAGGATTTAAAATGAATTAAATCCAATAAAATCTAATAAAAATGAAAAAAATGATTTTAAATATTGAAATAAAAGGTGGGACACGTGGGAAGCATGGCCAAGTTAATTCAAGTGGAAAAAGTGGGTCCCTTTTGTCAAAAATGAAATTTCAAGGATAAATGATTTTGGCCATTTCACAAAAATTTCCCAACTTCTCTAATGCATATCTTGCTCAATTTTTAATCTTTGATCATGTTCTTGGACATTTTGGAAAGGTCTTGAAGTCCTCTAACCAATGTCTTTGGTCCCATGTCATTTTGATTTACCAATCTCAAGTTATGGTCTTTGACTTAAAGTCCCTTTTTGTTGACTTTTGAAAATGACCTATAATGTTGAAATTGATAACTTTTTGTGAGAGCATTTCTTGGACTTGGAGTGTGAAGATGAGTTGTAGGAAATGTCTTCCCCTTCAAAATGAGCATTTGATGGGATTTTTCTGATGAACCATGAAAAAGTTATTCCTTGGTCAAGTTACAGTTGACTTTTCAGCTGTCCAAAAATAGAAACTTTTGCATCTTGAGACTTTTTGAGCCAAACTTTTGAGAATCATGATCAAGCATTGATCAAATGATGTTTGTGGCTTCAAAATAAGATGTTGACCAAAATTTTTGACTTTTGACTGCCAAATGACCATTTTGCCCCTACAGTTGACTGTTGAGCAATTAGGGTTTTTGACTGTGCAACTTGACCTTGTGAGCCTTGAAACTTGACATGTAGGTGCTTGACAATGTGCATGAGCATGGGAGACTTGATTGAGCCCTTGAAAACTTCAACTTCCTTGCAAGAACCAAAACCCTAGTTTGACTGGCTTAGGAGGATAGTTGACTGGGTAGCCCTTGAGTAGACTTTGAACCATTTGAGGTGATACTTGTCAAAACTTTGAAGATTATGGGAGGGCAAATTTTGGGGTACAACATGGAGGATAATCATGCTGGAGATGCTAGCCTTAAGGATTACCTCATGATGTGCCACAAAGGAGATACAGGAATGATACTATTCCCTAGGTGCAGCATCCTCTGCAACCAGAGGATCGCTGCAAACTTCGAGAGGGTACAAAGGGCGCGAACTGGCAACAACTGGCGCCAGGATAACCAGTTATTCAGGTGTTATCCTAAGGCTGGAGAAAGTTTGCTGGAATTTGTGCTTCGCTGCTACAAAGGGGCAACCAAGTGCTTGATATGCCCAAGGTGTTCCGCTGTGTATGATCAAAGCATGGCCAGAGCCTTCGAAACAATCCCTTTCGCCCCTTGCTGGAACCACCAAGAGACTATTTAGATGGGCCCACGTTTCGATAGCAAATACAATCAACGAAGGCCTGATAGTCCTCATCCCAAGGGCACTCGAAGAGTGACGTTCAAAATCCCTGCTGAAGTGCCAACAGACAAATGGCTGCAAGTCAGAAATGACAAAGGCAAAGATAAATGGAGAAACAATGAATGAAACGCACGCCATGCTATGACATATAGAAGGCAGTTCAACATAGCAAAGAGGGAAGAGGTGAGATTAGAGAACTACAAAGGAAGAAACCCCATGTCAAGATCTGAGTGGCGAAGGCAACAGAGAATTCGAAAGGCTGGAAGGGAAGCTGTGGCGAATAAAGGGGCAACTTCAACAAAAAATCAAGGTGAATCTAGCACCAACAAACCCACACCAAAAAATCAAACTGAAGACAAACCCCCAGTTAGTAGGAGGCTCTTCTCTGAAGTACAACTAAATGATCCAAAGGAATACACTCCAGGTCCAGAAGAAGACAAAGATATGCTAACAGACAACTTCGAATCAGAGGGGGAGTCTTCGTTCAATCTCAAATGCAACGTGGTATCTGTGCTTCCTTGTGAGTTTGGACAGGAAACTGAAATTGACGAGTATGAGGAAGAAGATACCATAGATCTGATGAAGCACAGGCCTGTGTGCTACTACGTGATGGATAGTGGAGCTATCGAGGAGCAGAATGCGTTCTTCGAGCGTCTAGAACCAGCTATGAAGAATCATCTGAAGCCATTATTTATTTGGGCAAAGGTTGGTGCCCATAGCGTAAATAAGGTTCTAGTGGATGGGGGCGCTGCAGTCAACTTAATACCCCACTTCATGCTGAAAAGGTTAGAAATACGCGAAGGAGACATCAAGCCACACAACATGGTTCTATCCAATTATGAAGGGAAAGTAGGCAAAACACTGGGGGTGGTTCAATTGGACTTGACAATAGGCTCAAGCTGTAGGCCCACCATGTTCATGGTGATCGAAGCCAAGGCCAACTACAACTTGTTGCTGGGAAGGGAGTGGATCCATGGCGTAGGGGAAGTTCCTTCGTCAATGCACCAGCGATTAGTTTTATGGAGAGAAGATGGGATCGTGGAAAACATTGAAGCGGACCAGAGTTACTTCATGTCAACAGTCAACTTAGTTGACAAGAGGAATTATGACAAACATCTGGCAAAGATTGCTCCTTGTGTCCCAAATGATGAAATCAACGAAACCAGAAACGCCCACTACTATATGACCCTTCGCCATGATGGCATATATTGGGATAGAAGAATAATCAGTGAAGATGAAGGAGTCGAAGGTACTATATAAAGACGGCCAGCAGGCTGGGAAGTCGACAACCTTACTCATGACTGAGTCCTCCTTTTTCGAAAGGATTTCGGCCTATATGGCTGAGAACGAATCAAAGGCGGCCTTAGAGACTGAAATGAATAAACTGGCTGTAAAGATGAACGAAATAAATGGGGGTAGCTCAAAAGGCTCACCCTTTGAAGAACTTGAAATAGATCAAAGGCTTGACGCCATCTATGATAAAGAACCCTTAGGCTTCGAAAGGGACCCCATAGACTCAGGTTCCAAAATGTTGGCGCAGGATCCACTCGAAGAAGTGAACTTAGGGGATGAGAAGACGAAAAGAATAACCTACATAAGTGCAAAACTTAGCCCAGGCCTCAAGCAGGAAGTGATCGGAGTCCTCAAGAAAAACAAAGATTGCTTCGCATGGGATTATGACGAAATGCCTAGTTTAAAGAGGGAGTTAGTGGAACATAGACTTCCAATTAAGGATGGCAAGAAGCCCATCAAGCAAACTCCTAGAAGATTCGCATAAGCGATTCTCACAAAGATCAAAGCTGAGATCGAAAGGTTGCTGCGTTGCAGATTCATCAGAACCACAAGGTATGTCGAATGGTTAGCAAATATAGTGCCTGTTATTAAGAAAAATGGTTCTTTGAGAATCTGCATAGATTTTAGGGATTTAAATACTGCAACCCCTAAAGATGAGTACTCCATGCCTGTGGCAGAAATGTTAGTAGACTCTGCTGCAGGATTCGAATATTTAAGTATGTTAGATGGATACTCTGGATATAATCAGATTTTTATTGCTGAAGAAGATGTTGCCAAGACAACATTTCGTTGCCCAGGAGCCTTAGGCACCTACGAATGGGTGGTGATGCCTTTTGGTTTAAAAAACGCTGGGGAAACTTATCAAAGGGCAATGAATTCGATTTTCCATGATTTCATTGAAACTTTTATGCAGGTGTATATTGATGATATAGTCATCAAATCTATATCTGCAGAAACCCATTTGCATCATTTGAGCCAATCATTCGAACGAATGAGAAAACATGGCTTAAAGATGAATCCCCTTAAATGTGCATTTTTTGTGCAGGCTGGAGATTTCCTTGGCTTTGTGGTTCATAAAAAAGGAATTGAGATCAACCAAAATAAAACCAAAGCCATAATGGAGACGAAAGCACCCACGTCAAAAAGGGAGCTGCAATCTTTGCTAGGGAAGATTAACTTTCTCAGAAGGTTCATTTTGAATCTGAGTGGAAGAACCCAAGCTTTCTCTCTGTTGCTTCGTTTAAAGCAAGGCCAAGCCTTCGGTTGGAACGAAGCCCATCAGGAGGCATTTGACAAGATAAAAAGATATCTCTCTCAGCCTCCCATCTTGTCTCCACCTTCATGGGGAAAGCCCATGAGATTGTACATATCTGCCTCTGAAGTTAGTATAGGTAGTATGTTAGCACAAGAAGATAGAAATGGCATCGAAAGAGCCATATACTATTTAAGTAGAGTATTGAATGATGCAGAGACTAGATATAGCAATTTAGAAAAGCTATGTCTCTGTTTGTACTTTTCTTGTATGAAACTCAAGTATTATATAAAGCCTGTAGATGTTTATGTTTCATCTCATTTCGATGTTATCAAACACATGCTTTCGAAACCAATAACGCATAGCAGAGTTGGCAAATGGGCTTTAGCCTTAACATAATATTCTTTGACTTTCATGCCTTTAAAAGTTGTGAAAGGCCAAGTGATTTCTGATTTCATTGTGGACCATTCATTGGTTGAACAGACTGTCATGAGTTACGTCGAAATGCAACCATGGAAATTATACTTTGATGGTTAGACCCACAGGAATGGAAGTGGTGTTGGAGTCCTTATAATTTCTCCTGAAGGAATTCCAACAAAATTCAAGTATAAATTAGATGGTCCTCGTTGCTTGAACAACGAAGCTGAGTATGAAGCGCTTATTGTTGGACTTGAAGCTTTGTTGGAATTGGGGGCAACTAGAGTCGAAATTAAAGGAGACTCAGAATTAGTAGTCAAGAAAATAACAAAGGAGTATAAATTCATAAAGGAAAACTTGATGATATACTTCGTCATAGTTAACAGGCTACTTAGAAAATTTGAATACATGGATATTCAACATATACCAAGAATAGAAAACCAAGAAGCAAATGACTTAGCGCAGTTGGCTTCAGGTTATAAAGTTTATGCCATAAACTTTGAGGATTTAGTTAAATTAAGGGGTAGAGTTATGGCTACTAGATTCACACCATCAGATCTAGAGAGTATGAAATTGGGTTATGCTGAGAAACAGGGATTTGAAATATTAGCCATAAACACTTTATCAGATGCAGATTGGCAAAGTCCACTTGTGAGTTATTTAACAAACCCAACTCTGAATGTTGATAGGAAGATAAAATATAGAGCATTGTCATATGTCCTCATGGGAAACGAATTGTTCAAAAAGACCCAAGAAGGCGTATTACTGAAATGCCTAGGAGAAAGTGAGGCATGCTTAGCATTGTCAGAAGTCCACAATGGGGCATGTGGGGCACATCAAGCAGGTCATAAAATGAAATGGTTGTTATTTCGATATGGCATGTATTGGCCCAGCATGCTCAAAGATTGTATAGACTTTGCTAAAGGTTGTGAAGAATGTCAGAAACATGCAGGGATTCAACATGCCCCTGCAAGTGATTTGCATTCGATCATTAAACCATGGCCATTTAGAGGATGGGCATTGGATTTAATAGGAGAAATAAATCCTGCTTCGTCTAAAGGACAGAAATATATCTTGGTAGGAATAGATTATTTTACCAAGTGGATCGAAGCAATACCATTAATAGTTGCTGATCAAGAGGCTATTGTTGAGTTCATACAGAAACAAATTATCTATAGGTTCGGATTGCCAGAGAGCATAAACACAGACCAAGGTTCTGTGTTTACTGGTAGAAAGATGCAAGAATTTGCTCAAGAAATTGGGTTTAGATTACTAACATCAACGCCATATTATGCTCAAGCAAATGGTCAAGTCGAAGCAGCTAATAAAGTGATAATAGGGTTAATCAAGAAACATATTGGAAAAAAGCCAAGAAACTGGCACAAAACTCTGGACCAAATACTATGGGCCTGTAGAACATCTCCTAAAGAAGCTACTAACACCACGCCTTTCCAACTCACATTTGGTCATGATGCAGTTCTGCCAGTAGAAATTCATCTACAATCAGTTCGAATTCAAAGACAAAACGAAATTCCAGCTGCATTATATTGGGAGATGATGATGAATGAGTTAGTAGAACTGGACGAAGTTAGATTGCATGCATTGGAAATCCTGATGAGACAAAAGGAAAGAGTGGCCAGGGCATATAACAAAAGGGTGAAGGGAAAAGCATTCACTATTAATGACTTAGTCTGGAAAGTCATATTGCCCATGGACAAGAAAAATAAAACGTTAGGTAAATGGTCACCTCATTGGGAAGGGCCTTTTCGAATAATAAAGGTATTCTCAAACAATGCATATGAAATCAAAGAGTTGATGGATGATAAACGTATCCTAAAGGTTAATGGGAAATATTTAAAGAAATATAAGCCACGCCTGCAGGAGATTCGAATAATAACAACGTAATCAAAATATCATAAAAATGCCAAAATGGTAATATGGGATTGCCAAAATGGCGTTGTTCAGATGTTACATACAAAAAACCAAATTTCAACCAAATCAACACTAAGATTTAGAAATAGACATCATTCTTCAATCTGTTAAAGGTACTTCGAAAAGACTCAAGCCTTTGTTGAGAAAAACGTCTTGCTCCCTCTAAGGTAGCCACTTCTCCTTTGAGTTGTTCTGCAGTTTCCATTTCTGCAAGCCCTTTGTTGAGGAGCTCTTCGAATTGGTTGCCAGCAGTATTGGTTTCGTAGGCTAATTGTTGTTCTTGAGCCTCTTTAACCTTCTGTTGAAGTTCCTGAATTTGCCTTTCCCAGAGAAGGATGGACTCAGCTCGAGCCTCATAATCAGTTTTTGCTTGCTTTAGATGCATGGCTTGATCCTCAGCTTCTTGAGAGAGTTTCGAAGCATGCTCATAAGCAGCATCCATTGCAGTTCGTTTTTCTTGAACCTTTCTGGCAGAAAATTCATCTTGGAGAAGGTACCCAGTCACGTTGTCTAGCAGAGATTGAAGATCGAACAAGATAGTGCTAACTGGAAAAGAGCAGGTAGCAAGGTTGACTTTTGTAAGTAACTCCTTCATAGTGTAGCAAGCTGTGCTATCCTGTTTGAGCACTTCGAACAAATCCACATCAAGAATTTTTCTCCTAATCCTGTTAAGAAGTACAATTCTATCATCTGTGGGCAACAGATGGCTAGTCGAACTTGTCCCAGCCCTAGCAGGTGGAATATCCCTTTGGGCTAGCTTCGCCTTCATGTACCCAATAGGGTCATTTCGTCTCAGGAGAGCAAGCTCCTCTTCAGTCATTCGGGATAGAGACAGTTGAGGGAGTTCCACGCGCAGGGGAGTCACATCCATTTCGACTTCCATGGGTTTATTGGTCGCGTCACTGTCACCTTCATTCGTTTCATGCTCATTGTCTTCTTCATTATCATCCAAATCCACCACTTCGATATCTTCGTTCTCGCTGCTATTTGCATCTGACTCTGTCCCAACAGTCGAACCATCGTTGGCATCTTCTTCCTCAGACCCTTCCTCTGCAGATTCTTCGTTTCTTTGATCAGAATCAGCTTTCTCTCCTTCAGCGTGAATGTCCTTTGGATCCCCTTGAAGGGTTTCAAGAGGGGACTTATGAAGAGAAGTCTTTTGTAAAGTTTTTGCAGATTCATGAAGCGTTGCTTCATTTGTTTCTTTTAGAGGAGGAGAAGTACTCTGGTCATCTTGCTGCTCTGAAGCCCCAGTCAGGACCGCCATATTGGAGGAACCTTTGTTCTGCACAAGGTTGCTGGAATCCCCTTGAGGAGAAGAGTTGATCGGAGCAGCAGTTTTTGATGGTGAAGTCGAAGTGGTAAGAGCTGGATTCAAAATGTCCTGCAGAGGCAAAAGAATGTTGAGAGCATGCACCAAGGTAATGAATAATTATTTTGTCAAAGATTTAAAGTTCAATTTACCTGTGGACTCTCAGAAGAGAGGTTGCTAGCTATGCGTTCCAACATTACGTTGGAGGTCGAAGATGGAATTTTGGATTTAGTTGAGGGAGCAGCATCCCTGGAATCGAGTCCAGAGACACTAGTTGGTACAGCACTTTTGGAAATTTCCTTCTTCTGCTTCTTTTTCGAAGTAGCTGGTAAATCCCCTCCAGCATTGGGGTCTTCCCCAGTAGTGTTTGTTTTTCTTTTCTTTGGAGTGGTTAGCGGGAGTTTGTTAGTCTGAAGAGATTTAAACAATGAGTTAGATACAAATCATGAAAACATTAGTGTATTCGAAACAACAATGCTAATTGATTACCTGTGGAGTTGGAGCACTGGTTATTACTGGTGTTGTTGTTGTTGGTCTGGATAGAGTCACATTATCAATGGTTTCAACAGATGCCTGAGAGGCGCTTCCCTCTTTTGACTTTGAAGCAGCAATCTTTATCCTGATGGCTGAAAATCGAAACAATTAAGGCAAAAGTTAAAAATGTGGAAAATGAGAAACATTTGGGATTTTCCCAAGCATTCGCACCTGCGCCTTGATCAGATTTAATCGACATGGCAGAAAGGTCATAGCGAAGATGTCCTGGGAAATCGTGGAGCCAATGTCGAGCCCGTGTCACAGTCTCAGATGGATTTGGTTTCTTTTGAAGATATTTGAACATTTCTTTGCAAGTGAACCACCAAGGGTATGGAGGAAACCAAGCCAGAGCCAGTTCTGAGGTAGGCAATCTAGGAAATTTAGGTGGATGCATTTCGAATTCCAACCTATACCTATCCTCAGGTGACAACCCTGAAGGAAGTTTTAACTTAGAAATTTTTTCTTTGAATTTTTCCTTCAAGGTCTCAGCCGCTTGATGCACAGTGGATTCCAAGTGTGTGGGATCATAAGTAGTTTCGAAATAATTTTGAAAAGCCCTAATCTCTTTGGCATGAGTGAACATACCTTTCTTGGATTGTACCTGCACATCGAACGCATCAGTTAGTTTCTGCTGAATAGTGAGGGTATCGAACATATTAGACTGATAGAACTTTGTCCACCATTCCAGAAACCCCTTTGCTGTAAGGTGTGTAGGTTCGAAAGATATTAGTTCAAAGTGGGCGAAGCCTTGGTATTGTTCCTGCTATAGTTTGGCTTCTCTTGCCTTGAAGGTTCGCCCAGAGGTGATGGCACTTTCTGTTTGGAATAGGGGTTCAGGGATTAGTTGGCACAAGCCAAATTATCTCGAAACGAAGTTGGGTTGATAAGCAAAAAGGAAGATTTGATTCTTAGCAGGAGTAATTCGTGAGGAGATTAGTCTGGGAAGCAAAAAGGCTTTCCATACATTTTGGATTTCTTTGCTTTTGATTGCTTCTGAGAGAGCCATGGTGAACCATGATGGTCCATGAGTCCTTGAAGCAAAAGGCGCCATGGTCTCTTCGAATTTATGCCTCTTGGAGAAAATCATGATATATTTTGAGAAGAGAACTTTGAAGTCATCCTTATCATCGTTTGGGGTAAGTCTTCGCAGCCTAGTGCCTTCGATGATTCTATCCGCTATTTCTGGATCTTGTTCAGCAATAGTATTGGTAGTTGATAGTGAAGGTTCGAACATGGCATTAAGCCATAACTGGAGTAACCAGAAAGGGCCAGCTAGCAGGATGTTTTTGGAGGTGTGGGATTTCAAACTTGAAGCAGCTGATCTTAGACTTTCATAAAGATCAACTAGTAGCAGTTTGCTTAAACACACCCTCTGATTCTCATGTAAATCTCTAGCTAGAGGAATAAACCTACTGGCTACCTGTAAGGATCTGCTGCAAAAGACATACCTTGACAACCATAAGGTAAGGAAAGCAATGTGTTCCACATCCGACACACTGTCTCCTTCAGTGTGATAATGGCTGATGAACTTTGAAAAGCTATCTAGCTTGACTTCGAAGTCAATAATACTCGAATGCTCTTCATTGTCAGGAATATAGGTTTCTCCTATTGGTGATAACCCAGTAATGGCTGCTATGTCAAAAAGGTGGGTGTAATCATTCCACCAGGGAGATGGAAAGTATTGTAAGTACTGTCCCATAAATATAAGGACGCGAATAATAATGGGTGGCTATAGGTAAAGCCCGGTTTCGATAGTTTAATCAAGTTGTAAATACCTAATTCTTCCCATTGCTGGGATTTCTTAGCTTCTACTTTAGTAAACCAGTTGTGATAAGCTGTGTCGGAGGTGGGGCAAGATCGAAATGGTTTGAAGTTACTCTTTACATAATCTAGCACAAAAGGGTCCTTAGGGGGAATGATTGGATTTTCCACGGTGGTCGAATCAGAAGACTCTACTGTCTTAGGGGTATCCATTTTATTAAACAGAGGTTTAAAATTATAACAAACAGGGAAAATTTTTCTGGTGTCTTTTAAGATTTCAAAGACTGTAAGAGGGCCCATTAAAGCTAACCTCTTGCCAGCGGCGTTAGTAGGAATTAGTACCTGGGATGCATAGAGCATTTCCTTCTCTTTTGAGATCATCTGAGGAATAAGAACAGATTGACCTTGGTAGGTGCCAACCTTGCTTTCCATTATGGTTCCTGTGTTCTTTCCTTTCTTTTTGGAAGCTTTTTTCAGTTGAGATGAAGTTGAAGAAGACATTGTTGGAAGAATGTTGGAAGTTTAGGGTTTCGGTGAGAAGAGAGGAAGAAAAGATTCAGAATGTGGGAAGAAAAGGAAAAGACTAAGTTGATGGGTTTTTATAGTGTGGAAGTTTAAACATCCACTGAGTAAGATTGTGATATGTGGTAGTCGTGGGTTGGTTTAAGAAGGAGGTGGCGTAAAGTTAATATTGGTAATAGGCGTGATTAAATGATAATCATTGTTTTGTAACTGCACCATGTTGTGAAATGGTTCAAGGCGGTTAAGGAATCTGAAAAGCGTCATGATTGACGTGACTGGAGTCATATGCAATAAATGTTACGATGATTCGAAGGTCGCATCAAAATCTTGTGTATATGTTTAAAATAAGTATTTCTCAAAGGAATCGAAATACATATTTTAAAGGGGCATTTTGTTGGCTGAAGATTTTGATGATATTGTTCGAAATAAAGCAAGATGTCATGTTTCGAAATGGTAGAAGCAGTACTTCGAATGGGCATATCAAAGCTTGGAGCTTCGAGTGACAGTTATGAGGATATCTTCAAAAGAAGTCTCGAAGTGGTAACAAGGCTGTGTCCAAGAAATGCGTTCGAAGCGAAGAAGTGCCAAAACATTTGAAATTCAAATGCAAGCGGGATGTTCGAAATTTAAAATATATGCGCTGGAGCATTCGAAGACGCGTGGAAGCTAGAGAGAGGCATTGCTTTGCATGTTCTGAACGTGGCGGGATCTTATAGCAAGACCGTTATGGTCGAAGTAGTATAAATAGAAGTCTTAGCATTAGGATTTTGTGTGTCATATCTATTGTACAAAAAACTCAGTAAACATTCAAAATACCACATGGCTAGGGAAACGAATGCACGAGCAATGTACGTATGATAACACCAAGTGTTTATGATTTAATAAAACTCTTTATCGTTTCCAGTATTTTCCTCTATCTTCATGTCAATACCATTCAAAAGCCTTTGCATTAAAATATTTTCATTCGAAGTCTTTTTACTGATGCCTTACATTTAAATGTTTTCTTTCCATTTCAAATACTTTACATTTCAGAAACTTTTGTATATTTCATGCCTTTATCTTCATGCCTTTATCATTCGAACACCTTTTTTCATTTAAAGTCATTTTACTTTTTTCTTGCATTTAAACGCTTTCTTCATATTTCGAATCTTTTACATTCCAGAGAATCTTTTACATTACATGTTTTTATGCTTCGAAGTCATTTACTTGTCTTTTCTGCAGTTTTATATGTCTTTACAATTGAACTTTATTCATGCAATTTAGTTTCGCGCGCATTTACTTGATCATGTTATTAGATCTTTAATAGAGTAATCGAAGTAAGTTAAACACCTACACAACATTCTAAATACCAACCATGAATACCAGTTCTATAATGAGAGTTATCCAAATGACCAATACATCCTAGGATCAATCTAGTTGATCCTGCGAGTTACCAGAGAGATTAAATAACAGTCATTAAGATTATTTGATAGTTTGGAGGACTAGCGGTTGTTTACCAGAAATAACTGTAAACACCCATGCATCTTGTTTAGGCTTTTCTGGTGCTCCGAACTCGATCTCCTTAGCATCAATCAAGTCATGTACCTTGTTCTTCAAAACCCAATAATCATCCGTATTATGCCCCGGACTATCAGAATGAAAAGCACAGCGGGCATTAGGGTTATACTTTAGCGACGTTGTATTTGGATTCTTTGGGGCTTCCTTTGGAATCACCAGATTGGTCTTCAGCAACTGTGGAAGAATCTGAGATAAGGTCATGTTGGGACGGGTGAATTGACTTCAAGGTCTCTCATCCTTTTGTTGATTATTGTGCTGAGGAGCACCAGCAGGTTTTGAAATTACAACTGCATTAACAGTTGGGCGGTGTTCAAGTCTATTCTGTCTTCTCGAACTGTAGACAGCTGTTGTACCTCAAAATTTGCCCTCCCATATTCTTCAAAGTTTTGACAAGCATCATCTCAATTTGCTTAAGTCTACTCAAGGGTTGCACAGTCAAACCACCCTCCTAAGCCAGTCAAAATTAGGGTTTTGGTTCTTGCAAGGAAGTTGAGGTTTTCAAGGGCTCAATCAAGTCCCATATGCATATACACATTGTCAAGCATCCCCATGTCAAGTTGCAAGACTCATAGCATCAAGTTGCACAGTCAAAAGCCCTATTTACTCTACAATCAACTGTAGGGGTAAAATGGTCATTTGGCAATCAAAAGTCAGAATTTTTGGTCAACATCTTATTTTGAAGCCACAATCATCATTTGATCAAGTCTTGATCATGATTCCACAAGAATGGCTCAGAAATCATCAAGGATCCAAAAGTTTCTATTTTTAGACAGCTGAAAAGTCAACTGTAACTTGACCAAGGCATAACTTTTGCATGGTTCATCAGAAAAATCCCATCCAATGCTCATTTTGAAGGGGATGACATTTCCTACAACTCATCTTCACATTCCAAGTCCAAGAAATTCTCTCACAAAAAGTTATCAATTTCAACATTATAGGTCATTTTCAAAAGTCAACAAAAAGGCACTTTAAGTCAAAGACCATAACTTGAGATTGGTAAATCAAAATGACATGGGACCAAAGGCATTGGTTAGAGGACTTCAAGACCTTTCCAAAATGTCCAAGAACATGTTCATATGATCAAAATTGAGCAAGATATGCATTGGAGAAGTTGGGAAATTTTTGTGAAATGGCAAAAGTCAACTATCCTTAAAACTTCAATTTTTGACAAAAGGGCCCACTTTCTTCCACTTGATTCAGCCTTGTCATGCCACCCACGTGTCCCATGATTAATTTCAAGACCAAACATTTATTTTTTTTTCATTTTTATTTAATTTTTATGGATTTAATTCATTTTAATCCATAATAATTCAAATAAAATCAAAAAATTAATTAAATGGCATCTTTGTGGTTTGAATGGCTTTCATACAGCATATGCCAACTACCAAATTCGTGTAAGGCTATTTTGTGCACAAAATCATGGTTTTGAACCAAGCTTGGAAAGTCCTTTAATGGTGTTAAAGCAAAATCCAAAAACTTAATTGCAATGGATCCCAAGCTCATAATGTGACCTAAATGCATTCCCATACATATGCTGAACCAAGACCTAATACATTTCACGTGTAAAAAGCTGCTGCAAACCCTTATGCCATTTTGAAAAAAAGTGAAGAAAAGTCAAATCTGAAATCAACCTTCCAGCACAATTAGAAGCCTTTTCTTGATTCAAACACGTTGCTGGGGCACTCAGGAACCTATTGCAATCACAAACAAGCCATAAACCTCAAGGAAACGCCCAGAACAAGTCACACAGTTTGGTTTCTTTTCCATAATTGAAGCTCATAATTCCTGCATATTTAATGGATTTTTTTGTATGCTTTACATTGCTCTAACCTTTCTGAAGCTTTTTGTATAAGACAATTGCATTATGGTGTCCTAAAACAGGAAACACCATTGTTGAATTTTAGGTTTTCCAAGCTTGAAATTTAGGGATTTAGTAACTAGGAAAAATTGAGCTTCATGATGCACATGACTGAATTCGTGAGAGTCATACGAATTGAACAAGACTATCGCGCCCTATTTATATAACCCATGGAGCTATTCGCTATTTTTGATAGTTGCAGGTTGTGGGGGTTTAAAACCCCCGCTATCTAACTCTATTTTTTGCAGGAAAAGGAAGAAGACGATTACGTGCTTGCATCCCATTGGCTCATTCAAAATATGCGCGCTACTTTTCTTTTGTTCAGCATATAACGTGTTTATTGTATATTATATTTGTTTCTTGTTATTCTAACAAACGCGTTCAAGTGGTTGAGTGGTTGGCCAGGTGTTCTGCAAACGTTGGGACCTGGGTTCGATTCCCAGGTCCCCCAAACCTTGTTTCATATTTTTTTTTCTAACAAATTCCCATGCAGCGCTTTCCATGTATTCCACCATAGACCTTACAAATCAAGGCGCCAAGTGTCTCAACAGACTAATCCAAAGGCCAAAGGGTGCTCCACACCATGCTCCAAGTCAATGAGCACGTACCTGATTCCAGAAGTCAACAAGGACTTTGTGCTTAATGGGCCAAACTTGCAATTTTCACCTCCATTCTTGGGTCAACACCCCACTGGTTTTATTACTTTTTTTTATTTTTCTTTTCTTTATAATTTCTTTTTATTAATTATTATTACTATTATTACTAACTAATATTATTTTCCTAATAAATCAAGACCATTAAAATGTAAATACTTATATTATTATTATTATTATTATTATTATTATTACTAACTTTCACCTTAATAATTATTTTTGTAAATAAAAATGTAAATTAATTAATTTAGCCCTTTTAAAATTAGGTCAACTTTAATTGTTTTTCTCAATAACTTAAAATAGATTAGAATTAGGGTTTTTCTTTTAACTTTTTAATTTCTTTTATTTTTATTTTCATAAAAAAACATAAAACCACAAAAATATTCCTTTTCTCCTAAATAATTAATTAATTAGTAATTAGGCTTAATTTTTAATTAATTGCAAAAAAGGGACAAAAATTCAATTCTTTCTCAAAAAAGGGTCAACACCCTAAGGACGTTCCTGATTAAAATTCTATTCGCGGGTATTTACTTATTTTGATTATATTTATGTAACTGCTTTCGGAAATGTAATAGTTAATTAGGTTTATCTCTTTATTTACTATTTCTCGCATTCTTATTTTCAAAACGGGTTTTTGTTTTTGGCGATGTATAGACCCGCGCCTTGTAATAGTTAGATTTACATTTCTGCAATTTATTTTCCGCACTCCTAACTGTTAATAATGCATGAAAGAATGTATGAAAAATAAAACCAATCCGTAGCTCACAAATAACATGCAAAGACAATTTAACTGAAAAAATAACACACATGCACATGCCACTCCTAGGGTACGCCTCATTGGTTGCCTCGAACGTGGTCATCAAGTATAGGGTGTCTTAGAGGTCGCCCTTCTGTCTAAAAGATCCAGTCGCCTCGAAACGGTTGCCTCGGATAAAAAGGATCTAGGACATTAGGGCTACTTCTAAGGTGTCCTACCATTGCTTCGGTGACCACACATGTCCCTAATAATCGAATTGACCCGAACACCTCCAACGATGGTGCTACCTACCTCTCAATGGTGGGATAGCATTATCTAAAGGACTCTTACACAGCCTAATTCCTTAGAGTAGGTAGATTCTCCTAGGTACTTGCTCTCTTTAAACAAACAAAACAACTTTTCGCACTCACACTTTCTAAAAGTTTTCAAACAAATTTTTCATACACTCTTGAGGACAGATACAAGAGTTACTTAGAAATTTTTCAAATGAAACTTTTTCAAAGCCCACACACACATGAAAAGCAAACAAATTTTGAAAACATAAGAGCAAGTACCTAAGAGCCCATGGATAACCATGGATAGAAAGGGTGCTAACACCTTCCCTTTCTATAAATCTACCTCCCGAACTGAGAAACATTCTCGAATAAGGAATTTTGCTGTGCTTTTGTCCTTTCCATGTTGGAGAACATAAAAGACGGTGGCGACTCTTGCTTACCGCGACATTTCGCGAACCAGCTTAAAAAAACAATCAGTTCTATTTCCACCGATCACAACAGCACTTGACTCTTTCTTAAAGCGCTTCTTCTTGATGCTTTATGAAGCACCTTCTGTATCTTACCAGCCTTAATACCAGCCTCAATCCTCTCACAGGTCATAATTAGCTCTGTAAACCCAGATGAAGAGCTTCCAATTAAATGGTTGAAAAATGGACCAGACAGGGTCCCCAGAAACATATTAACTAGCTCCTGATCAGCCAAGGGTGGTTGTACTCTTCCGGCGAGGTCTCTCCACTTCTGAGCATAATATTTGAATCCTTCACCCGTTCCCATGGACATACCCTGGAGTTGGGTACGCGTGGGAGCAAGGTCGAAGTTGTATTGATACTGCTTGTAGAAAGCAATAGCCAAATCTTCCCAACTACGGATACTGGCTCCGTCCAACTGGTAGAACCATTCGAGCTGAGTCGCTGAGAGACTGTCTTGAAATAAATGGATCCATAGGTTTTTATCAGCGATGTACGACTGAATCTTCCTTACATATGACCGAAGGTGTAGCTTCGGACAAGAAACTCCGTCATACTTAGCAAAGGCTGGTGCCTTGAATTTATGGGGAATCACTACCCCAGATGATAGACCTAGATCACCAAAGTCCAGACCAAGCACTTTCTGAACTTCCATAGCACTCAACCGGTCTTCCAGTTGCTTGTATCTATCCTCAGCAGGAGGATATTGTTCTTCATCAAAGTCTGTCTCGTTGTCGGAGACCACAGGGCTAGGAGCCCTCCTTTCCTCTTGACCATCTTTCCCTCCAGATGAGGTGGTCAGATCAACTTCACTTTGTAGCCTGTTTCCAAACCCGTGCCCTGTGTTAAACAGGATTGTCCTCTTCTTCTTCTTCTTTTTCTCTTTCAGAATCAGGGTCTTCAGATCTTGCTGACCATTAGCTAGATTCATGAACAGCTCTTGAAATTGGGCATTCTGGGCCTGGAGGGCCTTGATTGCTTGCTCAATTGAAGGTTCAGCAAACATGATGAGTGCTGAAATAAACAGCGAAGAAGATAAGAGACCTGTAATGGGTACCTGTTATGGAGTGCATGAGATGAAATGCGTATGACATGATTTCAAAGACAATCGGGAGATTCAAATTTGTAAACCAGAAAGGAAACACACTTTATTAGATAAACTTTGAAATTCAAATTGTTCAACTGATGCCCTCAGGGCGTTATAAGAAATGGAAATACTGAAAAGTAAATAAAACTGGAAAAGAAACAATCAAAGGTCAATCAGTGCTCCCATGGTCTCTTTTTGTCGGTGCGGACATAGTCATTAAGAATCCTCTCATTCTCCAGCTGCTTAGTCAACCTCTGGATCTTCTGCTCTTGCTCGTTGAACTTCTCTCGGTAGGCGTCCTGTTCTTCCCTCAGTTGCATCCAAGACCTTTTCATTGCCCCAATGTCAGTAGGCATGTAAGGGTGGAGGATGGTAGGAAGAACCCCCTCTTCATTAGCAACTTCAACAATGATAGGTCGGACGACTTCATATGGCATACCCAGCTTTTGGGCACGGATGCGGACCCATCTGAGATATGGCTCCATCGGAAGTGAAGTCTTTGGACCCAACTCATGTGGATCAGATCTGTGAACTCTATCCCAAGCCTTTATGAATCTCCGGTGTTGTTCGTCGCTATCCCCTTGAAAATCAAAGATGATACTAGGCATTAGTAGCTCATGAGGTCCTTCTCTTCTGGCTCTCCCAAACTGACGTAAGGCTAAGCACGGATTGTAAGAAATTCCTCCATGGGTTCCTATCAGTGGAACATTGGGATACTCCCCACAACGATCAATAACAGCCACCTCGTCCATACCCTTAAGAGTCCAAATGATATCACTGTGAGAGAGAGACATGACCCTATAGGCCCAGCCCATGCCTTCTTTGTTCTTCAGCACTGATTTGGTTCAAACTTGTCCTAAAAATAGTAACCGGGTTCTAGAGGATCTCAATATCACTGACTACCCTCAATCGGTCATAATTCTAGTTTAACAACCTTTTCTTACGGCCGGAATCGTCGCGGGAGTTTAGTCTCAATGAGTGTAGCATAATGCTACTGTTCTATGGCCAAGTCGGTCAATTTAAAGGTTCTAAGGTCAGCTGGTGCTTAATGACCCCTTAGATGACCCATATTCTCCTCATTCCAACACAAGGGATATCGGTACAATCTAAAGTTCCACACCAACGTAGCTACTGCTTCAACCATATCGATCTACGTCGTACAGTTCCCTCACAGTTTATTGCTACTTACCTAAAGGGTATCCCCAGATCCGGGTTAGGATCTATAGTAACTCTGATTCAAGCCCACAAATATAAAGCATACAAAGCAAACAATTGAAAACACAATGATCTAATCCTAAGGTACACCCCACTTATGAGCTCCCCAGTAGAGTCGCCAGTTCTGTGATACGGTGGGAGAGAACTGACTGTTTCTTGGAATGCTGGTTTGCGTTTTGCGTTTGTTTTTGCAAAATGTCGCGGTAAGCAAGAGTCGCCACTGTCTTTTATTTTATCCAACAAGGAAAGGAAAAAAGCACATAAAAATTCCTTTTTCGAGATGTTTCTCGGGTCCGGGGGGTAGATTATAGAAAGGGAAGGTGTTAGCACCCTTTCTATCCGTGGTCATCCACGGGCTCTTAGGTACTTGCTCAAAGTGTTTTCAAAGGTTGCTTTTCTTTGTGTTTGTGGGTTTGAACGAAGTTTTTGTTTGAAAGGTGTAAGTGCGAAGAGTTTTGTTTTATTTTGAAAGAGCAAGTACTTAAGAACCATCTACCTACTCGAAAAAGGAATCAATCTGTGCTAATGTCCTTTAGAAAATGTTATCCCACTATTGATGAGTAGGTAGCACCGTCGTTAGAGTTTAAGGGTCAATTCGACTAAGGGACGTGTGGTCACTAAAACAATGTTAGGATGCCTTAGCGGTAACCCTAATGTCTTAGATCATTTTTATGAGGCAACCGTTTCGAGGCAACTATGATCTTTGGACAAGAGGGCGACCTCTAAAACTTCTTATACTCAATGACCACGTTCGAAGGCAACCAAGTGAGGTGTACCCTAAGAGTGCGCATGTGCGAGTGTGTTATTTTCAGTTAATTTGTCTTTGTACATGTCAATGGTTATCTATGTTGATTTTAGGTTTAACATTCGATCTTGTCATGCAGCCCTATTATCAAACATCTAACAGTTTATAAGTTGCGGAAGTTAAATTGCGGAAATTTAAAACTAACTATTACAAGGCGTCGGGTATTTACATCGCCTAAAACAACTCTTGAAATTAAAATGCGGAAAATAAAAGAAAGCGATAAAATAATTAAAGTCCTATTTAAAGCTATTACATTATGGGGAAACAATTACATCAATATGGAAAAATGGATCGCGCGCGAAAAATTAAATCGAATGCGAGTTTTTTAGGGTTTTGACCCTTTTTGAAAAGAAAGCTTTTTTTTGGTTATTTTTGGATTAAAAGAAATTAAATTAAATTAACAATTAAATTAATTAATTAATTAATTAAAAAAAGATATTTTTTGGATTTTTTGAGTATTTAAAGAAATAAAATAAATTTGATTTAAAGTTAGTAAAACCTAATTATCTACATTGATTTTAAATATTGCAAAAATATTAAAAGTTAAACCTAATTAAAACTAGATTAATTGAATTAATATTTATTTACAAAAAAAATGCTGAATTTAATTTTAATAAATAAAATATTTTTTTGATTTTTTTTTGATTTTATGAGAAAAAAGTTTAATGGTTAATTAAATAATAAATAATAAAAACAAAACAATTAAATAAATAGATTAAAAAGAAAGAAATAGAAATAACCCAAGGGGGTTCAGGCCCAGATTGGAGGTGAGATCAGCAAATTCAAGGCCCATTTGTATGCAAGCCTGGTTGACCTTTGCAATTCCATGTGACACGTTGACCTTGGCATATGGTAGGCATCACCTTTGGACCATCAGATTTGGCCTGGAGGCCATCTGGCAGATGATATTTGAAGGAGTATGATGGACCACACTTGCTGAAGCGCATTGGATTTCCTGGAGAAAAATAATAATATGCAAATATGGGGACCTGGGATTCGAACCCAGGTCCTGTGAGTCAATGAGCAACGCGTATACCACTGCACCAGCGTGTTTTATTTGTTAACATATTAGGTAGCAATTATTATATGGAAAAACAAAACAAATGCCAGAATTAAAACAAAAAAATGCGCGAATTATGAATAGGCCAACTGGAAAGGGACACGTCTTCATCTTCTTCGCTGGCCCCTGGTTATTTACCTACGGATTCTTATCCGCAGCTAAATTCGTATGTCCCTCCTAAAATCTTCTCTAGGCCATGGAAATTAATTCCAAACACATGGTTGTGCTCGTCTCCTTCCACTGATCACGTCTATGCCCATTGCTTGCATTGATTTTGCCTGAAACTAAAACGCCCAAAAACAAGAAACAAGAACCCTAGATTCAGGTATGGCATTACAGGCTATAAAAACACAATCAAATATTAAAGAAAGTTTAGAAATCATACAAGGACCATGATTATGCAAATAATTTGTCAAAAAAATGCAAGAATGAGAGGTTGCGATTTCAAATGCAGGGCGGCTTTCAGGGAGACTTACAGCGCGTTTGAGAGGGCCTAGGAGCTTGCTTTTGATTTCCTCTCACTCAATGGATGTCCAGTAAGGGGTCTACATTGAGTTTTTGCTTTGAATCGGCCTCTAAAACGGATTTCAGTTTCAAGCTTTTTCAAGTTTTTCTCAAGTTTTGTTTTGATGTTTATGCAGCCTCTAGGTTCTGATGCTCGTGCCTTTGGTTAGTATAAGTAATATGGAATGAATTAGGTCAAGTTTTGGGCTTTGAATCCTTATGCATTGATGATTTAGGATTTGATTTGATCCTCCATGAAAAAGCTTCCAAATTTGTCCAAAAACCACCTTTTTGTTCATGATATGGCTTGATTCGAAATTGATCATGTTCATGATGACAATTAAGGCCTGTATCAATCAAAAAGATAACAAGTGATCAATATTTAGATTTTATTTGGATTTAAATTGATTTAAAATAAATTAATTCAATAAAAATCAAATAAAATAGAAAAATCAATAAATGGACACAAGACTGAAGATAGAACACGTGTGTAGTGTGACAAGATCAAATCAAGTGGAAAAAAGTAGGGCCATTTGACAAAATTTGAAGTTTTGGGGATAGTTGACTTTTGGCAATTTTGGAAAAATGCCCAACTTCAATAATGCATAACGTCTTCAATTTTGAACTTTTGAATGTGTTATTGGACTTTTTAGAAACCTTGAGATGTCCTCTAACCAACCCTTTTTGTCTCATCTCACTTTGATATTCCATGCTCAAGTTATAAGCTTTGGAAAAAAAGGTGTTTTTGTTGACTTTCAAAAATGACCTATAATGTCCAAATTTGTAACTTTTTGTGAGTGAATTTATTGATCTTGGGGTGTGAAGATGGATTGTAAGAAATTGCATCCTCTTCAAAATGAGCTTTGTATGGGTAATTTCTCATAAAGTATGAGAAAGTTATGCTTGGTCAAAGTTGAGTTGACTTTTCCTACAAAACCCTAATTTAGCAACTTTTGAGTCTTGATGAATTTTGAGCAATCCTTGATGAATCATGATCAACCCTTGATCAAATGATGAAATATCCTTCAAAATGAGAATGTTGACAAAAAATCTTGAAGTTTGACTGTATTTGGGTCACAGTTGACTTTTGCCCTAGCACAGTCGATTTTTGGACCTCTTGAGCAATTGACTGACCAAACTTCCTCTGCAAGGATTGAAATTTGACATGGACGAACTTGAGAACATATTAGGACATTGGGGAGAAATTGAGGTCATTTGGATGTAAGGACCTTGAAGCAACTCAAAACCCTAATTTGAGATTGACTGCCTTAGGAGATGACTTGACTGTCCAACTCTTGAGCAATCTTGAACCATTTGGAGATTATTCTTGAAATGTCTTGAGAAATATGGGAGGGCAAATTTTGGGGTACAACACTCTCACATTAACACCAGATCCAAAGGTTATGGATTTGTGACATACCAACCGAATCTGGTTTCCCGACAGTTTGGTCTTAGTCAAATGATGTCAAACTCTCTGGTGTCTCATCCTCGGGATATCCTTTGGTTTGGAAGGCAATTGGGTGAATAAGAATATACAGAATGTCTCTACTATGTGAGAACCTCTCTGCATCTTGAACTTCTTGTGTTCGATTTTAAACCTTCTTTAATTTACACCAAAGAATTTAACTATTGGTGGTCTCAATACATGGTGCAATAATGTTCTGCTACCTCCTTTTTACAAAGATTAATAGATGCTTTCGAGGCTTGGGAAGCAGAGGCTCCGACTTCTGACCAACGACAAAATCCTGATGTAGTTGAAGTTCAATCTACCAAGGTACCCTTGCTCCCTTTCCATATTTGAATTTGATCATCCTCATAGGGTTTTGTGATCTCATTATATCATTTTCTGGGGAGAAAATGATCTTCGACCGCTAAGAATGTTGTCGCCGCACCCTTAAAGAAAGACAAAGTTTCGACTAACCAGGTACATACACGCTTCTTTCTCTCATGTGGTTTTTTTCCATATCGTTGTAGATTGGCCCCTAAAATATTCACATGCTCCATTAGGTTTCTGAAAAGAAGCTACCACCTTTTCATGATCATGATGGTTCCGACCATGGTGATTGTTCCCCCATTTTTTCCTCTTCAAAGCTTCGAATCCCGTTAATTTAAAAGGGCCTAAAAAACCCAGAAAAATCATCCTCAAAACCGCCACCTCAAAAACTAAAGTTGTCGGTACTTATCCTCACGATCAAGAGGAAACTTTTCCTCCTCCACAACCAACTACAACAATTCCACTTCAAGAACAAGACGTCCAACCCACTGAAGAGGTATTAATTTCCTACACAAATCCCATTTTTGACATTAAAATTTCTTTAACCCTTGTATTGTTTTATGTTAGGCCCTCGTTCATGAGGAAGTGGTTAGGACTACTCCATCCATTGACATAATTTCAAATAGAGATGTTGACATTTTGGAAACTGGGAATGGTCAGTCAATCAATATAGTCCCTCACTTGACTCTGCCTCATCACTCGATCGCACTCACTAGTGGGGAAAATACAGACAACGACTGAGAGCCTCCTAATGATAATGCTCCTCCATAGGAAAACCTAATAAACAGACTCTCATCAGTGATGATTTGGTACATTCTGCTCTTGCCATTCCCTAGTTTCACATCCTACAAGACACTAGTTCCACCAGTTCCTTAAGCCAAGCAGAAATTCTGGCCATGAAGCAGATGCATCCAGCTGAAACTTTGTAGAGACTTCAAAAACTCCGACAAGAACCGGCTATCCCTATTTCAACAACTTCCTCTGCTATTGGTGTTGACTCAGATGTGACTCTCAAATTACAGTAGTTAAAAGCGTACCTTCTCAATGGTGATTTCCTCTCTGTCATTGTCGATGAAAGTAATTTGATGGCTGACGTTTTCAACTATTTGAAGAGATTTATAAACATACCATCCCTGAGGCTTGGGTTCATTAACTTATCAACTTCGAGGAATTATTTCACCAAGACATCACTGACGTCTCTTTAAGCACACAAATCAATAACCAACTCCAAGCTAGCAATGTCGACATGGAAGCTAAGTGGAATCTTCGTAAAACTTGTGAAGAAAAATTTACTTCCTTCGAATCTGAAAATCAAGCGTGCGTCGACCAACACTCCACCTTAGCTCGGAATATTTCTTCCTATAAAACACAAATATCAGATCTCCAGAAAAAACTATATGACCCCAAACGCAAGAAGGCCCTGTTGGATTCGACTGAAGCGCTCTCAAGCCAAAACGGGATTAATGAAGAAATTCATAAAGGCATTTTGCATGGCGAAAAGGCTGTAAAGATTAAAGATAGGATTAGCGAGTTGACGATGAAGAAAGCTTGCCTCAACAATAAAATTGTTTTCAAAAGGGCGCGGTTTGAAGACTTTAAGTCTCGTTTTCCTGCTTGAAAAATATTTATTGTTGCACTTTATATTTTGTTGAGATTGGCTCCCCACTCTTGGATATGTAACCCTCTTTTGGGAAAACTTATGGTTAACTTTTGAAGTTTTCCATTTTTGGCTAACATCAAATTTCACATGTGCGATTATTCCTCGTCTGCATGATCAAATCGGCTTTCTTATGATGTGTCTAACAAAATGATTAATGGCAAAAGCTTTTTAGAAATTCTCCATTAATTCAAACTTCTAGACATGAAAACTTAAGGTTTCAAAAAAAAATTGTTAAATATTTGTGTTTGCCTCTACCCCCCCCCCCCCCCCCCCCCCTCTCTAGTTTTAAGATTGATCATTTTGTCGGCAAACCCAAACAAATTGTAATTTAGTTAACGTTGTTAGTTCCCATTAGCCAATTCGACTTTGATCTGGATAACATTATCATAATGAAATGAAACATCAAAATCAACTAATTTAAACGTTTATTGAAACTTAACAAATGAAAATAAACTTAACAAATGAGAAGTACAATCATATGTTCCTACTATGCTATTAATGAGTGGCATTGAAACCCAAAAGGCTTATTCTAGCCTCCGAATTTCTGAAGTTGTTACTTTAGGCCATGTTGGCCTCTCTTCAAAGGTTTGTTTTGGCTTTGACAACCATATTTCGACTCCTAAAGCCGAATATTAATGACGTGTTCAGCCATAGGTTGAGTCTCGAGCAAAACCTTCTAGATCAATGGCCATCATTGTTGACCTCAAGCCACCCTGTAGGTGGTATCAACTCTCTAGGCATTGTCGCCTCTTCAGAATACCACGTAAAACCATGATCAGGATCCAAACTTAGAAAACGATTTGAGTTTTCATTGGGAGTGTAATTTTCATCATCACAAGGCACTACAATTTCCAAATATTGGTTGAAAGACTTATTTCCAACTTTTATCTCATTGACTCTGTAGTAGCTCTGATCAGCTTCGATGTTCTCCACTATGCTATCTTTCTTCCAAATGGAAATACTTTGGTGCAAAGTTGACGGGACTACACCTATTCCAAGGATCCACTCACGTCCAAATAATAAGTTAAAGTTTGCTTTAGAATTTATAACCATGAATAAAGTTGACATGGTTGTTGTTCCGACAACCAACTCGACCTGAATAACACCCAATATGCTACTAGTTTTTCCTTCATAATTTGATAAAATCATGTTGTGAGGTCGTAGCTCTGACCCATACTTCCTTATTTTCTTAAACGCATGTGGCATTAGGTTTACCATTGCCCCACCATCGACAAACACTTTTTTCACTGGCATGCCATCTACCCCAGCCCTTATGAATAAAGGTTTAAGATGATACAACATCCTTAGGATTGGTTTCTCAAACACAACCTTCTGTTCTTCGACCATGCCACTGTTCATCACATAGTAACATAAAGGCTTTTCATCAGCCGCTTCGTCGAAGGTAAAATCTTCTTTTTTTCCTGATACTTCTGACACCCTGTCATATTCTGCATGTAAAATCGACACAATTCTTCAATTAATGATGAATTCCTCACCATAATCACAGTCATCATCCACCATATCATCTTCTGGAAAAGGTTTATAATCAGGTTCTTCCTCTTCTCCACCTTTAGATGTAGGAGTATACTTAGGTGCAGGAGTATATTCCATATTTTATGTTGCCACAAGCTTTGTGTTACCTAAAGGATCTACCCTCATAGCCATTCTCAGATTTTCTATGGCCTTTTATTTTTCAGTCAACTTTGACTTGGGATAGTACACCTTTTAAATTGGAAACTATATTGGCTTCGCGGCTTCTGCTGGTAGTACGTCTTCGACACAACTGTCTATTTTGATTGGGTTCAACTGAGATGTCGAAGCCTTTTTCGCAACCTTCTTATTCTTCTGTTAATGCCTCTACTGAGTCCTTGTCATTGGATTTTCCCCCTTATAATTGGGAGAAACTTTATAACCCTTCGACTCAGCTTTCTTTTCCTGGGCCTCATCTTCATGCACAATCACCTTCCACTTTGGCATTTTGCCCCCCTTTTGGCTCACTGATTCCACCCATTTTTCTTGTGGAGTGTCCAACAGAGGGCGAAATATTTTAGAACGAGGTTGTTGAAACAATCTTCTGTACTCCTTGTTGTGTCGATGACTTCTGTGCTTGCGGAAAACAAACCTTGAGACTGGATGCTTCTCTTGCTTAAGAGCCTTTTTTTACAGCTTCATATATCTCAGTTGCTCCTTCATCATACATAGTGTTGCATCTTGGGCACAATTGTTCCTTCGACCCTTTCACTCTAAACTTTTCTTGAAAGTCAGCCAAGCTCTCTTCAGGATGAGGGTACACTTCCTATAATCCCTCTTCCATCTTTAGGTCAAAACTATCATTGGTTCCCACCATTAATTTGTCAATTTGTTTATGTCGTCTGTGTGATACGGTGGCAAAATCGACTATTTAGTTACTACTGGTTTTTGCGTTTTTTTCTCGCAAATGTGCGGTAAGAAAGAGTCGCCACCATCTTTTATTTTACCCAACAAAGGAAAAGGAAAAAAGAACAGAAAAAACCTTTTTCGAGATGTGTCTGAGTACAGGGGGTAGATTATAGAAAGGGAAGGTGTTAGTCCCCTTTCTATCCATGGTTTTCCACGGGCTCTTAGGTACTTGCTCGTTTTGAAATTGCTTTTGTGCTTGTATTTTGAAAAGTTTTAGTTTATGTCGCGGTAACTCTTGTATTTGTCCTCAAGAGTGTGGCGAAGTTGTTTGTGAAAATTGTTTTGAAAGTGTTTGTGAAAAAACATTGGTTTTTTAACAAGTACCTAACATTGTCTACCTACTCGAAAAAGGATATTCATTTTCTCGTTTCCTTTAGACAATATTATCCTACTATTAAGGAGTAGGTAGCCCTATTGTTGGATGTTAAGGGACTATCGAAAGGGACGTTTTTACGGTCACAAAAGCAATGGTTAGGAAACTTTAGTAATTACCCTAAAGTCCTAAAGATCTTTCCGAGGCAACATTTGAATGGGTCATTTTGATCTTTTTGGACTTGAGGGTGACCACTAAAACTCCCTATGCTTCATAACCGTTTACCGAAGGCAACCGAAGTGGTGATACCCTAGGGGTGCGTATGTACGAGTGTATTTGATTTCAGATATATTAGTCTTTGTGTTTAGTTTTCTAGCGATTGGTTTTATCTTGTTCATGCAATCCTATTAGCCATACATCTAATAGGTAATGTATGTACAAAAATATAAAGTGCGGAAACGTAAATTCCTACGCTATTACATGGTTTTGGGGAGAGGGATTTAATTACAAGTCCAAAACCGGGAGAAATATAAAGGAAAACAATAAAAATGCCTTATAGTTTGGCTACGTTGATATTTACAGGAATATAAAAGTGCGAAAGAAGAAAATACGTGCGAAAAATTAAATACGGGAATTAAAGTTTAAATTCTAAGAAAACTTAATTAATAAAAGAAAATATTTTTTCTTATTTTTTATTTTTTAGGAAAAAACATTAAGTTAAAAATGAAAGGAAATTAACTCTAAATAACCTAATATTTTTGTATTTTTATTTGAGAAAAAATAATTAACTTGCAATTTAAACCTAATTTCTAGCTAATTTTAATTATGAAAATAAAAAAAATTATCCTAATTAAACAAATCTATTTTCAAAATTAGTTTTAATAAACAAGGAAGAAAAAACTAATTCTACATTATTTTATGATTTCTTGATTTTATGATGTTTATGATTTTTTAATAAAAAGGAAGTAATTGAAATAAAAGAAAATAAATAAATCAAAAAAGAAAAATGGGCCGCGCAGCAAAAATGAAAATGAGGGGTGAGAAAGAAGCAGAATTAAAAGCCCAAATTGGACAAAGCCCGATTCTATGCTGGATCCATTGTGGATAACATCTTGGGGTGCACCACGGAGACGCGACTTTGAGGCTTTAGATATGGCATTTAGATTCATGCGTCAAAACTTAAAAGCAATGGTTCTAAAACATTCTAAACATTAGTATAAACATGCATGAACGCATATAAACCATTTACAATGTAAGAATTGAGAGTTTGTAATTAAATTTTTTTACCCAACCAGAGCTAATTGTTGCAGCTGTTTTGGGCATGGACTGGCTTGGCAAGAGGCCTGAGTAGACTCCTGGAAGTCTCAGAAATGTAATTTGCCCACTTGTTTGGACTAAAAACACCTGGGAATATAGCTGCTAACTCTTGCAACTTTTAGCATTTTTTTTTGAGAATTTTGTAGAGCTTTCTTGAAGAGGAATTTTGTGTCTTTCAAGCTTGTGTGGCTCTATATTTATAGAGTAGAATGAGGAGACAAGAAAGCATAGAAAGAATCTCCCTCATAATATTGTGTTTTAAGACCATGATCAAAATTTGAAAAAAAAAGTCATATTTGATGATTCCATTCCATTTTCACATGTGAGTGAACCTGGACATAATTGAAGGGTTATATTGCACGAAATCAATTGACATAAAGCAGCATAAAACTTGCCCAAAATGAATTCACATCAAAATTTACATTATTTCTATTATTTATTTATTTAATTCTGAATTTTAATGAATAAAATATCAAAATAAATAGCATAAATAGTAGAAAAATGTATGGGTGGACTTAGAGGTTTTGGACCATGTTTGGAATGAGTTTCAAACCTGAAAAGATAGGCCCATTTGAAAAAAATCCAAGTTTGGTCAATATTTGCTTCATGCATTTTTCTAAAAATTGGCCAACTTTGACAATGCATATCTCTCTCAATTTTAACCCTATAAGGGTGTTCTCGTACTTTTTAGAAATCTTAGGATGTCCCCTAAACAACCCTTTTGGTTTCATCTCAATTGGATCTTCCATGTTAATGTAAGGAGCTTTGACCCAAAAGGTGTTTTTGTTGACTTTTTAGAAGTACCTATAATGTCTGAATTTATATCTTTAAATTGGTGCTTTTATGGAACTTGAGGGATGAAGAGATGTTGTAGATAATTTGATTCTCTTAAAAATGGTCCTTGGTGGAAAAATTTCTTATAAAGTATGAGAAATTTATGCCTGGTCAAAGTTTGGTTGACTTTTCCTGTAGAAACCCTAATTTAGCAACTTTTGAGTTTTTGTGAATTAGGAGCATTCCTTGAGGAATCATTATCAAACCTTGATAAAATGATGTATATCACTTTAAAATGTTGATGTTGACCAAAAAACCTTGAAGTTTTACTTTAAATAAGCCACAGTTGACTTTTGACCTAACATAATTGATTTTCAGGCATTTGAGCAATTGACTGGGCAAACTTGTTGTGCAAGGAATGAAACTTGACATGGATGATATTAAGGACATATTAGGACCATGTAAAGGATTTGATACCTTTGGATTTCACATATCTTGATGAAAGTGGAAACCCTGGTTGATGGTTCATTGCCTTAGGAGAGAATTTGTCTGGTTAATTCTTGGGCATCCTTGAGCAAGTTGAGGACTTCAATGAGCATGGGTTGAGTAAAATGAGAGGGAAAATTTTGGGGTACAACAGCTTCCCCTGTTCAATCTTCTTAAACCTGAGGATGTAGATTGGTTAGTCTGCCTTTCTTATCTGAAGGTGGAAGATGATTGAATACTAGAGTGCCCAGAAATTTGCACTCGCATGAAGTAACACTGATCAATAATATCGATAATGGGCTTACAGATGCCATTTGGAAGGTGACTGAGAACTGTTAGAGATGGGCTTAAAGATGCCATCCGGAAAAGATATCGGTTGGATAAGAGATTCCTTTGCGAGAATTCCTGTACCTGCCGTTGAGGAGGACTTCGCCGAGGAATGTTGAAGAATTAACTTTACTGGGGAATTAACTCTTGATTGATGAGACAAAAATGAGCTGTTATCTGGTCGTATCCCAGGCTTCGCACCGACTTACTGGGGAATGCAAAATCGACCGTATCTGTTGTCCGGAGATAAAAGATAAGGAACCTGGATAATAGGGTTACTTCAAAATGAAAGCCTGGATAGTAGGGTTACTTTGAAATGAAAGTCGGGATAGTAGGGCTATGAGAAGGAACTTGGATAGTAGGGTTACTTCGAAATGAAAACCTGGATAGTAGGGCTATGAGAAGGAACCTGGATAGTAGGGTTACTTCGAAATGAAAGCCTAGATAGTAGGACTATGGGAAGGAACCTGGATAGCAGGGTTACTTCGAAATGAAAGCCTGGATAGTAGGGCTATGAGAAGGAACCTGGATAGTAGGGTTACTTCGAAATGAAATCCAAGATAGTAGGGATATGAGAAGGAACCTGGATAGTAGGGTTACTTCGAAATGAAAGCCTGGATAGTAGGGCTATGAGAAGGAACCTAGATAGTAGGATTACTTCAAAATGAAAGCCTAAATAGTAGCGCTATGAGAAGGAACCTGGATATTAGGGTTACTTCGAAATGAAAGCCTGGATAGTAGGGCTATGAGAAGGAACCTGGATAGTAGGGTTACTTCGAAATGAAAGCCTGGATAGTAGGGCTATGAGAAGGAACCTGGATAGTAGGGTTAATTCGAAATAAAAGCCTGGATAGTATGGCTATGAGAAGGAACCTGGATAGGAGGGTTACTTCGAAATGAAATCCTGGATAGTAGGGCTATGAGAAGGAACCTGGATAGTAGGGTTACTTCGAAATGAAAGCTTAGATAGTAGGGCTATGAGAAGGAACCTGGATAGTAGGGTTACTTCGAAATGAAAGCCTTGTTTGATCACGTAGATTAGTTTACCCGTTTGGTTTCGGGAACTAATTTTCCATTAGTTGTCTGCAGATATGACATGTATAGCTTCATGGATTTAATCTTGAACTGTTGGAATTGTTGATGATAACCATCTTTCCTGAAAAGGTACATGATTAATTATATGCGATGCATGAAATGCATTGTGTGATGATGTTCTCAAAATAAATGAGATTATGCTGTATGAAATATGTATGTGCACGTCATGATGTATGAACATAAAATGCTATTGTGACATATCTGAGTCTGGGAAAATAAATCCCTGACTGTTGCTGGAGAGTATTGGAAATTTAATTCCTGACTATTATAGAAAAAGTGGTTCTTCTACTTCCGCGGGAGATGGTGAATGGAGATGACTATGCCGTGGATTTACTCCTTTCTGTTTTTGAATATTCTGCCGAGGAGAGACTCTGCTTGAGAATAACTCTGCGGGGGAATAAATCTGTTTGAAAGAGGAGATGCTTTGCTGGAAGATTTTTCTGATTTAGAGAGATAAACTCCGTTGGGGGATGAACTTTCGTAGCCGGAGGAATAAACTCTGTTAGGGATTGAGCTTCTGTATTCAGAGAAATAAACTCTACTTGGGAGACAACTTTATGAACCGCTTGCGATTATAAAATTCGGCTGGGGAATATAGATATCGGCTCTCTGAAGGAACCTTGCTGGGGAAATTAGCTCCTATTTAGGGAAACCAATGTCAAAGTTTTTGGTTGTCTCTACTCTGTGGGGAACGTAGACGTCACTGGGTCATATGCTAAGGATACGATGATGACTTCGCATCAAGGCGTTTCTGCCTCTGTACCTGTTTGAGAAAGTACCTTCAGAGGTTTGGTGGATGTTGATCAGGATGATAAATCTTCTACTGATAAAAAAAATGATAAGATAACGGGACATAGTCGTACGCTTCAAGTCCCTAACTTTTTCCTGGACCGCCCTTTCGGGTTTTCAGTCCACCGGGATACCCTTTTTTTCCCAAGCCACCTTTTTAGGTTTTCGACTTGCCGGGTGTAGAGTTTTTTCCATATGTATATCCCTAACCTTTGCCCGAACCTTTTTTGGTTCGCCGGGATTCCCTTATTTTTGCCTAGGCCAGTCAACCTAGCGGGTCTTTTTCATGCGTAGTATTTTCCAACTATGTCCACGCTCTCAAGATGTAGGGAGTTGTCACTGTGTATAGTGTTTTGTTGTAGAACTGTCAAAATGTTTTCTTGATGGCACATGATTCGTTACTGGAATGCGTGTGTAATGCCCCAACGATTCAGATGGAGATCTGTCCCTGGCTACTTGGCATCTTTGAGAGATTCCTTGAATCTTGACTTGACTTCCCCAGATGTTGGACAATGGTCATGTCGTGCCCCTTGGTTGGAAGTGTTTTTCCACTTGAGGTGGACCTTTTCATTAAGAAGGTTTTTTGTTCACTAGATATTCGTCATGCGAACTTCTATACTGTTGAATAAATAGTCATATGCAAACAATAATATTTAAAAAAATGCAAAGCTTATGTCTGTCTTGAAATTTTTGAAAATGCGTTTTTCAGTAAAACAAGCAAATTTTGTAAAATGTGATGTCAACTCAGGATTTATAGCAAGTCCTACAAGAGTCAGGATACCTTTTGTAACAGTATGATTTCGAACTAACCATGCTTCAGCTAGGACTTTTAAGGGTTATAACATGGTCTGGTTCACGATTCAAGAAACAAAGGATAAAGGCTCAAAATTTATTTGTACCCACCCGTTCTTTGTGATGTTCTTCAGTCCTATGCTCAGTTAATTGTGCGTTTAGAATCCCAGGTGAGTTCTGGAATATTGTCCATGATGTTCCGGTGATGGTTCGGATACTAAAAGTTTATTTGAAAAAGGCAGTCATTTTGTAATATTTTTTTTTGCCGAGGATTTGTAGTAACCTCTTTTTTGGTTTTACTATCCTTGTCTTTGCCTTAACTGTTTCTTTTGTGATTACATTCAGCGGGATGCCCTAGTTTTTTTCTTAAGTCTCCTTCATAGGTTTTGACTTAGCGGGCTTTTATTTTGAGAGATAATGACTTCCTGTCTTGACGATTATGCGGAACCATCACCGTCTTTTGATTTGGAAGGACGTCTTCGATGTCATTCATTGTGTACGAAGCGGAAGATTGCAACTGAATGCGCGTCTGAATTGACTGAGAAAATTATCCTGCCCCAGGTTATGATTAAGGGTTTTAATTAGTGTGAAAATAAAAAATCCTACTTCTTTGGATGAAAGGGGTTGACTAGGGATTATCTTCCTTATAACTCCACTGTTTAGGATTTGAAACAACGCTTGTACATCGTCAGCGTGCTCTGTTCAAAAGCATATTATAGAGATTGTGGTATCATTTTCGTCATCCTCCCTCTAAAGGCTTACAGCTTTTTAATCGAGAGTTGAATATCACAAAAAGGAACGGAGTTTAAATATAGTGAATAGAATGAATTGATTCAAAATAGACATATGCAATGCATTGATAAAGTAACAAAGTTTGACATGAATAAATGTTCGAACAATCAAAAGAAAATTACAAATTGAAAATTCTAATGAACGAAAAGCCCTCTTGTTAGAACTTGTCACTTCAAATGGTGGGCCTTGGAGGATTGACAGAAACATTCCAGTTGACCATCTTATGTGAACTCCAATGCTCCTTCATTAATCAAGTCTTGAATTTTGTATTTCAACCTCCAACAGTCGTCAATATCATGCCCCGGGCTGTTGGAGTGGTATGCACATCTTGCATTAGGATTGTAGTTAGGGGACGAAGTCTTGGGATTCGGATGAGGTCCTATCAACGTAATCAAATTCATCCTCAACAGGTGTTGCAAAGCTTGAGACAACGACATATTGAGTTTGGTAAACTTCCTTTTGGGTATATCCGACTTAATCTAATTAACCCGTTGTTTTTGGCAAGGTTGTTGTTGGACCTGTGATGTGGTAGCAATTTGTAAAAGTCCACTCTTCACCAAACCAGCCTCTTGTCTTCTCGGAAGTTGATCAATGAATTGGTCTCTAACCTCGATTGTTTGCTTCATACGACTGCATCCGTCTTGATGGAGTTTCTTGATAATGGCTCTCAGCTCTTTTTTCCCCCAGGCTAGGCCTTAGATAAGAGCCCTCTGCCCCAGCATCTGGGTTCACATTGTTTCAACTTCAGCTTGCAGTTGTTCCAACCGTTCGTCCTTATTGTCTTCAGGATTTTTCTTGGCCAGTTTCACAGCGGAGAGTGCTTTCAACTCTTCCTGCCCCTTGGATAGGTTTAGGAACATTTCCATGAACTGAGCTTCTTGAGTTTGGAGATCTCTGTTGTCTCGTTTGAGAGCCATTGCTGAAATAAACAGCGAAGAAGATGAGAAACCTGTACTGGAGATTACCTGTTATGCAATGACATATATGATATGTAATGGTTTTCAAGTATCTCGCGGGGTAAATAAGAAAAATGTTAGGCGTTTAACTTTACAGCTTTGATTGAAGCACTTCGTATCGTTGAAGGTCCTTCTACAAGAGTCAAGCTCACCATATCAAGTGGGTCATAGCCCCTGACTAAAGTTATCGTGTTTTGGTCTTTCGACGACATTGGCAAGAGGAAAATAAATCCCCTTGCCCCTTGCTAAACGTCTGGTTCATCATAACCTGCATCACAGGCCCTCAAGATCCTTGAAATGGTTAAGGAAATGCTATGGTATAATGCTATGATGTGAATGTTATGCATCAAGCAAAAATGCAGGGTAAGAAACCAATTTATTGGATTTATACAAACAAGGTCCTGCAAGGAATACAAACAAATCCCTGCAATGAGTTCAAATTGTTAGGAATAGAAAGCAGACAAGTCACACAAGTAGCCTTAGGTTTAGGCTTGCATGGATTCCATAGGTAAGTACCCTCTTGAAGTTTAGTTGGTTCCAAACCTGTCTTAGAAAAGTAACTCGGTTCTAAGGATTCTCAATATCACTGATCATCCTTTATCGGGCATTATTTCAGCTCAGACAATCTTTTCTTGCGGTCGAAATACCCCAAAAGTCTGATCTCAATGAGTGTAGCATCGAGTATCAACCAATCCTCAGCTTTATACCGAGGCCGGCTATCTCACTACTTTCTAATGGCCAAGTTTGTTCAACTAAAGTTCTAAAGTCCGTTAGTGCTTCACGACACCACGCGGAGGCCCCGTATTCTCCTTGTTTCAACACGAAGGATACCGGTACCAACCAAAGTGTCACACCAACACAACCATCACTTAAACCATATCGGTCTATTTTGTACAATCTCCATGATGTATTGTTGTTTACCTAAAAAGTGTCCCCCAGATCCGGGTGTAGGATCTTCAACAATACCCAAGCAAAAACCCTTAAAGATAAAGCAAGCAAAACAATCAAGAAAGCAATTTAAAAATGACCTAGACCTAAGGTATACCCCACTATATTAATTAGTCCCCAGCAGAGTCGCCAATTCTGTGATACGGTGGCAGAACCGACTATTTAGTTACTACTGGTTTTTGCGTTTTTTGTTTCCAAATGTGCGATAAGCAAGAGTCTCCACCGTCTTTTACTTTACCCAACAAAGGAAAAGGGAAAAAGAACAGAAAAAACCTTTTTCGAGATGTTTCTGAGTACGGGGGTAGATTATATAAAGGGAAGGTGTTAGCACCCTTTATATCCGTGGTTTTCCATGGGCTCTTAGGTACTTGCTCATTTTGAAATTTCTTTTGTGCTTGTGTTTTGAAAAGTTTTTGTTTACGTCACGGTAACTCTTGTATTTATCCTCAAGAGTGTGGCAAAGTTGTTTGTGAAAATTGTTTTGAAAGTGTTTGTGAAAAAACATTGGTTTTTGAGCAAGTACCTAACAGTGTCTACCTACTCGAAAAAGGATATTCATTTTCTTGTTTCCTTTAGACAGCACTGTCCTACTATTAAGGAGTAGGTAGCCCTATTGTTGGATGTTAAAGGACTATCGAAAGGGACGTTTTTACGGTCACAAAAGCAATGGTTAGGAAACTTTAGTAATTACCCTAAAGTCCTAAAGATCTTTCCGAGGTAACATTCGAATGGGTCATTTTGATCTTTTTGGACTGGAGGGTGACCACTAAAACTCCCTATGCTTCATGACCGTTTACCAAAGGCAACCAAAGTGGTGATACCCTAGGGGTGCGTATGTGCGAGTGTATTTGATTTCAGATATATTAATCTTTGTGTTTAGTTTTCTAGCGATTGGTTTTATCTTGTTCATGCAATCCTATTAGCCATACATCTAACAGTTAATATATGTACAAAAATATAAAGTGCGGAAACGTAAGTTCCTACGCTATTACATGGCTTCGGGGAGAGGGATTTAATTACAAGTCTAAAACCGGGAGAAATATTAAGGAAAACAATAAAAATGCCTTATAGTTTGGCTACATTGATATTTGCAGGAATATAAAAGTGCGAAAGAAGAAAATACGTGCGAAAAATTAAATACGGGAATTAAAGTTTAAATTCTAAGAAAACTTAATTAATAAAAGAAAATATTTTTTTGTTATTTTTTATTTTTTAGGAAAAAACATTAAGTTAAAAATGAAAGGAAATTAACTTTAAATAACCTAATATTTTTGTATTTTTATTTGAGAAAAAATAATTAACTTGCAATTTAAACCTAATTTCTAGCTAATTTTAATTATGAAAATAAACCAAATTATCCTAATTAAACAAATCTATTTTCAAAATTAGTTTTAATAAACAAGGAAGAAAAAACTAATTCTACATTTTTTTTGCGATTTCTTGATTTTATGATGTTTATGATTTTTTTAATAAAAGGGAAGTAATTGAAATAAAAGAAAATAAATAAAGCAAAAAAGAAAAATGGGCCGCGCTGCAAAAATGAAAATGAGGGGTGAGAAAAAAGCAGAATTAAAAGCCCAAATTGGACAAAGCCCGATTCTACGCTGGATCCAGTGTGGATAACGTCTTGGGGTGCACCACGGAGACGCGACTTTGAGGCTTTAGATCTGGCATTTTTAGATTCATGCGTCAAAACTTAAAATCAATGGTTTTAAAACATTCTAAACATTAGTATGAACATGCATGAACGCTTACAAACCATTTACAACGTAAGAACTGAGAGTTTGTAATTAAGAATTTTTACCCAACCGAAGCTACTTGGTGCAACTGTTTTGGGCGTGGATTGGCTTGGCAAGAGGCCTGAGTAGACTCCTGGAAGCCTCAGAAATGTGATTTGTCCACTTGTTTGGACTAATAGCACCTGGGAATATAGTTGCTAACTCTTGCAACTTTTAGCATTTTTTTTGAGAATTTTGTAGAGCTTTCTTTAAGAGGAATTTTGTGTCTTTCAAGCTTGTGTGGCTCTATATTTATAGAGGAGAATGAGGAGACAAGAAAGCATGGAAATAATCTCCCTCATAATGTTGTGTTTTAAGACCATGATCAAAATTTGAAAAAAAAATGCCATATTTGATGATTTCAAGACATTTTCACATGTGGATGAACCTGGACATATTTGAAGGGTTATTGCACGAAATCAATTGACATAAACCAGCATAAAACTTGCCCAAAATGGATTCACATCAAAATTTACATTATTTCTATTATTTATTTATTTATTTAATTCTGAGTTTTAATGAATAAAATATCAAAATAAATAGCATAAATAGTAGAAAAATGAATGGGTGGGCTTAGAGGTCGCGGACCATGTTAGGAATGAGTTTCAAACTTGAAAATATAGGCCCATTTGAAAAAAATCCAAGTTTGGTCAATATTTGCTTCATGCATTTTTCTAAAAATTGGCCAACTTTGACAATGCATATCTCTCTCAATTTTAACCCTATAAGGGTGTTCTTGGACTTTTTAGAAAGCTTAGGTTGTCCCCTATACAACAATTTTGGTTTCATATCAATTGGATATTCCTTGTTAACGTAAGGAGATTTGCCCCAAAAGGTGTTTTTGTTGACTTTTTAGAAGGACCTATAATGTCTGAATTTATATCTTTAAATGAGTGCTTTTCTGGAACTTGAGGGATGAAGAGAAGTTGTATATAATTGGATTCTCTTCAAAATGAGCCTTGGTGGAAAATTTTCTTATAAAGTATGAGAAAGTTATGCCTGGTCAAAGTTTGGTTGACTTTTCTTGTAGAAACCCTAATTTAGCAACTTTTGAGTTTTGATGAATTAGAAGCATTCCTTGAGGAATCATGATCAACCCTTGATAAAATGATGGATATCACTTCAAAATGTTGATGTTGACCAAAAAATCTTGAAGTTTGACTGTAAATAAGCCACAATTGACTTTTGACCTAACACAGTTGATTTTCAGGCATTTGAGCAATTGACTGGGAAAACTTGTTGTGCAAGGAATGAAACTTGAAATGGATGATCTTGAGGACATATTAGGACCATGTAATATATTTGAGGCCTTTGGAGTTCATATATCTTGATGAAAGTGGAAACCCTAGTTGAAGGTTCATTGCCTTAGGAGTGAATTTGTCTGGTTAATTCTTGGACATCCTTGAGCAAGTTGAGGACTTCAATGAGCATAGGCTGAGTAAAATAAGAGGGCAAATTTTGGGGTACAACAGTCTGCAAAAGAATTAAGCTCAGTTCAGAAAGGCTATTTTTGTTTTCATTGACAACACTCTACCTCCAATTGCTGCTTTGATGTCTAGTCTTTATGAAAAACATAAGGATGCGGAAAGATTTCTTTACATGACTTGAAGTGGAGAGAATAACTTTGGATGCTAGTAGGAACAATTTCAGAAAATCCTAATGTAAATAGCTCCCATCTCAGCAGTCACTGTACAAGACAAAAGCAACAACATCACATTTCAAGAGCTATACGGAATTATGAGAAAAAGCAATAGCAGAAAGTTACAGTTCAGCATGCCTAAACGAATTTCAGATGAGATAACTTTCAATATCAACCCTTAGTTCTTCTAACAGAATTCATAAATTAAAGGCCAAGGTTGCATCACCTATGACAAAACTTTCATCTATATAACAGAAGTCATAATAGAATTCTAGAAAAAAAACATTCAATCTCAGCCTTGGATTTTTCTAACAGAATTCATAGATCAAAGGTCAATATCGCATTACCTTTAACAAACTCAGGTTGCTATATAACATGACGTGCCTTCATATTCAAGGGGACTTGGGGGATTTGATCACGTATGATTCCGAAAAGTCACAAAAAAAAATTCACTCTTCTCTCTCTGAAATCTCTGAACCTTGATCATCTTTAACCTTCAATCACCAATCTCTTCTTCTTGGAAACTCCTTCTGCGACATCTCTCTCATCTTCATTTTGCATAAATAATCCACCATCATCACCATAACGAACCTTTAATCCTCATTTATCTTTTCAACATCACAACACATATGCAGCAAGAACGCTGAGTTTATTTCTCAGTCGTGTTCACTCGGAATTTCGCTATGAAAATGCAACCGTGACGTCATCACTTTATGCATCGCAAACATAACATCAATACACGTCGTAGAAATGCAAGATCGTTGAAGAAAAATTGAAAAGAAGATGAAGAATGAAATTATGAATGCATAATGTTACCGGTGTTGCTCCGGCGGGTAAGTTGCACTAAACTCTGAATCTCCGCGTTTGTGTTCATCTTTTTCTCTATTATTCTGTGCAAATTTGAAAGCCATGATGAGTATTAGTGAAATCAGAACTTCATCATTGGTATTCAATCTGGAACAATTTGAAGACCGTCTGTTCGATTTCGATGAAGAAGAGATATGTTAAAATATTGATGGTTTGTGATGGAGATGAGGACAAATAAGGAAGAACTGCGGCAGCGTATTTCGTCGGAGACCGTCGGAGAAAAAAGATAAAGAGGAATCTGCCATTCAATTGGAGAGAGGATAAGAGGAGATGATTTGAAACGGAATCAGAGACGAGTCAGTTGACAGCGCGATTTTGTGTAATGGAGAAACAAGGAAGAAGTCTCTTCGCGATGATGAATAGTCACATAGTTTGTGAACCATGTTCTATCAAGCTAAAAACACAATGTATCCTCACCATTTTCTTTATTCTCCCTTTCTATTTTTTATCATAAAAAATGTGAACACAATTGATGAAGGTTGCATAGTTGGGTGGACAGAATTCCTCTTGTCCTTGGCCCAAAGGGAGATTTTTGGTGGTCCCTTGGTGTGTATAACAAAAATGCTTAATCGACGTTGTTCCAGATGGGCCTAGCGCCTTGTTTCTACCATACCCCATGGAATCTGCTTCACACCCCCTCACTTCTTCTAATTTCTTATTTTGTTTTAGTTTTATTTTTGTTTAAATTTTCGTAATAAAAAATAAAAAATAAAAAATAAATGATAAAACAATAAAAAATGTAGATTTTAGGAATGCCTCTTATTTTTTAGGGTAATAAACTGAAAAACAATAAATCTTTGTGAGACTTTTATTTGATTTTGGAAATTAATTCCTAATTTTTCGATTACTTGAGACTCGTGATTCACCTTTTCTTGTTGAGTTAAGTCTTATGCACGTTCATTGTTTGATGTGCGGACATGTTTGAGTTTCCGATTGTGATTTAATTTCACATCGATGATGCTTCGACACTTATTTTAAATATTCGATCTCTGACTGTTTGTTTGTTGATGCCAGCTTGTGCGGAGTATTCTGGGTTTCTTTGCTTTGGTTGCACTTTTTGCGGACATTAATGTTCGTTTGGTATTATACTGCTTCCAATTTATATTTCTTCACTTTACTACTTTTTAAATATCATGAGAAGTAGGAAATAAAGAGCGTGCGCTCGAAGTCGCTGTTTAAAGACCCGTAGCAGGCATTCTGTACTTGTTTTTTAATTGTGTTTGATCTTATTTTCGTGGGTTGACAATCGATGATGTCACTCAATTAGAATTGAGATAAAAAATTTGATCTTTTGCATGCTCCCCTTAGGATTTTTATTTTCCTTTGTTGATGATCAATGATGTCACTCGATTAGAATTGAGATAACGACTTTGATCTTTTGCATGTTCCCCTTAGGATTTTTTTATTTTCCTTTGTTGATGATCGATGATGTCACTCAATTAGAATTGAGATAACTAATTCGATCTTTTGCATGCTCCCCTTAGGATTTTTATTTTGCTTTGTTGATGATCGATGATGTCACTCGATTAGAATTGAGATAATGACTTCGATCTTTACATGTTCCCTTAGAGTTGCTCGATTAGGGTAGCTTTTGAGTTAGACATTAGGATAGTTATCCATGTGTGTTAACATAGGGTAGATATTTCCCTTTTCATCCTTGACATAGGGTCATCATTGTATGATAACACTAGGTTAGAGATAGGTTAGTCTCCCTTAGATGTTTTCTTCCCATTTTTGCATAATTGCATTTAAAGCTAAAACTTCTTTTTCTTGGAAAATGTATAAAACATGATAAGCATACAAAAATTCTTTTCATAGTGAAAAACACCAACCAATCCATTTATTTTCGCCATTCGGCTTTTCTCTTCTAAGAACATGTTGATTCCTTTCCACTACAGTGCGTGAGTCTCCAATGGTCGAGCATCGGTGGAATGATTGAGTTTAGCATTATTCATTTAAAAAATACAAACAAACAAAATTTTTTTTGCCAAACTACGGTTGCTCTGATTCCTTAAAGGGGATACGTAGGCATTGGGGTAGGGCCCGAACAAGCACAACTTTTATTTTCCCTACATTATCTTTTGTTTTCTTTGCATTCATTCCCTCTTAGTTTTTATATCTCTTAAGCATTAGATTAGACACACCCTTTGATTAGAACAACTAGAGTGGATCCCGTAGAGTACTACAGACGTGAGATATGCTAATACCTTCCCCTCGCGTAATCGACTCCCTTACCCAATCTCTCATTCTCAAGACCTTGATTTTTCCCCTTCAATTTATTATTTGATGATTTTACTTTCCCTTTATTTGAGATAAATAAACACTCGGTGGAGAATTCATTGATTTTACCGCTATAGAAAAATGGCGACTTCACTGGGGAGAAGGTTGACCTATTGTTGGTCCATCCCGTGAGTCATTCCCAGCTCCCGTTTTTCTTTTATTTGGGTGTTTATCTTTATGCTTTATAGATTATTAATTTGTATATGTTTAAACATATGTATGCATTGCATTTTATCGCTTTCCATATATTTTATATATTTCTACAGTGCTGGATTTTGTGTCTCTTGATGGGTGGGATGTTACTATGAAGTAAAAAGCACAATACCCAGGTCAAGTGACAACCATAGGAACATTAGGAATAGAGTGGAACATAACAGATAGTTGACTTAAGTTTCACTATTCCGTCATGTCGTCCACGCTCAGATGAGGTACAAATAGGGGGCTATCATTTTCACTTAGGTGATACAAAGATATTTTTCAGGAGCACCGTCGATTCTGAGTTACCATTGACTTTACCCTGATGGTGACTATATATATGATCTATTGGTAACTTTGGGGAGGTAATAATATTTACACTTAAATATGGGGAGGGAATAATATTTACAGGTACAGATGGTGACTATATATATGATCTATTGGTAACTTTGGTTCTTGGTATTCCGAATTGGTCCGGACCTTTGATCTTGTTACATGTGATCGAGGATCTGTTATCAGTTCAACAACTATTCAGTATTGCGGAGGCTTTGACCCCACGTGTTTTCATGCATAGCATGTTAATGTAATTATTAGCATACATGTTACTTCGCTTCCAAGCATCATTTCTTTGGTTCCAATTGTTAAGTCGCTAAAAAATGAACATTGTTAAGAAAAAAACCATGGCTTAATAATAGGAATCAAAGCGTATAAATTCTTGGAAACAAAAACATGGAATTTGTATTGAATGTCATGCATCATGTTGCATTTAATTATTAATTTCATGTGTTTCCTAGAAGCCTTACTCAAGGTCCTTTGGTCTTCAGAGTCAAGTTGTCTTACCGGTACAACACTCGAGTCAACTCTAAGAAGAAGATGGAAAATCTCGAACAGGAGAATCGCGAACTGTGCGAAGAGGTTACCGCTTTAAGAACCAGAATGGCTAACTTAACTGCTTTGGTAGAGTCATTCGTGGCTACTCAGAATCATCCACCGCCACCTCCACCTCCTCATGTCACTCAACCACAACAAACAATGGTCATCTCTGAAGTTATGACAGTCCCCGTCTCAGTTGCTCCAAATGCTACCGCTGCTCAGCATCGCATGCCTCCTGGTTATCCACGGGAATTCCTGAGGGTTATATGCCAGAAAGATATAACTCATACTGTTAACAATGAGATTCGTCATGATATACTTCTAGTAATGAATGTTTTCCCTATTATTAATGATATGGTTCATCATACTACTCCTCCACCAAGTGAGGGATTGGGATTCTATGACAAAATGGATGATTTCCAAGATCAGTTCAGCGAGATGTGAAAAGAGGTGAAGGCCACTAGGGGAAAAGAGTTGTTTTGACAGAATGTAAGCGATCTATGCTTGGTTCCAAATGTAAAAGTACCTACAAAGTTCGAAGTGCCGGAATTCGAGATATACAAGGGCAATACTTGTCCTTGTTCTCACCTTGTGATGTATGTGAGAAGAATGTCAACTCACACTGATGATCAACATCTTCTAATCCATTTTTTTCCAAGAGAGTCTGACTGGTGCTGCATTGAAGTGGTATATGAGCTTGGATAGTGCTGATATTCATACCTTCAACAACTTGGGTGAAGCATTTGTTAGGGAGTACAAGTATAATGTGGACATGGAACTTGACCGTGATTAACTCACGGCTATGTCTCATAAAGATAAGGAGTTGTTTAAGGAATATGCACAAAGATGGCGTGAAGTATCCGCCCAAGTGATCCCTCCAATGGAAGAGAAAGAGATGACAAAGATCTTCCTGAAAACTCTCAGTTCCTTCTATTATGAGAAGATGATTATAAGTGCTCCCACTGATTTCACCGAAATGGTAAGTATAGGAGTCCGTTTAGAGGAAGCTATATGTGAAGGCCGTTTATCCAAAGATGGGGACCCATCAAAAGGTGCTAAGAAGTATGGTGATAGTTCTCCCAAAAAGAAAGAGCAAGACTCCTACACTATATATCATGGTAGGAAAGGGAGATCTCATAATAGGAATCAACAAGTTGCTTCTGTTAGTTCAGTGGTTCATCCAAATCTTGTGGTTTTTAAGTGCCAACTTTTGTATAAAAATAGATATCAATTATTGACACTTTCAAACCTTTTATTTTACTTTTGATTAGGTTAAATACTTATTTTAAGTCATTTTGTATGAGTACATAGAGTTGTGAATGTTTAATTTGTTTGTTAGTGTTTCAGAAACATTTGTGCAGAAAAGATGTCAAAAAGAGAGAATTTATGCTTTCCAAGCAAGAGAAAGAAATGTGTTGATTCTGGAAAGGATCGCCCGATGACAGGATGTGTTGCCTGGCAAAAATGGTGAAGAAATGATGATTATTTTGGGTTCGTTTATGTATTGCTTCGCCCCTGGATCGCCTGGAGAAAGAAGGATCTCCCAGCGAAGCATTCTTGTCGCCGGGTGATGAAAGATGCTCTTTTGAGGTTATAACACGCCCATCTGGTCACATGTGGCATCTAGCCAGCGTCTCCTGGTGATGCTTTATGGTCGCCTGACGATGGAGCGCAGGTGGCCATACTTTTTGGCTACTTCTTGCCACCTTTTAGGGAAACTTTTCACCAACTTTTATATTTTGGAGGGAAGAAAATCTGATTTGAGTGGTAGAAACCTTTTGTTCTATGGATCATAATATCATAACATAGAAAAACACTTTTTGTTCTTATCTTTTGGGAGGAGGAGTAAAATAACACTCTTGCATCTTGAATCAAGGGGACTTGAAGATTGATGCTCATCAACACTCATTGTTTATTCATTGATCAAGGTATCGTGACCGTGAGTAGCTAAGCACTTTTTGTGTCAAGGTTAGAACTAGTCAAGCTAGACTTTATGTATTTCTTTTAATCATTTTCTATATGAACTTGGTTGAAGATTAATACATGTTAAATACTTTTGTATCATTGCTCTTTTTATGGTTTGGTTTGTTATTGAGAAGTAAGTTCCAAGCTTGACCTAAGATATTCATATACTAATAAACAAGCTCTAGACATATATTTGTGAGTTAGTATTCACTTGTATCAAGCTTTAAATATTATCATGTTAATAGTTAGGTTGAGAGATCATTTAATGATTAACATGATAACACTCACAATATTGCTTAGACATGAGAAATATTGAGAGGATACGTGAATGTATCGATCATTGATTAGTTCATATGCATGATTAATCGAATATATTTGGAATAGGTTGATGAAAGCTAATCTTGACATGCCTCTTTATCAAAACAATCATTTTTCAAACAACAACCTCTATTTTATCCAAATAACCATCTAGTGTATGAAACTTAATCTTTTGTTACTAAAAGCAAATACCAAAACTTTGTGTATGATTCAAACAATTAAAGTCACTAAAACTATAGAACGGCATTAATATCACACCATCCCTGAGGAAAACGATAATATAAATACTTGTGTTGAAAATACTTACAACAAAATGGCGCCGTTACCGGGGATTGGAAGTTGACTATTGAAAGCATTGCAATAGTTTAAGTGGTTTAAGTTATTTTATATTAATAATATCTTCTTTTTTTTACTTTTTTGTTATTGTTTTCATACTTTAGTTTATGCGAGGAAGTATTTATGAAGATCAACTCCTATTTGACCCCGAAGTCAAAAGGACTTGCAGAAAACTTAATAGCAAGACTAGACGAAGGAGGAAGCTAGAAAAAGAAAGAAGAGAAAGAGGAGAGGCGTCCACTTCTACTATACCTTTTAATCAAGATAAAGAAGAAGTTATGGCGGACTATCCACCAAGAGGTCCTTGTGCAAATAGTCCAAGGTTGAATGCTCAGTTTTCTAGGAATGTAGACCAAAGGCATTCATAAATGAAAACTGAAATTCTACAACTGTTGTATCATAACCCTTTCACTGGGTTACATCATGAAGATCCTTACACCTATCTCACAAAATTCTATGAGATAGCAGGTTCTATAGGAGCTCCCGGGGAGGATGAAGAAAAAATGTTTAAAAGATTATTCCCACATTAGTTGATCGGTAAAGCTAAGGATTAGTATCTTGACCAACCTAATCACCTCATGACGGGTTGGAATAGACTTGAAGAAAAATTTCTTGAAAGGTTTTTCCCACAATCACGTTTCTTAGAAGCCAAAATGGCTATATCGGTGTTCTCTCAAGGTGGAGTCAAGTCATTGAATGAAGCTTGGGAAAGGTACAAATCTATGTTGAGAAAATATCCTAGTCATGGTTTTGATGCCATTACTCAAATGCATATTTTTCGAAATGGATTACAACCACAACCAAAACTTTTGCTGGATGCTACAGCGGGAGGATCACTTATGGCAAAGACAATGGAAGAAGCGGTTGAAATTATTGAAAGAATGGCAAGGAACAACCATCAAGTCCAACATGATCAAAGTATGGTTCAAAAAAGAGAGGAGCCAAGTGGTTCAAGAACAAATAAAGCTCTTCTAGTCCAAAACAAATTTTTTGCTCAACAAGTGGAAGAATTAACAAAGCAAATGGAAAAGCTCCCTCAACAACTAAGAGAAATGCAAGAAAGACCTAGCAATCAAACACAACAAATTTCTTATTGTGAGTTATGCAAGGGTGACCATCAAACCGGATTTTGTCTTCCTGTTGAAGAAGAAGTTAATTACATGGGAAATCAAGATCAAGGATACCAACAAAGGCAACCATATCAAAATAACCAAGGTTATCATCAAAGAAATAACCAAGTTTATCAACAAGGGTGGAGGCAAGATGCCAACAATCAAAATAGACAAAGTCCTTATCAAAACACAAATTAAAATTCACAACCTCAAGCTAGAAGTTCAAACTTACAAGACACTCTTGCTCAATTCATGCAAGCATCTATGGAAAATAAAAAGAGTAATGAAGAGACTATCAAAAATTTGGAGACTCAAGTGGGGAAACTAGCCAAGAAATTGGCCGATCAAAATTTCGGATCATCATTTTTGGCAAATACTCAATATATTCCTAAGGAGCATTGCAAGGAAATAATAACTAGGACGGGTAGAGTAGTCGAAAATGGACGTGGTAAAGAAATTGAAATTGAGGAAGTTGTTGAAGAAAAAGAGCTTGAAAAGGAGATTGTAGTAGAAAATAATCATGAGGAGGAGTTAGTTGAAAAGGAGAAGTTGAAGAGAAACAAGAAGGATAAATTTGCTACTTTATCGGTTCAAAATTTACCATATCCTCATGCTCCTTCCAAGAAGGATAATTCTAGGCACTATGCTAGGTTCATGGATATCTTTAAGCAATTGCAAATAAACATTCCATTTTCCGAAGCCATAGAACAAATGCCAAAGTATGAAAAGTTCATGAAAGATATCCTTACAAAAAATAGCAGGTCAATGGATCAAGAAGTTATCATGGTTGATGCAATTTGTAGTGCTATCATTCAATGAACTCTACCAAAGAAGGAAAGTGATCCGGGAAAGGTTACTTTTCTGGTTACCATTGGTGATATTTATGTTGGTAAAGGATTGATAGATTTGGGGTCTAGCATTAATTTGATTCCTTTGTCTATTGTGAAAAGATTGGGGAACATCGAGATTAAGTCAACAAAGATGACACTTCAACTAGCCGACAAATCCGTCACTCGTCCTTATGGTGTAGCTCAAGATTTTCTAGTGAAAGTGGATACATTTTTCTTCTCGGTTGATTTTGTTGTGATTGATATGGAGGAAGACCATGATGCACCTTTGATTCTTGGTCGGCCATTCATGAAGACCGTAAGAATGATGATCGACATCGATGATGGTTTAATGAATGTCCAAGTTCAAGAGGAAGAAGTAAGTTTTAATCTCTTTGAAGCTATGAAACATTCTAATGATAATGGAGCTTGTTTTAAAGTAGATGCTATTGAAGAAGCTATTTAGGATGTTTCTAGTGAAGTTCATATTTTAACACCTCTTGAGAGAACATTGAATAATAATATTCAAGTTCTTGATGTTCATGAAGAAAAGGAGTTGGAAGAACGTGTGAAGGAACTTAAAGCTTTAGAAGAAGTTCAATCTTGGGAGGAAGAAGACGAAATTTTGAAGAAAGAAGCTAAAGAAGAAGAGTTCAAAATAGAATTGAAGATGTTGTCATCTCATTTAAAGTATGCGTTTCTTGATGGTGGTAATAAAACGGTAATCATTAGTAATGCTTTATCGAAGAAGGAGGAGAATTGTTTAGTTCAAGTTTTTAAAGAAAATCAAAGTGAAATAGGTTGGGTTTTAGCGGATTTAAAAGGAATAAGATTGGCTTATTGTATGCACAATATTTTTATGGAAGAGAATTTCAAACCCATAGCTCAACCCCAACGACGCTTGAATCCGACAATGAAAGAAGTTGTGGGAAATGAAGTTGTGAAACTATTGGATGTCGGGATGATTTATCCTATTTCCGATAGTACTTGGGTGAGGCCGGTGCATGTGGTTCCAAAAAAGGGTGGAATGGTCGTGATAAGAAATGAAAAGAATGAATTGATTCTGATAAGAACCGTAACGGGGTGGAGGATGTGTATCGATTACCGGAGGCTTAATTAAGCAACTAGGAAAGATTTCCTCTTCCTTTTATGGATCAAATGCTAGAAAGGTTATCGGGCCAAGATTTCTATTATTTTTTGGATGGGTATTCCGGGTATAACCAAATTTCGGTAAATCTGGAAGATCATGAGAAAACGGATTTCACTTGTCCGTTTGGGGTTTTTGTGTATAGAAGGATGCCCTTTGGTTTGTGCAATGCACCGACAACTTTTAAGAGGTGTATGCAAGCCATATTTTCCAATATTATTGAGAAGACTATGGAGGTTTTCATGGAATACTTTTCCGTGTTTGGAGCATCCTTTGATCTTTGTTTAAAAAATTTGGATACCGTGTTGTATGGAATCAAACTTGGTACTTAATTGGGAGAAATATAATTCCATGGTTACCGAGGGCATTGTTCTTGGTCACAAAGTTTCATCCAAGGGGCTCAAAGTTGACAAGGCAAAAATGGAGGTTATTGGGAAGTTGCCACCACCATTGAACGTGAAAGGAATCCGAAGCTTTTTGGGTCATGCGGGCTTTTACCGAAGATTTGTCAAAGACTTCTCCAAAATTACAAGACCTTTGAGCAACTTGCTCAACAAAGATAAGTATTTTATTTTAGATGATGCTTGTTTGATAGCTTTTAATAATTTGAAACAAACTTTGACAACCACGCCCATAATTGTTGCACCAAATTGGAAAATGGATTTTGAATTAACGTGTGATGTTAGCGATTATACCATTGGTGCGGTTGTTGGTCAAAGAAGAGAAAAAAAAATTCATGCCATACACTATGCTAGCAAAGTTCTTAATGAAGCACAAATTAATTATGCAACAACTGAAAGAATTGTTGGCTATAGTGTATGCATTGGAAAAATGTAGATCCTACCTCATTGGGTCAAAGGTTGTAGTCTATATCGACCATACGATGATAAAATATTTTCTTACCAAGACCTATTCAAAACAAAGTCTTATTTGATGGATTCTTTTGTTACAAGAATTTGATCTTGAAATTCGTGATAAAAAAGGATCCGAAAATTTGGTAGCAGATCATTTATCCCGCTTGGTCAATATAGAGGTGACAATCAATGAAAAGGAAATAGAGGAATCATTTCCGGATGAGCAACTAATGATGGTTTAAGAAAGACCTTGGTTCGCAAATTTAGAAAATTTCAAAGGTACATGTGTCATTCTGGAAGATTTCAATGCTCAACAAAAGAAAAAGTTTCTTCGAGATGCAAAGTACTTCGTGTGGGATGAACCTTATTTATTCAAATTAGGGGGTAGATAATTTGTTAAGGAGATGTGTGTCCAAGGAAGAGCAAAAAGCATTTTATGGCATTTTCGTAATTACCCTTATCGTGGAGATTTTAGCGGTGACCGGGCAGCAACAAAGGTTTTAAAGTCTGGGTTTTATTGGTTGTCAGTGTATAAAGATTCTTTTGAACATGCAAAAAGTTGTGATAGTTGCCAAAGAACGGGAGGAATAACAAAAAGACATGAAATACCTATTCAAAACATGCTTGAAGTGGAGGTGTTTGATTGTTGGGGAATATATTTTGTTGGTCCATTTTCTTCATCATGTTCTAATGAATATGTCTTGGTAGTTGAGGATTACATATCAAAATGGGTTGAGGCAATAGCATCTCCGAAAGCTGATGCCAAAACTGTGATTAAATTTTTGAAGAAAAACATTTTCACCCGCTTTGGTACCCCGAGAGTCTTGATAACTGATGGAGGTTCGCATTTTTGTAATTCCAAATTGGAAAGAGTATTGGAGCATTTTGGAGTTAAGCACAAGGTGGATACACCATATCATCCTCAAATAATTGGCCAAGCCGAAGTATCAAACCGGGAAATAAAAATAATTCTAGAGAAGACCATTTATTCGTCAAGAAAAGATTGGTCTTTAATGTTGGACGAAGCTCTTTGGGCATATCGTATAGAATTTAAAGCTTCGACGAGTCTTACTCTGCTTCAAATGGTTTACGGAAAATAATTCCATCTTCCAATGGAACTTAAACACAAGGCTTTTTGGGCATTAAAGTTTTTGAATTTCGATCAAGATCAAGTTGGTTCGAAGAGGAAAGAAGAGTTTCATGAATTGGATGAGTTGATATTGCAAGCTTATGAATCCTCTAGGATTTACAAAGAAAAATTTAAGAAATTTCATGATAGAAATATCAAGCTAAATAATTTTGAAGTGGGTCAATTTGTTTTATTGTTCAATTCTCGGGTGAAGTTGTTTCTGGGAAAATTAAAGTCAAAATGGTAGGAGCCTTTCATGGTGAAAGAAGTCAAGCATTATGGAGCAATTGTGTTAGAAGATCCCATATCTAAGGAAGTGTGGACTGTGAATGGCCAGAGGTTGAAAGTCTACCTTGAAGGAGATGTAATCCGTGAAACAAGTATGGTCCATCTCGGTGGTTTTTGAAATCACCATAGACCGTCGAGCTCGAAACGACGTTAAACAAAGTGCTTGTTAGGAGGCACCCTAACGCTGTAAGTATTTTGTTTTATGTGTGTTATTTCTTTTAAACATATTGTAGAACACCTTTTGGAACAAATTCTGCAACGAAATTTTGTTATTCAGTTTCTGCCTAGCATCGCCAGGTGATGGAAAATTTCGTCGAGCGACTCTGAGTTTTCAGCGCACTTCTGCTGTGCGTTTTACTTCACTTTTCTGTGTTGGGTCAACTAGGACCACGGGTTAAATCCTTTTTCAACCCTCTTTTGACCTAACAATTATTCATTGCCTAATTTCCTCATTGTTTCTCCTCCATATTCCCAAAAATGATCTCCAATCACTCATTTTGCCCCTTCATCCCACACCTCAAGAATCTAAGGTAACATTCTCTTTTCTATTTTTTGTGATTTGCAAAGGGTAATTTTTACCATGAAGAAGAAAAAAATTAAGTTAGGAACTTTTGAATTAATGATTTTGATAATGATGCATGTGGTTAGAAGGGATTAGCAAGTAGGATTCACCATGAAAATGCTTTAAAGTTGCTGAAATTTGGTCTTTGGGCAAGTGGGTTTGTTATGAAATCTGCAGAATTTTTGCAAAAATTCGTAGGATCGCCCGGCGATGGAAGGCAGAATCAACATCTTTGATTTTTTTCTTGTAAATTATGAAAAATTGTATTTTTTTTTATTTTTGACAAGAAGATGCTATGTTGTTTTGTGTTGGTTCATGTCTTGCGGATGACTCCAAAAAAGGCTTTCCGCTGTGAGGGAGATTGTAGGAAATAGTTTGAGTCAATTGTGCAGCTTCGACGAGCACAGGTTTTTAAGCATGGATGCGGAAGACAAATTCAACATGCTGGTGGGAAGGCAGTTTGTTTCGGAGAAAAAGTTTGCTATTTATACTCATGGTCCGTACAGGAAACTGATGCAAATTTTTATTAGAAAAAAAAAGGGATGTGCTCATCGATCCAGTTGATACGATCAGTTATGACTTGGTAAGGAAATTTTATGCAAATGCTCTTTCGGCTGAGGGGAAGCAATTTATTTTCCGAACCACGGCAAGAGGAAAAGCTTTATATTTCGATAGGAACCCAATTAATAACTTTTTGGGAAACCCTCTCCAATTGTGCTTGCATAAAATTGATGAATTCAACAAGAGTTGGGAAAGTTGAGGAATCATGACTCTATTGCCAGTGATATTTTTCTTCAAGGGAGGAGTGTGGAATTAAATACAGCGGGCATTCCTTTTTGATACAATCGGGAAGATACAACACCTGAAGCTTAGGATGTACTTATTTTGGTTCATTAAAACATCAAACCTTAACTTCATAGGTCTTCCATTCCCATTCATGTTGCTTTGCTCGTGTAGTGTATCTTAGAGGACAAGGCGGTGGATGCAACTGACATTATCTCAAAATAAATGCGACAATTTGTTTAAGGCACTAAGACAAAAGAGGTAAACTCTCATGTACCTCTTCCTTTCCCTTGTGTTGAAAATACTTACAACAGTGGTCCCTGCTCAAAAGGCTCATCAGCAGCGCAATCAGCAAAGTCGTACACAGAAGAAGGATTAGTTTGACCCAATTCCTATGACGTATGCTAAATTATTGCCTGATTTGTTACAGAAGAACTTGGTTCAGAAAAGATCACCGCCAGCTATCCTAGAAGTAATTCCTTGGTGGTATAAGGCTGATGCTTTCTTGGTTTTCACCGAGGCGCCCCTGGGCATAACATTGAGAATTGTTTTCCATTGAAGATAGAAATACAAAAGTTGATAAAAAGTGCTATCTTATCCTTCAAAGATATTAACCCATTGCTCAAACATATATGAACTTTGGAGATCTGGATTGAAGGATGCACTGGAGTTTAAGGATGATTAGCCTTCCCAGTTTACTAGAAATTTTACTGATTTCTCATTTGTAATTTTTCTTATTGATCATTGTACTATTTCCACGTAAGAACTTGTTTACATTTGAATGATTATATTAATAGAATGAATATGTTTGTCTTGAAGAAATCCATTTGTTTCACTCGTATTTATTTTCAATTTTAAATTGCTTTTTACATTATGATATTGACTCGTTACCAATTCTCTAGTCTAGGCAGAGATAGGAGGGAGGATGATGAATTTAAAACACAAAATTCCTGGTTGTATGCTTTTGAATAAAACCCTGTTGACGATGTACAAGCATTGTTTCAAATCCCCAAACACCATAGATATAAGGGAGTGAAACCCTCGCCAACCCATTTGAGCCTTGAAGTAGGGGTTTCTTTTCTATTCAGAAAAAAACCCTCATCTATAACCCGGGGTAGGGCATTGTTCAGTTAATTTGATTGAGTGTTTAAAACTCATCAGGAATGCGCATCTAATGATACAACAATGTTTATCCATCAAAAGGTTAAGGAAAGTCAAAACTACAATGGCTAACCTTCACTTATCAGGAGTGTGCGTCAACTAACGATACCATAATGAATATCTCTCGCACATCAGGAAGTCAATATATGACGATACAACAATGGTTATCCCTCATCTACCAAGAAATAGGGCAATGACAATTCTTCCGACAAGTCAAAAATGATTCAAAGTCACACAACGTGTTCAAAAGGAAAGAAAGGCTAATATAAAAATGAAAGATGAAATCAATAAGAAATGATGAAAGAAAGAGACAAAAATCCCCGCTAAGTCGAAACTTGAAAAACAAGTCGCTTAGGCAAAAGTCAAGGCATCTCGCTGGACTTCATAGTCAAATTCAAAAAGAAATTATCCAGGCAAAAGTCAGGGAAAGCCTGAAAGGAGAATAAGGAGTACAAAGAAAGACATTTACATAAGGGCATATGTTATACCCCAATTTTTTCCGCTAAGATCCCTCATCATATCATATACATCTCATGCATATCATCGATTCCATGGTTACGGGATCGAAGGGCTCTTGGCATTAGAGTTTTATCCCTATGAATTAAAGTTGCTATCTTACTCAAAGTTGATCCAACTGGTGCTCTCATCACTCTGGATATGAAACTAGGGTTTTGGATCACAAGCATCATAGACGTATTCACTATTGATATATAAGGTTGTCTTCATCATAATTTCTTCGAAAAAGTTCCTTAGGGTTTACCGTGTGCTCAAGATTTCATCATTCTTCATTGAGAATGTTCTAGAGTTGGGGTTCTATTCCTCTCACTATCTCAAGCCTTCTTTATTAATGTGCACTCAGGTCGAGAATCATGGTTTCTCCTATCTTGTTTGGAGCTTCGTATTTGATCTTCAACAGAAGTTCATCGTGCTAGGTTTTACCTTAAGGATACAAGGATCATCATCTGTTCCTTATTGTGATATCGTCATCATGTAGAGATTCCATTTATTACATACTCTATGAGTCATTTCTTTTCAAGAAGTCTAGAAGATTGAATCATGGTCTTCTTCTTGTGGTGAGACTTGCCAAATGATTAAGTGTGGCTTTGGGTTTTCAGCATAATATTTTTTTGACAAAAGATCGAGTAATACAACATGGTAGGAGTTTCAGGATTCTTTGTAATCAAGGCCTTGTTATCTCTTCAACTTCTTGATTATTTTCAAGTTGACTTGAATTTGAAGAGTGAAGTAGAGAATGGATTCATTATTGTGAAATGTTTCTCTCAAGATTGATTCAATAGAATTCATGCATATGGTTTGGTTGGAATATAGTTTACAAGTAACAAATTCAAAGTATAATCTGAATTCAAAATCTAGTCAAGTGGACCATCGAGAATTCGAATTACAAAGGTCTTTATCGTGTTTCATATAAGTATCATTTCAAGATTAAGGTTGCAAAACTAGAAAACTTGTAAAGTTGGTTTGCTCGGAATTTGGAACTTACATCTTGACTCATGAAAAGTTATGAATATGCCATGTTTCAAAACTCATCATGTCATCATGCCAAAGCTAAAAGGTAAGGTAATTGGAGAAGATCACTTGAGATGGGTGAAGTTTCCTTATAAAGGAAAAGATTTATTCAAGATGAGATTAGAAAAGACTATGTATTACAAAATCAATACTTGATCCAAGATTGCAAGATGAAGGATGATTGGATGTCTAAATTGAAGAATTGAAGTAAAATTCGAGATTCAAATTAAAAGAAAATGTCAAGTTTTTTTTTTAGAATTACTTCATTGATTGAAAGACAAATTCAAAATTCATTACAAAGTTACACCAAAAAACCGAATTCATAAAATATAAACCTATTCTATTCTTCATCAATCTCAAGCTATTTCATCTTCACTTTGTTTCATTCTTTCAACCAAGTTAAGCTTCAATAATTCAGGCCATAATCTCAACCTTGCTTCAAAGCCATTGCCCCATCAAAATCTGATTATTCCATCCCTGCACACAATTGAAAATCCAGACATTTAACACATCAAGACCAAGGCTTATGCAATAAAACCACCCTAACAGTTTCTAACCGCTCACAACTAACCCGATCCGCATACATCCAAAAGAAAAATTCAAATAACATACTCATCAACAGAAAAACAGGAATGGGAAGCTATAATAGAAAATACAAAAGAAATAACTGAAAAATGGAGAGTTCCGTCGTGGATTAATAAGGAAATGCAAATAAAGATTGTGAAATGCATGGAGTCAATGTGGAAACTAACATATTATGCTGCAGTTGAAGCTTTTGTTCTTAAATATACCTTCAATGAACCCTGGTTTACGAATAGGAGAATGCTATTCGAAGATTGGCTTAATCATGAGTTGAAGAGTCCCGTGATGATTTACTACATGTGCCAATGTGGGTTTTACATATATATTATTGCGACTATTCTCCTTTTGGAGACTAGAAGGAAAGATTTTGCAGTGATGTTTACTCATCATATAATTATTGTAATACTGATTGGGACCTCATATCTAATAATTTTTTCAGGCTTGGCGCCATGACCCTAGCCCTTCATGATGGAAGTGATGTATTCATGGAAGCTTCCAAGGTATTCAAGTATTCTAACAGAGTACCCGTGATTGTGGAGAAAGCTGGAAGAAGTGACATTGCACACATTGGTAAAAAGAAGTACCTTGTTCCAGCTGACTTGTCTGTTGGTCAATTTGTTTATGTCGTCCGCAAAAGTAATTAAGCTCAGTGCAGAGAAGGCTATTTTTGTTTTCATTGACAACACTCTACCTCCAGCATCTGCTTTGATGTGTGCTCTTTATGAAGAACATAAGGATGAGGATGTGCTCTTTTTATGTATTATTTTATGCAAATCTGAAAGCAACGATGAGTAATAGTGAAATCGGAACTTCATCGTTGGTGTTCGATCTGGAACAATTTGAAGACCTTCCGTTTGATTTCGATGAAGAAGAGATATGTTAAAATATTGATGGTTTGTGATGGATACAAGGACAAATAGGGAATAATCGCGGGGGCGTATTTTTCCGGAGACCTTCGGAGAAAAAGGATGAAGAGGAATCCACCATTCAATTGGAGAGAGGATGAGAGGAGATGATTTGAAACAGAATTGGAGACGAGTCAATTGACAGTGCGGTTTTGTGTGATATAGAAGCGAGGAAGAAGTCTCTTTCTGAAGATGAATAGTCATAAAGTTTGTGAACCTTTTTCTCTCAAGCTAAAAACGCATTGTATCCTCACCATTTTCTTTATTCTCCCTTTCTATTTTGATCATAAAAAATGTGAACGCAATTGATGAAGGGTGCATAGTTCGGTGGAACGAATTCCTCTTGTCCTTGGCCCAAAGGGAAATTTTCAGTGGTCCCTTGTTGTGTATAAAAAAATGCTTAATGAACCTTGTTCCAGATGGGCCTAGCGCCTTGTTGCTACCCCACTCTCTGGACTCTGCACCCCCTTAATTCTTCTAATTTGTTATTTTGTTTCAGTTTACTTTTTGTTTAAATTTTCGTAATATAAAATATATAATATATGATAAAATAATTTAAAAAATGCAGATTTTAGGAATGCCTCTTGTTTTTTTTAGGGTAATAAACTACAAAATCAATACATTTTTGTTGGACTTTTATTTGGTTTTGGAAATTAATTCCTAATTTTTTGATTACTTGAGACTCATGATTCCCCTTTGCTTGTTGAGTTGAGTCTTATGCAGGTGCATTGCTTAATGTGCGAACATGTTTGAGTTTTCGATTGTGATTTATTTTCACATTGATGATGCTTCGACACCTATTCCAAATATTCGATCTCTAACTGTTTGTTTGTTGATGCCAGCTCGCGTGAAGTATTCCAAATTTCTTTGCTTTGGTTGTGCTTTTTGCATACATTATTGTTCGTTTGGTATTATACTGCTTTCAATTTACATTTCTGCACTTTACTGCTTTCTAGATATCATGAGAAGTAGGAAATAAAGTGCGAGCACTCAAAGTCGCTATTTAAAGACCTGTAGCAGGCATTCCGTACTTGATTTCTTATTGTGTTTATGCTTATTTTCATGGGTTGACGATCGATGATGTCACTCAATTAGAATTGAGATAACAACTTCGATCTTTTGCATGCTCCCTTTAGGATTTTTATTTTCCTTTGTTGATGATCAATGATGTCACTTGATTAGAATTGAGATAACAACTTCGATCTTTTGCATGCTCCCCTTAGGAATTTTAATTTCCTTTGTTGATAATCGATGATGTCACTCAATTAGAATTGAGATAACAACTTCAATCTTTTGCATGCTCCCCTTAGGATTTTTATTTTCCTTTGTTGATGATCGATGATGTCACTCAATTAGAATTCAGATAACGACTTTGATCTTTGCATGTTCCCTTAGGGTTACTCGATTAGGATATATTTTAAGTTAGAGATTAAGATAGTTATCCCATGCGTGCTAACATAGGATAGAGATTTCCCTTTTCATCCTTGACATAGGGCCATTGTTGTATGATAACACTAGGTTAGAGATAGGTTAGTCTCCCTTAGATGTTTTCTTCCCATTTTTTCATAATTGCATTTAAAACTAAAAGTTCTTTTTCTTGGAAAATGTATAAAACATGCTAAGCATACAAAAATTCTTTTCATGGTAAAATACACCAACCAATCCATTTATTTTCTCCATTCGGCTTTTCTCTTCTAAGAACGTGTTGATTCCTTTCCACTACAGTGTGTGAGTCTCCAATGGTCGGGCAGTGGTGGAATGATTGAGTTTATCATTGTTCGTTTAAAAAATACAAACAAACACAAATTTGTGAGCCGAACTACGGCTGCTCTGATTCCTTAAAATGGATATGGAGGCATTGGGGTAGGGCCCGAACGAGCACAACTTTTATTTTCCTTACGTTATATTTTGTTTTCTTTGCATGCATTCCATCTTAGTTTTTATAGCTCTTAAGAATTATATTAAACACACCCTTTGATTAGAATAACTAGAGTGGATCCCATAGAGTATTACGGACGTGAGAGATGCTAATACCTTCCCCCCGCGTAATCAACTCCCTTACTCAATCTCTCGTTCACAAGACCTTGATTTTTTTTCCTTCAGGTTTTTCTTCGACGATTTTCCTTTCCCTTTTTGTGTGGGATAAATAAACACTCGGTTGCGACTTCATTGATTTTACCGCTACAATATGCAGTTAGAGCAAACATGTATCTGAACATGGTCAGATCTTACCCATTCCTTCTTAAAACAGTACAAGTACAACTTGGATATGGCTCCTAATTGTATGCAACTTCAGAATTTGTCACAAAAGAAAGATGAATCTTTTAAGGAGTATGCTCAATGATGGAGAGAAATGGCAGCACGCGTGCAACCACCACTCCTCGAAAGAGAACTGGCAGACATGTTCAATAGTACTTTACAAGGGTTATATTATGAGAAGTTGGTAGGCATCGTCTCTTCTGAATTCTCCGACTTAATGATAATTGGGGAAAAAATTGAAGCTGGTTTGAAGAGCGGCAAGATACAAGGGGTATCTAGTACTTCTTATAACCCAAAGAAGCATATCCCTAACTTCTCGAAAAAGAAGGAAGGAGAAACTAATGTGGTCGCATCGCACCATAAAGCACAACAACTATTGGTGATCCCACGAGAACAATAGCAAAACAAGTTTGAAAGAACTTTGAGAAGATTTGTTCCTCTCCTCATGCCACATAGTCAACTTCTACAACACCTGCTCAAATCATCTCTGGTAGAGCTAAACCCACTAGCTCCTCCGATTGGGTCACTCCCACCAAAGTATGATGCAAATGTAAGGTATGAATATCATGCTAATTCTCCTGGGCGTACTATAGAGAAATGTTGAGCTTTCATACACAAGGTTCAAGATTTCATAGACTCTCAAGATATCACTTTTGATAAACCTAATATTAAGACAAACCATATGCCTCAGTATGGTGGTCCAACTGTGAATGCAATTGAGATAGTCACCACAATAGAGATTCTTGTTCCCTTTCAGTCGTTACTTTTGAATAGCCATAAGTGATTTGTAACGCTTCAGAACATGCTTTGCTTCAGAAGATGAATGTTACCGTTACTTCTTTCCAGAACTGTATGAATCAGAATAACAGAGATTCTATTCGCAACGTTTAGGTACTCAGAAGTTGCAGCCTTAGAGCTTCTTTATAAAAGATGTATTGAATCAGAGTTTGAACAACTATCTAGCTCATCTTCTGTGCTTCTTCCATCATAACTTCTCTGCAAAACAAAATATTTATTTAGGCAGCATAATTGTTCTTTGAGTGTTTGTTATCATCAAAAATCTTACAAGAGTTGTAGAATCAAACTATGTTCTAACACTCGCACCCTTCAGTTGGAGAGCAATTTAATAATGGTAGTTGTCATAACCTAAATTTTCCTGCATTGGTGTTAATAGTCAATTCATTTTATTTAGGAATTTTCCTACTATTTTTTTGTGTGTTACTATATTTGTCTAAAATTATATTCTAATACTAACTTGTATTTATATTATATTGGTTGTTACTTTAAAATTGTTGGCATTTTTTCCTAAATGGGGGTTCATCATTATAACTAAATGGCACATTAAAAGTTTATTAAAGGGCCCATGTTGAGTTTTGGTTTTAAATAAAATTGTTTTATTAATTATTATCTTTATATTTGGTTGACCAAAGTCAACATTTTGTTAATTATTTTTGTTTGTAGTTTATAATTTCTTAGTTTTATTATTATTGCATATATATATATATATATATATATATATATATATATATATATATATATATATATATATATATATATATATATATATATATATATATATATATATATATATATATATATATATATATATTGTTTATTTTGATTAGGTTGGCCTATGGTCAACACTCGCTATTGGGGTTATCTATTATTATCATTCACATTATTATTACTTTATTATTATTATTATTATTTTAATTTATTTAAGGAAGTTGACTAGGTCAACTAGGGTTTTACCCTTGTGCAAGTTGCGCCCATCTCAATTTTCTTCAGCCCTAAGACAAACACAAAAGTCCAGAAATCATAATTTTGTAACAAATCAAATCAAATCTTTGATCGAAACTTGATTTTATTATTTGAAACGAATTTATATACAGAAGAGCGTCCAAGTACATTACAATACACAACACTAATTTTATTTCCTATTTGAATCTATATTAATTTACAAATCAAATCTCCTAATTCAATCAATTTAATCCCTAACTGAATCAATTACAAGAAATTCACAATTTGTAACAGCAAATCCCTTAAAACTATTTCCTAACCAGACTAATTTCTAAACCTATAAATACCCTAAGTGTAAACCTGAGAAGGGGCCGAAACATGGACATTGGAGAAAAAGAAATTGGAGTTCCGGTTTCCTTACTACGAGTTCTTCAAGATCTTGTACCTACAAATAAAGAGAAGAGGGCTTAGAGGAATCTAGAGGGAACTTATACAAGAAGTATCAATGCAAGGACAGTCATCCTAAAACTTAGCTTAAGGGTTCTTGATTATTGTTGTCAATTGATGCTTGCATATGCCTGAATTGAGGTTTAAGACATTGATTTCTGGAAAATTTGGGAATTTTTGGGTTTTTAGGGTTAGGGTTCAAAGATTTTGGGCTAGGGTTCTTGGGGTTGGGGTTTGGATTGTTAGGGTTCATCAGGGTTTGTTAGAATTTATCATTTTTTGGGTTGCATGATGGTGTTCCAGGCGGACACTCATCATGGACGACGGCCTCAACGGACGCCCATATGGGTTCTACCTAGGGTTTTTGGGGTTAGGGTATAGATGCATAGGGTTCTATGGGATTGATGGGTTTCTGGATTCGGTTGTTTGAAGGAATGAAGATCCTGGTTGAAGATCAACTAGAGATTTGGGTTTAATGGTAGTGTTTAGGGTGGTGCAAGGCTGGTCCCCCGGTGGAAGTGATTTTCGGTCGGTAGAGATGATTTCTAATGGTGGGAGTTCTAGAGAGAAGCCAAAGTTTCTCTCTCTCTTGGTTTGAGAGAGTGAGAAAGAGACCAAATGTATATAGAAATGGGGAAAAGAGAAAAATGAAAGATTATGAAGGGATTACGTTTATGTACTCCCTCTGTCGTTTCCTGATGCGCATCACGTGGCTGCCTGTTAGCCATGGGATGAGGAGACCATTGATTGGTCTCCATGCGTGCTCTCTACTCTACACCTTAGTCAATGACAAGTTATGTCCTTCTGTTTGTTATACTTCAGATCAACGTCCCAGGAATAAATCCTAGAGATCTTGTGATATGAATCAAACGCTCTTAATCATTTTGGCGCACCGTAACAACCTATTATTACCCACACCAAGCCAAATAAACTTCTCAACAAGTATTTGGGTCAAGCCTAATATTATTCACACACCCATAATTAATACGTGAACTAAACATAACACCCTCTGCGCCTGTTAGGTTCCAAAATTTACCTGGGCATGGCCTTTGGTGATTTAACCCCTTAAATTACTGCGTTGAACAAAATACACCCCCTTGTATTTGTCATACCCCAAATTTGTATGCATTGGTGTTAATAGTCGATTTGATTTATTTTTTCGTTCTTCTACTAATTTTCTTTTTGTCATTACATTTGTTTAAAATCACAATATGTATGCTAATATTTAATCAATTGTCCTATAATAAATTGGGTTTTCATTTGTATTTTTATGTCACTTTTGTATCTATTGGCCTCATCATATGAAAAATATAACAATCCTACTTAAATGTTGATAAGTCCATTAAGGGGGGGTGTAGTAAAATTTGTGTTAATTTTTAATCTCATTGTTTGGCCCAAATTAATTTAAGATTGACCGAAGTCAACGAAGTTTTATCATGTTTTGTCTTATTATTTAGTTTTATAAAATATATGTATTTATTTTGGTTGAGTGGAGTCAACACCAACATTTTTTATTTGTTTGTCATTATTTCATTTACTTACTATCATCCTTCATTATTATTATTTTTATTATATTATTTTCGGGAATGTTGACTAAAGCCAACGAAGGGTTAGGCACCCTAATTCCCAGTAGCGCGTCTTTGTTCTTCTTCCCCGAGATACCAAAAGCCCAAACCCATAATTGTTCGACTCAAATCAAATTAGATAGAAGATTGAGTTTTTATATTTAATTTTTGAATATACATGAGAACCTGTCCAAGTACATTACAATAACAGAATCTCTAATTTATGAATTACAATCAATTCTTAATCAAACCCTAATTTACAATCAAATATTACAAATCAGATTCAATCAAATCCTAATTGATTTGTAACCACAAATCAACCTAAAAAATAACTGCAAATCAATAAAAACTTCCTAATTGATCTAATTATAAAACCTATAAACCTAAGCTATTTGAAAAAAGGAGGAAAATATTGAAACAGAAACCCTTGAAGCTTGCTGCGAATTCCCACCCTATCACCAGAGATCCTCCTCGTTTAAAGACTTAGGATTCACAACTGAAACTCTAAGATCTTTAGAGCTTAGCCTCAAACCAAGCATCATTGTACCTGTAAAAAGAAAAAGGAAAGAAGAAGGATGAGAAAGAGACGAAGGGGATTCAAATTACGAGAAGTGTCACTGCATTAGAGGTAATCTGAGAATCACTTAGATTAAGGTTATGGTTTTGATTGTTGTGATATTTTTGGATTTCTAGAAAATCAAGGGTTAGGGCTCCTTGCTAGGGTTATGGTTCATCCATCTTAGGGTTAGGGTTCATCATGGTTTCTTATGGTTCATGCATTTGGGGCTAGGGTTATTGGGGTTAGGGTTAGTCTTCATAGGGTTCCTAGGATTCGTCCTGGGGTTCTAAAGGTTTGGTTAGGTTTCTGGGTTTTGGGGGATGAACACATGAAGGTTCTAGTTGAAGCTCAACCGGAAACCTGGAGTACAAGGTGGCTTCTACGGTGGGGTGGTGGTCGTTGTTAGAGAGAGGTGCGAGAACAAAGAGATGGTAAGGGAATAAGATAGAAATATTTGATAAAAATGAAAATATTGTGAAGAGAAATTAAATATATACTCTCTCTGTCCGTTGTCGGATGAGTGCCATGTGGCCCCATGATGGCCACATGGTTTGCATACTATTGACCAGTTCAATGCACACTCACCCATGGTACACCCTCATTCAACGACACATTTTAACCCTTCATTTTGTATAATTAAAATCAACATTCTAGGATCCATTCTAGAGGGCCTTCTGATTTTGATCTAAGGGTGATGATCTTGTTAGCACACTGAACGCCCCTGGTCACCACCTCACAATGTCGAAGCGGACTTTAAAAATTTGTGTTGAGCTCAAGCCCTTTCTGTTCGCACCCGTCTTTTGCTACCCCAACATGAATCGTACCCCCATAGCGCCTTGGGTTTCAAATTTGTTCCTGGGTTTGAGCCCTTGTTATTTACACCTCCCATTTTACCACGTCAACTAAAAATACACCCCCTGTTTTAATATTTAAATAATTTCTTTAATTTCTTTATTTATTTTATTTTATTAATTTATTAATATTATACATAATTATTAATTTTCTTCTCTTATCATTTTTTTAATCATTTTGCATTAAAATAGTTTTTACATTTATCGTAGAATAATCATGCTGATAAATAGATATTGGATTATTAATGAAAATATTCAATATATTTATAATAATAAGAAAATAGTTATTTATTTACTATTTTCAAAATACTAACCTTTTTTATTAATTCATCAAATAATTTTCATCATTCAAACTTGTTATTTTTTCAAACTTCATCATACATTCTATGACAGCTAACCAATCAAACTTAACATCATTTTCTACTAACATAATTTCAATTTCAATATTATTTTCATAAAGGATTATGGATATGTTTTCTAAATTAACTATGATTGTGTCTACGACTACGCTCTTTTCAAACCCAAACAAGGTTCAAGGGTGATTTGAAAGCATTTACACAATCCATAAAAAAAACTAACCAAACACCTACGAACTATGAAATCGGAGTCTGGTTCTTCACAAAGAGATACATAGGCACGCGGTTAAAACCAATGCGTGTCCATAAGCTAAAAATATAAATATTTTTCTTATACAATTAACAATAACATACTAAATTGAAATCCCCGATCTATCCTTAGACCTAAAAATGAAGTCCCTTGAGAACAAGAGAGATGAAGGGTGCCTAACACCTTCCCTTCATCTAATCAACTCACAAACTTAAAATCTCTACATAATTAGGGTTATCCGTTATTCCCCCATCCTTAAGAAAAAAATTTAATGGTGGCGACTCGTTAATTTTTTCCGGTTACGACAGTATTTTATTTATATTATTCTTTATTTTTATTTTTTTGGAATTTTATTTATTCATATTTTCTTTTTTTCAAAATTTATTTATATTTTATTTTTTGCATTAAAATAGTAAACAATATTTTTATTTTGATAAGTAAAAATATATTTTAGAAAAATGATTAACTTTCTTTTATAATATTATTAATTATTTTCTTAAAAATACTAACCCTTCTTTTTTTTCAAACTATTTTTTACTTACTTCAACATTATTTTGTTCAAATATTTTTGTCAATCATGCATCAAAATAGCTAACCAACTTCAAACTATTTTTTTCTACTTACTTAGCAAAATTCCAATACATTTTCAAAAAAGGATTAAATATGATTACTTTCATACTTAACTGCGAACTACGTCTACGATTACTCAACTTTCAAACCCATACAAGGTTCAAGGATAATTCGAAAGCAATTCTACGTAATCCTATAAAAAATGCTAACCAAACACATAACGAACTAAGAAATGGATTATGATTTCTTTGCAAAGAGATACGTAGGTACGCGGTTAAAACCAAGACGAGTCCCATAACTAAACAATTAAACCTTTTCTTATACACATATAAATAACATAATGTAAATAGAATTCCTAATCTACCCTAAAATATACATGGGAAGCCCCTTAAGAACAAGGGAGATAAAGAGTGTCTAACACCTTTCCTTTGTCTAACCAACTCGCGAATTTACAATCTCTTAAAATTTAGGGTTATTCGTTCTTTCCCGTCTTTAGGACAAAAAGTAGTGGTGGAGACTCATATTTTTTTCCAGTTACGACAGCTACCAACTAGCATGTCATGTGCGGTAACGGGAAATCATCTTTCCGGCTAGCCTTGTTCAAATATCAGTAATCGACACACATCCTGATTTTGCCATCTTTCTTAGGAACGTGAACTATGTTTTCCAACCAAGGAGGATACTCATAAGTAACAAGAAAACCAACATCAATTTGTTTCTGAACGTCCTCTTTAATCATTTTGGCCATATCAGGGTGAGATCTTCTAAGCTTTTGCTTCACCGGTGGACATTTTTTTTAACGGTAGATGGTGCTCCAAAATATTGGTGTCCAACCCTGGAATTTCTCGATAGGATCAAGCAAATACATAAACAAACTCTTTGATAAGCTTTATTATCATTTCTTTAACATTTGGGTTAAGCATTTCCCATATCTTGACTTCTTTCCTATCTTTCTCAGTGTCCAAGTTGATCACTTATATTGGATCTTCATTAGGTTGAATGGATTTCTCTTCTTTCTCCAACAATTAGGAAATCTCCACATGAATTTCTTCTACATCTTCCTCTTCAGCTTCAAACACAATGAATTCAAAGTTGGAAGAGGGCATAGGATCATGTTTTTCAATGGGTTTATGATCTAATCTGCACATATGATTTATGTTCGATTTTAGAGATAAGTAAAAAAGAGCGAAAAAGTTTATACAGATATTTTTTGAAAGTGATTTTTTATTTATCCAGTTTTTTAGGATTACCATTTTCCATAAATAAGTGAAAGTAAAGATAATAATATATGAGACAACATGAATTTTACTAATGATGATAAACTTGAAATAAAATCCTGATACAAGATCTTTTCCACCTTAGGCATAGTGGAAAATTTTATTTTTAACAAAGCCCCCCAACTACTCTTTTGCTTTGGGCAGAGCGAAAGGTTTTGAAAAACAACAAGAGTATTACTAAAAAATGTGAATGGCGGAGGGAACATCAATGGCGATCCAGTTCTGGCTAATCCTTCCATGCGTCACGAAGTTCGGTGAATCCTCTTTTGGATAATCTTTAAGAATAGCGTTAACTTCGGGCATTGTTGGGAAAATAAATCCTACACTACAAAATGTCTCTTCAATGGGACTGTGATCGGTGGGAATAAGAACTGACTGTTTTGGAATGCTGGTTCGCGTTTTGCGTTTGTTTTCGCAAAATGTCGCGGTAAGTAAGAGTCGCCACCGTCTTTTATTTTATCCAACAAGGAAAGGACAAAAGCACAGAAAAATTCCTTTTCGAGATGTTTCTCGGGTTCGGGAGGTAGATTATAGAAAGGGAAGGTGTTAGCACCCTTTCTATCAGTGGTTATCCACGGGCTCTTAGGTACTTGCTCACTATGTTTTCAAAAGTTTGCTTTTCTTTGTGTTTGTGGGTTTGAAAAGAGTTTTTGTTTCGAAGAGAGTGTAAGTGCGAAAAGTTTTGTTTTGTTTTAAAAGGAGCAAGTACTTAAGAACCTCTACCTACTCAAAAAGGAATTAAACTGTGTAAATGTCCTTTAGACAATGCTATCCCACTATTTAGGAGTAGGTAGCACCGTCGTTGGAGTTTTCGGGTCAATTCGATTTAAGGGACGTGTGGCCACTAAAGCAATGTGAGGACGCCTTAGTGGTAACCCTAATGTCTTAGATCATTTTTCCGAGGCAACCGTTTCGAGGCAACTTTGATCTTTGGACAGGAGGGCGACCTCTAAGACTTCCTATACTCAATGACCACGTTCGAGGCAACCAAGTGAGGCGTACCCTAGGAGTGGCATGTGCAAATGTGTCAATTTTCAGTTATATTATCTTTACATGTCATGGTGAGCTACTGTTGATTTTAGTTTAAGATAGATCTTGTCATGCATAGCCTATTATTCATACATCTAGCAGTCAATGGTTGCGGAAAATAAATTCCGAAAAATAAAGCTAAGCTATTACAAGGCGTCATCGCCAAATACAAACCCTTAAAATTATATGCGAAAAAGTAAATAAAATCCTAAGTTAAAGCTATTACATCCTCGGAGCAATTACAATATATGGATCAAAATAATACGCGCGAGAAAATTGAATCGGAGCGTCCTAGGGTTTTGACCCTTTTTCATTAAATAAAGCGTATTTTTGGTCTTTTTTGAATTAAGAATTAAGTCTAAATTAATAATGGAATTAATTAATTAAAAGAAAATATTTTTTGAGTTTTATTTTAATTAAGGAAATAAAATCAGAAATATTAAAAATATAAAAAAAACCTAATTCTAAATCAATTTTAATTTATTGCAAAATATATTATCATTAAACCTATTTAAACTAAATTAGTTAATTAATGATTTATTTACAAAAATAAAGTTAATGATGAAAATAATATTTTTTTGATTTCTGGTTTTTTATGAAAAAAGTTAGTTTGTTAATTAATTAGTTAAAGATAATAAAACAAATTATAAAAGAAATATAAAAAAGAAGAAGAATAAACCAATGGGGTTTGGGCTCAGAAGGGAGGTTGATTCAGCAATTTTTTTCAGGGCCGGAATGCTGGCCCTTGTTGACCCTCCAGATTGCCTATGCTTGCATTGACTTGAATCCATGGTGGATCCATGGTTCCGGCCTCTGGATCTAGCTCGAAACCACTTGGTGCATTAAGATCTGAGGACGTATGGTAGTCCACGCTTGGGATGCTGCGCCTGAATACCTGAAGGAAAAACACAACAAAGTTTTGGGGGACCTGAGATTCGAATCCAGATCCCAATGGTGCCACCCACTAATGCCTTTCCAGCTGAGCTATTGATGTTTCTTGTTATTGGGATAGACAACAAATATTAAATAAAAAACAAAATGTCAAGCCTGGAAATAATAAAAAACACGCTAACGTTTTGAATAGACCAATGACGCTAAGACACGCCATCGTCTTCTTCACGAAGGCCTGGTTATTTACCTGCAGATTTCCATCCGCAAGAAGTTTCGTGGGACATCTCCGAAACCCATCCTAGGTCACAACAATACAGGTTACGACCATCATTGGATTCGTCTCCCTCCCCTGAATTCGTCCATGGCCATTATTAGCCTTAATTTAACCTGCACGCAGAACGCCTAAAAAACATACACAAGAACCCTAGGTTCTGGATAGGGGTTAGAGGTCACGAAAATACAATCAAATAATGCAGTTTGCTTAGGAATTTAATGGTTAATACAAATATGCAAGAAATTTGGCACAAAGATGCATAAAAACTGAGTTACGATTCCATGTGCAGAGCAAGGTTCATGGGGGCTTACAGTGCGTTATAGGCAGTGAAAGGCTTGGTTTTTGATTGGTCTCGCTTCAGCAGGTTGCTGGCAAGAGGGCTATGTTGTTCTTTTGGATTGAATTCGCCTCTAAGGTTGTTTTCAATCTCACACTTTTTCAAGGTTTCTTACAAAGCGGTGTGGCCGTTTCTGCAGAGTTTTTTCTGTGTCTTTTTCCGTGCCTTTTTTGTTTGTGAGCATGAGGTTTATATAGACAAGGAATTTAGGTCAACATTTGTGTATCAAATCTTGGTCCATTATGACGAAGATATTTGATTTGATTTCTTCATAAAGACTTGATATATTTGATTCAATCACGTTCCAATCTATTTTCATGCATTACTGCCAGCCTGTTATGAGCTGTTTGGGCCTCCAACATTATGAAAATCGAAAGCTGACTTACAGATCCACTTCCATTCGATTGACACTCCCCATGCTTCGATTGCATATTTTCAAGGGACACATGCCATTGTGAACTTTGGGTGAACCTGGATAGGTTAGGATATGTGTTTTTGCTTAGTCATGCCAACCTACTTCATTCCTTCGAATTTGCCTTCTTTGCCAGCTTCAAAGTCCAATTCGAATCTGTTTAGAACATTCCCTATTAGACAACTTCGACCAGCCCTTGGCCTTGTGATGAGTCTAAGTTCTGATTCGAAGTGTTCAGAACTTCCTTCATCAGAGCATCTTAGATTAAGAGAAACTCTGCACTGAAATGCCATTCGAAAGTCATTTCGTTCTAATGTTCTTATTAAGGGAAACTCTGAACTGAAATGCCATTCGAAGGTCATTTCATTCTGATGTTCTCATTAAGGGAAACTCTAAAGTTCCAGTCGAAGGACCTTTTGAAATGCCAATTGAAGAGTACTTGTCCATATACCAATCAAAGGGTACTTGTTAAAATTCCAATCGAAAGACATTGCTATAATACCAATCGAAAGATACTTGTTATCCTGCCAATCGAAGGACACTGTTTCAGTGCCAATCGAAGGACACTTTTATGATGCCAATCGAAAGGTCTTGTTCATGTTAATCGAAGGATCTTGTTCATGCTAATCTAAGGATACCTTGGCATGCCAATTGAAAGGCTTGGCCCAGGGTGCCAAACGAAGAGGTCTTTCAGAATTCCAATCGAAGGCCTTGACATAATGCCAATTGAAGTGCTTGTCCATACTGCCAATCGAAGTGCTTGTCCATAATGCCAATCGAAGCATTTTTTGGAATGTCAATCGAAGTGCTTGTCCATAATGCCAATCGAAGCATTTTTGGAATGTCAATCGAAGTGCTTGTCCATAATGCCAATCGAAGCATTTTTGGAATGTCAATCGAAGGGATCCTTCAGAATACCAATCGAAGGGTCTTTCAGAAGGCCAATCGAAAGGTACTTAAAGCACCACTCAAAAATTTTCTTTTTCCTTAGGCAAGGGTTTGTGATCAACCACGCAGGGGGAAGACTTTGGAAAACATGAGAGGGCAAATTTTGGGGTGCAACAGTTGCCCCTGTTCAATTTTCTTAAACCTGGGGATATAGATTGGCTTTCGATCCTTTCGTGATCCGAAGGTGGAAGATAATTGAACACTAGAGTGCCTATAAATTTGCACTCGAATGGTGTAGTATCAGCATTGTGGCGTCGGGAATGGGCTTACAGATGCCATTTGGAGATTGTTGGTAGGTGGTTTTGTCTTTGTTGACGGGTTGTCTCTTTTGACGGGGTGTCTCCTTTGACGAGTTGTCTCCATTGACAGGTTGTCTCTATTGACAGGTTTGTCTCTATTGATGGGTTTGGCCACGGAAAAATCTTTAGGAATCGATTTAACTGATTTTGTCTCCATTGACTAGCTTTGCCTCAGAAAAAATCTTTAGGAATCGATTTAACTGATTTTGTCTCCATTGACTAGCTTCACCTCAGAAAAATCTTTAGGAATCGATTTAACTGATTTTGTCTCCCTTGACTGTCTTTGCCTCAGAAAAATCTTTAGGAATCGATTTAACTGACTTTGTCTCCATTGACTAGCTTTTCCTTAGAAAAAATATTTAGGAATCGATTTAATTGATTTTGTCTCCATTGACTAGCTTCACCTCAGAAAAATCTTTAGGAATCGATTTAACTGATTTTGTCTCCATTGACTGGCTTTGCCTCAGAAAAAATCTTTAGGAATCGATTTAACTGATTTTGTCTCCATTGCCTCAAAAAAAATCTTTAGGAACCGATTTAACTGACTTTGTCTCCATTGATTGGCTTCGCCTCAGAAAAATCTTTAGGAATCGATTTAACTGGACCAGAGAAGGCCTTTGACTGGATCGGCATCATAAAAATCTTTAGGAATCAATTTAACTGGTTTTGTCTCCCTTGACTGACTTTACCTCAGAAAAATCTTTAGGAATCGATTTAACTGACTTTGTCTCCATTGACTGGCTTCACCTCAGAAAAATCTTTAGGAATCGATTTAACTGGACCAGAGAAGGCCTTTGACTGGATCGGCATCAGAAAAATCTTTAGGAATCGATTTAACTGGACCAGACAAGGTCTTGGAATATCTTCAACTGGACCGGCATCAGAAAAATCTTTAGGAATCGATTTAACTGGACCAAAGAAGGCCTTTGACTGGATCGGCATCAGAAAAATCTTTAGGAATCGATTTAACTGGACCAGAGAAGGCCTTTGATTGGATCGGCATCAGAAAAATCTAGGAATCGATTTAACTGGACCAGACAAGGTCTTGGAATATCTTCAACTGGATCGGCATCAGAAAAATCTTTAGGAATCGATTTAACTGGACCAGAGAAGGCCTTTGACTGGATCGACATCAGAAAAATCTTTAGGAATCAATTTAACTGGACCATACAAGATTTTGGAATATCTTCAACTGGATCGGCATCAGAAAAATCTTTAGGAATCGATTTAACTAGACCAGAGAAGGCCTTTGACTGGATCAGCATCAGAAAAATCTTTAGGAATCGATTTAACTGGACCAGACAAGGTCTTGGAATATCTTCAACTGGATCGGCATCAGAAAAATCTTTAGGAATTAATTTAACTGGACCAGAGAAGGCCTTTGACTGGATCGGCATCAGAAAAATCTTTAGGAATCGATTTAACTGGACCAGACAAGGTCTTGGAATATCTTCAACTAGATCGGCATCAGAAAAATCTTGAGGAATCGATTTAACTGGACCAGAGAAGGCCTTTGACTGTATCGGCATCAGAAAAATCTTTAGGAATCGATTTAACTGGACTAGACAAGGTTTTGGAATATCTTCAACTGGATCGGCATTAGAAAAATCTTTAGGAATCGATTTAACTGGACCAGAGAAGGCCTTTGACTGGATCGGCATCAGAAAAATCTTTAGGAATCGAGTTAACTGGACCAGACAAGGTCTTGGAATATCTTCAACTGGATCGGCATCAGAAAAATCTTTAGGAATCGATTTAACTGGACCAGAGAAGCCCTTTTGATATGGCTGAGAATTTAACCGCATCCTTCCCGAAAGGTAAAGGTCAGTCATATGCAATGCATGATATGGATCAAGCAATGATGTTCTCAACATAAATGAGATTGTGTGGTATGATGCATTTATGCATGTATCATGATGTATGGAAATGTAATGTTTTAGCTGGGGAAAATAAATCCCGGATAGCTAGCTAGAGAATAGAGTTGAATTCTTCGTTTCCACTGGGGATGACGAACGAAGATGATTGCAAGAATAAACCTGCAGGAGATGATGACTCCGTTGGGGAATAAACTGATGAGGAGATTACTCTGAGGGGAATTACTCTGTGGGGGAGAGATGTTCTGCTGATGATTTTAACGATAACTCCGCTCGGGATTCCATTGATAAGCTCTGTTGGGGATTTCAATGATGAACTCCGCTGGGGATGGATTATCGTTGCTGGTGATATTGAATCTGTTGAGGATAGAAGTCCTGCTTGGGGAAAGAAAGAATTTCGCTAGGGATGATCTTTCAGTTGCAACTTGCTGAGGATAACCCAGTTAGACTCTTGCGAGGATAACCTTCTGAATTTGGCTGGGGAGATTTATTTTGTACTCTGCAGGGGATGAGCTTCCAGAATCTACTGGGTAAGATGACTTAATCCTGGCGGGGAAGCTTTTTTTTAGACTGCGCTGGGGAAATGGCTCCACTGGGGGTATCTTGTATTCTGCCGGGGATCATTCTTATACTCTGTTGAAGAATATTAAGACTGCCGGAGATGCTCTTATACTTGCTGGGGAATACCTTTATACTCCGTTGAGGAAGATTGAGACCTTCTGGGGATACCAAGCCTTTTCAGGGCTGATGGTAGATTAACTCTTCTTGGGGAGAGTATTACTAATTTATACATAGCTGCAAGTCTCAGCTGAGAGAGCTATCATTACTGTTTTACTCTGCGGGGAGTGAAAGTATCTTATCCATATTCTTCAATTGAATATATACCTTGGTGCCTGGTGGACAGAGCAACTTATACAGTTCGGACAATTCTTATTAGCCCCTGTTTTTGCGGGAGAAGGTGCCTGTGGAGGCCCTGTGGATCGAGTATTATCCCTACCTATGAGGTGCTTGGTATCTTTCGGTCAAAATGACAAGTCTTCTTCTGGTAGGCCAGTGGCGAGATGACGGACATAGTCGTACGCTTTGATCCCTAATTTTTGCCTGGACCGCCCTTTCGGGTTTTCAGTCCATCGGGATACCCTTTTTTGCCCAAGCCGCCTTTTCAGGTTTTCGACTTGCCGGGTGTACAAATTTTTCATTTTCATCCCTTATTTTTGCCCGAACCCTTTTGGTTCGCCGGGAAGCCCTTATTTTTGCCTAGGTTAGTCAACCTAGCGGGTCTTTGATTATGCGCAGTATTTTATGACTATGTCCACGCTCTCAGGATGTAAGGAGGTTGTGTTGCCATACTACCAGAAGATGTTCGTTTGATCATACAAGATTCGTTGCTGGAATTCATGTCCAATGCCCCAAGTGATTCAGATGGAGATCTGCCCCTGGTTATTTGGCACTTTTGAGAGACTCCTTGAATCTTGACCTGACTACCCCAGATGACAGACAATGCTCATGCCGTTCCCCTTGGTTGGAAGTGTCTTTCCACTTGAGTTGATCCTTTTTATTGAAAAGGTTTTTGTCCACTAGATATTCGTCGTGTGAATTTCTCTGTTGTTGAACAAATATTCATATGCAAACAATGTTATTTCAAGAATGCAAAGCTTATGTCTGTCTTGAAGTTTTTGAAAATGCATTTTTCAGTAAAACAGGAAAATTTTGTAAAATGTGATGTCAACTCAGGATTTACAGCAAGCCCTACAGGAGTCAGGATACCTTTTGTAACAGTATGCTTTCAAACTATCCCATGCTTCAGTTAGGACTTTTGAAGGGTTGTAACGTGGCTTGGTTCACGGTTTAAGAAACAAAGGATAAAGGCTCAAAGTATATTTGTACCCACCCGCTCTTCGTGATGTTCTTCAATCCTAAACTCAGTTAATTGTGTGTCGAACTCTATTCGAATTCGGAACGACGTTTTGGTGATGGTTCACACAAGTTGAATTTGTTGGAAGGCAGTCATTTTTGTAACATTTTTCATGTTGTTGGGGATTTGTAGCGACCTCATTCTTTTGATTTGTTATCCCTAACTTTTGCCTGACTTTTCCTGTTTTCGAGATTATAGTCAGCGGGATGCCCCAGCTTTCTTAAGCCTCCTTTATAGGTTTTGGCTCAGTTGGCTTTTCTCTTTTGAGGGATTGACTGCTTATGAGATAAGGAACCACCATTGTCTTTTGATTCCAGAGGAATGCTTTTGATGTCGTTCGTTGTATTATGAACTGAGAGTTTTGCGACCTCAATGCGCATCTTTTGAATTAACTGAGAGACTACCCTGCCCCAGGTTTAAATTAAAGGTTTCATTTTGTGTTTAAAACAGAAAACTCCTACTTCTTTGGCTCGAAGGGGTTGACTAGGGATTATCTTCCTTATAACTCCAGTGTTTAGGATTTGAAAGAAACGCATGTACGTCGTCAGCAAGGTCTGTCCAAAAGCATATTGTATGAGGTTATGGCATTATTTCGTCATCCTCCCTCTAAAGGCTTGTAACTTTTAGCAAGAGTTGAATGTAAAAAAAAACATAGTTTAAATGTAATGAAAATGAGGGGATCAAACCAAGACAAACATATGCAGTGAATTAATGAAACAAAGTTTGGCATTAATAGATAATTGTTTGAATAACAAAGAGATTACAACTTGAAAATTCAAATGAACAAAAGCTTTCAATGATTCGTCATAGGAACAGTAATTATGTTTGGAGTCTCCGGAGGGTCAAACTTGATCTCCTTGGCATCAATCATGTCTTGGACCTTGTTCTTCAGAGCCCAACAGTTGTTTGTGTCATGCCCTGGGCTACCAAAATGATAAGCACATCTTGCATCCGGGTTGTAGTTAAGAGAAGAAGTCTTAGGGTTCGGATGAGGAGCCTTTAATGTAATAAGCTCTTTCTTCAACATGTGTTGTAGCGCTTGAGCTAGTGACATGTTGAGCTTGGTAAATTGCCTCTTGGGCATATTTGGCTTACTCTGATCAACCCATTGTTTTTGGTAAGGTTGTTGTTGGACCTGTGAGGTAGTAGCAACTTGGAGAGGTCTATTCTTCATCAAACCAAACCTTTGACTTCTCGGAAGTTGATTAATGACTTGGTCCCTAGCCTTGAATGTTTGCTTCATGCTGTTGTATCTGTCTTGATGAAGCTAGTTGATCATGGTTCTCAACTCTTCTTGTTCCCCAGCTAAGCCTTGGATAAGGGCCATCTGCCCCAACATCTGGGTTTTCATGGCACTGAATTCAGCTTGTAGTTGCTCCGGTCGTTCGTCCTTATTGTCTTCAGGACTTTTCTTGACCAAATTCCCCATGAGGAGTGCTCTCAACTCTTCTTGCCCCTTGGATAGGTTTAAGAAGATTTCCCTGAACTGAGTCTCTTGAGTATGAAGATCTTGGTTGTCTTGTTGGAGAGCCATTGCTGAAATAAACAGCGAGAACATGAGAGACCTGTACTGGAAGACCTGTTATGCAATGATATGTATGATATATGTACGCAATGTTTTCAAGGATCTCGCGGGGTAAACAAGAAACTGTTAGAACCTGAATCTGGTAGCTTGATTGAAGGAACTTCATGTTGTTAAGAGTCCTTCTTCAAGAGTCAAGCTCACCATATCGAGTGGGTCATAGCCCCTGACTCAAGTTATCGTGTTTTGATCTCTAGATAACCTTGGCTAGAGGAAAATAAATCCCCTTTGCCCCTTGCTGGACATTTGATTTACCATAACCTGCATCACAAGCCCTTGAGATCCTTGAAATGGTTAAGGAAATGTTAAGGCATGATGTTATGATGTGTATGCTATGCGTTTAAGCAAAAGCGTGAGGTGCTGTAAGTAAACCCTACAATAAATCCAAATTATCGGATAAGGACTGTAAACAAAACCTGCAAGGAACTCATGTTGTCAGATAACAAGAATGTGCAAGTAGTTCAAGTTTGAAGGCACACAAGTCACTCAAACAGCCTTAAGCTTAGGATGGCATGGAGTTTAGGTATTACCCTCTTTCAGTTTTAGTTGGTTCAAAACCTGTCCTATAAATAGTAACCGGGTTCTAAGGAGCTCAATATCATTGGATTGTTTTCTATGTTCATTGTTTTGGTTTAGCCACTGAACTAGCGACCAGAATATTCCAAGAAAACAATCCTCAATAAGTGTAGTATCGAGTATCTACCAACTTCTGACTGCACCAAAGTTGGTCATCTCACTACCCCTAAAAAAGGCCAAGATGGTCAAGTAAGGTTCTAGGTCATTAGTGCTTAGTGACATCACTCAGCGGCCCCATATTCTCTTTGATTGACTCAAAGGCTACCGGTACTCACAAATATGTTGCACTAATATAGCTATTGCTTCAACCGTGTCAGTATACCCCGCACAGTTTCCACAACGTATTGCTATCTATGAATGTTTCCCAAATCCGGGTGGAGGATTTCAAACCCAAACAATAGAACCAAAATTAAAGCATACAAAGCATACAATTGAAAACACAAGTGATCTAATCCTAAGTTACACCTCACTTATAAAAAATTCCCCAGCAGAGTCGCCAGTTCTGTGATCGGTGGGAATGAGAACTGACTGTTTTAGAATGCTGGTTCGCGTTTTGCGTTTGTTTTTGCAAAATGTCGCGGTAAGCAAGAGTCGCCACCGTCTTTTATTTTATCCAACAAGGAAAGGACAAAAGCACAGAAAAATTCCTTTTCGAGATGTTTCTCAGGTTCGGGAGGTAGATTATAGAAAGGGAAGGTGTTAGCACCCTTTCTATCTGTGGTTATCCACGGGCTCTTAGGTACTTGCTCACTATGTTTTCAAAAGTTTGCTTTTCTTTGTGTTTGTGGGTTTGAAAAGAGTTTTTGTTTCGAAGAGAGTGTAAGTGCGAAAAGTTTTGTTTTGTTTTAAAAGGAGCAAGTACTTAAGAACCTCTACCTACTCAAAAAGGAATTAAACTGTGTAAATTTCCTTTAGACAATGCTATCCCACTATTGAGGAGTAGGTAGCACCGTCGTTGGAGTTTTCGGGTCAATTCGATTTAAGGGACGTGTGGCCACTAAAGCAATGTGAGGACGCCTTAGCAGTAACCCTAATGTCTTAGATCATTTTTCCGAGGCAACCGTTTCGAGGGAACTTTGATCTTTGGACAGGAGGGCGACCTCTAAGACTTCCTATACTCAATGACCATGTTCGAGGCAACCAAGTGAGGCGTACCCTAGGAGTAGCATGTGCAAATGTGTCAATTTTCAGTTATATTATCTTTACATGTCATGGTGAGCTACTGTTGATTTTAGTTTAAGATAGATCTTGTTATGCATAGCCTATTATTCATCTAGCAGTCAATGGTTGCGGAAAATAAATTGCGGAAAATAAAGCTAAGCTATTACAAGGCGTCGGGTATATACATCACCAAAAACAAACCCTTAAAATTAAATGCGAAAAAGTAAATAAAAGCGGTAAATAAAATCCTAAGTTAAAGCTATTACATCCTCGGAGCAATTACAATATATGGATCAAAATAATACGCGCGAGAAAATTGAATCGGAGCGTCCTAGGGTTTTGACCCTTTTTCATTAAATAAAGCGTATTTTTGGTCTTTTTTGAATTAAGAATTAAGTCTAAATTAATAATGGAATTAATTAATTAAAAGAAAATATTTTTTGAGTTTTATTTTAATTAAGGAAATAAAATCAGAAATATTAAAAATATAAAAAAACCTAATTCTAAATCAATTTTAATTTATTGCAAAATATATTATCATTAAACCTATTTAAACTAAATTAGTTAATTAATGATTTATTTACAAAAATAAAGTTAATGATGAAAATAATATTTTTGTGATTTCTGGTTTTTTATGAAAAAAGTTAGTTTGTTAATTAATTAGTTAAAGATAATAAAACAAATTAAGTAAAAGAAATATAGAAAAGAAGAAGAATAAACCAAATGGGTTTGGGCTCAGAAGGGAGGTTGATTCAGCAATTTTTTCCAGGGCCGGAACGCTGGCCCTTGTTGACCCTCCAGATTGCCTATGCTTGTATTGACTTGAATCCATGGTGGATCCATGGTTCCGTCCTCTGAATCTAGCTCGAAACCACTTGGTGCGTTAAGATCTGAGGACGTATGGTAGTCCATGCTTGGGATGTTGCGCCTGAATACCTGAAGGAAAAACACAACAAAGTTTTGGGGGACCTGGGATTCGAATCCAGGTCCCAATGGTGCCACCCACTAACGCCTTGCCAGCTGAGCTATTGATGTTTCTTGTTATTGGGATAGACAACAAATATTAAATGAAAAACAAAATGTCAAGCCTGGAAATAATAAAAAAACGCGCTAACATTTTGAATAGACCAATGACGCTAAGACACGCCATCGTCTTCTTCACGAAGGCCTGGTTATTTACCTGCGGATTTCCATCCGCGTGAAGTTTCATGGGACATCTCTGAAACCCATCCTAGGTCACAACAATACAGGTTACGACCATCATTGGATTCGTCTCCCTCCCCTGAATTCGTCCATGGCCATTATTGGCCTTAATTTAACCTGCACGCAGAACGCCTAAAAAACATACACAAGAACCATAGGTTCTGGATAGGGGTTAAAGGTCACGAAAATACAATCAAATAATGCAGTTTGCTTAGGAATTTAATGGTTAATACAAATATGCAAGAAATTTGGCACAAAGATGCATAAAAATTGAGTTACGATTCCATGTGCAGAGCAAGATTCATGGGGGCTTACAGTGCGTTATAGGCAGTGAAAGGCTTGGTTTTTGATTGGTCTCGCTTCAGGAGGTTGCTGGAAAGAGGTCTATGTTGTTCTTTTGGATTGAATTCGCCTCTAAGGTTGTTTTCAATCTCACACTTCTTCAAGGTTTCTTGCAAAGTGGTGTGGCCGTTTCTGCAGAGTTTTTTCTGTGTCTTTTTCCGTGCCTTTTTTGTTTGTGAGCATGAGGTTTATATAGACAAGGAATTTAGGTCAACATTTGTGTATCAAATCTTGGTCCATTATGATGAAGAGATTTGATTTGATTTCTTCATAAATACTTGCTATATTTGATTCAATCACGTTCCAATCTATTTTCATGCGTTATTGCCAGCCTGTTATGAGCTGTTTGGGCCTCTAACATGATGAAAATCGAAAGCTGACTTACAAATCCACTTCCCTTCGATTGACACTCCCCCTGCTTCGATTGCATATTTGCAAGGGACACATGCCATTGTGAACTTTGGGTGAACCTGGACAGGTTAGGATATGTGTTTTTGCTTAGTCATGCCAGCCTACTTCATTCCTTCGAATCTGCCTTATTTGCCAGCTCCAAAGTCCAATTCAAATCTGTTTAGAACATTCCCTATTAGACAACTTCGACCAGCCCTTGGCCTTGTGATGAGTCTAAGTTCTGATTCGAAGTGTTCAGAACTTCCTTCATCAGAGCATCTTAGATTAAGAGAAACTCTGCACTGAAATGTCATTCGAAGGTCATTTCGTTCTGATGTTCTTATTAAGGGAAACTCTGAACTGAAATGCCATTCGAAGGTCATTTCATTCTGATGTTCTCATTAAGGGAAACTCTGAAGTTCCAGTCGAAGGACCTTTTGAAATGCCAATTGAAGAGTACTTGTCCATATACCAATCAAAGGGTACTTGTTAAAATTCCAATCGAAAGACACTGCTATAATACCAATCGAAAGATACTTGTTATCCTGCCAATCGAAGGACACTGTTTCAGTGCCAATCGAAGGACACTTTTATGATGCCAATCGAAAGGTCTTGTTCATGTTAATTGAAGGATCTTGTTCATGCTAATCTAAGGATCCCTTGGCATGCCAATTGAAAGGCTTGGCCCAGGGTGCCAAACGAAGAGGTCTTTCAGAATTCCAATCGAAGGCCTTGACATAATGCCAATCGAAGTGCTTGTCCATACTGCCAATCGAAGTGCTTGTCCATAATGCCAATCAAAGCATTTTTTGGAATGTCAATCGAAGTGCTTATCCATAATTCCAATCGAAGCATTTTTGGAATGTCAATCGAAGGGCTTGTCCATAATGCTAATCGAAGCATTTTTGGAATGTCAATCGAAGGGCTCCTTCAGAATACCAATCGAAGGGTCTTTCAGAAGGCCAATCGAAAGGTACTTAAAGCACCACTCAAAAAATTTCTTTTTCCTTAGGCAAGGGTTTATGATCAACCACGCAGGGGGAAGACTTTGGAAAACATGAGAGGGCAAATTTTGGGGTGCAACAGGGACAAATGACAATATCTATTTTATCAGCTTTGGAGGCCGTAGGAGAAAAACCTAAGCCTTCTCCAAATTTGTTTTCAGGTAATTCCAACACAACACCCCAACTAGTATTTACACCACTTTTTACCACCCGTTGTGCATATTTGTACGAAGAAATTGATGCCTCATTCTTCTTAGTACTTTCATCAGCATTAGACATGTTTGAAACTGAGTGACAACCTCTTCAATGGCATCAATGTAAGATAATGATTAGAGATGACTCCCAATCAAAGCATGCTCTCTGCCTACCATAACAACCTTTTTATTGTTTAAAAATTTCAATTTTTGGTGGTGCATTGAAGTAACAATTGTAAGCAACTTGAATATCCATCACTTAGAATGTTATCTGGAATGAGTGAGAACCAATCTTCATCGGTAAGTCTACTTCACCAATTACCGTCTTCCTTGAGCCATCAAATGCTTTAATAATAACTCCACTACTTCTCATTGGAATGCCTTGGTATGAGAGCCTAGACATTATAGATTTAGGCATGACATTTAGTGATGAATTGGTGTCTACCAACACGTTGGGCAAACCATCTAACATACAATTCATGGAGATGTGCAGCACAAAGTTGTGATTCTTTCCTTCTTCAGGGAGGCCTTCATCACTAAAGCTCAGATTGTTACACACAATGATATTTCCAATTTCCACTGAATCGATAAATTGTTACATCATAGTCAATAAATGCTTGGTCTATCACTTTAATTAGCACTTCTCTATTGGTGTCAGAATTCATCAACAAAGAGAGTACAGAGATCTTAGAAGGTGTCTGCAACAACTGATCTGTCACCTTGTATTCATTTTTCTTAATCAATTTTAGGACTTCATCAGTATCATCACTTAAACGGGTTTTGTTGGTTTGTCCATTCTATATCCAAGGATTAGGAATCACAATAGAAGATTCAATCAGGACACTCCCAACTTTCTTTGGAGGTACAGCAGAGAACACACAATTGTTGCGTGTCAGACCACTAACATCAGCTATGTTAACGACAGAAAAGGGAGATGGAAAAGGAACCTCTTTTCAACTTCCAATCATAGTAGCATTGTATTTGTACGTCACTGCCTTATTAGAGTCATAGTGAGTAGGTCCAAGAAAGTAAACAACCATAAGAGAAACGAGAGTTCTTTGACTGCTCTATGTTACTTCCAAAGGCACCAGTATGTTAAAATGAGGTACTATGACATTCACTTCGGCGTCCATATCTCTTCCCTCGTAAACAAGGATGTCGAGTAGGCTAAATCACTAGGATTTCTCCCTGTGGACTTGTGTTGTCAGCAAGGCGTAGTTGCACTTGGTTCCTTACTTGCATTTGGATGGTTGGCGGGTTCATGACGCCATTTAGGCAATGTCATGGCGATAACTCGCAACTGACGAAATTTCACATGGGACTTATCGGTTTCATCTAGCGGTGTGCTTGTGCAAGTCTCTAGACACGATACACATGGACTAACTCAACGAGGGTGTAGGAAAGGTGGGCCTATGTAGGCGGGTAGAACTTACTTTCGGATTTCTTGTATATAGGTATAAGTTTGCATATTTATTGTTTTGACTATGTGTTGATTTTATCTCATTTGAATGTCAAGGGGTTACCAATGGAGATGTTTCCCGTTTGCGTACTTCTACCATACCGTGGGGGAAAACCCCGGATCCGCGACAGATTCATCTTGTTGTATGAACCCTGTAGAATTGAGTGAACCCTTAAGATAGGGAGACTCATTGAGATTTAGTAATCTCACCCCATTCCAATTATTATTTACAGGTAGTTCGAGGCAGGATCATGGCAAGGGTAAGATGATTTAGCTTGTTGGCGATGTTTCTTAGAAACATTTTGTTCTTCCATATCTTTCATCTTTTTGTACTACGGACTTATGTATTAGTATCTTTGGGATTCGTATTATTTTGGCCATGACAATTTTGGAAAGTCTAAATTCGTATAAAGATAATCCTCGATTGACAACATGGGTATAACTGACTCTTATACTTTTGGCACAGAATTAAGTGACATTTTCTCCTTTCTCTTTATATCAGCAAGAACGGCTATTGCTCCTTTTTTAAACAGACCTAGGCCTTTCAATGTCTGGAGATCTTCTCTCAGGCCTTTCACATTTTAGGCTCCAATCATGACAAAAATCAATCAACCCCTTTTGAACCCATTTTTCATGTATCTCTACGGGAGTTACACTGTTGAGATCTTCAATTGTAGGTTCTTCAGAATAGCTTCTGATCATATTCACTCTGTCAACATTCTTGTTTCTTAAAACTTGAAAGGTGCCTTTATCTAGCAAGCGTTGGAGGCCTTTCTTCACAAAATAGCTTCCATGAGAGTCTCTACAACAGATCTGACAAGAACCGCAGTTATTTTGTTCTTTACCAATCATTCTGCAGAAGGTAGCATGCATTTGCACCAAATCGCCTCTCAACAGATAGGTATAAAAATACAGTACTTACCAGAACATCCATAAACCATATTTATAACGTGTTATCCATGATTAGGTAGTGGATTAGCTTGTACATTCGAACCTCTCTAAATGATAAGAGACCACTTCTGACCAATTTCTGGATTTCAATCTTCAATGGGAAACAATTTTCAGTACTATAACCTGGAGCTCATAGGTGAAAGTCACAGTGGGCATCTTCCTTATACCAGTACGGAATATCTTTTGGTATAGCAGGAAGTTCCATTGTTTAAACTAGATTCTTTTGTAGTAAATGGCCACGACTTTGTGAGTCTTAAAGAATCTAGACCGCAAGTATACAGTCCTATCGCGTGTAGCTTTAAAGATTATCAAATCCCAAGGGACTAAATGTCGAACTACTGTTATCTTAGGTTACTACATAAATCTAAGGCTAATAGTGTAATTAATAGGGGGTTTAGGGAACCTAAGTGATTATAATCTAGTTTAGATTCAAGGGAGAATATCGGTAAGTAATGGTCGAACTTCGAGGATTTAGCAACTCATTAACCTAGCTCGAATTAACAAAATAGTTTTCGGTAGGAAGCATTTGTTTGAAAACCCTCTTCTTACACTCTCGTTTTTATTGATTCAGATCCTACGATCAAACCTAAGTGAGTGCTCTCATTGTTTCAATTAGCGTTTAAAAATAGTTTTTGGAAACAAACAAAACCTAATCAACTTAAAAATGCTCTCGCTGTATTTTAAGTTGATGCACAATTACTACTGCCCAGTTATTATCTCAAACTCTCGTTTTATTGATACTAACCTCTATCTATATTTTACTTTTGTAACAAAACAATTAACATTTAAAACTAGTAATTGAAACCATAAAATTATTCGTTCTTTGTAAGGAACTGATCAATTGGCATTGCTGAAACCCCGTTGGTTATATGACCTTACATACCGATAAATAAATTTAGCCTAGCATATTAAACGACACAATAACAGTGCAACATAAATAATTATCATCAAACAATTTAAATAAACAAAACATTACGGACAATCTTGGCATAAATAAATAAAGTACTTAAATTAAACCTGAAAATATTGCAGCGGAATAATTGTCTGATGTCGGATGTCTCCCACATCGGTAAAGAAAATAATGCGGAGAATATTTTTGGCAGAGTAATAGTAAAAACAAGGAGAAAAAAAGCGTGTTTAAAATGGATATTTAAGGTGCTATTTATAGCCTTGGGACGCGTGGGAGTTAAGATATTTTCTCCTCCGGAATTGACGCAGTGTAACGGTTGTTACACTCCTTCATTTGAGGGAGGGCTGGCGTGGCAGGGTGTAATGGTCGTTACACTCCTGCTTTTGAGGAAGGCTTACGTGGTGGGGTGTAATGGTCGTTACACTCCTTTGGGCCAATGTGTAACGGTCGTTACACTCCCTTAGTGGATTGGGTCAATGCTTCTTTCTTGGGCTTTTTGCTTTTAGTGCACCATATTCTACCACACACCCCTCAATGCATAATTGCTCTTGATTAGCTTGACTTTTCTTGACTTTCTTCGCACATGCCTTGCAAACATTAAATTCCTGAGAACATAGAAAATACCAGCATAATACGAATAAAGAGTAATTTAATTAATTAAAATGCAGATAAAATTTATGTAAAATGATCCAAATATTTGATACATTTCCGGATTATCAAACTCCCCTACACTTGAAACTTTTCTTGTCCTCAAGAAAAATAGAGTAAAAATTGTTTAACGCATGGTCACCAATATAATCGCATGACACGACTCGAATCATACGTGGTTGAGGGGCGTTACATTAGAAAGACGGAACTAGGCTCTGACACTAATGATACATAAATGACACAAAACCACATGGTCAAAATCCTCTATCCTATTGCAAATTAGTCTGAATTATGATATCATAGCTCAACCTAATTCTTTTCGTTTGAAATCAACCGCTTTCATTCTAGCGCAATCACATTAAGCCTTTTATCTTTCGTACGCACATAGTAGAGTAGTCGGTTAGAGATTCTGGTCTCTTTTGCACAGGTTTCTAGTACACAAGTTGGTAACCCTTTTTCTTTCCCAAATTATAAGTCTCGGGGGATCGAACTATAGTTCACCCTACCAAGTTCAGCACCAGATACCATTGAACAGACTTACAACTGGTTGTTACATCAATTTTTGTAGGTACTGCGACTGTTAGATTAAAGGACTTGGAGAGGTTCACCTAACTTAATTAGCGCATTCCCTATTATATCTTGATGCTTAGCATTTTTTATTATTTACTTATTAGTACCAATCACTTATATTCATTGGCTCCCTACGTAGTTTGTGGATAAGACGGTGCTGACTGCTAGTATAAACTACTCAGGGCTGATCCAAAACTAAAATTTAAGGCTTTGGTATCATAACCACTCAAACTGATTTGCATAATCTGGAAGATTTAGGTGCCAAGGCGGTATTATTTTTGTCGACTCTTTTTCAAAAAAATATAACGTAGCCTAATTGCGAACAACCTATATACTTTTTGAATGTACCGAGCTAATGCGTCGAGTAAAAAAAACTTTTTATGGTTCAAGAAAAGTGTTGAAGTAAGAATAACTTACGGAAATGGTTTTTTATTTATTGAATGGAAAGGGAAATAACAAAAATTTAAATAACTTACTAGGAAAATGGAAAAGCATAACATAGGTAACATATGTTTCCTCCCCTACACTTGAACTGAGCATTATCCTCAATACGACAAATAAAGTGAGAAAAGAAAACGAACAGGAAACTTAAGAAATAATAAATAAAAAATGCAAGGAAAAAGGAAAACAAAGATCACTCCTCATTGTTGTCTCTAACGTTTCTGCTACTGGATGCTTCACCTTGTGCCCTTCCTCCTCATGTTCTTACTCCACGTCTTCTGGGTCTAGGAGGTTCTTCGCCAGTGTTGTAAACATAAGCATGCAGGCCTTCAACACGGAATGAAAAGTGCCACATTTCATCGGTCAGGTTAGAAATGTCGTGATGGTTCCAATAAGCGTTATTGTGTTGATCGCGCTGCAGCTCTTGCATCATTTGCATTAGTTCTTGTTGACGCTGATCTTGAAGTAAAAGCGATGCATAGATAGCTTCAATGGTGGCTGGATAAGGATCATTTCCTTCTTGTTCTTGTTGTGGCACTTGTTAATTCATTTCTGGTACAACATTTTCTACACCTGCTTGATTTTCCTGCATGTGCTCTCCAGGGGTTGGTTCCTGTAAATCATAAATCCAATTTGCGGCGATGTTGATTCTTGTTACATTTGGATTCGGCAGAATAATACTTGGGACGACCTTATGCTGCACCATCAGGTTGTACCTTCCATCCCTTCTTGCTCTGACAAGATGACCAAAATGGAAATACTCAATATCGAGAAACTCAGCCTGCCAAAAAGGTAGTTAATCCAACCTGTTTTGCAAATTCAAATAGTTGGCAATAGCGGTGACTATACCTCCTATACAGAAAGGTGATGCGCTTGCACTCCTTGATAACAAATACTGGATGTGGTTGAGGAGGAATGGCACAACATTAATTCTAAGATCGGGATAAAGGGCGTAGTTCAGAAAATACATTTCCCTAGTGTTATACCCCAAAATTTTCCCTCCCATATTTCTCAAGACATGTCAAGAGTGATCTCCAAGTTGTTCAAGATTGCTCAAGAGTTGGACAGTCAAATCACCTCCTAAGGCAGTCAAGTCAAAATTAGGGTTTTGTGTTGCATCAAGTTCCTTACATCCATATGACCTAAAGTGATCTCCAATGTCCTAATATGTTCTCAAGTTCATCCATGTCAAATTTCAAGCCTTGCAGAGAAAGTTTGGTCAGTCATTTGCTCAAAAGGTCCAAAAATCGACTATGCTAGGGTAAAAGTCAACTGTGACCTAAGTACAGTCAAACCTCAAGATTTTTTGTCAACATTCTCATTTTTAAGGATAATTCATCATTTTATCAAGGTTTGATCATGATTCATCAATGATTGCTCAAGATTCATCAAGATTCAAAAATTGCTAAATTAGGGTTTTGTAGGAAAAGTCAACTCAACTTTGACCAAGCATAACTTTCTTATACTTTATGAGAAATGACCCATACAAAGCTCATTTTGAATAGGATGAAATTTCATACAATCCATCTTCACACCCCAAGATCAAGAAATGCTCACAAAAAGTTACAAATTTGGACATTATAGGTCATTTTTGAAAGTCAACAAAAACACCTTTTTTTCCAAAGCTCATAACTTGAGCATGGAATATAAAACTGAGATGAGACGAAAAAGGTCGGTTAGAGGACATCTCAAGGTTTCTAAAAAGTCCAAGAACACTTCCAAAGGTTCACAATTGAAGAAGTTATGCATTGTTGAAGTTGGGCATTTTTCCAAAATTGCCAAAAGTCAACTATCCTCAAAACTCCAATTTTTGACAAAAGGGCCCACTTTTTTCCACTTGATATGGTCTTGTCATGCCACACACGTGTCCCATCTTTAATTTTATGGCCATTCATTTATTTTTCTATTTTATTTAATTTTTATTAATTTAATTCATTTTAAATCAATATTAAATCAAATAAAATCTAAAAATTGATGTAATGAGATTCTTGTGGTCATTGCAGCTTTCAATTATCACGATTCATCAAATAAAATTCGTATCAAGCCTTTTTATGCATAAAAAATTAGATTTGATACAAATATGGAAACTTGATAATGGAAGATCAAATCACATCTCAATTCTTCAATGCTCATGGATTAAGGCCCAAGTTTTGACCTAAATACATTCCCTTATACACACACAAGTGAGGCAGATCAAGAACACGCCCTAAGGACTGCAGAAACGGCCAACTCAGAATTGAAAAAAAGTGTGAAAAGTGAGAGATCGAATTCTTGTTTGGAGGCGTTTTCAAGACAAAATCTTCACATAGTTCTCTTGCTGGCAACCTCCTGAAGCTGTAGCAATCAAGACCAAGTCCTAAAACCTCCTACCTCGCGTTGTAAGGCATCACGAATACACCCCTGTACATGAAAACATAACTCATCATTCTTGCATCTTTTTGACCAAACATTAGCATATTCTTGTTCCTTAGGTGATTTCTAAGCGTTTTGTAATACTCAATTTCATTCTCATGGCCTATACTGTAACATCTGAATCTAGGGTTTTCTTATTTTGTTTTTAGGCATTCTTGACACAGGTACAATCAAGGCAAACCATGGCCATATTCGTGCTCAGGGAAGGGAGACGATCACATTTGTACCCTTAACTTGCGTTTACATGGCCTGGGAAGGATTTTTGAAACATCCCACGAACTTTCCTGCGGATTAAAATCCGCAGGTAAATAACCAAGGATATTTGGAGAAGATGATAACGTGGATGGGTTTCATTGGCCAGTTTAAATGTTTTTAGCGCGTTTTTTATTCCATCATTGTTAATTGTTTTCATATATTATATTTATTGTGTATCCCATTAACAATAAAGCAGCATGGTTGAGTTGGCAAGGGAGGCGTGTCAATGAGCATTGGGACCTGGGTTTGAATCCCAGGTCCCCCAAAACCTTTGTATTATTTTGTTACAGGAAATCCAATGCAAAACTTCAGGCGTGGACCATCATGTTCCTCATCCCATCAAACGCCAAGTGGTCCACCAGTCAAATCCAATGGCTTAGGCTGGACATTCACCATACACTTTGGTCAACAGGGACCTATGGAATCACAAAAGTCAAAACAGGCTGGCATAATTGGGCCTGGGAATTTTCCAGATTCACCTCCTTTTTGGGCCCAGCACCCCCTTGGTTATTTCTTTTCATATTTCATTCATTTTATTATTTAATTGTTTTTATTATTATTATTAAAAAAATTAACCAATTAACATTTTTTCTTAAAATCAGAAAACCCAAAAAAATAATATTTTTATTAATTTCACTATTTCATTATTTTTGTAAATAAACTTTAATTAATTAATTTAGTTTTTAATTAGTTACAATTTTAATATCTTTTGCAATAAATTAAAATTAATATAGAATTGGGGTTTTTAATAACTTTTAATCATTCTTATTTTATTTCCCTATTTATAAATCAAAAAAACCAAAAAATATTTTTATTTAATTAATTCAATTATTAACTTAATATTAATTTCCATTTAATTCAAAAATAACAAAAAAAATCTCTTTCTTTAATAAAAAGGGTTAAAACTCTAAAAACATTCTGATTTAATTTTCTCGCACGCGTATTATTTTTTATCCATATTTCAATAATGTAATTACTTCGGGAATGTAATAGTTTTTTTTAGGACTTTATTTATTTATCGCTTTTATTTACTTTCCGCAATTTAATTTTAAAGGGTTTGTTTTTTGGCGATGTAAATACCCGACGCCTTGTAATAGCTTAGATTTAATTTTCCGCAATTTAATTTCTGCAATATATTAACTGTTAGATGTTTGTTAATAGGCAATGCATGACAAGACCTAACCTAAAATCAACATAGCTCACCCATTAACATGTACAGATAAAATTAACCGAATTAATACACCTGCACATGCCACTCTTAGGGTACACCTCACTTGATTGCCTTGAACGTGGTCATTGAGTATAGGAAGTTTTAGAGGTCGCCCTCTTGTCCAAAGATCATAAGTTGCCTCGAAACGGTTGCCTCGGATAAAATGATCTAAGACATTAGGGTTACCGCTAAGGCATCCTAACATTGCTTTAGTGACCACACGTCCCTTAATCGACTTGACCCGAAAACTCCAACGACGATGCTACCTACTCCTCAATAGTGGGATAGCATTGTCTAAAGGACACTTGTACAGATTAATTCTTTTTTGAGTAGGTAAATGGTTTTTAAGTACTTGCTCCTTTTAAAACAAAACAAAACTTTTCGCACTTACACTCCTTTCAAACAAAAAACTCTTTTCAAACCCACAAACACAAAGAAAAGAAAACTTTTGAAAAGACAATGAGCAAGTACCTAAGAGCCCGTGGATAACCACGGATAGAAAGGGTGCTAACACCTTCCCTTTCTATAATCTACCTCCCGAACCCGAGAAATATCTCAAAAAGGAATTTTTCTGTGCTTTCTTCCTTTCCTTGTTGGATAAAATAAAAGACGGTGGCGACTCTTGCTTACCGCGACATTTTGCGAAAACAAACGCAAACACGACCCAGCATTCCAAAACAGTCAGTTCTCTTTCCCACCAATCACAGAACTGGCGACTCTGTTGGGGATACTTATAAGTGAGGTGTACCTTAGGATTAGATCACTGTTGTTTTCAATTGTATGCTTTGTATGCTTTAATTTTGTGGGCTTGTATCAGAGTTCTATAGATCCTAACCCAGGTCTAGGGATACCCTTTAGGTAAGTAGCAATAAACTGTGAGGGATCTGTACAGCGTAGACCGATACAGATGAAGCAGTAGCTATGTTGGTGTGACACTTTAGTCTGTACCGATATCCCTTGTGTTGGAACGGGGAGAATATGGGTCTTCTAAGGGGTCATTAAGCACCAACTGACCTTAGAACCTTAAATTGACCAACTTGGCTATAGAACAGTAGCAGTATGCTACACTCATTGAGACTAAACTCTCGCGATGATTCCGGCCGCAAGAAAAGGTTGCTAAACTGGAATTATGACCGATTGAGGGTAGTCAGTGATATTGAGATCCTCTAGAACCTGGTTACTATTTTTAGGACGGGTTTAAACCAACTCAACTGAAAGAGGGTAGTACCTAAGCTCCATGCCAGCCTGAAATCTAAGGGCTCTCAGTGTGACTTGTGTGCCTTTACCATATTTGCTTTTTGTGGATATTTGTGGTGTGCCTTTATCATGACATCATGACATCATAACATTGCATACATCTTGCATAAGGACTAACCTATTTCAAAGACAGGAGGGTTTCATCTTTGCTCTGTTTTATAGATCATCATGATGCCCATGCGTAAGAATACTATCCGGATCAACTTTGTCCAAGTCCCTACCTTGCTTAAAGAGTTGGTTTCCAAGATGCCTGTCACTACTTCCTTCATCAGGAGGCATGGTTCTCTCCTCAGTTTGGTCACCTCCAAATTGGACGAACAAATGATGAGTGTCCTGGTCCAGTTTTATGATCTGCTGTACAATTGCTTCACTTTTCAATACTATCAGTTGGTTCCTACCCTAGAAGAGTTCTCTGAGCTGCTCGGTATCTCTGTTCTAGAGCAGACCCCGTTTACTGGTTGGGAAAAGACTCTTAGGCCTGAAGAGATTGTTGCAGCCCTTCATTTGACCAAAGAGGAGGTAATGGCTAACTGGGAGACTAGAAGTGGGGCTAAGGGTTTTCTGACTAAGTTCTTGGTGGGCAAGGCTAACTACTTCTGGGATAGCCTAGACTTTAAGGCCTTTGAGGACATTTTGGCTCTTCTGATTATGGTCTGGTATTGTTTCCGAATCCTGACACTTTTGTTGATATTAATGCCATAAAGATCTTCATCTCTCAGAACCCTGTACCCACTCTCTCGGGTGACATTCTCCATCAGCTCTATGCTCGTACTGCCCGAAAGCGGGGAACCTTGATGTGTTGTGCTCCTTTATTGTCAAGGTGGTTTATTTCGCACCTCCCTAAGTCAGTATTGAAGAACAAAGAAGGAATGGGTTGGGCTTATAGGGTGATGTCTTTTTCTCATAATGACATTATCTGGACTCTCAAAGGTATGGATGAGGTGACTGTCATTGATCGCTGTGGAGAGTATCCTAATGTTCCATTGATAGGAACCCATGGAGGAATTTCTTACAACCTGTGCTTAGCTCTCCGTCAGTTTGGAAGGGCCAGAAGAGAAGGACCTCATGAGATGTTGATGCCTCATATCATCTTTGATTTTCAGGGAGATAGCGACGAGCAACATCGTAGATTCATAAGGACTTGGGACAGAGTTCACCAATCAGATCCACATGAGTTGGGACCAAAGACTTCTCTTCCAATGGAGCCATATCTCAGATGGGTCCGTATCCGTGCCCAGAAGCTAGGTATGCCATATGAAGCTGTCCGGCCTGTCACTCTTGAAGTTGATAATGAAGAAGGGATTCTTCCAACCATTCTCCATCCTTATATGGCCACTGACATTGGGGACCTGAAGAGGTCTTGGATGCAGTTGAGGGATGACCGGGATTCTTACCGAGAGAAGTTCAACGAGCAAGAGCAAAAGAAGAGACCATGGGAGCATTGATGGACCTTTGATGATTTCCTTTACAGTTTTTATTTACTTTTCAGTATTTCCATTCTTGTAACGCCTTAAGGGCAATTTGTTGAACAATTTAAATTTAGAAGTTTAAATCTAATAAAGTGTGTTTCCTTTCTTGTTTACAAATTTGAATCCCGATTGTCTTTGAAATCATAAATCATACGCATTTCATCCCATGCACTTCATAAACAGGTACCCTTTACAGGTCTCTTATCTTCTTCGCTGTTTATTTCAGCAATCATCATGTCTACTGAACCTTCAACTGAGCAAGCTATCAAGGCCCTCCAGGCCCAGAATGCCCAATTTCAGGAGCTGTTCATGAATCTAGCTAAAGGTCAGCAGGACCTGAAGACTTTGATTCTGAAAGAGAAGAAGAAGAAGAAGAAGAAGAAGAGGACCATCCTGTTCAACGCTGGACGCAGGTTTGGAAACGGGCTACAAAATGAAGTTGATCTGACCACCTCATTTGGAGGGAAAGATAGTTCACAAGAAAGGAGGACTCCTAGCCTTGTGATCTCCGACAACGAGACAGACTACGATGAAGAACAGTATCCTCCTGCTGAGGATAAGTACAAACAACTGGAAGACCGTTTGAGCACTATAGAAATTCAGAAGGTTCCCGGTCTGGACTTCGGAGATCTAGGTCTATCATCTGGGGTGGTGATTCCCCATAAATTCAAGGCACCTGCCTTTGCCAAGTATGACGGAGTTTCCTGTCCGAAGTTGCACCTCTGGTCATATGTGAGGAAGGTCCAGCCTTACACTGCTGATAAAAACTTATGGATCCATTTCTTTCAAGACAGTCTCTCAGGGACTCAACTTGAGTGGTTCTATCAGTTGGACGGAGCCAGTATCCGCAGCTGGGAAGATTTGGCTACTGCATTCTATAGGCAGTATCAGTATAACTCCGACCTTGCTCATACGTGTACCCAACTCCAGGGTATGTCAATGGGAACGGGTGAAGGATTTAAAGATTATGCCCAGAAGTGGAGGGACCTCATCGGTAGGGTGCATCAACCCTTGGCTGATCGGGAGCTTGTTGACATGTTTCTGGGGACCCTGTCTGGTCCATTTTTCAACCACTTGATTGGAAGCTCTTCATTTGGGTTTACAGATCTTATTTTGACTGGTGAGAGGATTGAAGCTGGCATTAAGGCTGGAAAGATACAGAAGGGTGCCTCATCGAGCGCCGAGAAGAAGCCGTTTAAGAAAGAGTCCAGTGATGTCTACAGTGTAAGAAGACAGAGCAGACCAGAACACCGCCAAGCTGTCAATGCGTTTGTTATTTCAAAACCTGCTGGTACTCCTCAGTACAACAATCAACAAAAGGATGAGAGACCTAATAGGCAATTCACTCGTCTCAGCATGACCTTATCTCAGATTCTGCCACAATTGCTAAAGACTAGTCTGGTGACTCTAAGGGAACCCCCAAAGAATTCAAATACAACGTCACCAAGGTATAACCCTAATGCCCATTGCGCTTATCACTCCGATAGCCTGGGGCATAATACAGATGATTGTTGGGCATTAAAGAACAAGATACAAGACTTAATTGATGCAAAGGAGATTGAATTCGAGGCGCACGAGAGGCCTAATGTTGTGACTTCTCCCATGCCCAAACATGGAGTGAATGTTGTAGAGGAAGACTTGTTTGTAGTTTCTCTGGATGAAATTGTTACCCCTCTGTTGGCTGTCAAGAAGAACCTGTTACTAGCCAGTTTATTTCCGGGCTGTGACAAAGGTTGCCATATGTGTTCTGTTTTACCTACCGGTTGCCCATTCCTGAAGTCAGGTATCCAAAACCTGATGGATAGTAAGGAAATCCTATTTGAGAAGACTGTTGTTCCTTCCATTCCTACTGAAGAAGTTGCCATCATTACCATTTTCGACAATTCTTCCAAGGCTCCCTCGAGGAAGCCTGTTAGAGTTACATCTGTTCCGAAAATCGCACCTGTGATTATCACTGTTCTGGGGCCCATCCCCTACACCTCCGATAAAGTTGTCCCTTGGAACTATGAGGCTGATGTTTATGTTCTTGGAGTTAAGCAAGAGTTGGATGCTGATACTGGTATCAACAACATTACTGGACCTGCTAAAGTCACCCGCAGCGGCAGACTTTTCTCACCTGATATTGTTCCACCAACTGTCTGAAGACCTGTCGTTATTACACCTGCAAGTGTACCCACCACTATTTCTGATCAAGTTCCTATCCTTACCCCTGTTGCCGAGTCATCTGACGCTCGAGGCAAAGGGATCGCCATTGATGTGCCTGCCCAGATGGAGGCACCGAAGACAATTACTGTTGAAGCTTCCAAGTAGGAGATGGAAGAGATTCTGAAGATTATTAAGAAGAGTTATTACAACGTGGTTGAGCAACTGGGGCAAACCCCATCTAAGATTTCTATGTTGTCACTATTGCTTTGCTCATAGGCCCATGCCAAGGCTCTGATTACCTTCCTGAAGACTGCCCACGTGCCACAAGAGACATCAGCTGATCAGTTTACCGATTGTGTGGCCAATTTAACTGCTGATAATGGCTTGGGTTTCTCCGATGCCGATTTAACTGCCAAGGGGAAAAATCATAACGATGCCCTGCATGTCTCTATTGAATGCAGGGGCACTACTCTTGCACATGTATTGGTTGATATTGGTTCTTCATTGAACGTCTTGCCCAAGAAAGCTCTAGACCGGTTGGATTGCAAAGGGTTAGAGCTAAAACTAAGTAACATCGTTGTCAGGGCCTTTGATGGGTCTAAAAGGATGGTGCAGGGTGAAGTTGATATTCCAATTAAAGTTAGTTCTCAGGTCTTCAATTCTATGTTCTATGTGATGAACATTCGGCCATCCTACTCTTATTTACTGGGTCGTCCATGGATCCACAAAGTTGGGGCCGTAACCTCAACGCTCCACCAGAAGTTGAAGTACTTGGTCAAAGGGAAGATTGTGATAGTACAAGGGGAGGAAGAGTACATGGTCAGCAACCTCAACTCGTTCAGATACGTAGATATGGATGGGGAGTTCATTGAGACCCCATTCCAGCACTTTGAAGAGGTTCCCCAGACACTGGCATCAGCTGAGACTGTGGTTGAGGATGCTCCTATGAAAATGGCTTCCTTAAAAGATGCCCGGGCTGTTATTGAGAAGGGTGAGTGTGCAAATTGGGGCCGACTCCCTGATTTTACGCAGAAGACTAATAAGTTTAGTTTGGGTTTCACTGTAGAAGCTCAAAGGGTTGTTCGAAGTGCAAGGATCGGAAGACCTCCTGTGTTCATCAGCAACTCGGGAGTAAATGCCATAGAAGATGATGTGGAAGAGTCTGAATTCGACAGTTGGATCTATCCTACGACCGACGGTGGACCAAGCAACTGGACAGCAAAGGACTTCATCCCTATTACTTTTGTTACCCAGTAATGAAACTTTTTGTTTTGGATTTGTAATAGACAATGTTTTGAAACTTTATGGCCCGATGTCTTACCCGGGGCACCATGGCTTCATTTGTGAGGGCTTTTGTGTGTCATTTTCATATGTCATTAATAAAAGCATTGGACGTTCTTGCATTTCAAATCTTGCGCTACTTGTTTTTCTTTATTATATATTGCAAAACAACTATTTTACACACACTCACATATACAAGTCCACATCCACTCTGGATCTCACTGGTAACGGCTCTACTACTGCCAGTTATGACTTTGAAAATCCGATCGACTTAGCCGAAGACGAAGGTGAAGATGATTGTGAAGTGCCTGGTGAACTTGCAAGACTGCTACTCCAGGAAGAGAGGGCTATTCAGCCACATGAAGAGCCAGTGGAAACAGTGAATCTGGGTACTGAGACAGACAAAAAGGAAGTCAAGATCGGTGCAAATCTGGAGCTTAGTGTGAAACAATAGTTGATTCAGATGTTGTGTGACTATGTTGAGATCTTTGCCTGGTCCTACGAAGATATGCCTGGGTTAGATACTGACATTGTAGTTCATCGCCTTCCTACTAAGGAAGACTGTCCTCCATTGAAACAGAAGGTTCGCCGTATGCGCCCAGAGATGTCCGAGAAAATCAAGGCTGAGGTTATGAAACAATTCGACGCCGGTTTTCTAGCAGTTACTTCTTACCCTCAGTGGGTTGCCAACGTGGTTCCAGTGCCAAAGAAAGATGGTAAGGTCTGAATGTGTGTTGACTACAGGGATCTGAACAGGACAAGCCCCAAGGATGACTTCCCTCTACCTCATATCGACGTCCTGGTCGACAATACTGCTCAGCACAAGGTATTCTCCTTTATGGACGGTTTCTCCGGTTATAATCAGATAAAGATGGCTCCCGAAGACATGGAAAAGACCACCTTTGTTACTCAGTGGGGTACCTTTTGCTACAAGGTCATGCCTTTTGGACTGAAGAATGCTGGGGCAACATATCAGCGTGCCATGGTTGCTTTGTTTCATGACATGATCCATCATGAGATTGAAGTATACGTCGACGATATGATTGCAAGGTCCCAGACTGAGGAAGAACATCTTAACCATCTGCAGAAGCTGTTTAATAGGCTGAAGTTATACAAGCTGAGATTGAACCCGAATAAGTGCACCTTCGGGGTGAGGTCTGGTAAGCTACTAGGTTTTATTGTAAGCGACAAAGGTATTCAAGTTGACCCTGCCAAGGTGAAAGCTATACAAGAGATGCCAGCTCCCAAGACAGAGAAGGAAGTCAGAGGCTTTCTGGGACGTCTGAACTATATTGCCCGATTCATCTCACACCTAACTGCTACTTGTGAGCCAATCTTTAAGCTGTTGAAGAAAGATCAAGTGGTACGTTGGAATGATGAATGCCAAGCCGCTTTCGAAAGAATCAAAGAGTATCTCCAAGAGCCACCCATCCTGATACCACCAGTTGAAGGGAGACCTTTGATCTTATACTTGACAGTGCTCGATAACTCAATGGGGTGTGTGTTGGGTCAACATGACGAGTCTGGCCGAAAAGAGCACGCTATTTATTACCTTAGCAAAAAGTTTACCGACTGTGAGACCCGATACTCACTGCTCGAGAAAACTTGTTGCGCTTTGGCATGGGCTGCTCGCCGGCTGAGACAGTATATGTTGACTCGCACTACTCTGTTGATTTCAAAGATGGATCCAATCAAGTATATCTTCGAGAAGCCTGCCTTGTCTGGAAGAATAGAAAGATGGCAGATGATCTTGACTGAGTATGACATCCAGTACACAACTCAAAAAGCAATCAAGGGAAGTGTATTGGCAGACCATTTGGCACACCAGGCAGTGGATGATTACCAGTCTATGAACTTTGAATTTACGGACGAGAATATCATATTGATAACTGATTGTGAGACACCTGGACCGGATGAAGGACCTGAGGAAGGATCCCAATGGTCTATGTACTTTGATGGAGCTTCGAACGCTTTGGGTAATGGCATTGGTGTTGTGATCATATCTCCTAAAGGCTCTCATACTCCGTTCACTGCCCGACTATGTTTCAACTGCACCAACAACATGAAGGAGTATGAAGTGTGCATCATGGGTCTTCGAGCTGCAATTGACCTAAGGATTAAGTTTCTGAGTGTCTTCGGAGATTCCGCTCTCGTGATCAGTCAGATCAAAGGCGAGTGGGATACGAAACACCCAAATCTTATTCCTTATAAGGAGTATGTGTTGACATTGCTTCCCCATTTTGAGGAGATAACTTTTGAACACTTCCCAAGAGAGGAGAATCAGTTGGCGGACGCGCTGGCTAAGATGTCTTCTATGTTCAAACTCAATTGGGACAACGATGCTCCCCGGATCATCATTGAAAGATTGGACGAACCTGCACATCCCTGTGATCTTGAGACTGAAGAGGTAACAGAAAAGCCTTGGTATCATGAGTTGAAGAGGTACCTTGAAGCTCAGGAATACCCCGAGGGTGCATCTATTAATGACAAGAAGTTTCTGAGGAGGTTCGCGGCGAAGTTCTTCATAAGCAATGGCATCCTTTACAAGCGTAACCATGATTCAACCTTGTTGCGTTGTATGGATAAGAATGAAGCAGAAAGGATCATGGAAGATCTACATGAAGGTACTTTCGGAACTCATTCCAGTGGACATACCATGGCAAAGAAAATCCTCCGTGCAGGATATTACTGGTCCACGATGGAAGCCGACTGTTATCAGCATTCTCGAACATGTCACAAGTGCCAGGTCTATGCTGATAAGGTGCACATACCTCCAGTTCCTCTGAACGTCTTGACAGCGCCTTGGTCTTTTGCAATGTGGGGCATTGATATGATCGGCGAGATCAGACCTACAGCATCCAACGGGCATCGTTTCATCCTGGTAGCGATTGATTATTTTACGAAGTGGGTTGAAGAAGCTTTCTTTGCTACCGTAACCAAGAACGTCGTGGCATGGTTCATTCGGCACAATTTGATCTGCCGATACGGTGTACCAGAGAGGATCATTACGGACAACGGTACCAATCTTAATAACAAGATGATCACTGAGCTCTGCGAGCAATTCAAGATACAACATCATAACTATTCTCCCTACCGGCCGAAGATGAATGGGGCTATAGAAGCGGCTAATAAGAACATTAAGAAGATTGTGCAGAAGATGACAGTGACATACAAAGATTGGCATGAGATGCTACCATTTGCTCTTCATGGGTACCGCACCTCAACACGGACGTCAACAGGGGAAACACCATATTCCTTAGTATATGGCATGGAGGCAGTCTTGCCTATTGAAGTTCAGATACCCTCTCTTCGGATCATGAAGGATGCAGGTTTGAGCGAAGGTGACTGGATTCAGACTCGGCTAGATCAGCTAAACTTAATTGACGAAAAGAGACTTACTGTTATTTGTCATGGTCAGACGTACCAAAAACGAATGATCAAGGCATTTAACAAGAAAGTCAGACGACAAGAGTATCAAGTTGGGGACCTGGTAATCAAGCGCATTATCTTACCTCAAGGTGATCCCAGGGGCAAATGGACCCCTACTTACGAAGGGCCATTTGTGGTTAAGAACATTTTCTCAGGAGGAGCTATGATTCTAACCACCATGGATGGTGACGACCTTCCTCACCCTGTCAATGCAGATATAGTAAAAAGATACTACGCATAATCAAAGACCCGCTAGGTTGACTGGCCTAGGCAAAAATAAGGGCTTCCCGGCGAACCAAAAGGGTTCGGGCAAAAATAAGGGATGAAAATTGAAAAAATCTGTACACCCGGCAAGTCGAAAACCTGAAAAGGCGGCTTGGGCAAAAATGGGTATCCCGGTGGACTGAAAACCCGAAAGGGAGGTCCAGGCAAAAGTTAGGTATTAAAGCGTAATACTATGTCTCATTGGATCACCTCGCATCCAGACTTCGGTATCGACTATCAAGCTCGGACGACACTAATCAATCAGATTCATATTCAACTAAGCAGGAAAGTGATGAGATGCTTGAAGATATAAAGGCAATAACATAGTTGGAACCCAGTGGGATCATTCACATAGCTGTTTTGTTTGTTTTTACAAATTGTGTAAATTCTATTTATCCGACGGCGTTCTCTTACTAGGACGTCAGCCTCTTGTACAAAAAACGTCTATTCACAGGCCAAACTTCAAAATCAATACAAATTCATTTTTTAGAAAGTTCAAGTTGTTTTTCCTTTATCGGTTTTGTTTTGCGAAGAACGTCCAATGTTTATTTTTGATATATGCATTTGAAATTAATTGCTGATCATAAATATTTACATGCGAAACGAAAGATGAGTTACTGGTAATAATAGAAACAGGGGCATAAGAAATGTTCAAGCTGTGTCGTTGCTTTGTTCACCAGGTACAAAAGGTAGATTCAGCTGAAGAATATGGCTAAGATACTTTCACTCCCCGCAGAATAAGGCAGTGATAATAGCTCTCTCAGCTGAAACTGGCAACCATGAATGAATCAGCAATACTCTCCCAAAGCAGAGTTAGTCTACCATCAGCCCTAAAAAGGTTTGGTATCCCCAGAAGGTCTTAATATTCTTCAACAGAGTATAAAGATATTCCCCAACAAGCATAAGTATATCCCCGACAGTCTTAATTTTCCTTAACGGAGTATAAGAATGTTCCCCGACGGAATACAAGATACCCCCAGTGGAGCGATTTCCCCAGCGCAATCTAAAAAGTTTTCCCAACAGAGTTGAATCATCTTCCCCAGTAGACTTTGGAAGCTTATCCCCTGCAGAGCACAAATAAATCTCCCCGGCCAAATTCAGAGGGTTATCCCCACAAGAGTCTAACTGGGTTATCCTCACCAAGTTGCAACTGAAAGATCATCCCCCAGCAAAGTTCTTTCCTTTCCCTAAGCAGGAGTTCAATCCTCAACAGATCCAGTGTCACCAGCAACGTTAATCCATCCCCAGTGGAGTTCATCATTAAAATCCCCGGCAGAGCTTATCAACAGAATCCCCGGCGGAGTTATCATTAAAATCTTCAGCAGAACATCTCTTCCCCACAGAGTAATTCCCCTCAGAGTAATCTCTTCATCAGTTTATTCCCCAACGGATTTCCTTTCTCCTACAGGCTTATCCTCACAATTATCTTCGTTCACCATCCCTGGCGGAAGCGAAGCATTCAACTTTATTCTCCAGCAGCTCTGGGATTTATTTTCCCCGGCTAAAACATTACATGTCCATACATCATGATACATACATATACGCATCATACCATACAATCTCATTTATTTTGAGAACATCATTGTCTGATACATATCATGCATTACATACAACTAACCCTTACCTTTCAGGAAAGATACAATCAAAATTCAAGTTATGAAGCCCGGGCCCGACCGGATAGTACCTTGATTTTCATAGCTTATTGGGAAGCCCGGATTGTGACCGGATAACCATATCAGACTACCGTGAAGCCTGGATTACGACCAGATAGTGATGTCTCTCAAAAGTAAGCTATGAAACCCAGAGAACGACTGGATAATAGTTCATCTCCCAATGAGCCGTGAAGCCCGGATTACGACCGAATAGCAGCTCAGTAAGTACTACGAAGCCTGGATTTCGACCAGATACTGGTATGATACATTCTGAAGCCTGGATTACAACCAGATAGCAACCAAGAGTACTACGAATCCTGGATTTCGACCAGATAGTGGTATGATACATTGTGAAGCCTGGATTACGACCGGATAGCAACCAAGAGTACTACGAAGCCTGGATTTCGACCAGATAGTGGTATGATACATTGTGAAGCCTGGATTACGACCAGATAGCAACCAAGAGTACTACGAAGCCTGGATTTCGACTAGATAGTGGTATGATACATTGTGAAGCCTGGATTACGACCAGATAGCAACCAAGAGTACTATGAAGCCTGGATTTCGACCAGATAGTGGTATGATACATCATGAAGCCTGGATTACGACCATATAATGTTAGGAGATGTTGTGAAGACTGGGTTACGACCATATAGCAACCAAGAGTACTATGAAGCCTGGATTTCGACCAAATAGTGGTATGATACATCGTGAAGCCTAGATTACGACCAGATAGCATTAAGGGACATTGTGAAACTTGGATTACGACCAAATAACATTTTACCCAGCCAGTTACTGTGAAGCCCGAATTCGACCGGATACTAGTAAACCCAACAGTCAAAGGAAATCCCGGATGCGACCGGATAACTACTTGATTCGTTATGAAGCCTGGATTTCGACCAGATAAGAAATGAGGTATTGCAAAGCCTGGATTACGACCAGATAGCGGTACAAGGCACTGTGAAGCTTGGATTCCGACCAAATAGCAGTTTACATGGACAGTTACTAAGAAGCCCGGAGTCGGCCAGATATTAGTGTGCCCTAAATTCAAGTTGAAGCCCGGATGCGACCGGATAACCACTTGAGTTGTTCTGAAGCCTGGATTTCGACCAGATAAGAAGTGAGGTATTGCAAAGCCTGGATTACGACCGGATAGCAAGTTTAATCTCATATCCCCAGTAAGTCACTGTAAAGCCTGGATTACAACCAGATAACAGTCAGTCTTATCACTATGAAGCCTGGGTTACGACCAAATATTAGTTCACTCTCACTTCTTCAATAAAGATGATTCCTCAGTAGAATAACGGACGACCGAAGCTCCTAAAATTCAACAGAGATGATTCCCCAATAAAATAACGGATGACCGAAGTTCCTAAAGTTCTATTTCTCCTAAGACGGAGAACAGTATTCCCCAGTGGAATCTCCCTCAACAGCAGGTATACAAGCTCTCGCTAAGGAATCTCTTACGCGATCGACACTCCTTCGGATGGCATCTTTAAGCCAATCTCCCATCATCAATCTCCCAAATGGCATCTGTAAGCCCATTCCCAACATCAACAAGACAAATATTACTTCATGCTATTGCAAATTTCTGGGCACTCTAGTGTTCAATCATCTTCCACCTTCGGATCACGAAAGGCCCGAACGCCAATCTATATCCTCAGGTTTAAGAAGATTGAACAGGGGAAACTGTTGTACCCCAAAATTTGCCCTCCCATATTTCTCAATACATGTCAAGAGTGATCTTCAAGTTGTTCAAGATTGCTCAAGAGTTGGACAGTCAAATCACCTCCTAAGGCAGTCAAGTCAAAATTAGAGTTTTGTGTTGCATCAAGGTACTTACATCAAATTGACCTCAAGTGATCTCCAATGTCCTAATATGTTCTCAAGTTCATCCATGTCAAATTTCAAGCCTTGCAGAGAAAGTTTGGTCAGTCAATTGCTCAAAAGGTCCAAAAATCGACTTTGTTAGGGTAAAAGTCAACTGTGACCTAAATACAGTCAAACCTCAAGATTTTTTGTCAACATTCTCATTTTGAAGGATAATTCATCATTTTATAAAGGTTTGATCATGATTCATCAAGGATTGCTCAAGATTCATCAAGATTCAAAAATTGCTAAATTAGGGTTTTGTAGGAAAAGTCAACTCAAATTTGACCAAGCATAACTTTCTCATACTTTATGAGAAATGACCCGTCCAAATCTCATTTTGAAGAGGATACAATTTCCTATAATCCATCTTCACACCCCAAGATTAAGAAATGCTCTCACAAAAAGTTACAAATTTGGACATTATAGGTCATTTTTGAAAGTCAACAAAAACACCTTTTTTGCCAAAGCTTATAACTTGAGAATGGAATATAAAAATTAGATGATACCAAACAGGTTGGTTAGAGGACATCTCAAGGTTTCTAAAATGTCCAAGAACACTTCCAAAGGTTAAAAATTGAAGAAGTTATGCATTGTTGAAGTTGGGCATGTTTCCAAAATTGCCAAAAGTCAACTATCCTCAAAACTCCAATTTTTGACAAAAGGGCCCAATTTTTTCCACTTGATATGGTCTTGTCATGCCACACACGTGTCCCATCTTTAATTTCATGGCCATTCATTTATTTTTCTATTTTATTTAATTTTTATTGATTTAATTCATTTTAAATCAATATTAAATCAAATAAAATCTAAAAATTGATGTAATGAGATTCTTGTGGTCATTGCAGCTTTCAATTATCATGATTCATCAAATCAAATTCGTATTAAGCCTTTTCATGCATAAAAAATCAGATTTGATACAAATATGGAAACTTGATAATGGAAGATCAAATCACATCTCAATTCTTTAATGCTCATGGATTAAGGCCCAAGTTTTGACCTAAATACATTCCCTTATACACACACAAGTGAGGCAGATCAAGAACACGCCCTAAGGACTGCAGAAACGGCCAACTCAGAATTGAAAAAAAGTGTGAAAAGTGTGAAATCGAATTCTTTTTTGGAGGCGTTTTCAAGACAAAATCTTCACATAGTTCTCTTGCTGGCAACCTCCTGAAGCTGCAGCAATCAAGACCAAGTCCTAAAACCTCCTACCTCACGTTGTAAGTCATCATGAATACACCCCTGTACATGAAAACATAACTAATCATTCTTGCATCTTTTTGACCAAACATTAGCATATTCTTGTTCCTTAGGTGATTTCTAAGCGTTTTGTAATACTCAATTTCATTCTCATGGCCTATACTGTAACACCCGAATCTAGGGTTTTCTTGTTTTGTTTTTAGGCATTCTTGACACAGGTACAATCAAGGCAAACCATGGCCATATTCGTGCTCAGGGAAGGGAGACGATCACATTGGTACCCTTAGCTTGCGTTTACATGGCCTGGGAAGGATTTTTGAAACATCCCACGAACATTCCTGCGGATTAAAATCCGCAGGTAAATAACCAGGGATATTTGGAGAAGATGATAACATGGTTGGGTTTCATTGGCCAGTTTAAATGTTTTTAGCGCGCTTTTTTATTATTCCAGCACAGTTAATTGTTTTCACATATTATATTTATTGTGTATCCCATTAACAATAAAGCAGCATGGTTGAGTTGGCAAGGGAGGCGTGTCAATGAGCATTGGGACCTGGGTTCGAATCCCAGGTCCCCTAAAACCTTTGTATTATTTTGTTACAGGAAATCCAATGCAAAACTTCAGGCGTGGACCATCATGTTCCTCATCCCATCAAACGCCAAGTGGCCCACCAGTCAAATCCAATGGCTTAGGCTGGACATCCACCATACACTATGGTCAACAGGCACCTATGGAATCACAAAAGTCAAAACAGGCTGGCGTAATTGGGCTTGGGAATTTGCCAGATTCACCTCCTTTTTGGGCCCAGCACCCCCTTGGTTATTTCTTTTCATATTTCATTCATTTTATTATTTAATTGTTTTTATTATTATTATTATTAAAAAAAATTAACCAATAAACATTTTTTCTTAAAATCAGAAAACCCAAAAAAATAATATTTTTATTAATTTCACTATTTCATTATTTTTGTAAATAAACTTTAATCAATTAATTTAGTTTTTAATTAGGTACAATTTTAATATCTTTTGCAATAAATTAAAATTAATATAGAATTAGGGTTTTTAATAACTTTTAATCATTCTTATTTTATTTCCTTATTTATAAATCAAAAAAACCAAAAAATATTTTTATTTAATTAATTCAATTATTAACTTAATATTAATTTCCATTTAATTCAAAAATAACAAAAAAATCTCTTTCTTTAATAAAAAGGGTCAAAACCCTAAAAACACTTCGAATTAATTTTCTCGCACGCGTATTATTTTTGATCCATATTTCAATAATGTAATTGCTTCGGAAATGTAATAGTTTTTTTTAGGACTTTATTTATTTATCGCTTTTATTTACTTTCCGCAATTTAATTTTAAAGGGTTTGTTTTTTGGCGATGTAAATACCCGACGCCTTGTAATAGCTTAGATTTAATTTTCCGCAATTTAATTTCTGCAATATATTAACTGTTAGATGTTTGTTAATAGGCAATGCATGACAAGATCAAATCTTTAACTTAAAATCAACATAGCTCACCCATTAACATGTACAGATAAAATTAACCGAATTAACACACCTGCACATGCCACTCTTAGGGTACACCTCACTTGGTTGCCTCGAACGTGGTCATTGAGTATAAGAAGTTTTAGAGGTTGCCCTCTTGTCCAAAGATCATAAGTTGCCTCGAAACGGTTGCCTCGGATAAAATGATCTAAGACATTAGGGTTACCGCTAAGGCATCCTAACATTGCTTTAGTGACCACACGTCCCTTAATCGAATTGACCTGAAAACTCTAATGACGATGCTACCTACTCCTCAATAGTGGGATAGCATTGTCTAAAGGACACTTGTACAGATTAATTCCTTTTTGAGTAGGTAGATGGTTCTTAAGTACTTGCTCCTTTTAAAACAAAACAAAACTTTTCGCACTTACACTCCTTTCAAACAAAAAACTCTTTTCAAACCTACAAACACAAAGAAAAGCAAACTTTTGAAAACACAATGAGCAAGTACCTAAGAGCCCATGGATAACCACAGATAGAAAGGGTTATAACACCTTCCCTTTCTATAATCTACCTCCCGAACCCGAGAAATATCTCAAAAAGGAATTTTTCTATGCTTTCGTCCTTTCCTTGTTGGATAAAATAAAAGACGGTGGCGACTCTTGCTTACCGCGACATTTTGAAAAAACAAACGCGAACCAGCATTCCAAAACAGTCAGTTCTCTTTCCCACCGATCACACCTAGCGTTCACTTTATTGTTGTTTGCTCGCCCGAGCACTAAATTGGCTAGAACATGATGGAAATAGCAGATGCATGGGTTGTGTATGTGAGTGGATAAAACCTCAGCCTAGTCGTTTACCTGAGTACTAGTCAAACGTTCCCAAATTTCAAACGATCTTGCCTTCCAATCTTCTTCATGCGGAATTCTATATTCCACACCTTCACCATGGTTGCAGTGGAGTATCTGACTCAGAGTCTCTTGATTCATGGTGTACTCTATGTTGAATAATCTGAAAGTTGATGCGTCGATTAAATACTGACCGGCTTCTGGAGTGGATGGTGTTTGGTAGGAAAAAGAACTCAAGAATTACAACGTGAGGGATTCATAAGTTGGAAGATTCATGGTGGCAATGTAGTAGAGACCAGATCCATGAAGCATAAATTGCACACTTTCAAGCAATCCCAAGTCACATAAGCAATCTTCGTCGATATACCTCGTTGGAAGTATACCTCTCTGATGGAACCTTCGGTAATGTTGCTCTTGTAGATGTCTGTTGGCTCCATTTCTGAATACCATATCAGTGAAGTCTGGCTCCTCTCTTTCTTCTTGAGCTCTTCTGGCCATTTGGGAAAGGTGTTGGAAAAGATGGGGTTTATAGGGTAGAAGAGATGTTGAAGAAAGTTGGTGTGATAGTAGAATTCTCTTCAAGAGTTTATATAGAAGCAAAGTTTTAATGGTGAAGAGAAAATTGGTGGGGGTATTGAATTGTGGTTAGGGGGTATTTATTTATGTGGAGTAGAAATGGAACGGATAAGAAGTTTGAAAAAAATGTTTGAATTCAAAGTGAGGGTGTAACGGTCGGCATGCAACGGCTTGGTGGAGGGTGAAAGGGTGTAACGGCCGGCATGCAATGGCTTGGCAGAAGGAGAGAGGGTGGGTCTAATGGTCGTTACACCAAGCTACACGTTGCGAGGCTTCCTTGTAACGACCCGTTACAAGGGCTTGATTCCCAAGGGAATCTTGTGCCTACAATGATCGGTTTGCCTACCATGCATGAGGGACTTTACTTGCTGACCGAGGCATGGCATAGATGTGTCAATTCATTGTCTAGTGGGAATAAAAAATTTAAAAATTCTAGGAGACAATAAAGTGAAAATTAGGTGTCATGCATAATTATAATATTTGGGAGAATACAATAATAATAGCATCAAAATTTATAGTAGCACAATAAAGAGTAAATTTGAAAATATTGAAATAAATAAATAAATGAATAATTCCAAAAATTAAATAAATGAATAAAAATAAATAAATGAATCAGAATAAATAAATCTAACTAGAAAATAATGCTGCTAATGAAAAACTAAACTAAAGACTGAGTAAACACTCCTCCCCTACACTTAGAGGAAACAGTGCCCTCAATGTTCTAAAGAAATAAATTAGTCACCTCTAGAATGAAACAAGTGGTCTATATTTGCCGTAATAAGATCCATGAAACCATATAAATCTCTCAAGAGGGTAGTAATATCAGAATGAATATCAGCAAGCTCCATCGTGATAGCATCCATAGCAGCAGCGACGTCAGTCTGAGGAATATGGACAGCAGTGGCAGCAGGAGCTAATGGTGGGTCCCAAGCCGGATGGCGGTTAAGTATAGGAGGTGTCACAGGATCAGTCTTTGCCATCTCAAGATCAAACTCGCCCAATCCTACTAGAGGGTCATAATAACGGGGTGGTGTCAAAGGATCAGACTCTTCTTCTTCCATGTCATAAATCCAGTTCTTCCTGCCATACACATTGGACCGTGCAATGTCAGGAAGTGTGAAGTGGTATACCGGCTCATGATGTATCAGCAATTGAAACTGATTTGGCTCTAAATATCTTATCATCCCAACATTAAAACAAAGAGTAAGGTCTAGCTGCGTATAGTTACCAGTAGGGGTTAGACGGGACAGTGGCTATCTCAAAAATAGGGCTTTAGCGATCATAGTCACTAAACCACCAACACAAATCAGGCCATGAGGAGCATGGGCTATACTCAGGAGACGAGAAATCATAAAAGATGCACCAATTACTGGTTTGGACTGAAACACACAGAACATGATAAACAGCTCTTCCTTAGACACTAAGGTATCATTATGAGGTTTTCCAAATAGGGTAAACGCCATAATCATGTGGAAATACCCAATAGCGGGGTTATGAATCTATAAAGAGTGCCTAGGAATAGAGCTCTCTTGTCTCTTATCAGATATCGCTTCCCAAAAGTGGTCAAGCTGGTTATCCACATACTTGTCATCTGGAATCTCAATGACAGCATCAGCACTAACCGGGAAGTCCAATAAAGTAGCAAATTCACAGATGTTGAACATGTGGGTAAAACCAAACAATATGAATGAAACCAATCCTTTGGCCAACCCTAAACCAATATCAGGGTTGTAATGCAATGAACTGAGGAACTCCAGCGTCAGGTTGTGATAGGTAGGCTACTGATGATGAATAAAATAATCCCAACCAATCTAGTTAAACATGAAGCAGCCACTTTCCCTGATGCCCAATGCGGACAATGTGGGGTCGTGCACAAAGATGGTGGGATACATCTCTCTCAGAGTAAGCATCTCATAACGCTTCTGTTGAGTATCACCCATGAAGGTGACAGGCATAGTGTCAGAAAAGTCCATAGAAAAAATCAGTGAAGAAAAAGAAGTGTGAGTCCTGTTGGTTAATCTGAAAATAGTTTTAAATCAGCATCAACCTAATGCCTAAAAATAGAAAAGAAGTAAAGAACGGAAAAAATAATTGTAAAATTTTTAGGAGAAACATAAAAAAAAAACTTTTAGTAAATAAAATTTTAATAAAAATGGTGGGTTGCCTCCCACAAAGAGCTTTGTTTAACGTCGGAAGCTCGACCTATACTAAAAATCGAAAATCTAGTTTGGTGACTCAGCCGGAAACAGTATAAATCTCAAACTAGCCGAGTAGTCCCTATTCTCGATGCAATGGTAGTGCTTCAAACGCTGCCCAATTACAATAAACGGGTCGCTGGTTTTTCCTTTGATTTCCACAGTGCCACTTGGGAGTATTTTAATAACTTCAAAAGGTCCTGACCATCTAGAGCAAAGTTTTCCTGGAAATAGTTTGAGTCTGGATTTAAACAAGAGTACTACATTGCCCTTATTGAATTTTTTCCTAGAGATGCGTCTGTCGTGCCATTTCTTAGTTCGCTCCTTGTATATTCTGGCACTCTCATATGCATCTAGCCAAAGTTATTCCAATTCATGGATGTCTAGAATTCTCTTTTCTCCAGTGGCTTTGTAACTTAGATTCATGGTTTTGATGGCCCAATAGGCTTTGTGTTCCAGTTCTACGGGTAGGTGACATGATTTACCATAGACCAGTTTGAAAGGTGTGGTTCCAATGGGGCTGTTCTGTATGCCCATAATTCTTCATGTAGTTTAGGTGACCAATCTTTCTTGGATGTGGCAACCTTTTTCTCAAGTATTTTCTTAATCTCCCTGTTAGAGATTTCCACTTACCCGCTTGTTTGTGGGTGGTAAGGTGTTGCTACGCGGTGTTGGACTCCATACTTTGCTAAGAGTTTATTAAAAATCTTGGAAATGAAATATGAGCCACCATCACTGATGACTAATCTTGGAACACCGAATCTTGGAAAAATTATGTTTTTAAACAACCTAATCACTACTTGTGCATCATTTGTTGGAGAGGCTACAGCCTCTACCCATTTGGATATGTAATCTGCTGCCACTAATATGAAATTATTGCCAGAGGACGATGGGAAAGGTCCCATAAAGTCAATTCCCCGTACGTCAAATATCTCTACTTCTAGGATACCCTTTTGAGGCATCTCATTGCGCCTAGATATGTTACCAGTGCATTGACACTGGTCGCATTTTGTAATTGCAGCATGGACATCTTTCCATATACTAGGCCAATAAAGGCCAGCTTGTAGGATTTTTGCACATGTCTTTGAGGTGCTAGCGTATCCACCATAAGGGGGTTCATGACAGATATATTACGCTCTCTATTTCACTCTCAGGAATGCATCGACGAAAAATACCATTGGGGCCTCACTTGAATAGCAAGGGCTCGTCCCAATAATATTGTTTGAGATCGTGAAAGAATTCCTTCTTCTGCTGATAAGTTAAATCTGGTGGAAGGACTTTTGCTGCTAAGTAGTTGACATAATCAGCATACCAGGGCAGTGAAATTTGAGTAGATACTACTTCCAATACTTCAATTTTCTTGTCATTGTTGCAAACTTCAGGGCATTCTTCAGCTAAGTTTCCAGACCTCATATGGGCTATCAGGTGTTCATATGGGAAATCGTCATTGATGGGTATATCTTCAGGTTTAAGATTTTCCATCCTAGATAGATGGTCGGCAACAAGATTTTCAGATCCTGGTATATCTTTGATTTCCAAATCGAACTCTTGTAAGAGTAAGATCCATCTTAATAATCTTGGCTTGGCATCCTGTTTAGCTAATAGGTATTTGATAGCTGCGTGATTAGTGTAGATAATAATCTTTGCGCCTACTAAATAGGAACTAAATTTATCTAATGCAAAAACAACTACCAAGAGTTCCTTTTCTGTAGTGGCGTAGTTTATCTGTGCAGAATCCAAAGTCTTACTTGCATAGTATATTACATGGAGTTTTTTTGTATCTTCTTTGACCTAGGACTGCACCTACTGCATAATCGCTTGCGTCGTACATTATCTCGAATGGTAGATTCCAATCAGGTGGTTGTATGATAGGTGCGGATATAAGAGCTGCTTTTAACTGTTCAAATGCCTTCAGGCAGTCATCTTCAAAGATGAACTCAACTTCTTTCATTAAGAGGTTAGTCAGAGGTTTAGAAATTTTCGAGAAATCTTTTATGAAGCGTCGGTAGAAACTGGCATGGCCTAATAAACTTCGTATTTCTCTTACGGTTTTTGGGAGTTGGAGGCTTTCTATTACTTCAATCTTAGCTTTGTTTACTTTGATCCCCTTTTCAGAAACTATGTGTCCAAGTACAATTCCTTGTTTAACCATAAAATAGAATTTCTCCCAGTTCAACACTAGGTTTACCTGAACACATCTTTCCAGTACCCTTTCCAGGTTTGACAGGCATACTTCAAAACTTTTCCCACATACAGAGAAGTCATCCATGAACACTTCCATGATATCATCTATAAAATCGGCAAAGATGGACATCATATATCTTTGGAATGTTGCAGGTGCATTACATAGTTCGAACAGCATTCGCCGATAAGCAAATGTACCATAAGGGCACGTGAATGTTGTCTTTTCTTGGTCATCAGGGTGGATAGGAATTTGAAAGAATCCTGAATAACCATCTAAATAGCAGTAGTAAGAATGCTTAGCCAATCGCTCAAGCATTTGGTCAATAAAAGGTAGAAGGAAATGATCCTTTCGAGTTGCTTTATTTATTTTTCTACAGTCAATGCACATTCTGGCTCCACTCACGACTCTTTCTTCTATTTGTTCTCCTGCTTTGTTTGTCGTGACTGTGATTCCTCCTTTCTTGGTTACACAGTGGACTGGACTAACCCATTGGCTATCTGAGGTTGGATAAATGATACCCACATTTAGAATTTTAGTTACTTCATCCTTGACTGCAATGCTCAATATCAGGTTAATTCTTCTCTAATGTTCTCTAGAGGATTTACAGTCATCTTCCAGCATAATGTGATGCATGCAGATGGAAGGACTTATTCCTTTAAGATCAGCAATGTTATATCCCAAAGCAGGGGGATATTTCCTTAAGACATGCAACAGTTTTTTCGTCTCAGTTTGTCCTAAGTTTGCGCTGACTATCACGGGTCTTTTAAGTTTGGGATCTAAGAATTCGTATCTTAGGGTTTTGGGTAAAACTTTAAGTTCCAAGTTGGGTTTCTTCGGACAAGGCATATGATTTGGTGTCAATGCTAGGCACTCGCTTAACCCGTCATCTCGATATTCGGGACACCAATCATCATCTTCAAAAATTAGGAGCATCAGAATCTTTATAGTTTCAGAATGAGCTTCTTTTTCTGACTCTATCTCTTTGACACATTCGTCTATTACATCTAAAAGATAGCATGTATCATCTATAGTTAGGGCTTGTAGGAACTGTGTCAGGATAAACTCAACCTTCTCTTCTCCAACTTCAAAAGTTAGCTTTCCTCTCTTAACATCTATAATAGCTCCAGCACTTGCTAAAAATGGTCTTCCCAATATTATAGGGGTTATGTTGTCCTCTTTAATGTCCATAATGATGAAATCTGTAGGGATATAGAATTGACCTATGCGTACCAAAACATTTTCTAGAATTCCCACGGGGTATTTGACAGAGTAATCCGCTAGTTGTACTGACATCTTGGTTGATCTTAATTCTCCCATGTCAAGCTTTTTGGATATGGACAGGGGCATAACACTAATACTAGCGCCTAAGTCGCATAGAGCTTTGTCTATGACATACTTACCTATATTACAGGGTATAGAGAAACTTTCGGGATCCTTCAGCTTCTGAGGCATTTTGTTCTGAATGATTGCGCTACACTCAGTAGTGAGTGTAATTCTCTCGTTATCCTCTATATTTTTCTTGTTCGGCAATATTTCTTTGAGAAACTTAGCGTACCAGGGCATTTGAGTGATAGCTTCTGTGAATGGTATCGTGATGTTTAATTATTTCAGAAGTTCAACAAATTTCTTAAATTGCCCCGCACTTCTAGATTGAGTAAGTCTTTGAGGATACGGGATTGGTGGTTTGTAAGGCGGAAGAGGCACATAAGGTTTTTCCTTTTCTTTTGTCTCTCCATCACCTACCTTCTCCTTCTCTTTTGGTTCGCTTTCCCTCTCGGTTGTTTTTCCAGAACCTTGGGACATGGTTTGGTTTTCGGCTATAGGGTCAATTGGTCCATCGTATTCAGTTCCATTTCTTAATATAATAGCATGAGCATGTCCTTTTGGATTCGGCTGAGGTTGACCTGGAAATGTACCAGTAGGTGCTTGATGTTTGGCCACTTGCGAAATCTGGGTTTCAAGCATTTTTTTATGGGTGGATAAAGCATCCACTTTGTTCACTAACTGTTTGATTTGCTCACTAGTGTGAATATTTTGGTTTAGAAATTCCTTTTGAGTTTGAGCTTGGGTAGCTATAAAATTTTCCATTAAAATTTTGAGGTTAAACTTCCTAGGTAAATTAGGAGCAGCTGCAGGTGCTTTTTGATATCCTGGTGGTACAACAGATGCTTGGCCAGGCGCATACAACGCATTAGTGTTTTTATATGAGAAATTTGGATGATTTTTCCATCCAGGGTTGTACGTGTTCGAGTAAGGATTTCCTTGAGCATAATGTACTTGGTCGGGGGGGTTCCTTCCAAGATTTGACATTCAACAACAGCATGTCCATGTACTCCATATATCTCGCAATTCGGAGTTATAGCAGCCACGGTGGTTTTGAGGTACTGATAGTGGTTTTTAGCCATACTTTCTATGAGAGCATAAGCAGCAACGTAGGATTTATCCATAAGAGCGCCACCTGCAGCGACGTCTATCGTTAATCTTGTATTATAGAGGAGACCATTGTAGAAGGTATGTATGATTAACCATTCTTCTAGGCCATGATGTGGATAGAGCCTCAGCATGTCTTTGTATCTTTCCCAAGCGTCAAAAAGAGACTGATTGTCCTTTTGTCGAAAATCGCTTATTTGGGATCTTCGCATAGTTGTCTTACTTGGTGGGAAATATATTGCCAGAAAGAATTTCTTCAACTCATCCCAAGAGGTAACTGAGTTAGCTGGTAGAGACTGGAGCCAGGCTCGGGCGCTGTCTCTTAGGGAAAAAGGGAAAATACGAAGCCTTATCGCCTCTTGACTGACTCTATTATTCTTAACTATATCTGCATATTGAAGAAACATCGATAAATGTAGATTAGGTTCGTCCATTGACCCTCCAGAGAACTGGTTTTGTTGTACAGCAGACAATAAGGAAGGTTTGAGTTTAAAGTTATTAGCCTCAATCGGGGGGCAGCAATGTTGTTATGTGGTTCTTCCTGCGAAGGAATAGCATAAGATTTGAGAGGATGTGGCTGATCACCCATGTCTGGTTCTTCAACTGGTTCGGTAGGAATAGAAGATTGAGAGAGGGATTGATTTGTACGAGATACTCGTACTCATCGTCTTCTAGTAATAGAGCCCTCAGGTTCGGAAATTGATAGCACTAAGCCTTAACCTTTAGAGCGAGTGCTTGGCATATAATTGGGAATGGTGCCTTAGTCTCTATAGCGTAACTAAAAGAGTTACGATATCGACTTGTTCGTCCCCGACAACGGTGCCAAAAACTTGGTCGCGACTTTGTGAGTTTTAAAGAATCTAGACCGCAAGTATACAGTCCTATCGTATGTAGCTTTAAAGATTATCGAATCACAAGGGACTAAATATCGAACTACCGTTATCTTAGGTTACTATGTAAATCTAAGGCTAATAGTGTAATTAATAGGGGGTTTAGGGAACCTAACTGGTTATAATCTAGTTTAGATTCAAGGGAGAATATCGGTATGTAATGGTCAAACTTCGGGAATTTAGAAACTCATTGACCTAGCTCGGATTAACAAAACAATTTCGGTAGGAAGCATTTGTTTGAAAACCCTCTTCTCACACTCTCGTGTTTATTGATTCAGATCCTATGATCAAACCTAAGTGAGTGCTCTTGCTGTTTCAACTAGGATTTAAAAATAGTTTTTGGAAACAAACAAAACCTAATCTACTTAAAAGTGCTCTCGTTGTATTTTAAGCTGATGCATAATTACTACTGTCCAGTTATTATCTCAAACTCTTGTTTTATTGATCCTAACCTCTATATGTATTTTACTCTCGTAACAAAACAATTAATATTTAAAACTAGTAATTGAAACTAGAAAATTATTCGTTCTTTGAAAGGAACTGATCAATTGGTGTTGCTGAAACTCCGTTGGTTATATGACCTTACATACCGATAAATAAATTTAGCCTAGCATATTAAATGACTCAATAACAGCGCAATAGAAATAATTATCATCAAACAATTTAAATAAACAAAACATTACGGACAATCTTGGCATAAATAAATAAAGTACTTAAATTAAACCTGAAAATATTACAACGGAATATTTGTCTGATGTCGGATGTCTCCCACATCGGTAAAGAAAATAATGCGGAACGAAATAATGCGGAGAATATTTTTGGCAGAGTAACTGGAAAAACAAGGAGAAAAAAAAACGTGTTTAAAATGGAGATTTAAGGTGATATTTATAGCCTTGGGACGCGTGGGAGTTCAAATATTTTCTCCTCCAGAATTGACTCAGTGTAACGGTCGTTACACTCCTTCGTTTGAGGGAGGGCTGGCGTGGCAGGGTGTAATGGTCGTTACACTCCTGCTTTTGAGGAAGGCTTGCGTGGTGGGGTGTAACAGTCGTTACACTCCTTTGGGCCAATGTGTAACGATCATTACACTCCCTTAGTGGATTGGGCCAAAGCTTCTTTCTTGAGCTTTTTGCTTTTAGTGCACCCTATTCTACCACACACCCCTCAATGCATAATTGCTCTTGACTAGCTTGACTTTTCTTGACTTTTCTTGACTTTCTTCACACATGCCTTGCAAACATTAAATTCCTGAGAATATAGAAAATACTAGCATAATACGAATAAAGAGTAATTTAATTAATTAAAATTCGGATAAAATTCATGTAAAATGATCCAAATATTCGATACATTTTCGGGTTATCAGTAAACCAGGTAACAACTCTTCATAAGTCATTGGGATTGGGTCAAAGCATGGCATACTTACTCAATTTTTCTGATTGTTGTATGTTGATTATTGATTGTTATAAGTCTGTTGCTGAGGATGTTGTGTGTTATGAGCCTGTTGTCGAGGCTGCTGAACTTGTTAAGGGAAATGTGGCTAGTAAGCTGGTACCACAGGTGTAGGATTAATGATAAGAGTAACAGCTGCAACATGTTATTGTGGATACCTTCTTCTCGGTCTTCCAGATGAAACTACATTGACATCTTATTCTTTCCCATTTGGAAACAACTTCCAAATTTCCTGACCCCACTTGATGAACCTATTTATTTTGTCAACCGTCCCAAACGGGTACCTTCCTCGAGTCGCATTCCCATATTCACCATTTCAGTGAAATCATTCGGCGCACTCACAATCATTCTCTCATAGTAAAACCGTCCCAAGCCATTCATAAATATTTTTATCATTTCTTTCTTATCTAGGGGAGGATAGATCTGGGCGACAGCCTTACACCATCTTTGTGCATATTCTTTGACGCTTTTCTTCTCTTTCAGGGACATAGCTCGGAGTTGATCTCATTCCAGAGCCATGTCAACATTATGTTTATACTGGCGAACAAAGGCTTCACCAAGGTCTCTGAAAGTACGGATTTGTGCGCTATCCAAACTCATGTACCACCTGAGAGCGACACCAAAGAAAATATCTTGAAAGTAGTGGATCAACAACTGGTCATTATCAGTTTTTATTGACATATTTCTGGCATACATAGTAAACTGACTCTCTGGTCAAGAATTCCCTTTGTACTTTTCAAAGTCAGGTATTTTGAATTTCGTTGGTATCTTCATATTCGACACCAGGAATAATTCATAAGCGTTATTTCCAAATAGATCCTTACCACGGAAGGCCTTAAGTTCTTTCTGTATTTCTTGAAACTGGTATTGGAAATCATCCATCCTTTCCTCAACACCCAAACATTCAGATGGTTCAGCATTGCAGATTTCTTCATTTCCAAATGGGACAGTATGTACCACTGGAGGAGGAATAGACATCACAAAAGGAGGAATATTCATCCAATAAGGGGGAGATGACATTATATGTTGCATTATAGGAACCTCAACAGCTGGTTGGTATCCTTCAGGCATAAAGTTGAGTGGCATGCCCCCAAGGGTATTCTTTAGGCATCTGATACAGCAGAGCACTGATTGAAGCTACGAAAACAAGAGCAGAGATGACTTTAGAGATCATTGAGGTTTGGATTTGAGCTTGAGTTAAACGGGGGGATGGGGGAGTCAGTGACTGATTCTGAACAATCCCCATGTTCTCCACCATAGTTGTCAATCTTTCCATTCCGGCCCGAATGGTAGTCACCTCTTTACAAAGCTCGTAGTTCTCTTGTTCTAGTGTGATATCTATCTTCAGTGATTAGCCCGAGTATGATTTAACTCTATTTGGAAGGAAAAGGCACGAGTAAGACTCTAGAATGTGAATATTGAATGATGAATGATGAATGATTGTCGCACTGTGTAAAATGTGAAAAATGTAGCGGTAAAGATTTGAGACTAAGTCATTAATTTACTTATCTGACACAATGAATTTGCCACGCACTTTATTGTTTTCAAAGGTAAACGGGAAAAAAGCGAACAAAACCCAAAATGAAATAAAATATCAGAGATCAAGGTACGGGGTCGGTTATGTAGAGGGAATGTATTAGCACCCTATGCATCTATGGTACTCCACAGGATCTACTTTGTTTATTTTCTTCAAAGAGTGTGTTATCTACATGCTTACATGTTAAAGGGGATGAATGAATGAGTATTTACAAACAAAAGAAAATAATTTTTTTAAATTATTTTTGTTCGCTTTGGGTCGTGAGTCCTAGTGCCTACGTACTCCCTCGTACAATGGGAAAGTCATAGCATCGTAGTTCGGCTAGAAAAAAGTTGTTTGTTGATTGATTTTAAACGAAGAGATAAGTCGTCATTTTTAGGAGAGAAATCTCAACTAATCGCCCACAAGGTGTACGAAAGACAGACAATGCATCAACAAGAGTGGGGGTTTGAGAACGCCTCTGGTACTCGAGTGGAAAAGTCGACATCTTTACAATATGGGGATAGGAAAATAACGTCTCGACCATAAATGAATCATGTTTAATCTTGAAAAAGGTTTTAAAGAGAAAAGGTGCTCGAGCGCACAAAAAGGTTTGAATGAGTTGAAGTTTTTTTGTAGGTAAGATGATAAATGGATTCCACTACTAGGACACTTATCATCCCTCTATATTGTGAAAATAGAGTTTGGAATTTGAATCACACCAGGGACTCTATGAATTAAAGAAGGACAAGTCAGGGTTTGTACCCTCTCATCCTTTCCATTACCTCAATCATTTATTAAGTTTTTTGAGAAGTTTGAGAAGAAAATAAGTTTTTTTTTAAAAAAAGCACTTGACAAAGTCGAGGTTTATTATGAAAGTGGTTCGAGTTTATACAAGAAAGGTTTTGAAAATGTGAGAAGGTTTTGAAAAAACTAAAGAATGGGAAGGAGATGAAGCAAATATTCTATGTACAGGAAGGTAAAAGAAAAGGTAAGGAATATCTGACCAAATGGAAACTCATACTTGATATAAAGAAATCAATATAGCATTCTCATCCCTTTGGATTTAAAACCACAAGAAGATATATAAACCAAGAGTATACCAAGTATCATGTGAAAATAATCACAAGCATAAAGCGCATCAAAGAAACTCAAGGTATCAGATAAGAACTCATGCGTCACATGAAAATCGAAAATCTCATGTGAAATAAAATTAAAGTTCAAATGATCAAAGTCATGTATTAAAGCTAAATGAAATATGAAGTAAATATTTAATTAATTAATCAAGAATTGATCAAACTTAATTAATCATGTTAAGAAAAATTAATTAACAAAACTAATTAATTTTTAATAACAAAATGAACTAACCAAATCAATATTTATTAATTAACTAAAAATAATAAAAATGTACAAAGATAAAATCAAATAATCAAAAATTAAACAAATAAAAACATGTAGACAATAAACATTTGAATTAAAACAACAAATAAAATCATGTAAAAAAAGTAACTAAACAAATCAATTAGTAACTATACAAAATATTAGAAAATTCTAAGAAGAAACTAAGTTAATTCTTAAATTAAACTAAGTAAGAAAATTCTATCTAATATTATCTAATAATAAGAAAAACATTATTATCTAATTCATTAACTAATTTAAACAAATAAAAAATGTTATCTAATAAAAATAAACTATGTTAATTAAAACAAAATAAGAGGAGGAATTAAAGATGAATTATGGAAGTGGGATAAGTATAATCGGTTGGGCTGAATTATGGAAAATTTTGTTTTGGAGCTTGTCCATCGATCTGTGCCAATCTGTTTAGAGGAATATTCAGCCCTTGAGTGTTTGTACCGGATGGTTGAGATGAATGGAAAATTTGGTTTTGAAGTGTGAATAAAAATTTTGATTTTTCTTCTTCTGCAAACGTGAAATCGTGTGGGATGTGGTCCCAACCTTGGCAATTTTTTAACTCCTTATTTATTTGACACAAAAATAAATAATAATATATAATATTTGTCGCACTCCAAAATTTTTTTCTCTTAATTTTTTTTTATCTAGTTTAGATTTTTGCGTTCATTCGCATTCGCATATTTAGGTCACTAACATGACATACATTTTATTCAATATAGTTTTTTGGTTCAAAGTTTCATGGTTGTGCAATATAAGGGTTTTACATTAGTCAAGGCGTTTGTATCCAATAAAGCTTATTTCTTCTTCAAACATTGAACAGTGGAATTAGGATTGTGGTCTGTGGTCATTAAGAATCTCTTCTTCGCGAATCCATAAGGTCAATCTCCATCCAGTTTTCTCAATTCCAGAAATTAGGGTTTCTATCATATGGACGTCTTGTTATGCTTCCAGTTTCATCTGAGTCGAGGAATTTCCTCAAGGAAGGGTATGGCTCCAACTCAAGGCTTAAAGACTCAAAGATCATGGAATTAAGGCTTATTTCTCTAATCATGTGGTAGTCAAAAGATTTCCTTATAAAGTTTGGGTTCATCAATGAATCTCATCATTCAATGGATATTCCTCATTGCTCGAGTGAATTTTAGGGTCTTATGGACTGACTATTACCATCATGATAGTTCGTCTCATTAGGATTTCGTTTAGACTTTCTACCATTAATTAAGGTTTGGTTCACCATTTATCGATTTACAAGATTTGTATTGTGGATTTCATGTAAAGAGTGAATATGAGTTCACATGGTGTTATTATTGAATCATCTCAAGTTTGAAAGATTGGCCAAAACTTTGATTTTTGGTCAAAATCAACCATGGAAGGTTGACTTTTGACAAGGTCCTTCTTAAATCTTTTTGAGGCCTTCATCTAGTGGTTCATTCAATTATAGCAAGATTGAAGAAAGATTGGAGAATTCACATGAAATACAAATTGAAAAGGGTTGATATTCAGTATTCAGAAGATACAAAGGAGGGAAACTATTTTATCAAATTCATTTGGAAAAGCTTCATTACAAAAAGTCAACATACAAAGTACAAGAGTCAAGATTTACTTCAATTATCATTTATAATTTAAAAAGTTACATTCCATGCTTTACATTAGTCATCAAAATACAATTGCATCACAAGATGCTACATTCAAGATTCAAGATTCAAGTAACAAGGATTACTACATCTCATTCATTCAAGATTTGAGGAAAGACTTTGAAAATTCAAATAAGGAGATATCATCTGCGAGAAAGAATAAAAGCTTGATAAACGGGTTATAGAAAATGGAGACAATTGGAGTGTAGGACGACAATAACTTATTTCTCTTGGTTGAGTTCTATTGAAGCAGTTAAAAATACTTGTACTTGATGAAGCAATAGCATTTGTCGACACCGTCACTGATAATCTTACCCAGAAGATTATTTGAACAGAGTTCAAAGCCTGCATTGTGCTCACCATTGCACATCGTATCCATACTATTACAGACAGTGATCGAGTTCTGGTGCTCAATGATGGTCGAGTTGCTGAGTTTGACACTCTTTTACGGCTATTAGAAGATAAGCCATCCATGCTTCTAAAGTTGGTATCTGACTATTCATCACGGTCGAGCAGCATACCAGAATTTTAGATCATATAAGGTGTCTAGAAACCTTAATAGTCAGTACTGGGTGGTGACGAGAGTTTGAAGACAATTCAAAAGTCAAAACCAAAACACTTTGCCAGACCTGCAGTAACTAAAGAGGCAACATTCTTTTGGATCATGTGTTAAACTCCTAAAAAGGGTTCACCTAATTGCTATTATACCAAACCAGATAAACCAATTTCAAACTAGTAAAGACTTATCCTATATCAAGTTAACTCGCGGCTGCTACCAACACCAAGGCTTATTCCATAAAATAATCCAAAAGTCAGATGAAACTGAAATGAGAAAGGAAATTGGAAATTAGAAATAGAATAAACAGAAAAAATGGCTACTACTTCTTCAAAAATATGGCTTTCTCTTGAAGCTAAACCTGATGTCATGAACCAATGCCTTTCTGGTCTTGTTCTTCTGGGGGATCAAGCTAGGTGCGATGACGTCTATGGATTAGATGAAGAGCTTTTGGAAATAGTTCCAAAACCAGTTCTTGTTGTGTTTTTCTTTATCTTCTCACCAATAAGTCTGAAGAGGAAAGGTTGTAACAGAATAAGAAGAAAAATCAGATATCGGAAATAATAAGCCAACTCAATAAAACAGAGGGAATAATCAGAAAATATAAAGGAAAATATCGGGGAAAATAGATGGGAAATTTTGGGAAATTGAAATTGAATTGCCAGCTCAGCTTATAACAGAATTTCAAACAAATCTCAGCTTTCCAATTCTTGTAACTAACTGTTAGAATTAGCAGTTCAGACTCAATTGCCTTGTAACAAACTTTTCTAGATCTAACAGAGATATATAACAGAATTCTCACATGGGTTCAACCATTTTTCAACATTCGAAAGAATCACAGAAAGGAGACACTTTTTCTTCTCCCAATATTTATTCTCCATCTTCATCTTCATCCACTAGAAAATCAAGAAATTCTCTTTGCTTGTTTTCTCACCATAACCGCATCTTCATCATCACCAAAATTTGCAGGCTTCCTCTGAAATTATCTCTGCTTTAAAGTCGCATCCTCGTCTCAAGGCTCCTCAACATCGCTTCTAATTCGACTACCAATGTCTTCGCGTAGCAATTTCTTCTGCAAATCATTCATCAACCTTCAAAGATCCTCGTCGACGAATCTACAACCCTTACTGTCTTCAGGCCTCTTCCGCACTAAGCTACACAATACACCAAGATTGAGGATTTTCTCGTCTGATTCCCAGCTTCCACAATAACGAAGATGCAACAGTAAGTAGAAACAAAACCGTATGGAAACAGAGAGAAGAAAGAGTGTAGAGAGACTGAAGATTCATACCTATGAATTTATGTTTTTTGACGCCGTCAAGATGGCATCAAACTTCCTCCAGTCGGTAAGGTTCGATCTTCAATATGCCTTCTCCTCTTATGTCTATTTCTTCATGATTATGGTGTAGCCCGAGTATACTGGAGTTTGATCCCCAAAGTCCAGAGTTTCGATTGGACGTGGGGAGGATGTGACTTAGCTTTTAGATTTTTAGATCTTCAGAGCTTGTGATTCAAAGAGGATATGAATACCGAAATCGCAGATGGAGGAGAGAGTCTCACGAAATGGAGATACAGTGTGGAGCCGAATCGCAACTGAGGAAGATGGAACCACGGAGGAGATTCAGAGCGACTGAGAGAAGATTCGACCACCGCGGTTGCGAGATTGAGAAAGACGAAGAGAATTCTATTCTCATGAGAACACAAAGAGACACAAAATTGTGAACCATATCCCAAAAAAACGCCATCGTTTCATTTTCAATCTTTTTTTTTATTTTTCCTTAATTTTAATAACCAGCAAATATTGTGTAAAGTGAAACAATTATGGAAATTGGACGGGTTGAGATGGATTCTGTTTGGGCCATTACTAACCTGCCCGTGGATCAAAATTGGACTCATACTACCGGACTTGCCTTGTTGAACCGGGCCGAACTACACTCATCATAAAGCCCAGCGTGAATTTTTGGAATTGGAGAGCTTAGAACAACAAAAAATAGCTTGTTAACTTGTATTACAAAAAAAATAGCTTTTTGGGCTTCTCTTCAACTGGCCTGCAGCACCCAGATTATTTAATCACCCCCTGACTGCAGCATAACCCCCTGAGTTTACTCTTTCAATATTTCCTTTTGAATAATTTTGTGAATTGTTTAGATTTGCTTGAACTTTTTTCTTTCACATGATAAAAACAATAAAATCAATAAAAACTTGTAGATTTTTTTATTTTAGTTTTAGGAAATTAAATTATGATTATCCGATTATATTTGAGATTGGTAATTCACTTTTTCTTGTTGAGATGGGAATCTTATGCAGGTTTATTGTGTGGTATGCGGATGCGCTTGAGATTTTAATTGTGATTTATTTTCACATCGATGATGCTTCGATGCTTATTACGAACATTTGACTTCCGACTCTTTTCTTTGAATGGTGAAGTTTTCGCGAAGATCGCCGGGTTTCTTTGTTTGGATACGCTTCACTACGGATTGATATTCATTTGTTATTTTCTCTTGTTTATCTCATTTCACACTTTACTGCTTTCTAGATATCATGAGAAGTAGGAAATAAAGAGCGTGTGCTCGAAGTCGCTATTTAAAGACCTGTAGCAGGCATTCCGCACTTCACTCGTTATATATGTTGTGCTTTTGTTTGTTTCCTTGGTTGTTGATCGATGAGTCACTCAATTTAGAAATTGAGATCACGACTTTGCTCTCAGTGCATGCTCCCTATAGGATTTCATCGCTTTCCTTGATTTCTTGTTGATCGATGAGTCACTGAATTTAGAAATTGAGGTCACGACTTCGCTCTCAGTGCATGCTACCTATAAGATTTCATCGCTTTCCTTAATTTCTTGTTGATCGAAGAGTCACTCAATTTAGAAATTGATATCACAACTTCGCTCTCATTGCATGTTCCCCGTAGGATACTCTTGTTAGACTTTCTTTGGCATGCTAACCTAGATAGGATATCTCTAGGTGTGTTCTCTTGAGCTTATTGGCTTGCTTGTTTGATTTCATCTTTGTGTGCATGTTTTGAGATGATATACCCTCGACATATTCTCTTAGGAGCTCCCGATTTGACTATAGATGATGATTCGAAATAGACATAGTTTTAGGTGGTAGACCCTTGCTATGCTCCTTTAGGACTTCTTTATTCTTCTATAGAGGATGAGTTGAGATAGACATTAGGATTGTCATCCAAGCATGTCAACATAGGTTAGATATTTCCCTTCAAAACACAACTTTAGGATCAATCATTATATGATAACATTAGGGATAGATTTAGGTTAGTCTCCCTTAGATGTTTTCTTTTCTTTTGCATCTTTGCATTTTAAAAAAAAAAACTACCTTTTTTGGAAAAAAGCATAAAACATCTAACAACTTCTAAATCTTTCTTTAAGGTAAAAGATATCAACCAATACAAATTCTTTTGCGCCTCCGGGCTTTTCTTTCAAACTTTTCAGAAAGAACATGTTAATTCACTTATGTGTTGATGCATGAGTCTCCAAAGGTCGAGCTGCGGCAGGAGGCGAAATTAATATTATTCATGAAAAAATATAAACCAACAAAAACATTTGAAGCCGAACTACGGCTGCTCTGATTCCTTAAAAGGGATACGTAGGCATTGGGGTAGGGCCCGAGCGAGCACAACTTTTATTTTCCCTACATTCTTTTCTCTTTCTTTTTGCATGCATTCTTCCTTAGTAGTAAACAGTAAGCATAGATTAAACACACAAATAAGATAGACAACAAGAGTGGATACCGTAGAGTACTATGGACGTGTGGGGTGCTAATACCTTCCCCTCGCCTAACAGACTCCCTTACCCGATCTCTCGGTCGTTCGAACTTGATTTCACCCTTCTCGGGTTTAATCGATGTTTACCTTTCCCTTCCTGTAGGATTAAAAACGTTCGATGGAGACTTCATTGATTTCATTATCAGTTGATTATTCATCCGATTGTTTCAGCTGGCGACTTCACTGGGGATAAGGTTGACATATTGCTGGTCCATCCTCGAGTCGATCCTAGCTCTTGTTTGTTTACTTCTTTGGGTGTTTATTTACCTCTTGTTATTTATAGCTTTATATACACTACTTGCATATGTTTGTGCATGCATTTTATTACTTTCCATATTGGTTATCTGTTGTGATGAATTTGTTTCCATGTTGGGTGGGTGTTACAAGAGGTAAAAGGCCTAATACCCAGGCCAAGTGAAAACCACATGAACACTAGGAATAGAGTGGAACACGACGGATAGGGGATGTAGATTACCCTAGATGGTTGTGTCTTCCACGCTCAGATGAGGTTTTAATAAGGTTCCATCCTTATCACGTAGGTGTACGATGATAGTACTCTCAAGAAATTTAGAAGCTGTTTAAAGTCAAGATGATTTCTTTCCCGTGGACTGCAATTTATTTTTGCAGTATCCTCTCTAAAGTCCACTTTTCAGTGGCATTCCTCCTCGGAGTTGACATGATGAAGTTGCAATCTTGCATCACAGTCTTTACCCAGTGGTTGGTAGTTCAGGTTGTTTATCCTTCAGTGAAGTTTGTCATTCCAAACAGGGGCATATTGCCACGATCTCTATTTTGAGAGTATTGTTGGTCTTTTATGAGAAGAAGCTGAAACACGCGGCCGGAACTTGTCATCTGGATGTAATGAAACATCAATGAAGTCGCCACCGAACGTCTTTTATCGCACCGAAAGGGAAAAGTAAACATCAAGAAAACCTGAAGAGGGAGAAATCATGGCCTTTCGATCGAGAGATCGGGTAAGGGAGTCTGTTACGCGAGGGGGAGGTGTTAGCACCCCACACGCTCGTAGTACTCTACGGTATCCACTCTTGTTGTCTAATCTAATGGGTGTGGTCAAATCCTATGTCTATGGCTTAAAACTGAAAAGGGAATGCACGCGAAAGAAAAAGAAAACAATGTAGGGAAAATAAAAGTTGTGCTCGATCAGGCCCTACCCCAATGCCTACGTATCCCTTTTAAGGAATCAGAGCAGCCGTAGTTTGACTTAATATATTTTGGTTGGTTTGTGTTTTTTAGTTAAGACAACAAAAACAGTCAAGATGGAAAAACATCAAATGAAACAACAAGCAAATGATATGGTAGAACATCGACTAAATAATAATAAAGTAACATGTCAAAGATGGCGAAACATCAAATAATGAAATATCACACCTAAAAATGACATTGAGAGTCAAAGTAGGATAACAAACATGTGCGATGGAGAAACATCGGCTTCAAACAAATGTGTGATGGCGAAACATTGGCTTCAAACAAATGTGCGATGGTGAAACATCGGTTAAAATATAACAAGATATCATGGTAAAGATAGCAAAGCATCAATAAATCGGATGACGAAATATCACACCTAACAATGATATTGAGAATCAAAGTAGGATAACAAACATGTGCGATGGCGAAACATCGGCTTCAAACAAATGTGCGATGGCGAAACATCGGCTAAAAGGTTCAAAAACAAAACCAATAGGAACACAAACAAATAGGATTGGTTTCTATCTTTTACCTTGAAGAAGGGTTTGAATTTATTAGAAGTGTTTTATAATTTGCCAAGAAAACAATTTTTGTTTTAAGATGCAGAATGCAAAGGAAAAGAAAACAACTAGGGGAGACTATCCTAATCTCTAGCCCTAATGTTATCAAATAATGGTTGACCCTAAGGTTGAGGATAAAGGAAAACCCTACCTTAATTAATGTGTTAAAGGAAGCTTAACAAAACTATCCTATATGGAACATGCAATAAGAGCGAAGTCGTGATCTCAATTTCTAAATTGAGTGACTCATCGATCGACAATTAAAGAAGAAAAACAATAAACATCCTATAGGGAACATGCAATGAGAGCAAAGTCGTGATCTCAATTTCTAAATTGAGTGACTCATTGATCAGCAATTAAAGAAGAAAATCAATAAACATCTTATTGGGAACATGCACTGAGAGCGAAATCGTGATTTCAATTTCTAAATTGAGTGACTCATCGATCGAGAGCAAACACAACACATGTATCAGACAAAAACAAGAGGGCCTCTTGACATATATCAGCAACAGAGGTCCCATCATGCGATCATAGAACGATGAAAAATAAAAATGGAAGAAAGGAGATAGTGCAATACCAAACGGATAACTATCCGTAGCAACTGAGCAAGAATAAAAGAAACCCAGAGAACTTCAAGCAAGCTGGCATCAGTAGACAAATCAAGTCAAAAATTACGCCATAAGGATGTAAGTAATGAGATTATCATATATGAACAGATCCCATGGGCAATGTATAGCATTCACAATCACATGTGTATATCCTGCATAGACTATCAAATATGCCAAACACAATAGCAGTGCCAGTATAATAAATTGTGTTCCACAAATAAAGTGAAACACAGTAGCCTCAAGCCAAAAGTGGAAACTTTTCTCAAAGTACCTCACACATTCAACAACTAAGTTAGTATTCCATAAGGTTAATGGTGACTCACATTAAGGATGGATGCAACATGATGAAGTGAGAACAACATGATAAAAAATTATCAAACATTAGACATGATAGACAAGAGGAAACAGGCATATGCATAATCTGGTCAAAAGAATCAGAGGAATGTTGCTCCTGTCTATCACCATATTGAATTGACAATTGAATATCAATCAAGGATCATAGGAGCTTGAAAAAGAATACAATCAAAGACCATGGAGGTCAGGGGCAAACACATTTCAATCATGTATAATTAATTCAACCACAACTTCACAAACACAATAGAAGATGAAACTCACACAATGCATTAGAAGGTTCAAACATTCAAACATGGGACAATAAGTGAAATGGATTGAGTTTATTTGAAATAAATCATATTCAACATGATCATTAGGTGCCCAATTATAGGCCTCACTCAAGTTCATTGGCCATCAAAAAACATGCAACAAGATATGCAACATCAATTAGGTACCTTCACTTCAAAAATGCATCAAAAAAAGAAAGGGATTTCAATCATTCTAACCAAAAATCTTCAAGCATCTTTGAAATGTGTAGAAGTCAGAATGTAAACCCTAAGTTCATGAATGATTGAGGAAGGACTCAAATGAGGCCCAAAGTTCAAGACTAGTTGGCAAAACTACTAAACTAGACAAGTTTTCAAAATAATTGATGGGAAAGTGTCAAACCAAGTCAAATAAATTTAAGAAAAATGATTTTTATATATTCAATGCATTCATGAACCATAATCAAGACTTGAATTCAAGAACGGTGTGCATAGACGAATGCCATTTAGGGCCTTTTATCCCCAATAATGGAGTATTGCTGAAATATTTCCTCGGTGGAGTGCTGAACCTCAAGCTTATGGTTCAAAAACGCCATTCTCTTCCTCAAGTGAAGATTGTTACTCTCGATGATAGTATCCCTATTGTGGTCTGGGTAGAATTCTTTTATTCAATAATTTCTGCGATTCCCCGGTCAAAGTCACTTTTATCAAAGACTTACATCAGAAGGTCCCAGTTCCCAACGAGATTCTCTTTATCTGTGAAAAGAAATGTTTGATCTTTTCCCCCAAGAGGTTGGGAGTTGGATTGGAGTTCAAATTTTCTCTGAATAACAATTTATTTTTGTAGTATTTTCCCCAGTAAAGACGTACTCTCGCCCGAGTATTCCTCTTTCTCAATACAGTCTGTTTCCTTCCAGGTTTTCTCGGAAGAATCGTTTTACTCACCCATCGGAGATTCTTGATATACTCCCCTTGAAGACGACACTCTACAGCTTCCCTAATAAGATTTTCACTCACTATCCCCATGAAGTATGCATTCTCCTACTAAGTGATGGATGCTCTCTCTCTCTCTCTCTCTCTCTCTCTCTCTCTCTCTCTCTCTCTCTCTCTCTCTCTCTCTCTCTCTCTCTCTCTCTCTCTCTCTCTCTCTCTCTCTCTCTTCAATGTGGCTTGCCTATATAAGAGTTCTTAAAAAGACTCACATTTATCTACGGGAGATTCTGGTTTGATATCCTCGTGAGGATGGCCATCATCCGCAATGAAGTGATTTTTGCTCCCTAGTACAAAAAAATCCTTGACGGCTTGAATCTTGCAGAGATGGCTACACCCAGTGCAATGGGTATTGTTGATCTCATCATCTAAATTTTTTGGCTCCCCAGTGTAAGAGGTAGTCTTTATCCCTAGTCGAAGTCGAATTTCGAGGACCTATTGGAGTAACTTATCTATTATCCTCTGGTGGAGCAATCTTTCTTTCTCTAGTTGAGCAAGTGTCCTGTCTCCCCAATGTGGTGTACATGGGAGTGCCAGTCATAGCTCTTTCACCCCTGATTATAGATGATTTTGTCGGGATATCACTAGTGGAGTTTTTTTCCCAAGATATTTTCTTCTTCCCCAAGTGAATACTTTTTACCCCCCCCCCCCCCCCCCCCCCCCCCCCGACGATGTTATCCCCAGTGTGCTCTGAGTAGAATTCTTTTTATTTAAGAATTTCCATACTCCCCAGTAGAAGTTGTCTTCGTCAAGAAATCTTATGCAAGAAAGTTTCTATCCCAGCGAAGCTCTCCTCTTTTTAACAAGAGGATAAAGAATTTGTTCCCCCAGGAAGTTGGGAGTTTGATCAGAATTCAAGATTTTCTCTGAACTGCAATTTATTTTGCAGTATCTTCTCCAGGAAGTTACTTCCCTAATGATATTCGATCTTTAGAGGTTGGTGGTTCAAAGTCTCGGTGCCCCATTGAAGTTCAGATTTCCTTTTCTCTACAGAAGATCACATGCGCGAGAATAATCGTTCAGAAGTTCATTGTCTTCTCAACATGATAATTATTGATGTGTTTTCTCCAAGGCATTGCTAAAACATGCATCATTACATTGCATCTACCAAAATGCGTAGCATTTCCATTGTGTGAAGCATTACGCTACAAAAGATTCAAACATGCATAAGTATAAGCCAATTGTGTTTACTTGCAGTAACCAGATTGTTATGCACTTAGATTTGAATTATCTCCACAGCAAGCCCAGGGTGACCCTATTCTGCTTCCCCAACGGAATCTGTTTGATTTTCCACCATTCGGGTCATCGGTATCTTCCATTCCCCAGTAAGTCGTGGTTTTCTCTTTCCCTTGCAAGCCTTTGATTATTTTACCCGTGTTTTCTCTGACCGTCAGAGTGCAAGTCAGAGTCAGTTTATAGATTTTCTAATTTCTCAAGTATTAGAGTATCCATACTTGGTGTATGGTAATTCATATAATTGCCACTCTTGAAGAATTACACCCCGCCTTTGACCTGAGGAATTTTGTAGTTCTTGCGTATTTCCAACTATTAAAGTCGGACATGTGTTGGAAATCCTTTTTTAGGGTCCTTACAACTGGTCTCTTTTCTAATCATAAGGTTCGTCTTCGCCTGACGTTCTCTTTTCTCCGGAATTCACCTTTGCCCGATGTCTTTCCGTCTTAGGTCCACCTTCGCCCGATGTCTTTCCGTCTTAGGTCCACCTTCGCCTGGTGTCCCTTTTTGTTGGTTAGGGTTCGTCTTCGCCCGACGTTCTCTCTTCTCTGGAATTCACCTTCTCCTGGTGTCTTCCCATCTTAGGTCCACCTTCGTCTGGTGTCCCTTTTTGTTGGTTAAGGTTCGTCTTCGTCCGACGTCTCTTTTCTCCGGTAAGTTCACCTTCGCCCGGTGGCTTCCCATCTTAGGTCCACCTTCGCCTGGTGTCCCTTTTTGTTGGTTGAGGTTCGTCGTCGCTCGACGTCTCTTTCCTCCGGTAAGTTCACCTTTGCCTGGTGGCTTCCCATCTTAGGTCCACCTTCGCCCGGTGTCCCTTTTCGTTTGTTAAGGTTCGTCTTCTCCCGACGTCTCTTTTCTCCAGAATTCACCTTCGCCCGGTGTCTTTTCGTCTTAGGTCCACCTCCGCCCGGTGTCCCTTTTTGTTTGTTAGGGTTAGTCTTCACCCAACGTTCTCTCTTCTCTGGAATTCACCTTCTTCGGGTGTCTTCCCATCTTAGGTCCACCTTCGCCCGGTGTCCCTTTTTGTTGGTTAAGGTTCGTCTTCGTCCGACGTCTCTTTTCTCCGGTAAGTTCACCTTCGCTCGGTGGCTTCCCATCATAGGTCCATCTTCGCCCGGTGTCCTTTTTTGTTGGTTGAGGTTCGTCTTTGCCCAACGTCTCTTTCCTCCGGTAAGTTCACCTTTTCCCGGTGGCTTCCCATCTTAGGTCCACCTTCGCCCGGTGTCCCTTTTTGTTGGTTAAGGCTCGTCTTCGCCCGACTTCTCTTTTCTCCAGTAAGTTCACCTTCGCCCGGTGGCTTCCCATCTTAGTTCCACCTTTGCTCGGTGTCCCTTTTTGTTGGTTAAGGTTCGTCTTCGCCCGACTTTCTCTTTTCTTTGGAGTTCACCTTCGCCCGGTGTCTTTCCAGTTTAGGTTCACCTTCACACGGTGTCCCTTCTTGTTGGTTAAGGTTCGTCTTTTCCCGACATTCTCTTTTCTTTGGTAAGTTCATCTTCGCCCGATGTTTTTCCATTTTAGGTCCACCTTTGCCCGTTGTCCCTTTTTGTTGGTTAAGGTTCGTCTTTGTCCGACGTTCTTTTTTCTCTGGAATTCACCTTCACCCGGTGTCTTTCCGTCTTAGGTCCACCTTCGTCTTGTGTCCCTTTTTGTTGGTTAAGGTTCGCCTTTGCCCGACGTTCTCTTTTCTCCAGAATTCACCTTCGCCTGGTGTCTTTTCGTCTTAGGTACATCTTCGCCTGGTGTTCCTTTTTGTTGGTTAAGGTTCATCTTCGCCCGACGTTCTCTTTTCTCCAGAATTCACCTTCGCCCGGTGTCTTTCCATCTTAGGTCCACCTTCGCACGGTGTCCCTTTTTATTGGTTAAGGTTCGTCTTCGCCCGACGTTCTCTTTTCTCTGGAATTCACCTTCGCCCGGTGCCTTTCTGTGTTTGGTCCACCTTTGTTCGATGTCCCTTTTTGTTGGTTAAGGTTCGTCTTTGCCCGATGTCCTCTCCCCTCTAGTAAGTTCATCTTCATTTGGCGTTCTTTCTTCAGGAGTCTATATGTGGTTGGTATTCCTTGATATATCTGGTCGAGATCACTTTGTTAGATCTCTTCCATCTCTGATATCTTCGGTCGAGTCTGTTGTGTTAGGTCTCTTCCTTCTTTGATATCTTTGGTTGAAATCGTTGCGTTAGATTTCTTCCTTCCTTGATATATCTGGTCGAGATCACTTTGTTAGATCTCTTCCATCTTAGGTATCCTCCTTATGTACACTACTAACTCCGAACAGATGTTCCTTGATAACCAAATTCTCTTCTGTGTGTTTAACCCTAGTCTGGCATACATTTACCCCCGATAACCCCTTTTACCCAAAAAGCAAAAAAAAAAAATACAGAAAACCAAAAAATATAATGTATACCTTATTGGCTTTGGAGTGCAAATTTATGGGTTCTTTTAGTATTTAATCTTCTTCCACCTTGAAAGTTTGAAAGGCTAGCACCAATCTCACCTTCAGGTTTAAGACGATTAAATAGGGGAAATTGTTACACCCAAAAATTTACCCCCCTCCTAATTTCTTTTATCTGGCTTAGACTTTTGCGTTCATTCGCATTCGCATCTTTAGGTCACTAACATGGCATACATTTCATTAAATATAGCTCTTTGGTTCAAAGTTCAATGGTTGTGCAATATAAAGGTTTTACACTGGTCAAGGCGTTCGTGTCCAATAAAGGCTTATTTCTTCTTCAAACATTGAGCAGTGGAATTAGGGTTGTGGTCTGTGGTCATTAAGAATCTCTTCTTCACGAATCCATAAGGCCAATCTCCACCCAGTTTTCTCAATTCCAGAAATTAGGATTTCTATCATATGGACGTCTTGCTATGCTTCCAGTTTCATCTGAGTCGAGGAATTTCCTCAAGGAAGGGTCTGGCTCCAACTTAAGGCTTAAAGACTCAAAGATCATGGAATTAGGGCTTATTTCTCTAATCATGTGGTAGTCAAAAGATTTCCTTATAAAGTTTGGGTTCATTAATGAATCTCATCATTCAATGGATATTTCTCATTGCTCGAGTGGATTTTAGGGTCTTATGGGTTGACTATTACCATCATGCTGGTTCATCTCATTAGGATTTCGTTTGGACTTTCTACCATTAATTGAGGTTTGGTTCACCTTTACTCGAGTTATAAGATTTGTATTGTGGATTTCGTGCAAACAGTGAATATGAGTTCACATGGTGTTATTATTGAATCATCTCAAGTTTGAAAGATTGGCCAAAACTTTGATTTTTGGTCAAAGTCAACCATGGAAGGTTGACTTTTGACAAGGTCCTTCTTAAATATTTGTGAGGCCTTCATCTAGTGGTTCATTCAATTATAGCAAGATTGAAGAAAGATTGGAGAATTCACATGAAATACAAATTGAAAAGGGTTGATATTCAATATTCAAAAGATACAAAGGAGGGAAACTATTTTATCAAATTCATTTGGAAAAGCTTCATTACAAAAAGTCAACATACAAATTACAAGAGTCAAGATTTACTTCAATTATCATTTATAATTTAAAAAGTTACATTCCATGCTCTACATTAGTCATCAAAATACAATTGCATCACAAGATGCTACATTCAAGATTGAAGTATACATCTCGTTCATTAAAGATTTAAGGAAAGACTTTGAAAATTCAAATAAGGAGATATCATCCGCGAGAAAGGATAAAATCTTGATACACAGGTTATAGAAAATGGAGACAATTGGAGTGTAGGACGACAATAACTTGTTTCTCTTGGTTGAGTTCTATTAAAGTAGTTAAAAAACTTGTACTTGATGAAGCAATAACATTTGTCGACACCGCCACTGATAGTCTTATCCAGATGATTATTCGAATCTTATCCAGATGATTATTCGAAGAGTTTAAAGCCTGCATTATGCTCACCATTGCACATCGTATCCCTACTGTTATTGACAGCGGTCGAGTTCTGGTGCTCAATGATGGTCGAGTTGCTGAGTTTGACACTCCTTTATGGCTATTAGAAGATAAGTCATCCATGCTTCTAAAGTTGGTATCTGAGTATTCATAGCGGTCGAGCAGCATACCTAAATTTTAGATCAGATAAGGTGTCTAGAAACCTTAATAATCAGTATCGGGAGGTGGCGAGAGTTTGAAGACAGTTCAGAAGCCAAAACCAAAATAGATTGCCAGACCTGCAGTAACTAAAGAGGCATCATTCTTTTGGATCATGTGTTAAACTCCTAAAAAGGGTTCACCTAATTGCTACTATACCAAACCAGATAAACCAATTAAAAACTAGTAAAGACTTACCCTATATCAAGTTAACTCGCAGTTGCTACCAACACCAAGGCCTATTCCATAAAATAATCCAAAAGTTAGATGAAACTGAAATGAGAAAGGAAATTGTAAATAGGAAATAGAATAAACAGAAAGAATGGCTACTGCTTCTTCAAAATGATGGTTTTCTCTTGAAGTTAAATTTGATGTCATGAACCAATGTCTTTCTGGTCTTGTTCTTCCGGAGGATCAAGCTAGGTGCGATGAAGTTTATGGATTGGATGAAGAGCTTTTGGAAATGGTTCCAAAACCAGTTCTTGTTGTGTTTTTTCTTTATCTTCTCGCCAATAAGTCTGAACAGGAGAGGTTACAACAGAATAAGAAGAAAAATCAGAAATCAAAAATAATAAGCCAACTCAATAAAACAGAGGGAATAATCTGAAAATATAAAGGAAAATATCGTGGGAAATAGATGGGAAAAATTAGGAAATTCAAACTGAATTGCCAACTCAGCTTATAAAAAAATTTCAAATAAATCTCAGCTTTTCAATTCTTGTAACTAACTGTTAGAATTAGCAGTTCATATTCAATTGCCTTGTAACACACTTTTCAAGATCTAACGGAGATATATAACAGAATTGTCACCTGGGTTCAATCATTCTTCAACATTCTGAAGAATCATAGAAAGGAGACACTTTTTCTTCTCACAATCTTTATTCTCCATCTTCATCTTCATCTACCAGAAAATCAAGAAATTCGCTTTGCTCTTTTTTCGCCATAACTGCATCTTCATCATCACCGAAATTTGTAGGCTTCCTCTGAAATTATCTCTGCTCTGAAGCCGCATCCTCGTCTCAAGGCTCCTCAACATCGCTTCTAATTCGACTACCAATGTCTTCACATAGCGATTTATTTTGAAAATCGTTCATCAACCTTCAAAGATCTTCGTCGATGAATCTGCAACCCTCACTGTCTTCAGGCCTCTTCCGCATCAAGCTACGCAACGCACCAAAATTGAGGATTATCTCGTTTGATTCCCAGCTTCCACAACAACGAAGATGCAACAGTAATTGAAACAGAACAGTATAGAAACGGAGAGAAGAAAGAGTGTAGAGAGACTGAAGATTCATACCTATGGGTTTATGTTTGTTGACGCCGTCAAGATGGCATCTGACTTCCTCCAGTCAGTAAGGTTCGATCTTCGATATGCCTTCGCTTCTTCTGTCTATTTCTTCATGATTATGGCGTAGCGCGAGTATACTGGAGTTGGATCCCCAAAGTCCAGAGTTTCAATTTGACGTGGGGAGGATGTGACTCAGCTTTTAGGTTTTTAGATCTTCAGAGCTTGTGATTCAAAGAGGATATGAATACCGAAATCACGGATGGAGGAGAGAGTCTCACGAAACAGATATGGAGTGTGGAGTTGAATCGCAACTGAGGAAGATGGAACCACGGAGGAGATTGAGAGTGACACAGAGAAGATTCGACTGCCATAGTTGCAAGATTGAGAAAGACGAAGAGAATTCTATTCTCATGAGACGCAAAGAGACACAAATTTGTGAACCTTGTCCCAACAAAACACCATCGTTTCATTTGCAATCTTTTTTTTTATTTTGCCTTAATTTTAATAACCAGCAAATATTGAGCAAAGTGAAAGAATTGTGGAAATTGGGCGGGTTGAGGTGGATTCCATTTGGACCATTACTGACCTGCCTGCGGATCATTGTTGGACTCATACTACTGGACTTGTCTTGTTGAGCCGGGCAAAACTGCACTCATCATAAGGCCCAGCGTGAATTTTTGGAACTGGAGAGCTTGCAAAAAAAAAACAGCATGTTAGCTTGTATTACAAAAAAAACTGCTTTTTTGGGCTTCTCTTCAACGGGCCTGCAGCGCCCAGATTGTTTCAGCACCCCCTGACTGCAGCATAACCCCCTAAGTTTACTCTTTCAATATTTCCTTTTGAATAATTTTGTGAATTGTTTTGATTTGCTTGAACTTTTTTCTTTTACATGATAAAAACAATAAAATCAATAAAAACTTATAGATTTTGTTATTTTAGTTTTAGGAAATTAAATTCCGATTGTTCGGTTATATTTGAGATTGGTAATTCACCTTTGCTTGTTGAGATGGAAATCTTATGCAGGTTTATTATATGGTATGCGGATGCGCTTGAGATTTCGATTGTGATTTATTTTCACATCGATGATGCTTCAACGCTTATTCCGAACTTTTGATTTCCGACTCTTTTCATTGATTGGTGAAGCTTTCGTGAAGATCGTCAGGTTTCTTTGTTTGGATACGCTTCGCTACGGATTGATATCAGTTTGGTATTTTCTCTTCTTTATCTCATTTCACACTTTACTTCTTTCTAGATATCATGAGAAGTAGGAAATAAAGAGCGTGCGCTCGAAGTCGCTGTTTAAAGACCTGTAGCAGGCATTCCGCACTTCATTTGTTATATATGTCGTGCTTGAGTTTGTTTCCTTGGTTGTTGATCGATGAGTCACTCAATTTAGAAATTGAGATCACGACTTCGCTCTCAGTGCATGCTCCATATAGGATTTCATCGCTTTCCTTGATTTCTTATTGATTGATGAGTCACTCAATTTAGAAATTGAGATCACGACTTCGCTCTCAGTGCATGCTTCCTATAGGATTTCTTCGCTTTCCTTGATTTCTTGTTGATCGATGAGTCAGTCAATTTAGAAATTGAGATCACGACTTCGCTCTCATTGCATGTTCCCTGTAGGATAGTCTTGTTAGACTTTCTTTGGCATGCTAACCTAGATAGGATATCTCTAGGTGTGTTCTCTTGAGTTTATTGGCTTGTTTGTTTGATTTCATCTTTGTGTGCATGTTTTGAGATGATATACCCCTAGCATGTTCCCTTAGGAGCTCTCGATTCGGCTATAGATGATGATTCGAGATAAATATAGTTTTAGGTGGTAGACCCCTGTTATGCTCCTTTAGAACTTCTTGATTCATCTATAGAGGATTAGTTGAGATAGACATTAGGATTGTTATCCAAGCATTCAATATAGGTTAGAGATTTCCCTTCAAAACACAACTTTAGGATCAATCATTGTATGATAACATTAGGGATAGATTTAGGTTAGTCTCCCTTACATGTTTTCTGTTCTTTTGCATCTTTGCATTTAAAACAAAAACTTCCTTTTTTCTCGAAAAATGCATAAAACATCTAACAACTTCTAAATCCTTCTTTAAAGTAAAAGGTATCAACCAATACAAACTCTTTTGCGCCTTCGGGCTTTTCTTTCAAACTTTTCAGAAAGAACATGTTAATACTTATGTGCTAACGCGTGAGTCTCCAAAGGTCGAGCTGCGACAGGAGGCGAAATTAATATTGTTCATGAAAAAATATAAACCAACAAAAACATTTGAAGCGGAACTACGGCTGCTCTGATTCCTTAAAAGAGATACGTAAGCATTGGGGTAGGGCCCGAGCGAGCACAACTTTTATTTTCCCTACATTTTTTTCTCTTTCTTTTTGCATGCATTCTTTCTTAGTAGTAAACAGTAAGCATAGATTAAACACACTCATAAGATAGACAACAAGAGTGGATACCGTAGAGTACTACGGACGTCTGGGGTGCTAATACCTTCCCCCCGCGTAACAGACTCCCTTATCCGATCTCTCGGTCGTTCGACCTTGATTTTACCCTTCTCAAGTTTACTCGATGTTTACCTTCCCTTCCTGTGAGATAAAAAACGTTCGATGGCGACTTCATTGATTTCATTATTAATTGATTGTTCAGCCGGTTGTTTCAATACTAATAATAATAATTTTAACAAAAAGGAATCATTGGTTAGTAAACAAAAGTTAAAAATATTGTAACTAAAAATGCAAAAAGAAAAGGTTTAAAAATAAAATAATTTAAATTTAATAATAATTCAATTTAAAAAAAAATTAATTTGAATTAAAATCACAATTTAAACCATTTTTTTTTTGTTTATGGAACATAACAAACAAAATGTCCATAAAGTGAAATTTTGACATGAAAAGAAAAAAAATTAATAATAATAGTAATAATAATAATACTAAAAAGAGAAAATGTTGTAATTAATAAAATGCCAATGAAAATAAGAGAAAGAAGAATGATTTTAATTTTAATTATAACTCAAATTTTAAATTGAATTAAAATCAAAAATCAAATCAAATCAATTATTGATATAAAAAGATGATTTTTAAAGGACCAAATCAAATTTAAAATTGAATTAAAATCAAAATCAAATAAAATCAATTATTGGAATAAAAAGATAATTTTTTAAAAGACCAAATTGAATCCTATACTGAATCTTTGTTAGAAATTTAATTAAAATTGAATATGGTTATAATTTGAAAATCTAAATTAATTTTAAAGACAAAATATCAAAGTTAATTAGATTATTAAATCAAAATGATTAAATAGCCCATAATTAGAAATTATGGATTACTAGTAAGATTATTTTAATCCAAAAAACTTTGACTAAAACAAATTAAAATGTAAATCACAAATTAAATATTTTTTTGAGATTTTTTCATGAACGAAATGCAATTAAAATAAAATGATGCTTACTATTTTTTTTTTAATGATTTTTTGAGATAATGATGAAAAATATAAATTTAAATGAATTAAACAAAGACTTTGATTTTTTTTTTTTCGAAATAAAAATTTGAAAGAATGAATTAAAAATAGGAAATATGCAAAGAAAATGTGTTATATGCAAAAAAATTATGGACAAAATTTATGGTGCAACAATGATATGTGACACAAAAATAATTTATTATTTTTTATAGTTTTCAAGGAACATATTTATAAACTTGCAAATATTGTAAAGGAAACAATACCCTTTTTAAAATAGCCAGAAAAAACTTCATTTCATTAATCACATAAGGATTATATTTGAAGTATACTTTCAAAAGATCCTAAAAATAGAAGAGCAAAACAGATAAATCTTTGGGTCCTAAGGAGTCCTATCTGAAGAACTAAATCCTCCTCGCAACTCTAGCCTGTTGATCTTCTCTTTGTAAAAATGTTCCATCTTCGTCTTCTCCTTGACCAACAAACCAACAACTCTCTTCCAAGCATCGGGAGTGGGACCAACATCTACTAAATCTTCTTGTTTCCTTTTCCTCTCCTTAGCACACTATTTGAGCAAAGCGTCCTTTCGACGAAACTTCTCATCTTGTTCCACAAGGCAACCATCTTGAAGAAAAAGTATATCCTCATTGTCCTTCAACTGTCTATTCAAATCCCTTTTTCATACTCGGAGATATAATATTTTTCTTCCTAGTCAACGTTTCTTGATACTCCTCCATGTTCTCAATGAGAATGGTGAAAGACGAATGTGTGACTGCCGGTTGAAAAGACTTTTTAAGAGAATAAGGTATTTTGAGTTTGCAAGCCCTATCATGGACCCACTGAGTAAAGGGTTCAAAAGCAGTGCAATGTTTCTTTCCTAACCAATCTTTACCCTTCCTATGAATCTTCCGCCAAGCATCCACAATTTCTTCTTTCGAGTCTAGATTATCCTCCTCATCAAGGTAAAAGAAACCTGACAACCTAATATTATTAGGTTTTTTCTTCATCGGGTATCCAAATTAGCGCCTAGCAAGAATAGGGTTATAATTGATTCCTCCATTTATACCAAGAAGAGGTATGTTAGGAAAACCACCATAAATGTTAATGATCATTCCCTTGTCATAAAATGGGATATACCAAGTTAAATCCGCTTGAGTAATGGACATAAGCCTTTGGGACCACCTGAACTTGTTTGGGTTATCTTTGAAGAGATGAGACTGCGGCAAGTGCGAACTAAACCACTTGTACAACAAAGGGGCACAACATGTGATAATTCCATATCCGTTTTGAGCTATGTGATGAATACAGTGGTAGGCATCTCCAAGCAAAGTAGGCCTTAGGTTACCGATCAAGAATATCTAAATAGCATCAACATCAAAACAATGGTCAATGTTTGGGAAGAATACAAGACCATAAATAAGTAGAGCAAGAATTGCCTCAAAATTATCCCTACTATTTGCTTTTCCCAAGACAAAAGTCTTTTCCATCAAAAATTTGGAAGTCAAACCTTTGAAACCTTTTCGACAGTGAGATTTGCTTTTACCTCAGACACCTCTAAGTGAAGAACTTTAGCAATAACATGGGGCTCGGGGACCTCTTCAAAACACTGAAAGGAAAAATATTTGTTACTAGCAAATTAATTCAAAAAGTGTACTCTTCTAAGGTAGGGACCAACTGATAATCGGTAAACGTGAAGCAATGGTAAATGGGATTATAGAAATGAACAAGAGTCTCAAGAATCCCATGGACACCTTAACTTGGAGAATACTCAAAAGCCTCCCAGAATGTTTCTGAAATCTTCATGATTAACAACCAAATACCCTAGCTTTCTTAACTCTTCTAAATTAGGCCTCTTGAAATCGTACTTCTTAGTGTTCCTCTTTCTGATATCCATGATCTCAAGTCCTATTTATATTTGCAATGAGAAATTATAAGTTCCTTGAAAACCAAGTGAAAAAATATTTTTATGAATGCATGAATGTATGGTGTATGCAATAATCAATAAACATGGTTCAAGGGTTTAACATTACGAGCATGGAGCTAAAGGTAAGAACCACCCCACAAGTTATGTACTATGGGTTCATTATACCTGTATAACAAGGTTCTAAAAGTTCTCGGAGTCGTGATTCCTCTTTCGGATATTACTAGTTCACACAACTACTTGTCAGTACTAATAATATTCTCAAGAGAAACTCGTCAGAGTATAGTATTAGGTAACGACTAACTCAAGACTACGTTTGAATTATCACCGCACTACATCCTAAAGACCAAGATGGGTTAAGGGGTTCTACGGTTCTCAACTTCTCGGGCTTGAAAGTTATAATGCTTTAACAACTGGATTATTTAGCATTATCACCCCCAAAGAGGCCTCCACTGAGTGGGGTTATATCATATGCTACTTATGTCAGGATTACTCTAGTCATGTAACTTTTGATTATACCATCATCCTAATTCTTAAGTGTAACATAGTCCGAGTGTAAGACTTATCTTCGCAAAAATCACCAATCATCCCCCAAAGATCCACAAAACATCACATATAACAAACAAAAAAAATAATATAAATTAGGCTCTAACCCTCTTGAGGATAGTTTCCCAATGAAGTCGTCATTTCTATCGCGGTGAAAAATCGAGGAGACCAAGCTATTGAGAAACTTGACTCATAATGACTTAAGAAGTCACCACCAAACTTTATTGTTTCCAAGAAAAAAAGAAAATATCGAAACCCTGTTGTTTAAACATGAAATACAAGAAGTAAATACTAAAAGCAAAGCATAAGAAAGAGATCCAAGGTACGGAGATTAGTTATACAAAGAGAATGCATTAACACCCTATGTATCTATAGTACTCTATAGGGACCTTTTATAATATCTGTTTTTGGGTTAAAATTGTTTGTTTGCTAAATGAGTGAGGATGAGAAAAAAAGTACATTTTATTGATTTTTGTTTAGAAAGGCATAGTCTTATACCTACGTACCAATTAAGGATCAAAACCTTGTAGTTCGTGGTAAAAATAACAAAAGGGTTTGTTGTGGTTGACTTTAGGAGAAAAAAGATATTCATTATTTTTTAGGGAGAAAGCTCAACTAATACCACCACAAGTATGAGAAGATGGATCTTGTATCACCATGAAGAAAATGCTACTAACTTGGATATAAAGATCAACAAGTTGCCATTAACATCTTCATGTGGAAAGAATCACATTTACTTCAACAATTACTATAGGGACAGGAGAATCATATCTCAACTATAAAGAAGATTTATAATTAATCTCTTTGACAAAAAGTTTTAAATTGAAAAGGCAAGTGGCAAAAAGATTTGAGTGATGTTAAATCACTTTTAGTCTTTTGAAATTGTTTTGATATGCTTGAGTATATTGAATCATTTATTAAATAAAAATGAGTTTGAAAATGTAATGACACGAGGTCAAGGTTTTTATATGAAAGTGGTGAGAGTTTGAAAATTGAGTTTTAGGGTTAAAAGATTTTTTAAAGTATATGAGAATACATAGGGTAAACATCAACAATTACAAGGGTAATATACAAATGTAAACACGTAAGGGTAAATCTAAGACAATGCACATGCTTATGACTGCAAAGTCAACAACACTATCCTTTTTCTTATATTTTTAGTGCAAGACATAACAAAATATTAATTACTAACATAAGAGCAAACACACACATCACAAGTGTTAAACACAAAGGGGGAGGTCAACATGCTTGTCAAGTAAAAGTTGTGACAAAAGAAAGAAAAAACAAGAAGCATCCTTAAAGAGAGTATGTTCAAGAATCAAACAAGTGTTAAAGCAAACAAGCAAGCATAGTATCACTTTGGATTAAAGGGAGTTTATGAAGGAAATACGACCTTAAAGACAACTAAACTTATGGAACATAGATAAAAAATCAAGAAGATCAAAGCATGGAAAGTATGTGAAGTTTAAGTCATGTTATCAAAAGTTAAGAGTATGCATGATATATGATCAAGACAAAGTCAAACTTTTAAGCAAGAGTGGTTTAAGTGTTCATTGATCAAGCAAGAACAAATATCAAACAAGTACATGCATTGAAGTAAAAAAATAGGCCATGGATCATGATTAGGGTTTTCAAACAAAGTATGACATCATGTTTAAAAATCAAGTGCTAAAACCTTAATAAAATAAAGTTGATCATGGTATAAATACACAAGAAATGTGGCATCAAATAGTATTCATCACAAGACATGTTATGGTCATTTAAAGTGAAAAAAAATTAGCTTAAAATAAGTTGATTTGCATACTCTCTTGGATAAAACAAATAATTTTTTTTGAAGATTTTTATATATTCATAAAATAGGGTAAATAAATAAGGAGTGTGCAAAAAATTAGCTTAAAATAAGTTAATTTGCATATTGAATTAATTAAAAGAAAATGATTAAATAAACTCAAAAAACAAATGATAAAAATTAATCAAATGGGTTGTCAAGGCTTGTACCTGCGCCCTTATGGTTACCACAAAAAATACAATCCACTGAGCCACGCGCTCAGTAGTGATAATAGACACACCCATAAAAATATATTTAAAAACAAGTGTTAAATGCTCAGAAAACAAAAAGATTGAAAAATATGTAAAAAAGGGGTTTCACATTGGATCGAACCCTCGCCCTTGGGGACAAAAAGACTTGAAAACACGCACTCTAACCACGGGGGTGGTGGTACATCTGATGATTAAAACAGAAATAATTAAATAAGTAATAAAATGAGAATTTTGAAAATGAAGATGGTGTCACCATCTTCATCTTCTTCGTGAACGAGCAGCAACAACAACAACAATCATGGTGACATTTGTAACTTCCTCATTTCTCAATAATTTTCAATGATGGAAAAATGAAAATCACTCAGAATTTAACAAGGATTTCAAAAATACAAACCACACAAATTTATATCAACCATAGCTCACGGATTTCTAACAAAACCAAAAAATCTAAAAAATATTCAGAAGCACAAATCTTAACACACATGCATGATTCAAATCAATAAGCTTAGGGTTAAGCATCAACATAGTGATATCTACATTTTTGTTTCAGAATGTATGCAATAATGATAAGTGTATGATGTAGTTTGAAGAGGGTCAGAAAAGTACCTCTTTGGAGAAAGTCCAAAGCTTCTTTCAACACTTCCAGATGAGAAATAATAACGCAATGAGTTTCCTTGAACCTCCAGGAAGCTAATGGTATAACTACTTTACTTTGAAACCTTCTGAATCTCTCTAACAAATTCAAGTTGCAAATGGTACAAGTGAGATATGGGGGATGATGATGGAGGTGTTAGAGATGTGCAAAGAGGGTTTGGATGACTTATATATGAGGTATAGAAGGTGTGTGAATGGTTAGATTGCAAAAATATTGTAAGAGGTGGGAGTTTCGAAAATAAGGTGTGAAGAATGCAACAATGGAGTTTTTTGTGTGTAAACTTGGTGTGTTGAACTTTGAGGCTGACTTCTCTATTCATAGAGGCTCCAAATAGCTCATGTAACTTGCAGGGAACCATCTTGGTTCAATTTGAATGGTGGTTTGGTCATTTGGTTTTCTTTTGCACAAAAGTGTAAGTTGCTTCATGATAAAGAAAATGAGTTAATCAAGGGATTTGTCATGCTTTAATTGCCTTTATGAGATTGCTTCTGAGGGTTTAGATTTGTATGATCTGATTAGAAGCAAGTTAAAAGTTTAAGTGAGGAGTTGTTGACATAAAGCTTGCTTTATCAAAGTAGAAAAGTGACTTTATGCAAATTCATCTAAAAATGATATTTCGAAATGGATAAAGCTTCTAATCCTTGTGTAATGCACTTAGGACTCATTTAAATCTCTGATCATGGAGAGATTTCATGGTCTGAAAAGTGTGGTCTCTTGGTAAGGCTTGGAGATTTGTCAAGAACTTGTCACAAAATGGACTTCTAATTCAAGTGTAAATGCCTAACTTCACTTCTTCGATTCTCCTAGCTCAAGCATCTCATTTTCACGCTCTTGGACATTTTGGAAAGTTTGAAACATTATCTACAACTTTCATGTTTAAAATTTTCTTTGAATAAATTGGGATATTAGTGAAAAATGGCCATGAAGTTGAGATATTTTTCTGATCAAAACTGCTGGAAAAAATTCTCTAAGTGTTGACAGAACTTTATGTGCTTATATATCTCTTGATTTGAGCATTTTTTTGGAGACCAACACTCATTGACAAAGTTGTTGTATGAATCATGCTCTACAATTTTCATGTTGAGGGTTTTTCTTAAATCAACTTGTATCTTGGTGAAAATTACCTATGAAGCTGGGGCTTTTATTAGGCATAAATCACTTGAAAATCTCAAGTGTTGAAATTGTCTCCACTTTGACTTTTATTGACTTTTTTTTATTCTCTTTATTCTTGACGGACAAGTTTGATGATTTTGAATGTTTTGATTATTCTTGATCTTTAAAGTTCAACGTTGACCAAAAGTCAAAGTTTGACTTTTATGACAATTGACTTGTCATCAGTTGATTTTAACTCTTTCACTATCTATTAATTGCATCTTTGAAAATGTCTTGAGCCATACAATTAGGTCAAGATGTTGCATTTGAGTTCTATGAATCAAGGCTTCAAGTCATTTAGTCATGCACTAAGCCCAAAACCAGTGATCAACTGTCTTCAATCAAAAACCCCAAGGACTAAACTTCAAACCCTAATTGATCAAGACTTGTATTGATGAAGAGTTATTGATTCAAAATCCCGCTTGACACAAGAAGAAAACACAAAAGCTATCTTTGTATTTTGTTAGAGATGCGATGATGCATATGAGGTGGGATCTTATGGTCAAAAATTAAGGTACAACAGAGTTGAGAAATTATCAAGTAAAATTTTTGGATTCTCTTTAGAGAATTATTTGAATTTCTCTTTGTTTGAGAAATCATTTTGAGTAAAATGACCATTATTGAATTCTCTTTGGTGAATTATTGAAATTTCTCTTGGCTTGAGAAATTATTACGACTGTCGGTTATACCAGATACTAGAGCGATATTTATACCATATTCGAATGGTCTTAATACCATTAGAGGGTGTATATCTAGATTGATTATCTATCGTGCAAGTAATAATCGTACAATATAGAACTGAGTTGTTTTATCCTTGAAGCGGCGCGGGAGTTCGACTACTTGACATAATTTTAGACAGTGTCGCGAAACATCTTAAAGAGAGCGACTTAGTCCGCGACTCAACCCAACAATTTCTTTTGTGGTTGAATTTTTGAAACCTTGAAACAACAACTTTCTTTTCTTGGAATGTACTAAAATGGATTCTATTGCTACAGTTTTTACTACGGCACTTACATTTTTTGCTAGGACTTTGTTTTCTTGGAACTAAAATAGATTTTTAATTTAATATTTGATAGACACAACCAATTTCAATAGATTTGATTTGAAACCAAACACACACCAAAGACCACCTCGCTTATGTTCTAAATAAACCCACACCGTGAATCACTTCTACTAACCAAGCAAAGCAAAAGCAAATTGCAATATTTCAATTTCAATCCATTTCCTAGAGAAGCAATGGCAAGCTTGAGAGTTTCATGTGTGGTTGCATTGATGAGCATAGTGGTTGTTAGTGCACCCATGGCAGAGGCTGCAGTCTCATGCGGAGTGGTAAGCGCAGCCCTTGTTCCATGCCTTACTTATCTTAGGAGTGGTTCTAAATTTTAATCCTTCAGCACAATGCTGTGGTGGTGTGAGGAATCTTAACTCGGTGGTCCAAACTACCGCCGACCGTAGGGTTGCTTGCAACTGCTTGAAAGATTCTGCTGGTTCCATCCGTGGTTTGAACACCAACAATGTTGCTACTCTCCCTGCCTAATGTGGTGTTAGACTTCCCTACATGATTAGCACCTCTACCGACTGTAATGTGTAGGTTTTATAACTCACTCTTCTCATAGCATACTCATATTTGTTAATTGGAATCACTACTACATGAAAAAGTTGAGTAGGATGTCTCTGATTCAAACCTAAATTCATACATAACCAATAACTTATTAAATATGCCTAAAAATGATAAAATAAAATGAAACAAAATGAAGTGGAACAACAAAATATAGTTACAATGGAATGTGTAATGAGAATAAAATGTTGATTTCATATCATATTCTCAAATTGAACCAATGTTCTCTAAGATAAGATGAGATTAGTTGATACATTAATATTAGTTGTTACATTAATTTCTGTTTAATAATAATTTTCAATCCAACGATGAATTTTGTTATACGGATATGTATTTAAGAATTATCTAAGATATCATATAATAAATTTAACACCGTGATGTCATTTGATTCTGACCTTGTATTATGTATTGCAGCATCAAGTTCTAATCATAGTTTGGATGAAGGAAAGAAGAAGATAGCACGACACTTCTTTCTACTGCAGTATTACCAGCACTAGCTGTTTGAGTTAACTAATGAGAATAAAGGAAGGGCAACGAGGGCTCCACCTCATTGAGTTTCCTCAGCTTGTATCAGACTTTCGTCTATTATTCCATGCTACTTTACTTTCTATTTTAACAATTCCCTTATTGCTTTCTTCTCCCTATATTTATTGTTCTTCCCCATTCCAAATCATTAGGCCTAATAATATAATCTGGGTTAAGAATTTTATTTTATTTTTAATAGAAAAATACAAATTTACTGAAAAACCAGTTGACCTTACCACATGAAAGTGGTGCATTGATAACTTGCTAGTTAAGGAACCAACCTCAGCCAACTAAAATTCAATTCACTAAATTGATAGGGAACAATTATGGACACAAGAGACAGGTATATGTAACTAAACAAATGTGTCCTTCAAAATTAAATATAGCTCAACAACTTTATACTAGAAACTAAATTCAATCAACGTAGACTATACAAGGGGTAGGGTTAGTTAATAACACAAATGAGAATGTAAGTAAACAACAAACTATTTACTCAACTCACTAGAGGAAAACAATGTTTTATAATGCAATCGTAGATAAGACTCGCGTTGAACACGAGTGCCAGAAAATAAACGATATGACAGGTTTCGTTTCTTTTCTAATGTAAAAAAAAAAAAACAGATAGACGGAGATGCAGTCATATGACACAATGTGGATAGCCAAACTTTTTTTGTTAATATATACATATAGACAAAGATGACTACAAGAACATCGATAGCATTACTGACCTAAATATCAGGAGATGTCAAAACTGTCTAAATGTAAGATTGAGGCGACCTGGACAAAGGCCGGTATCTTGAACCAATTCCTCTGGGGCTGAATTTGGTATGATAGATGAGACACCATGGTAGACATGTCGAGAGTCACCGCCAAATATAAGAACATCTCCTGATTCTAGAAGTACACTCTCTGCCTTCACAACATCCCTTTGATCTCCATAAAGAAATTCTGCTGAATCGCCAATAGAGAAAGATACAACGGGCAACCCTTTTTGAAGACTTTCTTTGCTTTCATCACGATCCTGCATCAAGTAGTTTTAAAATGGAAACAAAAAATGTAAATGGCTAGCAACAAAGTAGTGTAGCTAACCTGATGAAGACCAAGCCTTCCACTAGTTGAATAAAAATTGACAATGCATATATCAGGAGTCATTGAAGGTAGTAGTATATCCTCTATATCGCTTATTCCACGTTCCCTATTATATAGCTGGTGTGCTTCTAGTATAGCTCTTGAAACCAACTTACTAAAGTAAGGAGGAATACTTGGTGGCGTGCTACCATCACTTACCCTTTCAAATCCATATTTTCTTGTTTGAGGATCCCAGTCCATACCAAGACACATCATCATCAATCTAAGTTTGGCTCCATCTGCATAGCCTGGTTGATAGAATCCTCCAGGACCGAGACCGAGATCTCGACAATTTTTCACTATTTCTACCTGAAGTTATTCAAGAAAACGTGGTAAAAGAAATAAACCCACCATGTATGAAATAAGTAAGTATTCCAATACATCAAGCGTGAAAAACTTATGTTGCGTCATTCATGAACACGAGGGAAGACTAGATATATAAATGCATTCCATTACAACAAGTACCTGTTCATGATGTGTTAAGTGATGTTTGAGGAGAACCATCCCTGGCCTCAGTATCCCTTCATTAGTTCCTTCCTCCTGCATCTCAAATTCAATGCAGTTTTCCTTGTTCTTATCTAGCTGTGCAGCTCCCGTCGAAGTAGAATTTCTGTTACCACGACTGCAGATGTCATAGTTAAATTTTCTTTGCCTTTTATTATTTCGTCTATCTGCTGATGCAGTATCATCCTTCAATAAATGACTTCGACGAGGTGATTCATTATGGTGGCTTGTGAACATTTTTGTCACCGAAAATGTCTTTGTTGGTGATATGTTACTACTATTATTATCATCAAAACTGGAACAAAAACTAGATTCACTAGAGTTATTCCAATTGTGCTGTCCCATTTCTAAGTCGACACGAATTCTTCTCTTGAATTTACTTTGTTGATAATCAATTCTAGATATAAAGTTAAGGAGTGAACTCTCCGGTTTCTTTTTATCCTGCACGTCATAACCAAATTAAGGAAAATGAAGACTCGCGTTATAACTTATAAGCAAAAAGTTAACAACAATACGCACAAACTTATCAAATATTTCTAAATTGTTTTTCCGATACATATTGATTGTTAGGTGAATTTCAGTTAGTAGCTATTAATCATAATTAGAAGTTATAGTTACTGTTACACAGTTAGTTCCATGATTAACAAAGGCTAAGGCTCCTACAATAAATGTCTAGCTATGTATACAACTCAACTTAGATATAAAGAAACTTGGTCATATCTATTAAAGTGTTAATCCATCAAAAGCTCATAGCTCGATTTTCGGTAGAGCTGCTTTGGTTGTTTCAAAAGATTTAGAAAGCGACTTTATGATCCAATAAAAATTACAAATTTATCCTAAGAAATTAATGATTTTAAACAAACTTCTCAAGTTGCGGCTAGCTTGGCAACACAATGGATATATGCTACAAGAAGCATGGCTATCCCCCAGGCACGATATTCAAGCCTTCTTCAATCAACAGTATGGCCAGAGAAAATTCTGAACATTCACCTGCTGAAAAAGCCAGCTGAGCCTATGTCTAACCAGTCAAGTTTCACCCCTAAGGAACTTCAAGTACACAAAGCTTTACTTCAAAACAACAAGCTCTCTCTTGATTCTTAATTTGATATACTTATCAAAAAAAGCACTTATCAAAAAAAGTCAACTGTAAATTATCTTTATGGCCAATATAACTACATTCCTGTGCTGTTTTTGACAAGTATATCAAATTAAGAATGTCCCGAGAATGATGTTCTTTGTGGATTTGTCCATCTACGCCTGAGTATTCAACATGGTTATCTAACCCCATCATCTGAACATTTTGTTGTTGGTATCTCCTTTGTTCAGATTATTGTTTCTGTCTGGTGGAAATAATGATTTCATTGCAATGCATGAGAAAATAAGCAACAAATCTCAGAAGAATCTATAAGTCCTTGAAGTCTCAACTAACACGATTCCACTAGTATAAGTATAATTAACATCTACTATGTATTATGAAGCACAGACTTCGACACGGAGACCGCAACGCGATATGAACACTCCGACACCGATATGTCAAAAACCTAGGACACCGACACCACTATATATGTCATAGTATTTGAGTTTCATTTATTCATCTAATATCGAAAGAGTTAAAAATATTCTAATCAAAATTAATTTCTTTAATTCTTCATTGATAACATTGCTTTAATACATGTTTAACCCTTTTAGTAGTGCATGATATTTTTCTAGAAAATATATAGTGTGTTGAGGAAAAGGAAAACACAATTTTTTTAAAGAAAAATTGTCTGAATTATCAGACACATGTTGTATGAGTGTCATATGAGTATCAGACAATTCAAAATGTGTTGAAGCAAAGAAAAAAACAAATTTTTGACAGATATTTGTCTGACTTTTCCGACACTTGTTTGACTTTTATGTCGGACACCGGCGACACACCTGCTTCTAAAGGTGTATGTCCTTCATAGATTTTGCCTCGTCTGTGTAGACAAGGCACCCTATGGATAGTATGATTGGATAGCAAAAGAAAAACAAGCATTGTCTTTGGTTACAACATGTAGCAATTCTAGAATTCATTACAAGCCAAATATCTCTTATACTAATAACAAACCATGAAAATCAAATTCACAATTTGTGCTAAAAATTGGCATATACTATAGAACATTGTTAATCATTCAAATAATATTCCACTTCAGGTTTTTACTCTCTAATTTCGCGGTAAATAACATTAGGATCTCTAAAACCTAAACCAGCAAATAACGAAAGAATCTTGAAAATGGGGCTTACATTTGCATTAATATCTCCACCTCGTGGTAGTGATGATGAGTTTGTACTGTTGTTATTTGATTCAGCCATGGGTAGTGAAATCTTATTGGAAGAGAAACGGAGGAGAAAACAGCGTTTTAGGGAAAGAGGAGAGTGAAACGACGACGTTAGCGTAGTAGTGGGAATGAAGTGTCGTGAAGAAGAAAGCATGGGCATGGCTGAGATTAATGTGATGGTAATAACAAAAGTATAAGTCGGATAATAAGTCAATTAGTCACCACCACCTTCTTGTAAAACCAGGAACGAGTTTGAAAATTAAGGGGATTTACTTAACAAAGTCAAAAATGTTCTTGAAAATTGGAAATGCATTTGTTACCTATCAAAATTTAAAATTTGGTGAACGAGACTCTATGTATGAATTGAAAATTAATCGAAAATGCATTTATGGTAGGTATTGTAGTCATATTTTTGGTTTATGTAATAACTTAAATGTGTCGTCTCTTTTCCTTCCTCATTTTCATAAACCATTTGAAATCAAAACCGTCCAACACCCAAAAACCAAACTCTGTCACACTCCATTGTGGCAAAATCATTCTATTTTGCGAAAAGTTCATTAGAAATAATCAAGCACCAAATATAGTTTATTGTTCAAGTAAAAAATTCATCACTTGTAAGTTGTTTTTGAGTTTTTTAGAGTTTATGTAATTTTACCTATAAATTTTGTTTTAGGGTCGAAAATTCAAATTTTTGTTAGTGTTTGCAATGTTAGGAGTCATAAGAAACTTGTTAGGTAGTTTTTTAAGATTTTTTTTTTGTAATAATTAGGTATTAAAAAAATCGCAAATAACCATATTTCGGAAAAAATTACGCAAATAACTATGTTTCAGAAAACTCCACAAGGAAGGAGTCAACCCAGTTGGCGCCTACACCTAATTTTAAAGGGGAAGCGCCATCTCACTTGGCGTCTATGTGTGAAAGTCTTGTCCTAAGCCAAGTGAGATGGCGCCTTAGTGCAAATGACAGGCAATTTTTCGCGTTTTTTATTTTAAATGCGGTACGTTACGTAAACGATATAGGAGCAAGAAAATTGACTTTTTATTTACACAATATGATTACACACATAACGATTATATAAAAAAATATAGATTAATCAGTGGTCCCCTGGAACCCGGTAATGACCTCTGGTTCCGCATCCCCGTCCTCGCTTTTCCCGTGCTGGGTTTCGTCGTGTTTCTTGTTGTGGCAGGGTTGATGGCCCAACAAAGTCAATGCGTTCCGGATCCATAAAATCAGTCAGATCTCTATATCTAGAAGATCAGTTTTGGTATAGTCGGTTACCCATACCCTCAAAGTTTGATCGTGTTGGTGGTGGGTGGGGTTCCATGGTTGGTCTGTAGCATTGGTCGTTTGAGTACGAGGGGTAGAAAGGAAATGGATCTTGGGGTGTTTGGTATTGGGAATGTTGGGTGCTTTGGTGATGTGGTGGTTGATGGTAAGTTTGGTCGACTGGTTCATAATCTTCGGAAAATCCCAGATCGGGGCTAAGGTTAGATGTTGAGGGGCCCATATTAGGATATGTAGAAGACTGGAATTATGTGTGGGGCATGTGGGTGTATTGGTATTGTGATTGAAATTATGGTTGAGTGTGAGGCATATGGGGGTATTGGTATTGAGGTGGTGGTTGTGGTTAGTTATGGGACATGTGGGTGTAATCGTATTGTGGTGGTGATTATGGTTTTGTTTCGTCGGGGAGGTTGGTGGGAGGTTGATGTGTGTTGGGTTTGTTGTTAGAGAAATGAGGGTTGTGCTCATTGTGTTCGTGGGTCAACCAAATACCTTGGATGAGACACGTGCATTTCTGGGATACTAACCGATCTGTACCAAGCTAAATACTGATTTGTGTGTCGCATATTACCACAGTTGAGGAAAACTGAGAATTGCAAGACATGTTAGTGACGCCTCTGCCACATCTTATACCATTCTGGAGCAAAAATTTTCCAGTTGGTAAGACCCCATTGGGCGTCGACCCTTTTGGGATGCCACGGGGATAAACAAGTTGGATCGCAGGGTATCTCTTGAGGCATTCTAAACTGCATCTTGACACGGTCGTTATGGTGCATCTCCACAATATTAAACCGTATGATTGCAGTCTTTGTGCTCTAAATTGCTGCATCCTTGGAGTTTGGTTCATGGTCCAAACCCAAATATGGTCTCCAGACAAACTGCAGATAAAATTAAATCAGCTTAATGAAAACGTAAAAAATAAATAATTTAAAAGTAGAAAAGTTGAAAGGTATGACGTACATCATTCGGGCCAAGGTGATCCAATAGATTGTGATATAGAGCGACATTGAATCTTAGATTCTTGCCGTAATCCATACCCCTCACACAGTACCTAAAGGAATTGAAAAATATTTTATTTTTATCATATATTTGGTGAAGTGATGAATAATAATAAATGATATAAGTTAATGACTTACTTTGTTGCGTATGGGAAAACGAATGCGTTGTTGTTGACATGGTTTAGGGACTCCATTCTCCACCGACCCCGGACTTGAAGTAAAAAAGCGCAGCCATAAAATGTACATTTTTCCTTGATTGCATTTTTACACAAGGAACTGTATAAATGGGCTAAAACAGCAGAACCCCAACTATACTTTCTAGTTTTTTCAAAGTCACTAAGTAAATTTAAATACATAAAATTTATATTATTTCCCGTACTTTCGGGAAATAAAAAGGTTCCAAATAGTATCATTATATAATTTCTAACTTTTATTACCTTAGCTAGCTCGGAGGAATTTTCGTTCAATTCCAGAGTCGCATAATGATTTTTGAGCCCAGTAAGTAGTATACCCTAACCTCTCGCACCACCACCTTCAACTATATCCCTGCCCAACAATTCTTCACACAGAGAATTGGGTTGTTGAACCGACCCGTTAACCTCCTTACCTTCGACAGGGAGACCCAATAACATGTACACTTCCTCTAGTGTGACAATACATTCGCTTATTAGTAGATGAAATGTATGGGTCTCTGGTCTCCACCTTTCCAACATTGCAAGTATGAACTTTGAATCAACCGTACAGTTGAAGATCTTTATAACGTTTCTGAAACGTGTATTCGAGATAGGGTGCGATCAATGGGTTGGGAGCAAGGTAGTTATGTGACCGGATTCTGAATCTTTTAGTATCTTAAGTTAAGAATGTAAAAAGTGTAAGAGTCCATAAGATTAATAAATCATCAATAGAAGTATGAAAAATGTATAAGTATACAAGAAACTTACAAACGCTGCAATATTGTCCCTTATGCCTCTGTGAGAATCGCCTATTGTGAGAAGAGTCATTATTGAAATTGTTTGAGATTATGAAAGAGTTTGAAATTGTCTGAGATTATGAAAGAGTTTGTAGCAGAGAGTGAGACGATTATGGATGTAATAGAAGTATGTGAGGCTCTGTATCTATAAGCAAAATTTTATCACAAAGTAAGTGAGGTGGTTGGTGGATGCATGCATGCATGATAAGTGTCACTCTTGCAGTGATGGTTGGTGGATCCATCATTGAAGGTGAAAACCATAATCTCCCACATCACTACGGTATTTAACTATACTCCGTCATACCGAAAGGCATGGTTAGCAAAGACCAAAGCGATTGAAAAGGTATATGGAAACTGGGAGATGTCATACAAAGAACTTCCTCGCTACCTGAATGCAGTTCAGACTTATTCTCTGGGTACTGTTTATATTCTGGAAACACTGCCAGCGTACGCCCCATATGGTAGTCAACTCATTGGAAATGGAATATTCAGTCGAGTGTTTTAGGCTTTTCAACCTTGCATCACAGGGTTTGCGTCATGCAAACCAATTATTCAAATTGATGGGACTTGGTTCTATGGGAAATACAAAGGCACGCTACTGATGGTAGTTGCACAAGATGGCAACAACAATATTTTCCCAATTGCCTTTTCCCTAGTCGAGGGAGAGACTGGTGGTGCTTGAAGCTTCTTTCTCAAGAATCTCTGAACACACGTGGCTCCTCAACCAGATATCTATTTGATCTCTAATAGATATGCATCTATTGAGAGTGCATACAACAACCCTGCAAATGGTTGGCATGACCCTCCTTCTACGCATGTCTATTGCATTAGACATATCGTCCAAAATTTCATGAGGGAGATCAAAGACAAAGCTCTTAGGAAAGCGATTATGAATGTAGGTTATGCATTGACACAACCTACGTTCAAATATTATCACAACGAGATCCGATTGTCAAATACAGACGCTGGTAGGTGGATCGATAATATTCCAGTAGAAAAATGGACTAGGTCATACGATAATGGACAACGATGGGGCCACATGACAACAAATCTAATTGAATCCATGAACGGGGTATTCAAAGACATACGAAACCTTCCAGTAACTGCTTTGGTTAAATCAATATATTTTAGGATGGCTTCGTTGTTTGCCAAAAGAGGTGAAATGTGGAATGTTGTGTTGCAATTTGGACAACTATGTAGTGAAAGCTGCATGAAGTATATTAAGGAAGAAAGTGCCAAAGCCAACACCCATCTGGTTATACGGTTCGACCAACACAACCACAACTTCATTGTCAAAGAGACTATTGACCACAACGAGGGGTTGCCAAGACAAGAGTATAGGGTTATACTACATTCTCGTTGGTGCGATTGTGGCAAGTTTAAAACCTTTCGTATGCCTTGCTCTCATGTCATTGTTGTGTGTGCCTATACTCATCAAGACGCATTACAACTTTTTTCTCCCATTTACAAATCTGAAACCTTGCTCAACGTATACAACAATAACTTCCCTTTGGTAGCAAAACCTGATTATTGGCCTGCATACGACGGTGAAATAGTATGGCACAATGACCAAATGCGAAGGAATAAAAAGGATCGTCCCAAAAGTAAGCGCATTACAACTGAAATGGACTCTCTTGACAAGCTGGAAAGAAAGTGTGGTTTATGTCGTCAGGTCGGACACAATCGTAAAAATTGTCTGACTTGGGCTACTAGCTCAACCACATAAAAATCGTATTACAAAACATCTTTACTTTTTTAATTTGTAAACATTACAGTTTTTCATTAACAACGTTTGTTACAATAAACCTTGCGTGAACAACAATTAAAACACGATAAACCGTCTACGAAATTACAATCGTTAAAACAATTTCATCTGACTCATGCATCATCAACATTACATCGCTGTCTGTTTTGACTTCCTCCAACCAAAAATTAGGTCTTCCTATTGCAAGTGAGGTGGTTGTTCTTCTTCGCTGGATCCTTCTAATTTGTTCTCCATCCTCGATGTCTCCCTCTAGCCATCGAATCAACTCCCTCTTCAGACGCTCTATAGGGTGAATGTGCCAGAATTTTATTTTCATCGAAGGTTTTGTGGTCGAGAAAATAACGTAACCATCTCTGATAAAAATCATGGGTGATGTCATGACGCAAATAACAGAGAAAAAACTAAGAGGACAATGTGATAAAGTGTGAAGAATGATAGAGAAACGGACGAATTATTTATAAAAATGCATTTTGCCCTAGGAGCCAAGTGAGATGGCGTCTCCCTTCACTTTTAAAGTGCATGCACCATCTCACTTGGCTAATATAGAGTGCATGCGTCAAATGATATGGCGCCTAGAGCAAAAACCTAGGTGTAGGCGCCAACTGGGTTGGCTACTCCCTTAGGGTTTTCTGAAACATGGTTATTTGCGTAATTTTCTCCGAAACATGGTTACTTGTGATTTTTTTTAATACCTAGTTATTACAAAAAAAAATCAAAATAATAAGTTATTAAATCATTAAAAAATTTAAAAAAAAAATTAATTTTTAATTATTTTAATATAATTTCAATCAATAATTATTATTAATATATAATCACAAAAATAAAAACATAAAAAAAAATAAGAATATAAAATAAAAGTGATGAGATATATTATTAAATTTTATTAAATAAAATCATTGTAGTGAATAAAAGTTGAATAAATATTAAATTATTAGATAGAAAAAAACGAGAAAATAATGTAGAAGGTAAAACGTGAAAGTGGAGTGACACTGGAGTGACAGAGATTCTGTGTGGGTTATGTTAGCTAATTGTTGTGAGTTTCTTCAACTTGTTGTGGGTACTATTAAAGAAAACAAAAAATTCTTTGGCAACACTTATTCTCTTATAATTTTAATTTATTTTATTAATTTATAGTTATTTTATAATATAATTCAATAACTTTATCATTTGGCAAAATAAAGTTATAATTTATTATTTTACTTTTAATTTTATATGTTATTTTAATTGAAAATAGTTGAAATGATACTTATTAAATACATGAGTTACAGGGACATGAGTGAGTACATGTGATATATCCCTTATTTGTATTTAAAGAATGTAATTATGACTGTTTGGTCACTTGATAACTTTTCTTTTATATTTATTATAATTAATTTAAAAATTGCAACTAAATTACATATTATCATAAATAAGAAATAATTAATTTTTAATTGATTTTTAAAATGTAATTAAAAATAATGCTAAAAATTTAAAGGTAAGAGATAAAATTATGCTAAAAAATTATGATATATTGCATCACTTTTTCGTTAACATTTATTTTGTTTAAATAGTATTGATTAGTTTTGTTCATTTGTTTATTTTTAATATTTCATTTGTTTAAAACATAATAGATTTTTTTATTATATATATTAACGTCAAGGTTTATTTTAGTCTTTTAACTTAAAAAATAGTTCATATTGATTTTTTAACTCTTAAAAATACTTTATTTTAATTCTTTTTGTCTAATTAGTAACGGAAAAATTCAAAAATTAGTCGTTAAATTCGTCGCTAATTAGATAAAAAAGATTAAAATAAAGTTTTTTTAAGAGTTAAGAGACCAATATCAACATATTTTAAATTAAGAGATCAAAATAAACTTTGACGTTAACATACAGGACCAAAAAAGACATTTTGCCTATATATTTAAAAATTTTATACCAAATCTCAACCGTTAATAGGAATAAAGGAAACAGTAATATAAGTAATCTATTTTTTAAGAAAAAAAATGATCATGTATTTTTTTATTTTATTTATTATGATAGTTTGATTCAAACTTATTAAGGATTGAGATTTTGTGTAAGTCTTTTTGACTTACACCACGGTGTCAACAGATCTTGACTGATATATGAGTTAGGATCTGTTGACACCAGATACAAGTCAAAAAAATTTACACAAAATCTCAACAGTTAATAAGAATGAATCAAAAAATTATATAAGTAGCCTATTTTTTTATTTAAAAATGGTTATATATTTTTCTATTATTTTATTTCATTTAATATAACCGGAGTTGAATCAATTTATTAACAATTGAGATTTGGTGTACCTCTTTTTAACTTATATGTGATGTTAATGAATCCTAATATATATATATATATATATATATATATATATATATATATATATATATATATATATATATATATATATATATATATATATATATATATATATATATATATATATATATATATATATATATATATATATATATATATATATATATATATATATATATATATATATATATATATATATATATATATATATATATATATTACCATGATCAGAAAAGACCTTCAGCGGCTTGTAACACTTGGACTTCTACGGTTGTTGAAGTGAATGAGAGGCACCTGCAAGACACTTTGATGTCAAAGTGAGGTTCAGAGCAAAATACAAGTATGAAAGAGTGTAGAGAATAATGTACCTAACCTTCTAATGCAAGAGGGTATTTATAGTTCCCAGCGCTGAGGCAAGGTCCCCGTTTTGGGCCAAATGCCCAGGCCCAAATGGAGACTGCCAGGATCCTACGTGGGTAGAGAAGACCGGTTCATGGTCTCTATCCTGGTTGAACTGATCCATGATTCTCAGAGGGTCAAGACTCGTTCTTTTCGGGAGCATGATGAATCCATGATATTCAAAGAGGCATTGTCCAGGTGCCTTTGGCGGGCACATGGAGATGTATTTGTCGGGCACGTGGAGGAGGTATGCCTGACAGGCATGTGGAGGAGCTCCTCGGCGGGCATGCGTAAGAGACGTTTGCGACATGCACATGTTGAGGAGGAGGTCCTCGACAAGCACATCTGAGAGTTGTTCGATGTCGAGAATGATAGAAAGTGGGAGACCTCTATTAGGATACCATCCTTGTTTTCAAGAATGATGACAGTGCTACTTCTTGACGAGCTAGACGCTCCGTCCACGAAAATGATCCATTTTTGGACTTTGTTCATCGGGGAAGCTGGCACGATCACCTCAGACATGAAGTCGGCCAACATTTGGGCTTTAAAGGCTTTCCTGCTTTCATATTGGATGTTAAATTCTGACAGTTCCAGTGACCATTTAAGCATTCTACCGACCATGTTTGGACGACTGAGTGATTGCTTCACGGGATGATCTATTTGTACGATGATCGTGTGTGCCAAGAAATAGTGTCTCAGCCTCCTCCCCACATTGATGAGGGCCAAGGAAACCTTTTGATTTGCTGGTATCTTTTTTCTGGGCCCTGTAAGGCCTTGCTCGTAAAGTATATTGGCTTTTGACCCTTTGGGGTTTCACGGATTAGTACCGTGCTGACAACCTCGGTCGAGAAGGCCAAGTAAATTTATAGAGTCTCCCCGTCTTTTAGCCGCGAAACCACAGGTGGTTATGAAAGAGCTTGTTTGAGGTAGAGGTGAGCTTTCTCGCACTCTTCTGTCCACTCGAACATTGCTTTCTTACGTAGTAATTTGAAAAATGGAAGTGTGTGCTGAGAGAATTATGCCACAAAGCGAGACAACAAGGTGAGCATTCCGTTCAGGGATTGGATGGATTTTTTTGTGTCTGTCATCATGAACTCGGAGAAGGCTCTGCATTTGTCGAGGTTGGCTTCGATTCCTCGCTCCTTCAAGTAGAAAACGAGGAACATTTTGTGCCCACACGCCGAAAGTGCACTTCTCCAGTTTGAATCTCATTCATCATTTCCTCGCCTGGTCGAACACATTCTTCAGGTGGGCGGTGTGGTCGGTTTCTCCCCGAGACTTCACAATCATATCTCCCATGTAAACTTCGATCATACTGATATCGCCTCAGAAAACTCTGTTAATCATTCACTGGTAAGTAGCACCAGTGTTCTTCAGTTCGAAGGGCATTACATTGTAGTAGTAATTGCTCAACTGAGTCATGAAAGCGATGTATTATTTGTAGCTCATCACCACGGGGATTTGATTGTAACCTGAATATGTATCTATAAATGATAAGAGTTTATAGTCGGTCGAGTTATTGACCAACCTATCAATATTAGATAAAGGATATGCATCTTTTGGATATGCCTTATTGAGATCAGTATAATCAACACACATCCGTCATTTTCCATTAGATTTTTTAACCAATACAATGTTAGACAACCAGGTTGTGTACTGGGCCTCAAAAATAAAATTTTCCTCTAGGAGGTCTTTTACAGCTTTTTCAACAGCCTCTGCTTCTTCTAGAGACTGCCTATGTTGAACTACTGCCCTAGAGGTTGGATCTACAGCCAGCTGATTGCAAGCAACCTCGGGGTCGATCTGGGCATCTCAGCAGCGTTCCATGCAAACAAATCAACATTCTCCCTTAGGCATGCTTTGAGCTACTTCCTCACCAGGTCGGAAAGGCCTTTTCCAATCTTCATGCCTTTGTTCATTGCTGAGGAGGATGACTTTAAAATATCCATCTGGGATGGGGCCGACTAGGTGTAAAGGCTTCATGTTGTCAATTGGTCGGGCACCACCTTCCTCCCTCTTTTCCTCTTTCAACTCATCTCTGGTAAAGCGGGGATCGAGGTCCACTGAACTGACATGAGGTGATGGTGGTTTCTCTGCTGCTCGAGCTAGATTGTCCTTCACTGGACGCGCTTGTCTGCTGGTCGAGGGCTTGGGCGTTGTTTCAAACGGGTTTTGTCCCTTGGCGGATGCATGAAAACACCTTCTTGAAAATTTAATGTCCCCGTGCATGGTGACGAAGCGACCCCTTTTTGTGTAGTACTTCATATTTAAATGGATTATCGATGGCACGACAGTCAGCTCGGCCACAGTTGGCCTTCCTAAGATGCAATTGTAGAGAGATATGCATTCAATGACCAAGAAGCAGACGGTTATCTGTCTGGATGTCACGTCTTCCCCGAAGGTGATGAGGAGCTCAACATAACCCCAAGGCTTGGTGGTCGTTCCATTAAAACCCTGTAGGTCAGAACCCACGTATGGCATCAAGTGAGTCTCTTCGAGCTAGAGAGTGATAAACATACGGGCATACATTATATCGACGAAACTCCCTTTGTCGACCAGAGTTCAGCAGATGACGAAGTTCTCCATCTTTGCCCTTGTCAATAGGGGGTGTTGGAGTTTGGTGCCCGCCTAGGAGTTCTCCGAGATAAAGGTGATGGGTTTAGAATTTCCTTGGAAGTTGTCAAGAGTTATGTTCTGAGCTGAACTTGCATCAATCAACTCCTCAAACTTTCTATTCACCGACCCAATGGTGATCGCGTAAAATCCACCGCCAGATATGACCATGGCGGTGGGGAATCTCTCCTAGGTGTTGTGATAAGACATGGACATGTTGTTCTCCTTAGAGATGAAGAATTCCTCAAGTCTAGACACGCAATGGGTGACTTGCATGCTAGGAGCATCGTCGGATAATGGTGTCTCCTCCTCGACCCTCTTTGCTTCTCGAACATCCTGTCGGGGAGACTCGCTCCTCATGGTGTACTACCTCAGACGACCTTCCTTGATAGGGATTTCGACCGCGTCTTTGAGATGGATTTAATCTTCAGTGACGTGGCCTCTTGTGAAAATGGTAGTACTTGGTCTTGTCGACCCCAGGTTTGAAGGGTGTAGGCTTGGGAAACCTAAAACCACCTTGTTTTAACTAAGAGTTTATAAACTTGGTTTTTCCCTCTTAGGGGGTGGGAAAACCCTTGAAAACCTGAAAATATCCTTCGGATATGTATCTCCGCACACACCCCAAATCAAGGTGTTTCGGAGATGCATCTCCGAAAGCATCCAAAATATCAAATTTTGGGATGAATTCAGAAATGCACGTTCGAAAATACCCAAGATAGAGTTCTGCCTCTGCATAATTCGAAAATGCATTTCCGAAATTTAAAAAAAAATCAGGGAATGTTTCAGAGGTGTATTTCTGAAAATACCCTATTTTTGTTAAAACATAAGGGGTTATTTCAGAAGTGTATTTTCAAAATATACCCTGACACAGGATAAGAATTCTTGAGAGCAAATTGCTCCAAATCTTCTATAAATAGGGTGTCTAAACCATTCCTTCAACATCATACACCACAAATCAATTATCAAAATGTTGCGACATCCTTAGTTACCCGTTTATAGCAACATGTAATGTTAAATTTATGTTTAATATCTATGTAATTTTGACTTTGAATGTTAAATTTATGTTATTGTTCATGTAATATCTATAAAATATAAATGTTTAAATATCTATGTTATATCTACATAATTTTCTATTTCAAGGTTTCTGTTTTGCTGAAATCATTCACCGTGTATTTCGGAAATGTACATTCAAAATTTAGCATTGGATATCTTTGGAAATACATCTCTGAATTCATCCCAAAAAATGAAATTTCATAACTTTGGTAATACATCTCCGAAATAACCCCAGAAAAAATAAAATTTTGTACTTCGGCAATACACCTCTGAAATCACCCTAGAAAAAATGAACTATGGTGCGTTCAGAGATACATCTCCGAATTCTAGAAGAAAAACAAAATTTCGTCAGAGGTGGCTAAAAAGGTGTAAGGAGGGGAAATAAATTCTCAATATTTTATAATAAAATTAGCTTGTCTTATTGAATATCAAACTTGGGATAATACTCAAGCAGTTTTCATGAAGTTCTTGCAATCCGCATGTCTTGGATTTTGTTTTCTAACATTTTGATTAGTTATTAAATTTTTTTGGTGCCCTGCCTGGGAGTTCTTCGAGATAAAAGGTGATGGGTTTAGACTTTCCTCGGAACCAGTCAAGAGTTATGTTCTGATCTGAGCTTGCATCAAACAACTCCTCAAACTTTATATTCAATGACCCGACGATGATCGCGTAAAATCCCCCGCCAAATATGACCATGGTGGTGAGGAATCTCTCCCAGGTATTGTAAGCATAGATGGGCATGTCGTCCTCCTCGGGGAGGAAGAAGTCCACATATCTAGACACGTAAAGGGTGACCTGCATGATAGGAGCATCGTCAGATGACAATGTCTCCTCTTTAACCTTCTTTGCTTCCCGAATGTCCTATCGGAGAGGCTGGCTCCTCCTGGTTTACTACCTCAGATGACCTTCCTTGATGATGATTTCGATCGCGTCTTTGAGATGGATGCAATCTTCAGTGATGTGGCATCTTTTGAAAACGATATTACTTGGTATTGTCGACCCTAGGTTTGAAAGGTGTAGGCCTGGGAAACCTAAGACCACCTTGTTTGAACTCAAAGTTGATACACTTGGTGAGGATTTTCTCACGAGGAGCAGTCAACAGAGTTTAATCAATAAATCGACCTGTTGGACCTCTGTGCTCACGGGAGTCGTGGGGTTTCTCATCTTTTTTCTTCTCCCTGTCTTATCGACATGGCCCAACGTCTTTGTATTTCAGGGTCCTGGTCCCCTTGTGGTTCCTCGAGTCACGAGCAGTGTTGGAAACTTCCTTCTCCTCATAAGTTATATAAGACTAGGCCTTGTGGAGGAGATCTCCTAACAACTTGGGAGTTTCGATCTTGAAAGCCTTTATGAATTTGCCAGGATGCAACCCTTTCTAGAGCAGATATCTTTTCATGTGGTTAGTCAAGGGGACCTGGATGGCCTCACGATTGAACTAATCAATGTATGCAAGGAGGGGTTCATCATTCCCCTGAACGATTTCCTAGAGGGACACCTCTATTTTGGAGTGTCATCGGGAGGCAATAAAATTCCTGGTTAAATGGGTCTTTAGGCCCTTCCATGAGGTGTTGGACTCTGGGGTGAGGCTTTTGTACCATGCCTTGACACTTTTCCTCAGAGTTGTGGGGAATAACCTTCACTTGATGGCACCCAGGATGTTGTGGTAGTGGAACATCGCCTCAAAGCTCTTGAGGTGATCGTCGGGGTTTGTAGCACCATCGTAGGATTCCAAGGGTGGATGTTTTTCCACCCCCTTGGGAATAGGGGCCTCCATGATCGCTTGGGATAGTGCATCGCTGGAGTCGCCTTCATCGCTTCTGTCAGAGAATGAAATAGGGAGGATTCGAACCGGGGGCCTCTATGACATGGAGAATTTCTTGTCTGAATCCTTGTTTTCTCTGGATGATCTTTGCCCTTGTTCCTCTTAGGATGAAGTTATCGTTTCTCCTTGCACGGTGGAGTGCGGTCGTGCTTCTTGACGAATTCAAGTTAGGTTCTCTCCGGTCAAGGGCCTCGCCAAATATGACGAGGAGAGGAGCTTTATTATTCATACCTCTAGTGTCTCTGTGGGGGAGATCATGAATGGGCATTATGTCGTCGTGGGGATGGGCTACGTGAGTCATGTCTTTGATGCCTTATGGGGAAGTGTGACCGGTGGGTCTTCTCTAGCATTCTGATTCGTTCACCCTTCGTGAAGATTAGGTAGTTAGTCTGATTAATCACCACGAACATGGCCGCATTGTTGGGATCAACATTGGCAGGTGTTGTATCCCAAAATTTTCCCTCCTATCTTTCTTCAAGACATTCTCATAAGTTCCTCATTTGCTCAAGATGGCTCAAGAATTGATTAGATAAATTTTCCTTCTAAGCAATAGGTCAATAACTAGGGTTTTGTGTTTCGCAAGGAAGATTGGGTTCCCAAGTTCTCAAGTGGTTTTCATGGTTCTCCATAGGTCTTCAAGAATGCTCATGTTAAGTTTCAAGCCTTGCATCACAAGTTTGATCAGTCAATTGCTCAGTCAATTGCTCAGATGATTGGAAATCAACTTTATTGGGTAAAAAGTCAAATATGGTCAACATACAGTCAAACTTTAAGATTTTTGGTCAACATGAACATTTTGAAGTCACATTCATTATTTGATCAAGGATTGATCATTATTCCTCAAGAAAATCCCTCAAATCATCAAAAGTCAAAAGTTGCCAAATTAGGGTTTCCTTAGGAGAAGTCAACTGAACTTTGACCAAGCATAACTTTCACATGCTTCATCAACTTTTCCCCAACAAAAGCTCATTTTAAAGGAAATTCAATTCTCTAGAACTTTTCCTCTCTAAGCTGAAGTCCAAAAAATGCATCATTTGAGAGATATAAGTCAATACATTATAGGTAATTTCAAAAATCAACAAAAAGACACTTTTTGTCAAGGCAAATTACATCAAGATAAATTCTTCAAAAGCAAAAATTATCAACATAGATGTTGTAGAGGACATTTTAAGCTTTCCAAAAAATCCAAGATCATCTTCAAAAGATGAAAATTGATTGAGTTATGACCATTGCAAGTTCGGAAATTTTGAGCAAGCTTGATATTTTGGACTATTGGGCCATGGTTTAAGAGTCCAAACGTGTATTGTACTATTCCCACACCTCAAACCTTGTTCTTACACCCATTGACCTTGTTTTATTTTAATTATTTTTTATTTAATTCATTAATAATATAAAATAAATAAGATAACATTATAAGAGTCTAAGCCCATCGTATCTTTGCCCTATTTTCTCTATATATTCAGACATCAAAGAGAGAAACAGGACACAAATCATTGCCTCTCAAACTTGTCCAAATTTCCAAATATTTTTCAAGAAACCTAAAGCTCCCAAACCCTATTTCTAAACCCTTCTCACTACAAACAACCCTCTCATTCAGTCATAATAATCCCACAGAGTAAGGTTGGGTTGGTTTTGATGTTCTAAAACACGTGAAACTTCGTCGCATGGCATAATCGATTTAACATTCTTACAAATTCATATTTTTAATTTTGCTTTGTTTTGAACCGTATTAATATCACTAACATGTTCCTGAGGTGTATCTGAACAGGTCTAGACCGTCACAAGGGTCTCATGCACACTGAAATGAAGACCACCATGCTAGCACCGATTTGCATCATTTTCATCCTAGTCCTCAAACCAAGCCTTTTCAGTCCAAAGCAAGGACACCATTGAACCCGCTGACCTCAATTTAGGGGGGTATGGTATTATTTTCTACCTAATGATGTTTATTTTGCAAGTGGTACAAGAGGGATAGACAGATAAGACGACCAGAGCTAGGGCTCCAGCGCCTCTCCGGTCAAGGAAGTCAAATTTATAATATATTTATATTGATTGGTTTTATATAATGGATGTATAGCCACACCAGTGGCAGAAACGCACGCTCTAATGCATTGGTCTCTCAGGTCACAGGTTCAATCCATGGTTTTTCTATTTTTCCATATTTCCATCATCTTTGCAGGTTTGATTACAAAACACGTTGGAGGCGTTACCTTAACACAGCCAACGCGTTGGCTGGGTGGTATGCTTGCTGCTGAAACTGCTTGAGGGCGTGGGTTCAACACCCACCCCTACTCATTTGGTTTTTTTTTCAATTCTATATTTATCACTCTCTTACAAACCTTTTTTCAAAACCTTTTTTAAAATAAACCCTAATTTTAATTTTTGGTTTTAATTTTAGGTTTTAATTTAATTTTAGGTTAAAACTAATTCTAGGTTTTAATTTAATTTTAGGTTAAACTTAATTTTAGGTTAAACTTAATTTTAGGTTAAAATTAATTCTAGGTTTTAATTAATTATAGGTTTTAATTTAATTTTAGGTTTTAGTTGATTAACCCTAATTTGAGTTGTTAGGTTTTTCAATTGAATAAAAATCAACCTAGATTTTAGGGTTTGCCTAATCAATCGATTCTTTTTAATCAACTCATTCTTTTTCTAAATTAAAATCAATTAGACTTTAGGTTAATTAACAAGTTTTTTTCATCAAACAATCTTCCTCTTATTTTACAATTTTCGTGCACCTTTATTATTTTCGCATTAGTTTTCCCGATTATGTAAATGCTACAGTATGTAATAGTTAAATTAGAGCCTTTATTTGCTTTACTTTTTCCACTGATTTTAGGGTTTTGTACCCCTTCCCCGAAACCTTATAATAGTTTAGGTTTACTTTCCGCACCTTTACTTTCCGCAATTTACTGCTATCCTTATAACTGCTAGTAATTAGGGCATGTATAACAAGACATAATAAAGAACATAGCTAACCATAAATACAAGATTAAATAACTAAATCGAATCACTATTCACACACTCGCCTCTAGGGTAACCTCACTCGTTGCCTTGGAAAATAGTCATGTCCCTTGAACGTGGGAACGCCTTAGCAAAGACTCTCGATTAAAAAGAATGTAGTCCTTCGATGACCATTCGATGTTGCCTTCAGTAAGCGATCTTAGTCCCTTACGATAAATTTCTAAATCACCCCTACGAGTTGCCTTTATGACTCTGCGATGACCCACACCCGTCCCTTCACATCCAACGATAGGGCTTCCTACTATCTAATGGTAGGGTATCACTATCTAAAGAGGAGGAAAATAACACAAAAAATCTTTGAGTAGGTAGACAACTATTAGTCGTTTTCTCACACAAAACATCCTTTTCAAAAACACTTTTTTCTGAAATATTTTAAAAAAAAACACATTGTATGTATTCTTAACTGATACAAGAATCATTATAAAGTTGTTGTACTTAGGCATTTTTTTCAAAATATTTTCAAAACACATTCACAAAGCGTTTTCAAAACAAAAGTGAGCTAGCGATTAAGAGTCCGTAGATAACTACGGATGAAAATGGTGCTAACACCTTCCCTTTTCATAACCTAACCCCCCAAACTCAGAAAATTATCGAAGGTCTTTCCTGTTCTTTTCACCCTTTCCTTATCGGATAAAAGAAAAGTCGGTGGTGACTCTAGCTATATGCAATATTTGCGATAAAACACAAAACAAGTCAGTTCTCCCACTGTGTTACAGAACTGAAGACTATGCTCGAGAGAACTAAAAGTGGGGTTACCTTAGAGTTAGATCACTTTTAAATTATTTCCTTGTTTGATTTTTCTGCTTTATTTTAAAGGGTTGTTTGGGCTATTTCTTGCAAAGATCCTATACCAGGATCTGGGGAACATTCTAGGTAAGTAGCAATAGATCATGGAAATTGTATGGCGTATACCGATATGGTTGAAGTGATGGCTATGTTAGTGCGACACGTTGGTCTGTACTGGTATCCCTCGAGTCAGCCGGGGAGCATACTAGGTTGCCGCGTGGTGTCATAAGAACTAACTGACCTTAGAACCTTAATTGACCTAACTTAGCCATTATAAGGTAGTGAGATAGCTGACTTTAGTGCAGTTCAAAGTTGGTTGATACTCGATACTACACTCATTGAGATTCGACTCTCGAGTTTTGTTTGGTGGCAAGTCAGTTGTCGTGTTAGATGAAGCTTGTGGGAAAAATCAATGATATTGAGATCCCTAGAACCCAGTTTCTTCTTTAGGACAGGTTGAGCCAACTGAACTTCAAGAGGGTACTTACCTACAAACCCTATGCAAGCCTTAAACCTAAGGCCTTTACGTGCTTTGATAGTGTTTGATTATCTATTTAAACATGATATCATGACATCATAAGATTATAACATCATAACATCATGACTAACCATTTCAAGGATATATGGGATTTATCTTTGTTCTGTGTTGTAGGGTCATGGCTTTCAGTTTTAGGAATACCATCTGAATAAACTTAGTAAGGATACCTCCTCAGCTTAAGGAATTAGTCTCAAAGGTTTCCGAAAATTCTCAATTCACCAAGAGACATGGTCATCTACTCAGTTTGGTTACTACTGGTTTCTAGGAAGACATGATGAGCGTTCTTTTCCAGTTATTTGATCCGAAGCATCACTGTTTTACCTTCCCGGATTATCAGTTGGTGCCCACAATGGAAGAATTCTCAAAGTTGCTCGAAGTGTCTATTCTTGATCAGATACCCTTCACCAGTCTAGAGCAAGCTCCAAAACCTGAAGATGTTGCAGTAGCCTTACATCTGAAACGACCGGATTTTGTATCTAATTGGGAAATAAGGAATGAAGTCAAGGGTTTCTCTCCTAAATTTTTGATAGAGAAGGCTCAGGAATTTCTAGATGCCATGAATCTTCGTGCTTTTGAGGATATTTTAGCCTTGCTGATATATGGGTTGGTACTATTCCCTAATCCGAGCCAATTCATAAATATGAGTGCCATCAAGATATTTCTCACTCATGATCCAATACCTACTTTTCTTGGAGATGTTCTGCATTCCCTTCACACTCGTACTATAAAGAAGCTAGGAACTCTTATGTGTTGAATACCTCTATTGTTCAGGTGGTTTATTTCACACCTGCCTTGATCAGTGATAAAGAATGAACAAGGTTTGAGGTGGTCTCAAAGATTGATGTCACTCACTCATGCAGATATCCATTGGTGTTCTTGATCTCAGGCATATGTCACCATTATTTGTGAGGGCAAAAGTCAAAGAACTAAGTTTTAATTATTGTCAAAAACCCATATGTGAAAATATGCCTTGCTTCAAACAGGTGCAAGTGAGAAACATAAAAAATAAGCATCTATCTCAAAACAGACTGCATGAGCTGGCTCATGGATCCTCAGGTCGGATCATGAGAAGAAGTTCTTGGCTTGAAAACGTCTGAGAAGGCGCACGCCTCCTCTATGCGTAGATGCATGGTTCTGGGATAACATGAGTCGGCGCATCAGGGAATGAGTCGGCGCATGACTGAAGAAATTTCAACCTCTCTCGCTCGGGAAGGCGCATACCTTCTCTATGCATCGATGCATAGTTCTGGGAAAATATGAGTCGGCGCATCAAAACAATGAGTCGGCGCATAACTAAAGGAACTTCAATCTCTCTCTCGCTCAGGAAGGCGCACACCTTCTGTATACCCTGCATGAGTCGATGCATCGCTAAATTGTCTTAATTTTTTACTATGCTGTTACATTATGGGAATGACTTATAAATATAGTTTTGGCCTCTATTTTAAGGCACAACAAGAAAAAGTGAAAGATATACACAAGAGTTCTCTTCATCTTCAACCTCTCATCAATCATCAACAACTACACACAATCATTTTTGTTGATCAAGTTCTTGGGATTGCGTTGATAACGTCCAAATTAAAAGTGCAATTTCAGATTTGGGTTGAGATCTAAAACCATTGGGGTTTTTTCTTGAATAAAACCATTGGGGTTTTGTCCTCCAAAATTGGGGTTTTTTTATCATAAATATTTGCTTCATTGAATTCAGCTGAGCTAAGGGATTGGAAGATTGTGGAGTGTTCAATCGGGTAGCGGTAACCGGAGGATTATGAAGAAGGACTTGGGGCCAAAGATTCTTGAGTACAAAATAATTCAAGGTAGAAGGAGTTTTTGTTCAAGATTTGGCATACTTGATTCATCTGGAATCAAGGGAAGAGGAGTGCAACATATAAGATTCATCAAGTGATTTTGAATTGTGGTGATTGTATCTTCTCTTACAAACTTTGCAAAATTAATTTCATATCCTAATTCTAGATTCTAGAATTGGGGGCAGAGTAGCCCACGCGAGGACGAAAGGGTGAACTGCCTTAACAAATACCGTGTCCAATTTAGTTTTCTGCATTTGATTTCTATTTGCTTAAATTTGTGAGTTATCAATTTTCTTATGCATATAAAATAATTGTAGTGATAAACTAAAATTTAAAACTCATATAGCATTCATTCAAAGTGCTATAATCACTACAATGTGAGTATAACCAAACCTTGTGTAGTACGTACACCAAGTGTTTGGTGAATTTACAACTCACAAATTTGCTTTATCTTCTCCGCAACTAATTGGTAATAACTTACACCTTGTTAAACTTTCTAAAGAGATTCATCATATTCATTTTTAAATTGTGATTTTATTATCATCATTTTCATCAAATTAGTTCGCATATCTGATCTTTCCAATACGTAAAGTTTAGACGATCAAATTCAGGGTTGTGGCTCTCTGATAAAAATAATTTTAGAAAACGCGCAAATTTTAAAGGGATCTATTCAACCCCCCATTTTAGATCTGTGCCATCGTCTAACAAGTGGTATCAGAGCACTGGTTTATCCAGTGCTTCACATACAACCTCTAGAAATGGATTATGATCTAAAAGGGGCGTACAATAGAGCACCCGTTTTCACAGGTGAAAATTATAGCTATTGGAAAGATTGTATGCGTGTCCATATCACCTCTGTTGATAGGAAAATATGGAAGGTTATCCAAGACGGGCCAATTGCAATAACTATGCAAAATGCTGTCGGGATAACCATTCATAAACCAGAAGCACAATGGGATGAAAAAGATGAGAAAAATTATGCCTATGACTGGAAAGCACGAAACATGCTCATAGTAGCTCTAGGAGTTAATGAGTATTTTCGGGTCTCACATTGCGCTACAGCTAAGGAAATGTGGGACGCTTTGCAAGTCACCCATGAGGGAATAAATGATGTAAAATTGGTTAGAATCAATACTTTGACGCAAGAGTTTGATCTCTTTCGCATGCATACACTAGGTCATGTAATTGCCAATTCTATTGCTACTAATAAAGTTTTGAGATGTCTTAGCAGGGATTGGCAACCTAAAGTTACGACAATTAAGGAAGCCAATGATCTAAATACTTTGGATCTCACCACACTATGGGGTAAGCTTCAAGAACATGAGCAAGAGCTTATGAGCCTTGGAAAGCATGAAAAGAAAGAAAAGAAGGAAAAATCAAGGGACTTGGAAAAGAAGTCTATAGCACTAAAGGCTTCAAGCTCCAAGTCATCCACCTTAATTTCGTGTGAAAGTGAATCAAGTGATAACAATGAGAGTACGGATGAGGATATGGGATTGTTCGTAAGAAAATACAATAGATTTCTCCGGAAAAACAAAATTCAGCATTCGGATAAGAACCTCATCAATTATAGACGCCACTCTCAACCAAGCAAGCAAGATGAAAGTAAGAAGTATAAGTCACGAGGATCATGCTAGCATTGTGGCAAACCCGATCATTACAAGCCGGATTGCCCCTATTTGAAGAAAGACAAAGCCAAGGCCAAAAATCAAAAGAAAGCAACCAAAGATAGAAGAGCATACATTGTTTGGGAGAGTGACAATGATTCTTCAAGTAAAGGTTTCTCAAGTGATGAAGAAGAAACTTTTAACATTTGTCTCATGGCTCATCATCATAAGAAAAAGAATGTAAGTCATGCTAAGTATGATCATGTTGATAAAATGCCTTATTTAGAATTGTTAAATTCCTTCAATACTTTACAAAAAGAGGCAAAGGAAGTTTTCAAATGCCTAGCCTCAAACAAGAAAATCTTTTTATATCTAGAAAAAAGGTTTCCAATTCCGAAAAGGAATTAGAAGCTCTTAAAGCATCTATGATAGAAAATATTGAAGGAAAATGTGAAAAAGAAGAGAGACATGGTTTAATTGGCATGGATGTGAAACTTGTCATGTTTGGAAAAAATAAGTTAGAATTCTCAAAGCCAAAGTAGACAAAGCTTTACAACCTAATATTACGTTTGCTATCGATCGCTTAAACTTCAGAAAAATTATGATTAATCCATATAAAAAATATACCTATGAAGTAAGGGATCAAGATAGCAAGAGTATATCTCACTTAGATATGTATTGGCTATATTGTTGCAAGAAGGGACATACCATTAGTAAATTTCGATTTAGGAGACTATTAGTTCCTAAAGGCATATATCAATGGTTGCCCAAAGGCAACAAATGTTCAACTCACACTCAAGGGCCAAATGAATGTTGGGTACCTATCTCCCATGTTTGATATTTCAGGTGGAATGTCTTGAGCCTCTCGAGAGAAGATGATTTCTCGATAGTGGTTGCTCAAGACACATGACGGGTGACATTTTGCTATTCTTTGACTTTGTGGCAAAGAAGAAAGGTTTTGTTACTTATGGTGATAACAACAAGGGAGCAATACTCGATAAAGGTAGTGTAGGTAATCCCTCATCCACCACTATCTCAGATGTCCTATTAGTTGAAGGCCTTAAACACAATCTTATTAGCATTAGTCAATTATGCTACAAAGGTTTCAAAATTTCTTTTCTAAAGGATGAATGCATAATTGAACATAACGATAAGAAAAAGGATGTGTTTAAGGGCTTGAGGGTAAACAATGTATATATGCTTGACTTGAGTGATATGTCCCTAACAAGTGCTGAATGCTTAGTCACCATGAGTGATGACTCATGGCTTTGGCATAGGCGATTAGCATACGTTAACTTTAATTTGCTAAATACAATAATATCTAAAGATCTTGTGATTGGCTTACCCAAAATCAAATTTAAAAAATATCATCTATGTGATGCTTGTCAAATGGATAAACAAACACGAGTCTCTTTTAAATCTAAAAATGTCATCTCTACAACGAGACCACTTGAACTCCTCCATATGGACCTATTTGGACCATCTAGAATTAAAAGTCTAGGAGGAAATTATTATGGCTTCGTTATAGTCGATGATTACTCTAGATTTTGGACGATATTCTTAGCAAACAAAAGTTACACTTTCTGTGCTTTTGAAAATTTTGCCAAATTATCTCAAAACAAGTTGAATACAAAAATTGTGACCATCCGAAGTGACCATGGAGGCGAATTCGAAAATCACCTTTTTTATGAATATTGCAAAAGAAATGGCATTGATCATAATTTTTCTGCTCCTAGAACACCTCAACAAAATGGAGTTGTTGAGCGTAAAAATCGTGTTCTAGAAGAGCTTGGGAGAACTATGATCAATGAACATGGTCTTCCAAAATACTTTTGGGCCGATGCCATCAATACGACTTGCTATGTGCTAAATAGGATCTTGATACGTCCTATGCTCAAAAACTCCGTATGAACTTTTGAAAGGTAGAAAACCAAATATCTATCATCTCAATGTCTTTGGTTGTAAATGTTTTGTATTAAATAATGTTAAAGAAAATCTTGGCAAATTTGACTCAAAAGCCGATGAAGGTATCTTTCTCGGATACTCTCAATCTAGCAAAGCGTATAGGGTATTTAATAAAAGGTTACAAATTTTGGAAGAATCTGTACATGTTTCCTTTGATGAATCCTGTCCAAAAATGGTCTAAAAGGGTATTTTTGTTAATGGTGTAGGTGCTTCTTCGGAAAGGATACTCAATTATCAAGACGAAAAGAGTTATGAGCCCTTACTTGAGAAAGAAAAAAGGGGAGATGGATCATGGATCTAGCAAAGAAGAATAAGTCACTCAACCAACAAATGAAATAACTCCTCCTTTGGAGCGGAAAGAAACCAAGGATCATCCTATTGACAACATTCTTAGAGACATATCAAAGGGAGTAACTACACGATCTAAGATAAGTAACTTTTGTTATCATTTCGCATTTGTCTCTCAAGTTGAGCCTAAAAACCCTAAAGAAGCTTTATTTGATGAACATTGGTTTTTGGCAATGCAAGAAGAATTAAACCAATTCAAGAGAAATGAGGTTTGGGACCTTGTCCCCCCTCGGCGAGACCATCAAATAATTGGTACTAAATGGGTATTTAGGAACAAACTTGACGAAAACGGAATCATAATTACCAACAAGGCGCGTCTTGTTGCTCAAGGGTATAACCAAGAGGAAGGCATCGACTATGAGGAGGCTTATGCTCCGGTTTCCCAACTCGAGGCTATACGCTTGTTATTAGCTTATGCATGCTCACAAAACTTTAAGCTATTTCAAATGGATGTTAAGAGTGCATTCCTAAATGGTTATATTAATGAAGAAGTATATGTATCTTAACCTCTTGGATTTGAAAATTATGAGTTTCCTAAACATGTTTATAAACTTAAACGTGCTTTATACAGTCTCAAACAAGCCCCAAGGGCTTAGTATGATCGGCTTAGCAAGTTATTACTAGAAAAGGGATTCTCTAGAGGGAAGGTTGATACAACCCTCTTCATTAAGCGCCAAGGAAATCATTCCATCTTAGTGCAAATTTATGTTGATGATATCACTTTTGGGTCTACTAACATCACCTTGGTCAAAGAATTCTCTAAAGTGATGCAAGGTGAATTTGAAATGAGAATGATGGGGGAGTTAAACTACTTCCTAGGTCTTCAAATCAAACAACTCAGGGAAGGAACTTTTGTTAGCCAAACAAAGTATTGCTATGAGTTGCTCAAGCGCTTCGATATGGAAAACTCAAAAGTTATTGACACTCCAATGCCTACCGTGGTTAGCCTAGATCGGGATGAACATGGTAAGCCGGTTGATGTAAGAAGGTATAGAGGTATGATCGGATCTCTTCTTTATCTTACCGCTTCTCGTCCCGACATTATGTTTAGTGATTGCATGTGTGCTAGATATCAATATTGTCCTAAGGAGAGTCATCTAAAAGCTGTAAAACATATACTTAGGTATCTTTGTGGTACTCCTAAGTATGGACTTTGGTTCTCCAAGGGTAGTGATTGTTCCTTGGTTGGCTATTCCGATTCCGACTTTGCAAGTTGCAAATTGGATAGGAAAAGCACAAGTGGAACTTGTCATTTTTTTTCAAACTCCTTAGTTAGTTGGCATAGCAAAAAGCAAGTTTTGGTTGCTTTGTCAACAACCGAGGCGGAATATGTTGCGGTCGGTAATTGTTGTGCTCAAATTTTGTGGCTCAAACAACAATTACTCGACTATGACTTAAAACTTAATCATATTCCAATATTTTGTGATAACATAAGTGCCATCAATCTAACCAAAAATCTGGTTCTACACTCGCGCACTAAACATATTGAAATTAGGCACCACTTCCTTAGGGATCATGTAGAGAAAGGTGAAGTCGTGTTTGAGAACGTTGATAGCAAAAATTAACTTGCCGATATTTTTAAAAAACCACTTGCGACCAAACCATTCTTTCACATTTGTAGGGAACTCGGTGTCCTTGATATTTCAGATAGATCGCAACTCAAATGAGTTGAATTTATTTATTTATCTTTGTGTATCTATGATGTGTGAATATCATCTTGGGCTGGCGACATGTGAGGGTATCGTGTCATTCAAATACATTTGGTAATATCCTTCCTACTCTTTCTCATTAGTGATCATTTTGCTTAAATATTGGTGCTATGAAATGATTAAATGCTTTGTATGTTATTGCTTCTGTGCATGCGTACATGTTTACTATGTTCAATTAATGTTTACAAAACCTACATGCCATGAAATACAAGAAATTTCAAAACTTTGCATACATGAGCCGACCTAAAATTCTGATCGGTAGGTGCACGCCTGATTGAGATACTCATTTGCACCTATTTTACTGGAATGTGTCGACGCATCCCTGCATAGGTCGACGCGTCGCGGTTTGGCAGACCATCATACCCTGGTTTATATTGTGTGGCTCAAATTCCATGCATTTTTTTGTTGTTGTTCCCTCATCTGGCCTCCCTCTCAAAATCTCAAAATCTCAAAACCCTAAAAACCCACTGTGTCCTTCAACTCCAAATCTCTCGAAACCTTCATCCATGGCTTCTAGGGCAACAAAGAAAAGGAGTATCTGAGGAAGCTCTTCAAAACAAACTCAGGTTACTCCTCTGTCATTTCTTCCTTCTGATCTCACTGAAAAATATGATGAAAAGTTTTCTAGAAGAAGGTTGGTTAGGCAATTTTGTGCCTTCCGTAACACTCTCAAACGTTTGCACATCTCAGATGTAGTGGAATTGTTGGACCATCAAAAAGTGTTTCCATTCCTTGAGTTGGATGGAGACTACAACAAGGCACTCGTCAAGGTATTCTATGCGGGTATATAAGGTAAATTCTCTGATCATCAATTTTCATACAGAATCGTTGATAAGGTTGTCAGAGTAGATAATGAAATTTGAAAAATTTCGAGTTGTTCCCTGTTGACACTGATACTGTTAAAATCACCAATGTTAAGCTTCATGCAGACTATGACTTTAAACATGCCTTGAACTCTATGTTAAAATGACCATATCCTGAGAATTTTGTGCAAAGTATTACTTTTCCAAAAACTGTCACAACAGGTCAATTGGTTCCTCTGGCTCGAATTATGCAATGGATTGTGTCAAGGATAATTCGTCCCAAAAAGGGTGGGTTATCCCGTATTGATCAACCTGAGGTTATGTTAATTTGGGCAATTCTAAACAAAATCAAGATAAATTGGCCGTATTACATCACTAGCCGATTATTTGCATTAAGGGATTCCCCTAGAGGATCTGTGTGATGCGGTGGGAGAACTGACTTGAGGGTTTTGCGTTTTATCGCAAATGTTGCGGTTAGCAAGAGTCGCCACCGACTTTTCTTTTATCCAAAAAGGAAAGGTGAAAAAGCACAGGAAAGACCTTTGAGATTGTTTCTTGAGTTCGGGGGGTAGATTATGAAAAGGGAAGGTATTAGCACCCTTTTCATCCATGGTTTTCCATGGGCTCTTAGTTACTTTCTAGATCACTTGCTTTTTGTTTTGAAATTATGCTTTGTGTGGTTTTTGAAAGTATTTTGTAAAAGAGGCCATTGTTTAGGCAATCTTTGTAATGATTCTCGTTCGTAAGAATGTATACAAAGATGTTTGTCTTTTTGAAAATGTTTTCAATGTTTGTAAAAATGTTTTGGATGTGTGTGTATTTTGTTTTGAAAAAGTAGCAAAGATAGTTGTTTTGAAATGGAGCAAGTAACTAGAAGTAATCTACCTACTCAAATGTCTTTCTTGTTTATTTTCTATTCCTTTGACATTGTTGTCTTACCATTGATTTGGTAAGAAACCCTATCTTTGGATGTAAACGGGACGGGCGTGGGTCATCGTATAACCATGATCAGCAATGTTGCAAAGTATCTTAGCATTTTTTGAGGGACTAAGATCATTTTGTAAGGCAACTTAGAATAGCGTCATCGAGGGACTATGATCTTATATTTGTTTGTTTTGCCAAGATACTTCGCATGCGTAATATGACCATTTTTGTATATAAGGCAACCAAGTGGAGAAACCCTAAGGATGCTTGTGTGCAAGTGTGTTATTTTCATGCTTGATTTTGTCTTGGATTAGGGTTTTCTATTTGATTTGTTTTGATCTTGCAATACAAACCCTAATTACTAGCATGGTATATAAAAGCGGTAAATTGCGTAATTTAAAGATTACTACGCTATTACAACATTTTATGGGAGGGGGGAATACAAATTATGAATGAGGATTTGCAATAATATAAATCTAATTAAGCTATTATAACCAAATCGAATTTGTACAAGTATTTGAATAAATAATATACAATATAATTTAAATATGCAATGATTGATATATATATATATATATATATATATATATATATATATATATATATATATATATATATATATATATATATATATATATATATATATATATATATATATATATATATATATATATATATATATATATATATATATATATATATATATATATAAGAAAAGAGTTTTGACTTAATCCTAATAATTTAAGAAAAGGAAAATATTTTTTGAAAATGAATGGTTAACCCTAATTTCTAATTTAAAAAGAAAATAAAGTTCTTTAAGTATTATTTTTGTGTATTTTTTGTCTTAAAATAATAAATAATATTTATGAAAATATTTAGTCTTTTTATATGTCAAAATAAATATTTACAAGTATGAAGGAAAAGGAATAAAATATATTTAAGTTTATTTTATTTTAAAAGTTTGTTTAAGAAAAATAATTAGTATATAATTAAATAAAAATATTTTTTATGTAAAAATAAAATAAAATAAACAAAAATGCAATATTTAACATATTTATATTTTTTCATGATTTTATAATATTTAAGAAAATATATTTGATGAAAAAAATGGAAATAAAAAAAAATATTGATTGAGCCAGGGGGAATTTTTTTTATTAATAACCATGTATTAAAAAAATATTTCGCAAATAACCGGGTTTCGGAAAAAATTACGCAAATAACCATGTTTGAGATGGCTCCACAAAGGAGGAGCCATCTCATTTGGCGCATGCACCTAGGGTTTTGCCCTAGGCGCCATCTCACTTGGCGCCTCCATTGGCTTTTAGCCAAGTGAGATGGCGCATGCTCCTTAAAAAGGAGAGGAGGCGCCATCTCACTTGGCGCCTAGGGCAAAACTAGGGTTTTTTGCTGTTTTATAAATAATTCGTCCGTTTCTTTGAAATTTCTCACACTTTCTCGCACTGTATTTTTATTCTGTACTCCCTTATTTACGTAATGACGTCGCCTATGATTTTTAGCAGAGATGGTTACGTTATATTCTCCGCCATGAAACCTGCGATGAAAATGAAATTCTGGCACATTCACTCCATGGAGCGTCTGAAGCGGGAGTTGATGCGGTGGCTAGATGGAGACATCGCCGAGGGGGAAAAAATTCGAAGGATCCAGCGAAAACGAACAACAACCTCGCATGCGACAGGAAGACCTAATGTGTGGTTGGAGGAAGTCAAAACAGACAGTGATGTAATGCTGATGATGCATGGGTCAGATGAAATTGTGTTAACAGTTGTAATTTCCTAGATTGATTATCGTTAATCATTGTTGTACGCAAAAACCCTAATGTAATTTCCTATATTGAATTTCCTAAATTGTGTGAACAGTTTTATTAACGGAAAACCCATAATGTTTACAACACAAATATTGAAAAGATTTATTGTATTACAAAATTTATGTGGTCGAGCCAGACGCCCGATTCGAATAGTTTTTGCGATTGTGTCCGACCTGACGGCATAAACCACACTTTCTTTCCAACCTGTCAAGATCGTCCATTTCTGTTGTTATGCGCCTGCTTTTGGGACGACCCTTCTTGTTCCTTCGCATTTGGTCATTGTGCCAAACTATATCACCGTTGTATTCAGGCCAATAGTCCGGTTTTTCCACCAAAGGAAAGTTGTTGTTGTAAACAGTGAGCAACATTTTAGATTTATAAACGTTTGAGAGCAGTTGAAGCGCGTCTTGATGGGTATGCGCACAAGCGGCAATGACATGAGAGCAAGGCATACGAAAAGCTTGAAACCTGCCACAATCGCACCATTGAGAAGGTAAAATGACCCTGTATTCTTGTCTAGCCAGGCCTTCATTGTGGTCAATTGTCTCTTTCACAATGAAGTTGTGGCTATGGCGGTCAAACCGTGTAACCATGTGAGTGTTGGCTTTAGCACTTTCAGCCTTAATGTATTTCATACAGCTTTCACTCCATAGTTGTCCTGATTGCAAGACCGCATACCACATTTCACCTCTTTTGGCAAATAACGCAGCCATCCTAAAATACGTGGATTTCACCAAGGCAGTGATGGGGAGGTTTCGTATGCCCTTGAATACCCCATTCATTGATTCAATAAGATTTGTAGTCATATGCCCCCATCTTTGGCCATTGTCGTATGACCTAGTCCATTTTTCGACCGGTATATTGTCGATCCACGTACCGGCTTCTGGGTTAGACAAACGGATCTCGTTGCGGTAATATTTGAATGTGGGCTGTGTCAGTGCGTACAACTCAATAGAGTCGTTTCCAGAATAGACATGGCTGGAAATCATGTTCTGGAAATCCTCGTCATCTTCAATTGCAACCTTATAAAATATGACTTGGTTGTTTCCAAAAAAGACTGGACTCTGATAAAATATTTGGGATACCGGGCCTCGTTCAAGTTTGGCCTCCAATCTTTTCTTAAAGTAGGAGAAATTTGCTTTCCCGTTTAAGAGAAATCGGACATTGTCGGTGTTTCTAAACAAAAACCCAACTGTGGGACACATGTATGTCTCACCGTTGAAATGTGCTTTGACAACAAATTATGGTGAAGAGGCCATTGTGTAGAATTGTTTTAGGTATGAAGGTGGGAATGTTTTGGGTTTATTGATTATATGAAGGTATGAATGCTGGAATGTTTGAAGGTCAGATGACTGGTTCGAAGGTTGGAAAATTTTACAGTTTATGTGAATGAATGTTATGTTCAACCTAAGGCAAAATATTTCAATTAACTAAGTGATGCAACCCCCCAAGGCTGCCAATAATATTACATGCATGGGCTTATGCTGCCACCTAGCCTGGCCCTATTCTACACACATAAATGTTTTGTGTAAGCCTGCCACCCATCAACTCCAATGGCCTTGCATGCAACAGAGAAAGGAATCCCAAAGGCTGTCACGTAGCCTGAGCCAAAGCTGTAAAATGTGACACCTCTTATTCGCCAAATGGGGTGGCGACACCATTCATTTTTGTACTATTTCGCCAAGTGAGATGGCGCCTCCCTTACTGTCCAATCGTGATACATGCATGGGCTTATGCTGCCACCTAGCCTGGCCCTATTCTACACACATAAATGTTTTGTGTAAGCCTGCCACCCATCAAATCCAATGGCCTTGCATGCAACAGAGAAAGGAATCCCAAAGGCTGTCACGTAGCCTGAGCCAATGCTGTAAAACGTGACACCTCTTATTCGCCAAATGGGGTGGCGACACCATTCATTTTTGTACTATTTCGCCAAGTGAGATGGCGCCTCCCTTACTGTCCAATCGTGATACATGCATGGGCTTATGCTGCCACCTAGCCTGGCCCTATAATACACACATAAATGTTTTGTGTAAGCCTGCCACCCATCAACTCCAATGGCCTTGCATGCAACAGAGAAAGGAATCCCAAAGGCTGTCACGTAGCCTGAGCCAATGCTGTAAAACGTGACACCTCTTATTCGCCAAATGAGGTGGCGACACCATTCATTTTTGTACTATTTCGCCAAGTGAGATGGCGCCTCCCTTACTGTCCAATCGTGATACATGCATGGGCTTATGCTGCCACCTAGCCCGACCCTATAATACACACATAAATGTTTTGTGTAAGCCTGCCACCCATCAACTCCAATGGCCTTGCATGCAACAGAGAAAGGAATCCCAAAGGTTGTCACGTAGCCTGAGCCAATGCTGTAAAACGTGACACCTCTTATTCGCCAAATGGGGTGGCGACACCATTCATTTTTATACTATTTCGCCAAGTGAGATGGCGCCTCCCTTACTGTCCAATCGTGGTACATGCATGGGCTTATGCTGCCACCTAGCCTGGCCCTATAATACACACATAAATGTTTTGTGTAAGCCTGCCACCCATCAACTCCAATGGCCTTGCATGCAACAGAGAAAGGAATCCCAAAGGCTGTCACGTAGCCTGAGCCAATGCTGTAAAACGTGACACCTCTTATTCGCCAAATGGGGTGGCGACACCATTCATTTTTGTACTATTTCGCCAAGTGAGATGGCGCCTCCCTTACTGTCCAATCGTGATACATGCATGGGCTGCCACCTAGCCTGCAAGAGTGACACCTTACATTATTTGTAAATGCATGAATGCATATGTGTAACTCCCTAAGCATGCAAATGTGACACCTCGCAGGCATGCAACCACTACATCAAAATTATTTGCCTATAAATACATACCTTATGAAACATCTCTCACACCCACACAACTCTCACTCTCTGCTACGAAATATTTCTTAAGTCTATCATACTCTCTATTTCTTCCTAAGTCTTTCATTCTCTCAAGCGTTCTGAAGAATGGCCCTTCTAACAATGGGAGAAACTCACAGAGGCACAAGGGAAAACATTGCTGCATTTGTAAGTCTCTTCTTTGGTTATACATTTTCATACTTTAAAAAACGTGTTGTTCATCTTAATTAATCTTACTCTTGTTTAATTATGATCTCAGGATACACAAAGATTCAGAATCCGTTCGCACAAATACCTGGCTCCCGACCCTTTCATCGTCCCTTATCTGGAATATGCAGGTTTTGGACACGTGATAAAGATCTCCAACTGCACCATTGACTCCAAATTCATCCTTGCAATGTTGGAGAGGTGGAGACCGGAGACCCATACATTTCACCTACCAATAGGTGAATGTACCATCACTCTCGAAGATGTGTACATGCTACTGGGCCTCCCTATTGACGGTAAAGCGGTGAACGGGTCGGTTCAACAACCCAACTCACAGTGTGAGGAACTGTTAGGTAGGGACATGGTAGAAGGTGGTGGAGCAAGAGGGCAGGGAATACTACTCACTGACCTGAAACGGCATTATGCAAGTATGGAATTAAATGAAAATTCCTCAGAGAATGACCGAGTAGTAAAAGTCCGAACTTATATTATGATACTTTTTGGTACTTTTTTATTTCCCGAAAGTACGGGAAATAGTGTAAATTTCATGTACTTACATTTACTAACAAATTTTGATAAAACTAGAAAATTTAGTTGGGGTTCTGCAGTATTAGCCCACCTGTACAGTTCCTTGTGCAAAAACGCAGTCAAGGAAAAATGTACATTTTATGGGTGCGCATTTTTACTACAAGCCTGGGGTTGGTGGAGGATGGAGTCCTTAAACCCCATCAACAACAACACTTTTGGTTTCCCTTACGCAACAAAGTAAGTCATTAAGTTATAGCATTTATAACTATTCTTCTCTTTCCAAAATATATGCTAAAAATAACATGTTTCTCATTTCCTATAGGTACTGCGTGAGGGGTATGGATTACGGCAAGAATCCCAGATTCAATGTCGCACTCTACCGGAATCTGTTGGATCACTTAGGCCCAGATGACGTAAGTCGTAGCTTTTAACTTTTGTTCATTTTAATTATTTATACATTACTTTTGCGCTTACCTGATTTAAATTTTATCGCAGTTCGTCTGGAGACCATATTTGGGTTTGGACCATTCTCCAAATCCAGAGGATGCATCAACTTGGACTGCAAAGACTACACTCATTCGGTTCAACATTGTGGAGATGCACCACAGCGACCGTGTGAAGATGCAGTTCGGAATGATCCAAGAGATACCAAGTGATCCAACAGATTTGTCCCCCTAGCATCTAAAAAGGGTCGACGCCTAGTGGAATCTAACCAACTGGAAAGACTTTGCTCCAGAATGGTGTAAAATGTGGCAAAGGCGTCACCGCTACATCTTGCAATCCCCTATTTTCCTTACTCAAGGTAACATGCGACACACCGATCAATATATGTTGTGGTACAGGCCGGTTAGTAACCCAGATATGCACGTGTCTCATCCGAGGTACTTGGTTGACCCACACACACAATGGGCACAACCCTCGATTCCCCACCAACAAACCCAAAATCCATCAACCTCAAACCAACCCCCTAGAAGAAACAGACCAACAAACACACAACCACATTCCCCACCACAACACAACTACAACCAAATGCCGTACTACCAACCACAATCACCGCCAAACTACCAATACCCAAATATGCCTCAAACCCAACCACAATACCAACCCCAATACCAGCAAACCCACATACCCCGTACACAATTTCAGTCTTCCACATATCCCAATATGGGGCCCTCAACATCCAGCCTTAGCCCTGATATGGGAATGTCAGAAGATTATGACCAACCCGACCAAACCTACCATCAACCACCATATCACCAAACAACCCAACATCCACAGTACCAAACACCCCAAGATCCATTTCCTTTCTACCCCCCATACTCAGACGACCAATGCTACCGACCAACCATGGAACCCCACCCACCGCCAACACGACCAAACTTCGAGGGTATGGGTAACCGACTGTACCAGAGCGGATCTTCGAGATATGGAGATCTTACTGATTTTATGGATTCGGATCGCATTGACTTCGCTGGGCCATCGACCTTGCCGCAATAGGAAACGAGACGACACCCAGCAAGAGAAAGGCGAGGACGGGGATGCGGAACTGGGGGTCATTACCGGGTTCCTGGGGATCATTGATGTATCTTTTTTTTTCCAATATTTTTTGTATCTTTTTTTTTACTGTTATTTAAATGTAAAACAGTTCAATGTAATTATTTTTTATCAAATAAAAAATCAATTTTGTTTATCTCTGTCTAATACGCAACGCGCAGGAAAGAATTTTTTTTTTTTTTTGGACCTAACTTTGTACATAGGCGCCATCTCACTTGGCTTAGGGCTTGCCATTTGCCCTTAGGCGCCAAATGAGATGGCGCCTCCCTTATAAAAAGAGGAGGATGCGCCAAATGAGATGGCTCCTCCTTTATGGAGTCATCTCAAACATGGTTATTTGCGTAATTTTTTCCGAAACCCGGTTATTCGCGAAATATTTTTTTAATACTTGGTTATTAATAAAAAAAATTCAGCCAGGGGTGCTGTAAGGAAAAAGGGAGGTAAATGTTAGAAAAAATGAGAGGCCCATAAGCTTGAGCCCAGCGCTGCAAAAAAATAACAAGAAATGAAGCTGGAAAAATATGAAAAAATGCAAAAGGTAGCGCCAAGGTTCGAACCCATGACCTATGCATTTCTAGCGCGCTACCTTGCCACTGGGGTGGCTGTACATCCGTTAGTTCATATGAAATAAAATATACATAACACAAAACAACTCCTAGCCCTGTACTTCATCTTCTTCCTCAAGCTAGCCAAAACCTCTATATCTTTCTCATTTCTCCATGAAAATGGAAACTTCCAACATAAAAATGATAGTGCTCTTTCCCACGATTTCAACCATGTAACTCATGTAAACTAACAATCAAAGATCAAAGCGAATTTTAATGGCCCTAATTTCAAACCTAATTTTTACAGAAATTTGAATTCTAAAATTCTCTATACACAATGAATATAAATGAAATTTATGAACATGGTTGGTTTTAGCACAAGGATATCTACATTCTATCTTCACAAATCGTGACCAATAGATGCCTGTATGAAGAGATAGAAGTTGGAGTTCTTACCTCTTTCAGCTGAGATCGTGAATGGAGTTTGAGGAAGATTTATGAAGTCCTGAAGATTCCTTTAGCTTGCCTGAACCTCCCTAAGTGTGTTCCAATCCTTACCTTGCTTTAAAAGTGCCCGAATCTCTCTGTCCAAGTCAACCTGCAAGCTTGAAAAACAAAAATGGATGATGGAGAAGGAGGTGTTACAGTGAAGGGATGCTGGTCTGGAACACTTAGATATGAGGTAGGTAAAGTGTTTGAGTGATTAAAACTTGAAACACACGAGTAGATTTGTGGATTGTTATGCTTGGTCTCAAACTGCAAGTTTTGACAGGTTTTGGGTGATAGGGAGTTTTGGAGTGTTTCTGGCCTTGAGCAACCATGTTCTAAGTTGTAACGTGTTTGTGTATAAGTATAGAGAAGGTTTCTAATCCACTCCACAACAAATTTCTCAGTTATAGCCTTTTTGCACTCTTACTTGCTTTTTAAGAAAGGTGAAGAGACCACTCTCTACATGCTTGTACATGCCTGCTTGGGGTTGGTACAAGTTCTAGGAAACTTGTTTTTGGTTTATAGGACTTGTGTGTGCAGAGAAAAGATGTCCAATGCTCAAGAAGTGAAAAGTTGCAAAAGTTATGCTTTTCCAAAATGGCAATGGCAACTTTGTGCCACTTATGGAATTAAAGCTTGGATAAAGACTCTTGTGCTTGGATTAAGGCTTTATCATCTGTGTAAGAATTAAATTATGAAGTGAGAAACAATTTTGAGACGTGTAAAGCAAGGATTAGGCAGCATAGGTTCAGATTTGAATTTTGTTCTTCATGAAATGGCTTGAAATCAAAGTGAGAAATTGCCAACTTTATCTCTTCGATTCTCCCTACTCAAAAATGACCTTAAGGAGTTATTGGACATTTTGGAAATCTTGCAATGTGCTCTATAACTCATCTTTGAAATGTATTTCAAGATTCCTCTTGGAACTAGGTGAAAAATTGCCATGAATTTAGGTAAAAAACCTGCCTAAATTAGGGCAAAATTTCACTAAGTTATTTTAGTTTATGAGCATGTATTCACAAAATTATATCTTGAGATCCAAGCATATTTAGGAGAAAATGTGTAAAGCAAAGTTGTAGATTTCATGGAGATATACAACTTTCATGTTGGGAACTTTCTTTGAATCATCTTGTATCATGGTGGAAATTTGACTTAAAGTTGAGAAAAAATAAAGAAATTTTCAACACTTAGAAAAAATTTCTAAGTTTAGAATTTTTGACTTTTCAAAATGAAATCTTGATTTCTTTATGAATAAGTTTCCTATTTTGACATGTTTTAATGAATTGTGATCTTTGGCACTTGAATTTGACCAAAAAGTCAAAGTTTGACTTTTCAGTATACAGTTGACTTTTGATCAGTTGACTGCAAAATTCATCTGTCAATCCAAAGGATTTGAAATCTTTTGAACCATGTCATTAGGCCGTGATGGTGCAATTGAGTCCTTGGAATCATGCTTCAAATCAATTGGTCATTTGCTAGGTCAAAAATTAGAAATTTCCCTTTCTCAGTCAAAACCCTAATTTTGACCATTTTGATGATTTGATCAAATTTCCTGAGGAGTTGTGGTCCAAACTTGATCAAATGATACATATGAGTCTAAAATGTTGATGTGGATAAAAAATTATGAAGTTTGACTGTAAATTGGCCATGGTTGACTTTCCCCCCAATACAACTGATTTTTAGGTCAATTGTCCAATTGACTGATCAAAAATGTGATCCAAGGCTTGAAACTTGTCATGAGTAATCTTAGGGGTCCATAATGATGTTTGAAAGTCATATGAAGCATTGATAGTCCAAAAATCTGTACAATCTCAAACCCTAATTTTGGGTGATCAGTGCATGATGAGAGGTCTTGAGCTGGTCAAACCCTAATCCAGTCTTGGGTCAAAGAGATCTTGTGAGAATAATCTTGATAAATGAGAGGGCAAATTTTGGGGTACAAAAATATGCCTTGGGGTATCCATCATTCATTCATGGAATTCTCAGTCAAGCAAACCTTGATTTTATTGGTATCTCACTTACACCTATTATGTCAGATTCCGATTTTACCTCAAAACTCTCGCACTTATGGGTCATCAATGGAATCCCCAGATTGGTAAGTACAAATACTTTATGAAGTCTAACTCGGTAATGGCTCAAAATGAAGATATTGGACATGATGATGAAATGGAAGATGCTGAGGGCGATGAAATTGATACTGAGAATCGAGAAAGTGCTAAAGAGGAGGAAGAAACTGATAAAGGAAATGATGACAATGAGCCTCACAGATCCTATGATGAAGTGATGCGCAAACTTGAGGAAATGCATATCCACCATCATGAAGACATGGAATTAGCAACTAAACAAATTAACAATCTTGCTGGAATAGTCAATCTTCAAAACACTCAGTTCAATGATTATTCTAGCCTCCAAAGCCATCGATATAACACTCTTCATGAAATGATGGTAACACAAAACTCAAATCTGGCAAACTTTCAGTCAGCTTTCATGGCTCGCTTTCCACCAAACCAACCACAAGACAATGAGGAACAACAACATTAGTCAATGCTTGGAACTTTATTTCTTGTTTATTATGCTTATGTTATCTTGTTTTTGTATTAAACTGCTTTACTTCCCGTACTACTTTGTGTCTTATTTTGGGTTTGTAACAATGAACATCGTATCACTTTACTTTATTGGTTATTGCTTCTATTTTTCGTTTGCACTTGCTTCATATTGTGTGTATGCTAGTTGGTGCTCTTTTTTCAAAGTTGGAAAATATTGGTCACTCTATGTTTTTAGTTCTCTTAATCCATGTCCTTGTTTATTTTTGATGTTGTCAAAGGGGGAGAAGGAAAGGAATACAACCACAGCAGAAATATGCAATATCTCAGGGGGAGGATAATTGGATGGCTTGCAAGACGATTCATATTTACGGTTTTTGACATCATAAAAAAGGGGGAGTATGTGAAGGAAAAAGTGAAAGAACTGAGTTTTAATGATTGTCAAAAACCCATTTGTGCAAATATGCCTTGCTTCAAACAGGTGCAAGTGAGAAACAGAAAAATAAGCATCTATCTCAAAATAGACTGCATGAGTCGGCTCATGGATCCTCAGTTCGGCTCATGAGAAGAAGTTCTTGGCTTGAAAACATCTGGGAAGGCGCACGCCTCCTCTATGCGTCGACACATGGTTCTTGGAGAACATGAATCAGCGTATCATGGAATGAGTCGACGCATGACTGAAGAAATTTCAACCTCTCTCGCTCGGGAAGGCGCACACCTTCTCTATGCATCGACGCATAATTTTAGGAAAACACGAGTCGACGCATCAAAACAATGAGTCGGCGCATAACTAAAGGAACTTCAATCTCTCTCTCTCTCTCTCTCTCTCTCTCTCTCTCTCTCTCTCTCGGGAAGGCGCACGCCTTCTGTATACCCTGCATGAGTCGACGCATCGCTAAATTGTCTTAATTTTATGCTATGCTGTTACATCATGGGAATGACTTATAAATATAGTTTTGGCCTCTATTTTAAGGCACAACAAGAAAAAGTGAAAGATATACACAAGAGTTCTCTTCATCTTCAACCTCTCATCAATCATCAACAATTACACACAATCATTTTTGTTGATCAAGTTCTTGGGATTGCGTTGATAACGTCCGAATTGATAGTGCAATTTCAAATTTGGGTTGAGATCTTTGTGGGTTTTTTCTTGAATAAAACCATTGGGGGTTTATCCTCTAAAATTGGGGTTTTTTTATGACAAATCTTTGCTTCATCGAATTCAGCCGAGCTAAGGGATTGGAAGACTGTGGAGTGTTCAATCGGGTAGCGGTAACCGGAGGATTGTGAAAAAGGTTTTGGGGCCAAAGATTCTTGAGTACAAAATCATTCAAGGTAGAAGGAGTTTTTATTCAAGATTTGGCATACTTGATTCATCTGGAATCAAGGGAAGAGGAGTGCAACATATAAGATTCATCAAGTGATTTTGAATTATGGTGATTGTATCTTATCTTACAAACTTTGCAAAATTAATTTCATATCCTAATTCTAGATTCTAGAATTGGGGGCAGAGTAGCCCATGCAAGGACGACAGGGTGAACTGCCTTAACAAATACCGTGTCCAATTTAGTTTTCTGCATTTGGTTTCTATTTTCTTAAATTTTTGAGTTATCAATTTTCTTATGCATACAAAATAATTGTAGTGATAAACTAAAATTTAAAACTCATATAGCATTCATTAAAAGTTCTATAATCACTATAATTTTAGTATAATCAAACCTTGTGTAGTATGTACACCAAGTGTTTGGTGAATTTACAACTCACAAATTTGCTTTATCTTCTCCAAAACTAATTGGTAATAACTTACACCTTGTTAAACTTGCTAAAGAGATTCATCATATTCATTTTTAAATTGTGATTCTATTATCATCATTTTCATCAAATTAGTTTGCATATCCGATCTTTCCAATACATAAAGTTTAGACGATCAGATTCAGGGTTGTCGCTCTCTGATAAAAATAATTTTACAAAATGCACAAATTTTTAAAGGGATCTATTCAACCCCCCTTCTAGACCCATCACATCGTCTAACATTATTAATCACTACGGGGAATTCCCCGATGTACCACTCCTTGGTATAAGATGAGACATCACTTATAACCCATCTCTAGCTTTACATCAGTTTGGTTATGCTCGAAGGGATGGTCCTCATGATATGCTCATCCAGGGTATTGTATTTGACTATGAGAACGATCCTCAAAGCTACCATCAAAGGTTTATACGTGCTTGAGGCACGATCAACAAGATTGATAGCAAGGTTTTGGGATACAAGAATTCCATTCCTCTAGAGCCTTACCTCGGATTGGTGCGGTCTCACGCTCAAAATATCAAAATGTAATATCCTGCTATCCTACCTATGATTGTAGAGCCTGTTGTTGAAGGGAATGTTTGTCATATTGCTCTTCATCCTAATATGCCTAGCCACTTCAAAGAGCTACAGAAATCCTAGATCCATCTTAAGGAAGAAAGAGATACCTTCGAAGCTCAATTCTATGCTATTGAGAAGAAAGTACTGGAGCTGATGAAACGACTACACGAAGAACAAATCCTTAATGCATATGTCAATACAAAGAGTAAGTGTCCATGGGAGACTTGAATTTATATTTTTCTATTTCGTAACTCTTTTATTAAAAGCAATTGTAATTTGAGCTTGTTACTAAAATTTCTCTTGTTTACTTTTGTTTAAACAAATTTAAATCTTGTAACGATCCTTGAAAACACTGCATCTACATATCATGCATCATTACATAACAGGTTTTCCCCATACAGGTTTTCTCATCTTCTTGCTCTTTATTTTAGAAAAAGGTGGCTCTTGAACAAACTGTTAAGGAACTCCAAGCTCAGAATACCCAATTCCAGGAGACCCTCCTAAACCTAGCTCAAGGATAAAAAGATATGATGGCACTCATCACCAAAAAGAAGAAGAATCGGAAGCCAATTGCTATTCTTAACATGGGAAGAAGATTCAAAGGTCCTGCTAAACCAGTGCAAACTGCTGATATTACCTCTGATGAAAATGATAACCAAGAGGAGAATGGTAGAAGCGTCAGGGCTGAAGGTGGAAGAAACCTTGTTTCTGGTAAGATGCCTGAGGATGAAGACTATTCTAATGAACAATGTCCTCCTATTGATGATAGAGACAAATCGTTGGAAGATCGCCTCAAGGCCATGGAAATCCAAAAAGTGCCTGGGTTGGATTTCAGAGATCTGGGTCTTATTCCGGGGGTAGTTGTCCCTCACAAGTTCAAAGTCCCTACTTTCGCTAAATATGATGGTGTGTCTTGTCCGAAACTTCATCTGAGATCCTATGTTCGGAAGATCCAACCTCATACTACTGACAAAAAGTTATGGGTTCACTTCTTTCAGGAAAGTTTGTCTGGTACACAACTCAAGTGGTTCTATCAGCTTGAAGGAACCAACATTCATACTTGGGAACACTTGGCCGCTGCTTTTTACAAGCAGTATCAATACAATGCTGATCTTGTACAGAATCGTGTGCAACTACAAAACATGACTATGGGTTCAAATGAAGGGTTTAAAGAGTATGCCCAGAAGTGGAGAGACTTAGCTGGAAGGATGCAACCTCCACTATCATACCGGGAGCTAGTTGATATGTTCATGGGCACTCTAACAAGTCCATTCTTTAACCATCTGATTGGGAGTTCTTCATTTGGTTTTACTGAGCTAATTATAACTCGAGAACATAATGAAAGTGGTATTAAGAGCGGAAAAATTCAAGTGGTTGCGTCTTTGAATGCTTTGAAGAAGAGATCCAATGGTAAGGAGGAGACTAATGATGTCTATGGCTAGAAGTGCCATGATAAAAATGACTGCAATCAGTATGTGGGAGCAGTATTAATTTCTAATCCTGCACCGGTTTAGCAACAACAGGGAAATAGGCGTAGGTCAGATGCTCCGGGAAGGTAGTTTACCAAGATTAATATGCCATTGCCTCAGGCGTTACAACATTTATTGAAAGCGGAGCTGATTACACTAAGGGATCCTCCTCAGAATCCCAACCTCCTCTCCTAAGTACAATTCAAACGCGAGATGCACCTACCATCCTAACAGTCTTGTAAGTATGAAGTGCGCCTAAGAGGGGGGGGGGGGGGGGAGGTGAATTAGGTACTTTAAAAAATTATGGTTTTAGTGATGATGTATATTATTTTTCTGGTTTATTGTGAGTTTATGAAAGATTAAAGTGCAGAAAAATAAAGAGGCACAAGAGGTATATCCTGGTTCCCCTCACAGTCCGAGAGTACTCCAGTCCTCTTTCAACATGAAAGAGATTTACTAATTGTGGAAATCTTAAACAGGAACTATCCAAAACCAAGAACAATCCTCTTGGACCAAGAACAATCCTCTTGGATTTTCACTATGTCAACAACAATCCTGGAAAAACAAGATTTATAAAACCACTTAAACTTATTTCCAACAATCCTGAAAAATAAGCAAGTATATAACAATATTTGATTTGAGTGAGTTTGAGTAGCAATGATCACTTTGAGTGATATAATCAATGAACTGATCTTCTCTTCCAATGATAATAGTATACAATTACTCAAGATATATAATGCTCAAATTTTTTTGGTTAACAATATGTGAAAGTGTGAAGAAAACTTGTGTATGAAAATGTATAACAACTTGAGTTTGTTTTTTGAAAATTCAGAAAATATATTTGGAAGAGGTGTTGAAATGATTTTGAAAATGAGTATTTATATGTTCATAGCACCTTTTTGAAACAACATAAAGTTCTGGAGATGAATTATGAACAATTGCCAAGATTGAGTGAAAGGTTTCCATGAAATGGTGTTATGAACAGGCATGTGCGAAGTTGCTGTTTTTCAAAATCGTGCAACATGCAATCGATTGCACCCTTTGTGTAAATCAATTGCACGGGGTTTCAATAGATATAATTTCAAATATTTTGAGTGTGTAATCGATTGCACACGAGTATAAATTGATTGCATGTGAAGTCAGTAGCAAAAATTGATTGAGTGCAATCGATTGCATAAACATGCAAGTCGATCACACTTAGAAACAGTAGCCAAATATTTGAAAAATTGAAGCATGCAATCGATTGCACTAATATACAAATCGATTTCAGTCAAGTAAAAAATGATTTTTAGCTTAGAAAAAACTTGAGTAAAGATTTGGACAATATAAATTATTTCTTTTGACCATTGAGCATCTATGTCTTAAGTTCAAAGTAAGTATTATCATTATACCTTGAAATTTTTCTAAGTGCTTGAACTGAAGACTTTATCCATAGATTCTTTTAGCTGGATCAAAAATCTTTGCCTTCTTTGTCAATCATGGTTTGTCTTCATCAAAATAAAAGTGTATTTGAGAAGCTTGCTTTTACATTCTCCCCCTTTTTGATGATGACAAACGGTCTTGCTTGATGTGTTTTAATTTTCGGAAAGAAGCTTCTCCCCCTAAGATGCATAACTCCCCCTTTGTATGAGAAGGTTGGAATCCTTTGAATTTGTTCATCTTGGTTGAAGAGTACCTTAAAAATTTAAGACAAGGAAATATACAAGCATAAAGTACCACATCCTTCTCCCCCTTTGACATTTTCAAAAAGAAGGGAAAGATGCAAAAAAAAAGAGGACAGTAATAAAGAAATATTGAAGAGAAAACTTAATTAATCATGCATCACAAATAGTCATAGACATAGTAACCTAAAGATTACAAAGAAATTTAACAACAAACAAGACGTAGCATAACTGAACAAGGACATAACAGAAAACAGTAGACATGATAAAGTTGGACATAACTTTATGGTTGATTCATGTCCCGGTTGTTATAGAACCAAGATCCTTGATTTGGAAATTGTTCTTATAGAGGAGGTTTTGTGTAATGTTGTGGAGGTGTAGCTGGATTATTTGGGTCCTATGGTGGAATGTGAAGATGAGAGTAAAGGTAAGAGAATTGTTGATTCACATCTGTGCAGAAGTCATTAATCCAGGTTGTTGTAGAATCGTTGATAGCATTCCATTGGTTGTTGATGTTGGTATTCATGGAAGAAAACTGTTGAGACATGAAATCCATAAGATCTTGATTGCTTGGACCAGAGGGAGCAGTAGGTGGAGGAGGTACAACTTTACCACCTTCAACTTCTTGATCGTTCCCTTCATCACAAATCACATCTTCACCAATGTAAGTTATAGTTTATGTTTCCGGATTATAATGAACACCCATTCTTGAGTCAACATTCTTGATTGAAATCTTATGCAGATTTGGATCCATACTAACTTTCTCAAACCTAGAAAAATCAACTCCAAATTATTCCATAATTAATGTAAAAAAGTAAGCATATGGTAGAAATTTCGATTTTGCATCAACTCTCAGCATATGAACCATTATGAGCCTGGCCCAATTAACACTTATTCCTTTCTTTCTTGCATAGATCAGCTGCATTTCCAGGTCAGTCACGGTGCAGTGGTTTCCAGCCCGTGGAAACATAATATAGACCATAAAGTAATGAAATAGTCCATCGTCTATATAAAATTTACCTGCACTCCATGAGTCTCTAGAGGGAATAACTCCGCCTAGACCACAAATCCTTTTGGCACGTAATTCAGCTTCGCTTAATCTTCCAATGCTGTAATAAAATTCCTTTTTCCTGTAGTCATCCCATGCCTCATTTTCAGGGTCGTACAAAGAGCTTCCAGTGTAGGGAATATGTAGAATCTCACCAACAATCTGAGGGGTTAGAGAGATTCGAGTACCCCACACATGTCACCATCTTGCCTTTGTGGGGAGTTAAATTGCTGAAAAATACTCTTACCAGATCCGGATAATATGGACCAAATGATGAAATTAATGGTTCTTGTCCATAAGCAGTTAAATCATTTTGAAAAGAGAAACATTCCTGGGGAAAGGATGATAGCATACCATATTTAGGATTGGACACTATCTCTATTTAAAAATCCTTTGTGAATCTTGCTTCTTGTTCTTCGATGAGAGATGAAATTAATGGATTCTCAGAGGATGAACCAACCTTTTCCTTCCCTTTCTCTGAAGCTGACACCTTTCGTTTTTGCCTTGAAGCCATGGGTAAGGTCTTTTTAGGGTTTTGAAGGTTTTAGGTTTTTGAGAGAAGGATGTTTGATGAGCTGAAGTTTGGATATGATTTGTGAATATATGGAAATGAGTAGGTTGTATTATATGTAATGAATTTTAATTGGCTTGGGAATATGAGAGAGAGAGGAATTTTGACCAACAAATATTTCTGTCATAAAAGCATGTTACAGTGGGTGCAATCGATTTGCATACAGATGCAATCGATTTCCACATAAAACAAAGCAAAATAAAACTGAAACACACAGAGTGCAATCGATTTGCACTGAAACAGAAAGGTCAAAATTAAAAACACTCAGTGAGAAATCGATTTACACTATTGTGCAATCGATTTATATCAACCAAAAATGAACAAAAACTTATTTTTCTTAAACTTAAACACCACTTAACATATATATTCACATATAGCAAGGTTAAAACAAATATATAAAGTCATAACAAGGATAAAAATCACCTTATATGTCGTGTTCATCAAGAATGCCAAGCTCTCGTCGAATCTTGTAAAACGGTTCTCTTGCTAAAGGTTTAGTGAAGATATCGGCAAGTTGATTATGAGTATCTATAAATTTCACCTCGACATCTCCTTGAAGTACATGATCACGAAGGAAATGATGTCGTATATCTATGTGTTTGGTTCTTGAATGCATGACCAGATTCTTCGTAATGTTTATTGCACTTGTATTGTCGCACCGTAGAGGAATGCATCCTAGATTGAGTTCGTAATCACGAAGTTGTTGTTTGAGCCACAAAATTTGAGTGCAACTACTACCAGCTGCAATATATTCTGCTTCGGCTGTTCTAAGAGCAACGCATGCTTGTTTCTTACAGGCCCATGATACTAATGAATTTCCAAGGATGTGACAAGTACCACTTGTTCTTTTTCTATCAGTTTTACAACCTGCATAATCCGCGTCAGAATAACCAACTAAGTTGCAAACACTACCTTTAGGATACCATAATCTGACATTTGTTGTCCCTTTGAGATACTTCATGATCCTTTTCACTTCCGTGAGATGAGATTCCTTTGGATTTGCTTGAAAGTGAGCACAGAGACAAACACTAAACATCATGTCAGGACGGATTGCTGTCAAATATAATAAGGATCCAATCATACCTTGATACTTTGTAATGTCGATGGAAACACCCGGTTCATCTTGATCAACATATGTACCGGAACCCATTGGTGTAGACATTTCCTTACAGTTATCCATGTCAAATCTTATCCAGAGTTCCTTGTAATACTTGGATTGGTTGATGAAGATGCCATCTTTTAATTGTTTGATTTGAAGTCCAAGAAAGTAATTCTTTTTACCCATCATGGACATCTCAAATTCTCCTTGCATCATTGCTGAAAATTCTTCACATATTTCTTGGTTTGAAGATCCTAAAATGATATCGTCAACATAAACTTGAGCTAGAAAAGTGTCATCTTTAATTTTCTTGATAAACAGAGTCTTGTCAACTTTACCCTTTGCAAAACCTTTTTCGCATAAGAAGTTGCTTAACCGATCATACCATGCCCTTGGTGCTTGTTTCAACCCATAGAGACCTTTTCTTAACTTAAATACATGGGATGGATTCTTGAAATCTTTGAACCCCGGGGATTGCTTAACATATACTTCTTCATTGATATATCCATTCAAGAATGCGCTTTTGACATCCATTTGGAAAAGCTGAAAATTTAATGAGCAAGCATATGCAAGTAAGAGACGAATAACTTCTAACCTTGCAACCATAGGGAAAGTTTCTTCAAAATATATTCCTTCTTCTTGATTGAAGCCTTGTGCTACCAACCTTTCTTTGTTCTGAACAATTATTCCATTTTCGTCAAGTTTGTTTTTAAACACCCATCTTGTCCCAATAATGTGTTTGTTGCTTGGCCTAGGGACAAGTTCCCAAACTTGATTCCTTTTAAATTGATTTAATTATTCTTGCATAGCGATAATCCATTGGTCATCGCCTAAGGCTTCATCAACTTTGGAAGGTTCAATTTGAGAGACAAACGCCATGTTTAGGCAAGCATCTTTGATATTTAGTCTTATTGTCATACCTTGACTTATATCACCAATTACTTTATCGATAGGATAATCTCTATAAGTTCTCCATTCTTTTGGTAGATCATTGAGATTTGATTCTTGTTGGGATGATTCTTTGTGTTGAATTGGTTGATCTTTGAAAGTATTTTCTTGAGGTCCTTCTAGTATTTCATCATCATCACCACAAACAATATTATCCTCCTTGGAGGGATTAGTTTCATCAAAAGATACATGCATTGATTCTTCAATTGTTAAAGTTATTTTGTTATAGATTCCATATGCCTTACTAGAAAGAGAGTAGGCAATAAAAATACCTTCATCGGATTTTTCATCAAACTTACCAAGGTTATCTTTGTCGGTGTTTAAGACAAAGCATTTGCATCCGAAAATGTGAAAGAAACCAATGTTTGGTTTCCTCCCTTTGAAGGGTTCATATAAAGTTTTCTTCAAGATCGGTCTTATTTTAACTCTATTGCGAACAAAACATGCCGTGCTCACCGCATCCGCCTAAAATATTTTGGAAGATTTGAATCGCTAAGCATCGTTCTTGCAAGTTCTACAAGAGACATATTCTTTCTTTCCACCACTCAATTTTGTTGGGGTGTCCTTGGTGCCGAGAAGTTGTGCGATATTCCATGTTCTCCACATAATTCTTCAAATATAGCATTTTGAAATTCTCCGCCGTGATCACTTCTTATGGAGGCAATTGTTAGAGACTTCTCATTTTGAATTTGTTTAGCATACTTCTTGAATGCCTTGAATGCATCACTTTTCTGCACTAAAAAGAATGTCCAAGTATATCTAGAGAAATTGTCAACAATAACCAAAGCATATACATTACCTCTGAAACTTCTTGTTCTTGATGGACCAAATAAGTCCATATGTAACAATTGTAGTGGCTTTGTAGTAGACACCACATTCTTAGATTTGAAAGTTGATTTTGTTTGTTTAAATTTTTGACAAGCATCACAAAGTCTATCTTTGACGAAATTTCTCTTAGGCAACCCAATGACAAGATCATGCTTGATTAGTTTATTCAAGTGTTCCATGTGAATATGAGCAATTCTTTTGTGCCACAACCATGAATCATCGTTGTTCGCCATGAGACATTTTACCTTCAAAGATGGATCATCAAGGGAAATCATGAATATATTATTGATTCTTTTACCTTTAAGTATAACCTCATGTGTGCCTTCGTCTTCTATCAAACATTCATCCTTGGTGAACTTGATCTTGAAGCCTTTGTCACAAAGTTGGCTAATACTAAGAAGATCGTGCTTTAGTCCTTCAACATAAAGAACATCTTCAATGGATGTGAAAGGTGGAGCACCAGCTTTTCCTTTGCCAAGAATTCTTCCCTTATTATTGTCTCCATAAGTGACAAAACCCTTGGCCTTTAGAACTAGATTTGAAAATTGGTTTATATCTCCCGTCATATGCTTTGGACAACCACTATCAAGATACCAAAGATTCTATGTGGTATTCAAGCATACCTGCAAAAAAAATTAGGCTTTGTTAGGTACCCTAGTTGCTTTGGGTCCTTCATAATTAGTGCCTTTCTTTACCCACACATATTGCCCACTTGCCACACTAAAGTTTCTAACATAGCAAGCATTAGGTGTATGAACTTTAATACCACAATAAAAACAAGTAGGTTCAAAGTTACTTCTATATCTAAAAGGATAAGATTTATTCTTAGGAAATGTTTTCTTTTTAGGATAATGATGAACTATTTTAGGTTTGTTCACTTTCTCTTTGGATGATTGATCACTAGCCTTAACAAAGATAGTTTTATTAGAATTTGGTTTTGAAAACTTTGAATATCCAAGTCCACTTTTATCATTCGAGTATCTTTGTTAGCTAAGAACACCTTCTAGTCCAATTTGGCCTTTTTCATATCTTTCAATGACTCTTTTTAGTTGGACAATTTGGAAAGAGAGTCATTCACAATTTTTGCATACAAAATTCTGTTTTTGCTCATTACTTAATTTTTGTTTTTCTTCTTTGAAATCTTTTTCCATAGATTCACATTTTTCTTCTAAAGATGAAATTTGTTTCTTTTGAGATGAAATAGTTTTATACAGAATTTTGCATTCATTTAATAGTTCATCTATAGCACCTTGTGCATCACTATCAAAAAGAGAAAATTCATTACTAACCTCGTTGTCTTCATCATCAGAATGGTGTGAGGCCATCAATGCTAGATTTTCACTTTCATCACTATCGAAATAGGATGAGGAACTTATTTCATTATCCTCCCATGTAACATATGCTTTTTTGTTCTTGAATCCCTTTTTGCTTTTGTAGCCACCTTTCTTGGAGAGTTTCGGACAATCCGGCTTGATATGACCTTGCTTACCACATTCATAACATGTGACTTTTTGTGTTGATGTGGAAGCTTCCTTTTTCTTGAATTATGTGATACGGTGGCAGAACCGACTATTAATACTGGTTTGCATTTTCTGTTTGCAAATGTCGCGGTAAGCAAGAGTCGCCATCGACTTTTATTTCATCCAACAAAGGAAAAGGAAAAAGAACAGAAAAAACCTTTTTTCGAGATATTTTTGAGTACGGGGGGTAGATTATAGAAAGGGAAGGTGTTAACACCCTTTCTATCCGTGGTTTTCCACGGGCTCTTAGGTACTTGCTCATTTTTAAATTGCTTGTGTGTGTTTTGAAAAGCTTTTGTTTAACTTCGTGATAACCCTTGTATCGGTCCTCAAGAGTGTGACGAAGTTGTTTTTGAAAACTGTTTTGAAAGTGTTTGTGTAAAAGAGTGTTTATTGTTTTGAGCAAGTACTTAAGATTTTCTACCTACTCGAAAAAGGCTGTTCGTTTTCTCGTTTCCTTTAGACAGCGCTATCCTACTATTAAAGAGTAGGTAGCCCCATCGTTGGAGTTTTAAGGTACATTAGAAAGGGACGTTATGGTCATTTAAGGCAACATATAAGGATACCTTAGCATTTCGAAGGGACCGTCATCATATATTCGTAGGCAACATCAAGGGACCAGATCATTTCTCATAGGAAACTCGAGGGACAGTAAGGGACCATGATCTTTTATGATGACTTTTATACTGAGGGTCTTTGCTAAGATATCCCTACGTTCGAGGGACATGACCATTGTTTTCCGAGGCAACCAAGTGAGGCATACCCTAAGGGTGCAAGTGTGCAGCAGTGTTTGTTTTCAAATATTTATCTTGTAATTAAATGATCTATTTAATTGATTAAGCATACAAACCTAGGTTGCTAACAATTATATACAAGCATATAAAATAAAAGTGAGAAAATAAAAGAGTCCTACGCTATTACAAGGCTTTTGCAGATACATAATTATTTTGACTGTAAATAAAAATGCGGAAGTTTAAAACCCTAATTAAATCTATTACAACCCGAAGCAGATACAATAACAGAAAAAAGAATTAAAATGCGTGCAACGATTAAATGCGAGAATGAATTAAGAAGCCTAAAAATCTAATTGAAAAATATTTAGGTTATTATTTTGAGAAAAAATTAGTTAAGTTATGTACAAATTAAAACCCTAAATTATAATTAATTAAAATTATAAAAAAAGGAATTAAATTTGTCCTAATTTTAATTAAACTAATTATTTAAGGAAATAAAAATATTTTATATAAAAAATGATTTTTGATGTTTTTGTGATTTTCGATTTAATGATAAAAAACTGATTTTTGTGTTATTTTTGTAAAAAAGAAAATAATTAACAAAATTAAAAAAAGAATTAAAATAAAAGATTTAGAGATGGGCCTATATTGAAGAAATCAAGGGGTGTATGTTGAATTATTCAGGCCCAATGATGCTCAAGCCCAGTCCTGGCGTTAGATTCCATGTGATGCTTTTCCTGGTGTCCATGGTAGGCCCTGAGCGTTAGGCGTTGGATCTGGATTGATCATGAATCCATTGGTTGGATATTGTGGTGCATGGTGAGCCCTTGGAGGTGTGATGCATAGAACCTGCAATTAAATGTTAAGAAAATAGCAAAACACTGGGACCTGGGATCAAACCCAGGTCCTCCCACTCATACCATGCGCGTTTCACCACTGGGCTACCATGCTTTAGTTGTTAATATAATAACAATAATTAGTAATATATGAAACAAGGTGGATAGCTGGAAAAATAAAAACGCGCGCGTTATTATTCAAATGGACCAGTGGTGGTTGGACACGTTATCGTCTTCTTCACAGATTCGTCGTCTTAGGTCCCTGACTTTTACCTACGGCCCATGTCTGTAACTATAGCCCATGTGATGTCTAGGGGGTGATTCTGGCCGTGAAAATGCTTGCAATGGATTGAAACACGTTCTGGAGATGTCCATGACTCTATTGGTAGCCTTAGAATGCTTTGAGTTTCCCTCTAAGCTTGAAATCAATCCACCACTTTTTGACAATTTTTGGAGTTTTGATATGGTGTTTTAGGATTGAAAATCCTTGTTTTTACGCACTGGTTGTGTCCTATATATGTATTAGAACAGATTAGGTCAACAAAAACACATTATATCTTTGAACATTATGAAGATTGGGTTTGATTTTGTTCTTGTATGATATATTTCTAAAACAAGCATGTCACAAGCAAGATGCAATCATGAAATGCTAGGCCCATTTGACAAAAAATGCATTTTTGAGCACATTTGACTTTTGGCAATTTTGCAAAAATGGTCAACTTTGACAAGGAATATCTCTTTCAATTTTAACCCTAGAGATGTGTTCTTGGACTTTTTAGAAATCTTAGGGTGTCGTTTAAACAATCCTTTTGGTCTCATCTTAATTGGGTCTCCCATGTTCATGTAAGAAGCTTTGGCCCAAAAGGTGTTTTTGTTGACTTTTCAAAAGGACCTATAATGTAGAAATTCACATCTTTTGATGAGTGCATATTTTGAACTTGAGGGATGAAGAGGAGTTTTAGGTAATTGCATTCTCTTCAAAATGAACCTTGTATGGAAATTTTTTGATAAAGTATGAAGAAGTTATGCTTGGTCAAAGTTTGGTTGACTTTTCCTAAGAAACCCTAACTTAGCAACTTTTGGGTTTTAATGAATTTGGGGCATTCCTTGAGGAATCATGATCAACCCTTGATCAAATGATGGATATCACTTCAAAATGTTGATGTTTACCAAAAATCTTAAAGTTTGACTGTTTGTGGGCCACAATTGACTTTTGACCAAGTGTAGTTGACTTTCAGGCATCTAAGCTGTTGACTGAGCAAACTTCTTGTGCAAGGCATGAAACCTAACATGGATGATCTTGAGAACATATTAGGACCATGGAAAGAATTTGGGACCTTTGGACTTCAGCCATCCTACTGAAAATGGAAACCCTAGTTTGAGGTACATTGCCTTAGGAGAGAGTTTGTCTGGTCAACTCTTGGGCATCCTTGAGCAAATTGAGGACCTCAATGGGAATATGTTGAATAAAATGAGAGGGAAATTTTTGGAGTACAACAGATGCCCCTGTTCAATCTTCTTAAACTTGAGGATGTAGATTGGCTGTCTGCCTTTCGTAGTCTGAAGGTGGAAGATGATTAAACACTAAGTGCCCAGAAATTTGCACTCGTCTAAAATGGTGCTGAATTGTGTAGGTAGTATCGGGAATGGGCTTACAGATGCCATTTGGAGGAGGTGACAGAAGGTCATCGGAGATGGGCTTAAAGATGCCATCCGGAAGATATGACAGAGAATTGTTGGAGATGGACTTAGAGATGCCATCTAGAGGATGTTGATTTCCCGAGATATTCCTTTGATGAGAATTCTTGTTCCTATCGTTTGAGGAGGAATCTGCTGAGGAATTTTGGTCTCTGTCCTGGGATAAATAGAATTTTAGGAACTTCATTTGTCTATTACTCTACAAGGGAATCATCTCTTAGTCGAGGAGGTGAAAGTGAACTGCTATCTGGTCGTACTCCAGGCTTTACAGTGATTTTCTAAGGATAATAAGATCAACTGCTATCTGGTTGTGCTCTAGGTTTTATAGTGTCTTACTGGGGAGATGAGATTAAACTTACTATCTGGTCGTACTCCAGGCTTTGCAATCTCAAAAATAGTTATCTGGTCGTGCTCCAGGCTTCAGAAGGAATCAAGTGGTTATCCGGTCGCATTGGGTTTCAACTTGAATTTAAGGCATACTAACATCCGTTCGTTTCCAGGCTTCATAGTAATTGGCCGAGTAAACTGTTATTTGGTCGAATTCCAAGCTTCGCAGTACCTCATACTGTTATCTAGTCGTGCTCCAGGTTTCACAGTGTCTCTTGCCGCTATCTGGTCGTGCTCCAGTCTTCACAGTATCTTATACTGTTATCTGTTCATGCGCCAGGCTTCACGATGTATTATACCACTATCTGGTCGATTCCAGGCTTCATAGTATTTTGTAGAAAATCAAGATATTATCCGGTCGATTTCCGGGCTTCATAGCTTGAATTTAAGATACACCACTATCTGGTCGATTCCAGGCTTTGTAGTATTTTGGAGAAATCAAGATATTACCCGGTCTATTTTCGGGCTTCATAGCTTGAATTTGAGATATACCACCATCTGGTCGATTCCAGGCTTCGTAGTATTTTGGTACTGTTATCCGGTCTTTCTTCAGGCTTCACAGTATGATGTATTATTGGTTGACTATTATTCGATCGATCTTCGAGCTTCATAGCTTTTTTAATTGGAGTAGAAATCTTAGTATCGATTTGACTGAACCAGGGAGAGGTCTCGAGCTATCTTCAACTGGGAGAGAAATCTTAATATCGATTTGATTGAACCCGGGAGAGGTCTCGGATTAACTTTGACTGTCATAGAAATTAGGGGAATCTTAGCGGCGATTCGGCTGACGCCGACGAAAGTCTTAAAACATCTTCAACTAGAATAAAAACCTTAGCATCGATTTGACTGAACCAGAGAAAATTTGTGAGAACTTCAACTGGGAGAGAAATCTTATTATCGATTTGACTGATCCCGAGAGAGGTCTCGGATTAACTTTGACTGGCATAGAAATCAGGGGAATCTTAGCGGTGATTCGGCTGACCCAGACGAAAGTCTTAAAACATCTTAAACTAGAATAGAAACCTTAGTGTAGGTTTGACTGAACCAGAGAAAATGTTGGAATATCTGCAACTGGAATAGAAACCTTGGTGTCGGTTTGATTGAACTAGAGAGAACTCGTGAGAACTTGATTGCATCTTTCCCTGAAAGGTAAAGAGTTAGTCGTATGTAATGTCATGATGTATGCAATGTATTAAGTAATGATGTTCTCAAAATAAATGATATTGTGCTGTATAATATGTATGCACATGCCATAATGTATGGATATGCAATGCTATTGTGATATTCTCTAACTGGGGAAAATAAATCCTAGACTACTGCTGGAGAGTATAAGGAGTTGAGTTCTTCGTTTCTGCTGGGGATAGTGACCGAAGATGATTAGCTGGGGATGAACTTCCATTCTGGAGAGAATATTTTGCCGGAGGAGACTCTGTCTGAGAATAATCCTGCGGGGGAATGACTCTGCGGGGAAGAGAGATATTCTGTTGGAAGATTTGCTGATTTGGAGAAATAAACTCAGCTGGAGATGAACTTCCGTTACTGGAGAGAAGAGCTCTTTTGGAGATGGAGCTTCCGCTGTCACAGAAATAAACTCTGCTCGGGAGAAAACTTTATAAACTGCTCATGGTTATAAAACTCGGTTGGGGAATGCAGATATTAGCTTTTTGAATGAACCTGCTGGGGAAGGAATGTTAGAACATAGTTTGATTCTACAACCCTCAGTTAGAGTTTTGATGATAACAAAAAACAAGATTAAATGAATTATGAGATTTATATAAGACATATATGCTACTCAAAATTATGTTGTGTATTTACAGAAACTCTGATGGAATCAGCATCAGAATATCAGTATCAACATCAGCATCAGAAGATATGTCAGCATCAGAAGATCAAATAACATGTGCTATACGCTGAAGCCTGATGAACAGAATCTGCGCATAATATACTCTGACTCTGATCAAGATCATAAGCAAATCATCAGCACTCAGAAGCGTCAGCATAAAGGAAAGAACACTCTGATTTCCATAAGCAGAGAAGACTCTGAAGTGTCAACGTTACTAAGCATTCAAGGCAGATTAATTACCAACGGCTTTATCAAAGATAAGATCTTCTAAAAAAGGAAAGAACGTTATGAGAATTGAAATGGAATTATGGACAACAACGTATCTATTCCTAGACTATTTAAATAAGTCAGTGAGAAAAGAAATGGCTAATTCTCTAATACACACATACACATAAGTCAATCATATTCACGTTCTCACTCATCCAGTTTTCTAAAGTTCTCAAGCGCTTACTCTATAGCTCTAGCAATCTAGTATTATCTAAGCTTCATATTATGTAATATCACAGTTGTGATATATAGTTTTTCTAGAAAACATCAAACACACTTTTGTTCATTTATCTGTAAGATAATTACCTTGAGATAAACCGGTCTATGGTTAGACTCAAGAAGGCTTTGACAGTTGTTAAAGCAGTTGTTGTATTCAGTTGAATATAGTGGATTAAGACCTCGTTGGAGAGAGGCGAAATCACATTGACGGGTGGACTGGAGTAGTTTGAGATCAAACGAACCAGGATAAAAATAACGTGTTGTCTGCATTTGATTTCAAGTTTTACAATTCAACCCCCCTTCTTGTGTTTTTAACATCTTCAATTGGCATCAGAGCGCCTGGTTCTGAGCTTATAACACTTAACCGTGTCAGTACAAGATCCAGCGTAAGAAAAACACAATGGAAGGACCACATCAAAACATCAGCAATGACAACAATGAAGAAAGAGACAGATTAAGTGGCAAACCTCCAGTCTTTGATGGAGAGAACTTTGACTACTGGAAAGACAGAATTGAAAGCTTCTTTCTAGCCCATGATGCTGATTTGTGGGACATGGTGACTGATGGATACACGCACCCAGTGAATGCAAGTGGTCAGAAGATTGACAGGAAAGCAATGTCTGATCAATAAAAGCGTGACTTCAGAAATCATCACAAAGCCAGAACAATTCTTCTCAGCGCCATCTCTTACTCTGAATATGAAAAGATATCAAACAGAGACACTGCAAAGAATATGTTTGACTCTCTGAGACTGACGCATGAAGGCAACATTCAAGTTAAAGAAACTAAAGCTCTTGCGCTCATTCAGAAGTATGAGGCATTCAAGATGGAAGAAAGTGAATCAATTGAAACGATGTTCTCAAGATTTCAAATTCTGGTTGCTGGTCTCAAAGTTCTGGACAAAGGGTATTCTACTGCTGATCATGTTAAGAAGATTATCAGAAGCTTGCCAAAACAGTGGAGGCCAATGGTCACAGCGCTGAAGCTAGCTAAGGATCTCAACAAAATCTCTCTGGAGGAACTTGTCAGCTCCCTCAGAAGTCACGAGATAGAGCTAGAAGCTGATGAACCTCAAAAGCAAGGTAAGCCATTAGCTTTAAAATCTAACAGAAAATCTGACTCCAAAGTTTTGCAGGCTGTAGAAGAAACCTCTGATGGGTCCTCATCAGAAGAAGATGAACTGTCTCTCCTCTCCATAAGGGTGAACCAACTGCGGAAGCAGAGGCAAAGAAAGTTCAGGAATCCAAGAAGATCAGAGAATCAGAATGAATCCTCCTCCAGATACAGAAGGTCAGAACCCTCCCCTGGATACAGAAGATCTGAAGGCTCTTCAGGAAGCAGAAAGCCAAATAACAAAGACATCATCTGCTATGAATGTAATGAGCAAGGACACTACAAGAGTGATTGCCCAAAGCTTCAGAGGGAAAAGACCAAAAAGAAGTTTGGAAAGGAAAAGAAGAAAAGTCTCATGGCTACATGGGATGACTCTGACACATCTGAAGCTGACTCAGAATCAGATGATGAGAGAGCAAACATAGCTCTCATGGCAAACCTAACAGAAGACAGTGAAGCTTCTAAATTAGACTCTGAATCAGACATAGAAGAGGTATTTCCTGACTTTGCTATTAACTTTACTAAGGCTGAACTAGCTGAAAGCCTTAATGAAATTCTGGAAAGATATCAGTAGATCAGAGTCAAATTCAGAAACCTGAAAAGGAATCTTGCTTCTGACTCTGATAAAACTGAGAGTCTCAAATTGGAGAATTCTGAGTTGTAAAATAAAATTTCAAAATTAGAAAATCTATTACAAAACTCTCAGAAGGAAACAATCCCTAAAACTCCCAACAGTGCTGATAAGATCATCAAGGAGTATGATCACAGCTTTCAGAAGTTTTTAGCTAAAAACATAGATAGAAGCAAAATGGCTTCAATGATCTATGGAGTTAGCAGAAATGGCAGAAAAGGAATAGGATGCCAAGGTAAGGTACCTACACCAAAGAATGCCATGGATTTAGTGATAAAACGCACTTCTCTTGATTCTCACTTTGTATATGGGCACACACACGACATAAAATATACTAGTAGTAATTATTCTGTCAAACCAAAACTCAACCAGAGTTTTGGTAAAACTAATAAATCAGGACCCAAGAAAATATGGGTACCTAAGGATAAAATAATACATGTTGCATATATCTTTAGCAGCAAAGCAGAAACACCAGTCATGGTACCTGGACTCTGGCTGCTCACGACACATGACGGGAAGAAGGCATATGTTCCAAAGCTTGGAACTTAAGCCTGGAGGCCATGTAGGCTTTGGAGGCAATCAAAGGGGAAAGATCATTGGCTCTGGAACAGTAGGTAATAGAAATCTTCCCTCTATAAGTAATGTTTTATTAGTAGATGGATTAATGCATAACTTGTTATCCATAAGTCAATTAAGTGATAACGGTTACGATATAATCTTTAATTATAATTCATGCAAAGCTGTTAGTCAGAAATATGGGACTATCCTATTTAATGGAAAGAGGAGAAACAACATTTTTAAAATAAAACTTTCTGAACTAAAAAGTCAGAATGTAAAGTGTCTTCTGTCTGTTAACAACGAGCAATGGATCTGGCACAGAAGATTGGGGCATGTTAGTATGAGAATAATATCTCAGATTAACAAACTCAATCTTGTCAGAGGACTTCCTAACCTGAAGTTCAATTCAAATGCTCTGTGTGAAGCATGTCAGAAAGGCAAGTTTGCAAAACCAGCCTTCAAATCTAAAAACGTTGTTTCCACCTCTAAGCCATTAGAACTTCTGCACATTGACTTATTTGGACCAGTTAAAACTGCCTCAGTCAGTGGTAAGAAGTATGGGTTAGTAATCGTAGATGACTATAGCAGATGGACATGGGTAAAGTTCTTAAGACACAAGGACGAGTCACACTCTGTGTTTGTCACCTTCTGCAACCAAGTTCAGAATGAAAAGGATCTTAGAATCGTCAAAGTCAGAAGTGATCATGGTGGAGAGTTTGAAAACAAAGATTTTGAATCATTTTTTAATGACAAAGGCATTCTGCATGATTTCTCTTGTCCTAGAACTCCCCAGCAAAATGGAGTTGTAGAACGAAAGAACAGAACATTGCAAGAAATGGCCAGAACCATGATCAACGAGACTAACGTTGCTAAGATCTTCTGGGCAGAGGAAATAAACACAGCATGCTACATTCAGAATAGAATCTCTATAAGACCTATTTTGGAAAAGACTCCATATGAATTGTGGAAGAACAGAAAGCCCAACATTTCTTATTTTCATCCATTTGGATGTACTTGCTTTATTTTGAATACTAAAAATTACTTGAACAAGTTTGACTCTAAAGCACATAAGTGTATTATGTTAGGATACTCTGAACGCTCAAGAGGGTACAGAGTATACAATACAGAAACACAAATTGTGGAAGAATCAATCAGTGTTTGTTTTGATGATAAGCTTGACTCTCAAAAGTCAAAGCAGAATGAATTACTTGCAGGTATGGAAGTTGAATTCATAGGTACTGAAGACAAGTCATCAGAAGCTCTTAACAGAGACACTCCCTCAACATCGGAAAGAGGCACTGCAAGCAATCCAGCACCTTCTGTTGATCAATCTCAGAAAAGACCATCCAGAAGAAGCATGGATCACCCTGAAGAAACTATCTTAGGAAGAAAGGAAGATCCAATCAGAACAAGAGCCAGCTTCAGAAAATCTGAAGAATCCCTCATGGGACTTGTTTCTCTAATTGAACCATCAACAATTGATGAATCACTTTTGGACAATGACTGGATTCTAGCAATGCAAGAGGAGCTGAATCAATTCACAAGAAATGACGTATGGGATCTAGTCCCTAAACCAAAAGGATTCAACGTCATTGGAACTAAATGGGTGTTCAGAAACAAATTGAATGAACAAGGTGAAGTCATCAGAAACAAAGCACGATTGGTAGCACAAGGTTATAGTCAGCAAAAGGGGATAGACTATACAAAAACCTTTGCTCCAGTCGCCAGGTTAGAATCTATCAGACTTTTGATTTCATTTGCTGTAAATAAAGGCATCACTCTGTATCAGATGGATGTTAAGAGTGCATTCTTAAATGGCTATATAGAAGAAGAGGTATATGTGCACCAACCCCTTGGTTTTGAAAGTTCAAAAATCCATAATATGTTTTCAAACTAAAGAAGTCACTGTATGGTCTGAAACAAGCTCCCAGAGCTTGGTATGAAAGACTAAGTAACTTCCTGTTAGAAAAGGAATTCACCAGAGGGAAGGTGGACACAACCTTATTCTGTAAGACAGTTAAGAATGACATTTTAGTCTGTCAAATTTATGTTGATGATATAATATTTGGATCTACTAAATCTTCTCTGGGAAGAGAGTTTGCTAAGTGTATGCAGGCAGAATTTGAGATGAGCCTAATGGGAGAACTGAAATTCTTTCTGGGCATTCAGATCAATCAAACCCCAGAAGGAACTTACATTCATCAGAGCAAATATGTCAGAGAACTTATGAAGAAATTTGATCTCTCAGAATGTAAGCCATCAAAGATTCCAATGCATCCCACGTGCATTCTGGAAAAAGAAGAGGTAAGCAAAAAGGTAGAGCATAAGGTCTACAGAGGTATGATTGGTTCTCTTCTTTATCTGACAACTTCAAGGCCTAATATTTTATTTAGTGTATGCATTTGTGCAAGATTCCAATCAGATCCTAGAGAATCTCACTTAATAGCTGTTAAGCGAATTTTCAAGTATTTGAAAGGTACTACTAATCTGGGTCTGTTTTATAGAAAATCAAGTGATTACAGCTTAGTAGGATACTGTGATGCTGACTTTGCTGGAGACAGAGTAGAGCGTAAAAGCACTTCTGGAAGCTGCCAGTTTCTGGGAGAAAATCTGATCTCTTGGTCCAGCAAAAGACAATCCACAATTGCTCTATGAACAGCAGAAGCTGAATACATAGCAGCAGTTGGATGCAGCACACAAATGCTCTGGATAAAAAGTCAACTTGAGGACTTCCAGATATATGAGAGTAACATTCCTATCCCCTGTGACAATACCTCTGCTATTTGCTTAAGTAAAAATCCAATTTTACATTCTAGGGCTAAGCATATAGAAATAAAACATAATTTTATTAGGGACTATATTCAGAAAGGGATTTTAAATTTTAAATTTATTGACACATACCATCAATGGGCTGATATTTTCACAAAACCACTTTCTAAAGATAGGTTCAACTTCATTCTGAAACATCTCAGCATGAAGCTCTGTCCAGAATAAAACTGTTTTAATTTTATATACTAACCTTCAGAATTGTGTTTATTTCTCTGTGAACTTATGATCAATCCTCCTTCAGAATTTTAGAAATGCAAATTGTATCAGAATCTATCCATGAAGATCTGAGCGCTTCAGTTCAAGGATAGATGTGTTGTTCACTCAAGCAAACAAGTGTCATCCAGTCTTCAGCTGTTTCCTGAGGATGAACATGCATTCACGCTTCTGAAAAGGCAAAGTGCTGATTGGATGCATTGAGACACATGTCATGGGTAACCGTTTAAGTATCTTTCTGAATCCCCTAAAATCAGCTATCATTAAATGCTAATAATCATGATTTATTTCTCTCTCTCTTAAACATTTATGTTTTCAAAAACTTTTTAGAAATCTATTTAAACCATTCACACCTTTTACCCTTACTTTCATTTTCTCTCAATATTTCTGATTTCTGTGTTCTTATTTACTCAAGAAAACCTTTCAATCTCTTTCAAAAACCTCGTGTGAACATGGCTTCTTCCAGCAATCCTTCTTCAGGTTCCCAGAAAGATGCATCATCTGAACAATATGAAGTACCATTCAGAACGCTTCTAACTCCAGTCAAGAATCTTGAAGTTCTGTCAGAAATTATAGTGGATTTCAACAGTCTCAAGGAGAACGGTTTTGATTTATCAGAAGAGATTAAAGCTCAAGGATGGGAAAAATACTTTGACAAGCTGGTGGGTCCAACATTTCCTATCTTGGTAAAGGAATTTTGGATTCACGCTTCTTCCTCAAATCACCAAGTTACATCCTACATCATGGGGAAGAAGATTGTGATTACTGAAGACCTGATTGCTCGTTTGATAGGGTACAGTGGAGGTGGTATTCGCCGTATTGATATGGCAGAAAGGTGTCAAGATGCTGCCCTAATTGCAAGGGAAATTTTCACGCTGGGGCTTCCCTCCAGCAAGATAAGGGACTTGAAAGACAAGCACAAAATTTGGGCAAAGATCATTCTGGGCTGTTTCAACCACAGGAAGCCTACCAGCTCTCATGATTACATAAACATAGACCAGCAGTTTCTGATCTATTTTATCTCTCAGAAGGTCAAGATTAATCTAGCTCATCTTCTGTTTAACCATCTCAAAACAAGTGTCAAGGAAACAAGGGAAGAGGAACGTACAAAAAGGGATTGGATACCCTTGGGAAGACTGATATCAGATATTCTGACAGAGAATAGGCTGATTGAACATTTGACAGAGGCACAAGAGATCAACACCCTGGAACCTTCTGTTGGCAAGCAGCTGAATGCCAAAAATCTGAAGAAAATGAAGCTGATAGAGAACATTAAGAAGGAGCCCAACGTCACTCCTTTTGCTGAAATCTCCAGCAGAAGAGTCCCTCTGGACGACTTCCCTATGTTCTCAGAAATTGACTCTAAGCCTCAAATCATTCTGAGATATTTGGATGGGTGTAAAGCTGATGGTACAACACCTAATTTGAATATTCAAGATCTTCAGCAGAAGGTACCAGAGGTTGTTCTGAAGAAGACAAAGAAGAGAAAAGCTGTTACAGAAGGACCATCCCAGCAGATTCCAAAGAAAAGAGGTAATCTTGTTTCTGTAACTGTTTTAGATTCAACTGCTGTTTCCACATCTATTCCTACCCCAATTCCAACTCCATATGAAATCCCAACACCTCAAACCTTTGATGATTTTGACGTTGACTTTGACCCTTCTGAGTCATTAACCCTCAGAAGATCCCGCTCCAAACCACAAAATCCAAATACTGAAACCATACCAAAACCAGAACTTGCACAAGTTCTTTCTGATATAGACCAACACTCTTCCGCTCTCCAAACAGAAAATCCAAATCCAAACACAGAAATTCCCATCTCACCACAACCTGACATTCCACTTTCACCAATACCAGAAACTTCACTCTCACCAGAACCAGAAATTCCACAACCTTCCTCTCCTCAACCAGAAATTAATCCACCCTCTCCTCAACATGAACAATCTTCACAACCTGAGACTCAATCCTCTGAGGCTCAAACCTCTGATTCCCCTGAACCTTAACCTTTGGCCATTCAATTTCCCTATGGTACCACTGTAAATATGTCTCAACTTCCCTCTTCACCAGAAACAACTCCACCAAATACCCCATCAAGTCAAATCGTCATTTCTGACTCTCCCACTCACTCACCTAAGAAAAATTCAGAAAACCACAACAAGACAGTCATTGATCTAACAATCTTTGAACGCCTTGCTGTAATAAACCAGAAAACTGTTATCCCTAAATAAAAACAACCAGATGTTGGTTCCAGCATGTTGAACTTTGAAACAGATATACAGAAGTGGATCACTTCTTTGAAACAAGCAAGTCTGGAAGTGGTTGATCCTACTGTATCAGACTTCCTCTGGACAAAATTCAGAAGGTGGGTTTGCGTTGAAACCTTCAAGTTGCAAGACCAGAGCTATGGACAAGCTCAACAGAACTTCAGCAATCTGCTGAAGGAAATGGAAGGTCCATTTCTGAGCAAGCTGTTGAAGGAAGAAGCTCTCCATCTGGACATTGCGCCTTGGTCTGAAAAGCATCCAGCATCTGAAGTTCAACCTGCAGAAGAACAGACGATTCCAGCTGAAGACTTGGGTCAAGAAGAAATTTTTGCAGAAAGCTCTGAGAAGCAACATGTATCTGAAGATCCTCAAGCTTCCTCTCTTGACAGGCAGACTCTAGAGGACTTGAAGAGATATGATATGCTGATGAATGAAAGGATGGACAAGCAGGATATCAAGATTGATTCTATAGCAAACATGGTATCTCAGCAACAGGAAACCAGCAATCAAATCAAGAGCATGTTGGAAGCTCTGTTCACACGACTTCCTCCTTCTTCTTAGAATTTTCCTGTGTTTTCCTTCTTTTCTTTACATGTTTGTCTGTAATATTATTACTTGTTCTAAACTATCATTGCTTCTGTTTTAATACAAACGTTTTTTGCTCTGATCATTTTAACTCTGATTATTTGTGCTTTTTGATAACTGACAAAAAGGGGGAGAAAGAATGATATTTTTCAATAACGGATTACTGAGACAAAAGTCTCAAACATTCTAACATTCTTATATATTTTTTTGTTCTGAAAAGCTTACAGGTACAAGAATCTAATGAAGTCTGATAAAGTAAAACTCTGAGGCTCAAAGAAAGTTCAATAAAGTTCTGATGCTCAAGGTCTCAAGGAATTAAAGGGAAGTAATCAACTCAGGGGGAGTTTTTCTCTTTATTACTCTGATACTTTTTATTCCTTATCTTCTTATCTCTGATACCTTCTATTCGTTAATTGATCATCTCTGATACTTTTTCTTCTCTATCCTTAAGCTCTGATACCTTTCATCATTTTATTTTAATTGAAAAAATCTGGTTTTTGTCATCATCAAAAAGGGGGAGATTGTTAGAACATAGTTTGATTCTACAACCCTCAGTTAGAGTTTTGATGATAACAAAATACAAGATTAAATGAATTATGAGATTTATATAAGACATATATGCTACTCAAAATTATGTTGTGTATTTACAGAAACTCTGATGGAATCAACATCAGAATATCAGTATCAACATCAACATCAGAAGATATGTCAGCATCAGAAGATCAAATAACATGTGCTATACGCTGAAGCCTGATGAACATAATCTGCGCATAATATACTCTGACTCTGATCAAGATCATAAGAAAATCATCAGCACTCAGAAGTGTCAGCATAAAGGAAAGAACACTCTGATTTCCATAAGCAGAGAAGACTCTGGAGTGTCAACGTTACTAAGCATTCAAGGCAGATTAATTACCAACGGCTTTATCAAAGACAAGATCTTCTCAAAAAGGAAAGAACATTATGAGCATTGAAATGGAATTAAGGACATCAACGTATCTATTCCTAGACTATTTAAACAAGTCAGTGAGAAAAGAAATGGCTAATTCTCTAATACGCACATACGCATAAGCCAATCATCTTCACATTCTCACTCATCCAGTTTGCTAAAGTTCTCAAGCGCTTACTTTATAGCTCTAGCAATCTAGTATTATCTAAGCTTCATATTGTGTAATATCACAGTTGTGATATATAGTTTTTCTAGAAAACATCAAACACACTTTTGTTCATTTATCTGTAAGAGAATTACCTTGAGATAAACCGGTCTGTGGTTAGACTCAAGAAGGCTTTGACAGTTGTTAAAGCAGTTGTTGTATTCAGTTGAATATAGTGGATTAAGACCTCGTTGGAGAGAGGCGAAATCACCTTGACGGGTGGACTGGAGTAGTTTGAGATCAAACGAACCGGGATAAAAATAACGTGTTGTCTGCATTTGTTTTCAAGTTTTACAATTCAACCCCCCTTCTTGTGTTTTTCACATCTTCAAGGAACTCCTGCTTGGGGATATGGAGGTCAAACTTTGGTTGTCTCGGTCCTGTGGGGAGTATAGGTATCACTGGTTTATATGTGATAGTAAATTTGCTTCCAACTGTCTCTGCCCCTTGTACTGTGATGGACAAGGTAAATGTCGGTATTTAGGTTTTGTACCAGTTTCTTTGAGTCCTTAGTAACTGTCTTTCTGTTTTATATGCAGACATTTATGAACAGTAATCATATTCAAATGCATATGTCAAGAATAAAACATTAGACGTTTTTGAAAAACAAAACAGAAAATGGAAAAACAAACACACAGTTTTGTACTCAAAAGATGATTTGTATTGATTTGAAATTTGCCTATGACAGGCGTTTTTTACAAGGAGGTTGACGCTCTAGTAAGAGAACACCGCTGTAAAAATGAAAATTATTATAGAAATTGTGTTCGAAAAGAAAACAGCTATGTGTAGTGTTCCCATTGGGTTTCAATTCTGCTATTGCCCCTATGTCTTCGAGCATCTCATCACTTTGCTGCTTGTCCGAAGCTAACTGGATTGGTCGGTACCGTTTGAGCTTGATATCTGATTACTTAGGTCTGATCGCAAGGTGATTCAAGGGGACATAGTGATACGCTTTTAATCCCTAATATTTTCCTAGACCCCCCTTTCGGGTTTTCAGTCCACCGGGATACCCTTTTTTGCCCAAGCCCCCCTTTCGGGTTTTCGACTTGTCGGGTGTACATATTTTTTTCATTTTTGTCCCTAATTTTTTCCCGAACCCTTTTGGTTCGCCGGGATGCCCTTATTTTTGCCTAGGTATGTCAACCTAGCGGGTCTTTATTATGTGTAGTATCTTTTCACTATGTCCGCATTGACAGGGTATGGAAGGTCGTCACCATCCATGGTGGTCAGGATCATGGCTCCACGGGAAAATATGTTCTTGACTACAAATGGTCCCTCATAGGTGGGGGTCCATTTTCCCCTGAGATCACCTTGCGGTAGTATGATGCGCTTGACTACCAGATCCCCTACTTGATACACTTGTTGTGTGACTTTCTTGTTGAAGGCCTTGATCATCCGTTTCTGATACATTTAACCATGGCAGACATAAGTAAGTCTTTTCTCACCGATTAAGTTCAATTGATCAAGTCGAGTCTGGATCCAATCGTCTTTGCTCAAACCCGCATCCTTCATAATCTGTATAGAAGGGATCTGGACCTTTATGGGTAGGACAACCTCCATGCCATAAACCATAGAATATGGTGTTTCCCATGTCGTCGTATGTGCTGAAGTACGATACCTGTGAAGAGCAAACGGTAACATCTCGTGCCAGTCTTTGTATGTCACTGTCATATTCTGTATGATCTTTTTGATATTCTTGTTAGCAGCTTTAACAACCCCATTCATCTTCGGCCGATAAGGAGAAGAGTTATGATGCTGAATCTTGAATTGTTTACAGAGTTAAGTGATCATCGAGTTGTTGAGATTGGTACCATTGTCCGTGATGATTCTCTCAGGGATACCATAACGACAAACCAGGTTATGCTTGATGAACCGTGCCACGGAATTCTTAGTAGCCGTAGCAAAGGAGGCAGCCTTAACACACTCTGTATAGTAATTTTTGTACCCCAATATTTTCCCTCCCATATTTCTCAACAAATGTCAAGTGACGTCCCCAAATTGCTCAAGGAAGTTGAAGAGTTGACCAAACAAACTCTCTCCTAAGGCAGTATACCTCAATTAGGATTTCTATTTTAATCAAGATGTGTGTACCAAAAAGGACTCAAATTCTCACCATTTTCCTAATATGTCCTCAAGATCATCCATGTCAAGTTTCAAGCCTTGCAGAAGAAGTTTGCTCAGTCAATTGCTCAAATGCCTAAAAATCAACTATGCTAGGTCAAAAGTCAACTGTGGCCCACATACAGTCAAACTTCAAGATTTTTGGTAAACATCCTCATTTTGAATTATTATTCATCATTTGATCAAAGGTTGATCATGATTCCCCAAGGATTGCTCATAATTCATCAAAACCCAAAAGTTGCTAAATTAGGGTTTTGTAGGAAAAGTCAAATTAACTTTGACCAAGCATAACTTTCTCATACTTTATCATAAATGACCCATCCAAAGCTCATTTTTAAAAGGATGCAGTTCCCTACAATTCAACTTCAGCTCCCAAGTTCAGAATATGCACTCATAAAAAGATATAAATTTTGACATTATAGGTCCTTTTGAAAAGTCAACAAAAACACCTTTTGGGTCAAAGCTTCATACATGAACATAGAAGACTCAATTGAGATGAGACCAGAAGGGTTGCTTAGAGGATATCCCAAGCTTTCTAAAAAGTCAAAGAACACCTCTCTAGGGTCAAAATTGAGGGAGTTATGCATTGGCCAAGTTGACCATTTTTGCAAAATTGCCAAAAGTCAAATGTGCTCAAAATTGTATTTTTTGCTAAATGAGCCTAACTTTTTATGCTTGCACCTCACTTATAACATGGTCTACGACCCAAATGCTCACTTACATGTTATTTGCTTCATTATTTATTTTATTTTGATTTTTTATTTATTAAAAATTGAATTAAATCAAATAATTGGTAAATAATAACAACAATTTGTTTTGATTGGATTTTTGGACAGAATCATAAGCTCATTATGCTGGCATATCAGAATCAGATCATATCAAGGCTGATTGGCACGAGATTGGCATGATTAGGACAAATTTGGAAGGATATCATACAAATTGAAAATCAAATCAAATCTCATCAAAGCTTCAAGATTCAATCCAAATTTGTTAACCTAATTCACTGTAGGTTATATAATAAAGCTTTGCAGATTAAAATCAAGGAGGTTAGAAGGCGTGAAACTGTTGGAAGAAAAACTAAAACTTTTACAAAAAGTGAGAGATCGAAAGCCATCTTAGAGCCATCCTCAAGGAGTTTCAAAGCCAGAAATAAATTCCTTGGAATCTCAGGAAGCATTCCCAATCATTTGCAGGCGTCAGAACATCCAGAATCATTCCCTATAACTCTCACGGTTTGCACAATGATCCAAATTCGATTACTGTAATTCTTGCATCTTCAGCATGTTTAAGTTACATATTTGTGTTCATCATCATGTTTGCAATGTTTCTGGATAGTTTGATTTAATTTACAATGCAGGAAGAAGCTTTTGCCATTATTAGGGTTTCGTGCTCTAATTTGTAGTTTTGGGTTTCAAGCAAAATTAGGCCTGATAATGGGTACCATGATGATCAGAGTTTTAAACTCAGTTGATTCATGGTCCCCAATTGAATTTATATTGCGTGTGCTTGATTTTTGAATGACACAGGTTTCAGCAACAGACCTGCGTCTGTAGGTAAGGGTTCAGAGCCTAAAACCACAGTTCCAGGGAAGAAGACAACAACGTGTCATAACCTGACTGGCTGGTTTAAATTCTGGCGCGTTATTCTGACCACTAACTTGTTTTCCAACATATTATTTATTCTTTATTATATTAACAAGTTAACATACAGCGCAGTTGGTCAGAGGAAGGAAATCAGAAACTCATGTCCTGAGTTCGATCCCAGGCGTGAGCTTTTGGTATTTTCTCTATTATTTTCACCAGATCCAGCACATACACCTTCTAAGGGTCATCATCTTCTAGATCCATCAGCCAGAACCAGATCCAGCGCACCCCACCTTCTGAGGGTCATCATCTTCTGGATCCATCAGCCAGAACCAGATCCAGCGCACCCCACCTTCTGAGGTTCATCATCTTCTGGATCCATCAGCCAGAACCAGATCCGGCACACCTCACCTTCTGAGGGCCCTCATCTTCTAGATCAGTCTCTAGCCAGATCTGCTGACAGCAGGCCCATTTGGTTTATTTTCTACTATTTTTCTTTAATTCCTTTCCTCTAATTATTTTGTCAAATCAACACAAATTATTTTATTAAATTAACCAATAAAAAAAACACCAAAAAAGATTTATTTTCTTAATAAATGTTTTTTAGTTAATTAGTTTAATTAATTTATGGCAACTTTAATTTCTATCACAATTAAAATTCAATTAGAAAATTAGGTTAACTCTTGATTTAATTTTTCTTTCTTTCTCAAATAAATAAAAATACAAAAATAGGTTTTTAGAATAAATTAATTTATTTTCTTAATTTAAAATTAATTAGAACTTAGGATTTTCTTTTTAATTTAATTGTTTCATTATTTTCTCAAATAACAAAACATGAAAAAAACATCTTTTTTTTTCAATCACAAATAGGTTTAGTCAAGGGTCAAAACCCTAATTGTTTTATATTTAATTCGACGCGCGCTTATTATTATTTTGCCAATATTTTTGTAACTGTTCATGGTTTGTAATAGTTAATTTAGGGTTTTATTTACTGTTTAAATTCCCGGGTTTTGGCTATATAATTAATCCCCCTCCCCGAAGCCTTGTAATAGCGTAGATTTATTTTCTCGCATTTTATACCTGTAAATATTTAACCGCCTAGATGTATGCTAATAGGATTGTATGACAAGAATGCATGACAAATTAATACGGTTAGAAAACCCTAATGTGCAAAGATAAATAACTGAAACAAATCACTCGCACATATCACTCTTAGGGTATACTCTCACTTCGGTTGCCTTCGGTAAGCGATCATTAAGCATAGAGTGTCTTAGTGGTTGCCCTCCAGTCTAAAAGATCAAATCCCATTCGAATGTTGCCTCGGAAATGTTGCCTCGGAAAGGTTACCTCGAAAATGTTGCCTCGAATAAGATCTTAAGACTCTAGGGTTATTACTAAGGTGTCTTAATATTGCTTTAGTGGTCGTACGTCCCTTTCAAATTGACCCTTACAATTCCAACAACGATGCTACCTATTTCTCAATAGTAGGATAGCGCTTTCTAAAGGAAACAAGAATATAAACAATCTTTTTTCGAGTAGGTAGATGCTAGTAGGTACTTGCTCAAATCAAAACTTTTTACACAAACACTTTCAAAATAGTTTTCAAAAACAACTTTGTCACACCTTTGAGGACTGCTACAAGGGTTATCACGAAGTCAAACTTTTCAAAAAAAAAGCACACACACACAAGCAATTTTAAAAAGATAAGCAATTGCCTAAGAGCCCATGGAAAACCATGGATAGAAAGGGTGCTAACACCTTCCCTTTCTATAATCTACCCCCCGTACTCAGAATATCTCGAAAAAAGGATTTTTTCTGTACTTTTTTCCTTTCCGCTTGGATGAAATAAAAGTCAGTGGCGACTCTTGCTTACCGCGACATTTTGCAAACACAAAACGCAAAACGCAAACCAATATTAAATAGTCGATTCTGCCACCATATCACAGAACTGGTGACTCTGCTGGGGAAGTTAATAAGTGGGGGTATACCTTAGGATCTAGGTCATCATAATTGTTTCTCTTGATTGCTTTGTTTGCTTTACTTTTAAGGGTTTTATTTGGGGTTACTATAGATCCTATACCCGGATCTGGGGAACACCTTTTAGGTAAGTAGAAATAGACTGTGAGGGAACTGTATGGCATAGACCGATACGGTTGAAGCAGTAGCTACGTTGATGTGGCACTTTGGTTGGTACTGGTATCCCTTATGGAGAAACAAGGAGAATACGGGTCCGCTGCATGGTATCGTTAAGCATCAACTGACCTTAGAACCTTTAATTGCCCAACTTGGCCATTAGAAAGTAGTGAGATAGCCGACCTCGGTGTAGTGCTAAGAGCCGGTTGATACTCGATGCTACACTCATTGAGATTATACTCTCGGAATAATTTCGGCCGCAAGAAAATATTACGTGAGCTGAAACCATGACCGATGGAGGATGGTCAGTGATATTGAGATCCTCTAGAACCTGGTTAATTTTTCTAGGACAGGTTAAACCAACTTAACTTCAAGAGGGTAGTACCTTTGACCTCATGCAAGCCTTAAACCTAAGGGTTTTGTGTGATTCGACTGTGTTTGCAATACTTGTGTTTGCTATACCCGTGGTTTATCATGACATCATGCATCATAACATGGCATTCATGCTTCATTACACTAACCATTTCAAAGACCAAGGGAATTTATCTTTGTTCTGTTTTGTAGATCATGGCTTCCGTGCGTAGAAATACCATCCAAATCAACTTTATGCAGATGCCTGCCCAACTTAAAGAGCTAGCATCAAGAGTTTCCGAAACTTCTACTTTCATTAAGAGACACAGTCAACTTCTCAGCCTGGTTACTTCAAACCTTGATGAACAGATGATGGGCGTACTATTTCAGTTCTTCGATCCCAAGTATCATTGCTTCACCTTTCCAGATTACCAGCTGGTACCCACCTTGGAAGAATTCTCTCATCTATTGGGCATATCCATTATTGAACAGGTACCCTTAACAGGTATGGAAGAAGTTCCTAAGCCATAAGTTATTGCCTCAGCTTTGCATTTGAAATGGGCCGATATGGTATCCAATTGAGAAACTCGAAGCGGAGTCGAAGGTTTTCTAGCCAAATTTCTGATAGACCAGGCTCAATTGTTTTGGGATGATTTGGATTTTCAGGCTTTTGAGGATGTCTTGGCTCTTCTTATCTATGGTTTAGTTCTCTTCCCTAATCCGGACTCCTTTGTAGATGTGAATGCTGTCAAGATTTTCCTTTCTCGCAACCCTGTGCCTACCTTGCTTGGAGATATCTTGCATGCTCTCCATACTCGTACTATGAAGATAAGAGGGACTCTTATGTGCTGCATGCCATTGTTGTCGAGGTGGTTTATTTCTCACCTCCCTAAGTCTGTGCTGAAGAACGAAGAAGGTTTGGGTTGGTCGTACATAATAATGTCACTTGCTCATACGGATATTTTCTGGTGTTCCCGGGCTATGGAAGACACTGCTATTATCGACCACTGTGGGGGGGGGGGGGGTACCCTAATGTCCCATTACTTGGTATCAGAGGGGGTATAACTTACAATCCTTGTCTAGCGTTGCGACAATTTGGTCGTGCTCAAAGGGACGGTCCCCATGAGTTACTTCTCGAGGACATTGTATTCGACTATAAGGATGATGTTAAGGAGCATCGTCGGAGGTTCATACGGGCTTGGAGCATGGTAAACAGATCTGACCCCAAAGAGTTGGGACCGAAGACTTCCCTTCTTATGCAGCCTTACCTCCAATGGGTCCGAGCTCGTGCCCAGAAGCTTATGATGCCTTATGAGGCCGTATTTCTAGTGATTGTGGAGCCCACTAATGAAGAAGTCATTCCTTACACGGTTCTCTATCCTTACATGCCCACTGATCCTGGGGAGTTACAAAGGTCTTGGATTCAGCCGAGGAATGAGCGGGATACTTACTGGGAGCAGTTACATGAGCAAGAGAGGAAGGTTTTAAAGCTTACCAGGCATCTCGAGGAAGAAAGAGTGATCAATGACTATATCAGCACAAAGAGAAAGTGTCCATGGGACTTTTGATTTTTCTTTTCTAGTTTTAGATTTGTTTTATTTACTCCTTTGTAACGCCTTAAAGGCATGTTGAACCTTTCAAATTTAAGCTAATAAATTTTTGTTTATTTTTGGTTTGCAAATTTAAATCTCCCAAAGTCTTTGAAATAATTACATACGCATCCCATTATCATACACATCATCACAGGTACCACTACAGGTTTCTCATCCTCTTTGCTATTTATTTCAGCAGAAATGTCTTCCGATCAAGCCATCGAAGTTCTTCAGGCGCAGAACACCCAGTTCCAACAGATGTTCATAAGTCTGGCTAAAGGGCAAGAGGATCTGATGACCCTTATTCTGAAAGAGAAGAAGAAGAAGAAGGTCGGAATTCTGAATATGGGCATAAGGTTTGGAGAAAGGTTGAAGCATCAAACTGATCTGACCTCTTCATCCAAGGACGGGGAGAACCAATAAAGGGAAAAGGACCTTAGTCCTGCAGTTTCTGACAACGATACTGATTACGATGATAAGCAATATCCTCCTGCCGAGGATAGATAGAAGCAGTTAGAAGACCGTATAAGTGCTATGGAGGTTCAGAAGATACCTGGTTTGGATTTCTGGGAATTGGGACTGGTATCGGGAGTGGTCATCCCTCATAAGTTCAAAGCTCCGATTTTTTCCAAGTATGATGGAGTGTCTTGTCCAAAACTCCATCTCCGCTCATATGTCAGGAAGATCCAGACCCACATCGCTAATAGAAATCTGTGGGTGAATTTCTTTCAAGATAGTCTTTCAGGGACTCAGCTTGAATGGTTCTACCAGTTGGAGGGAGCCAGTGTTCGAAACTGGGAAGATCTTGCTGCTGCTTTCTACAAGTGGTATCAGTATAATGCCACCTTGCTCCCACTCGTACTCAACTCCAGAGTATGTCCATGGGTGCAGGTGAAGGTTTTAAATATTATGCTCAGAAGTGGAGAGACTTGGATGGGAGAGTTTAACCCCTTTGTCTAATAGGGAATTGGTGGATATGTTCCTTGGTATGCTGTCTGGTCCACTTTTCAATCACTTAATCGGCAGCTCGTCATCTGGTTTCACTGAGCTGATTTTAACTGGAGAAAGAGTAGAAGCTGGAATTCGGAGTGGTAAAATACATAAGGATGCCTCCTCGAGTTCCGAAAAGAAGCCTTTTACTGGTAAGAAGGAAGCCAGTGCAGTCTATAGCCCGAGGGGCCAAAACAGATCTGAACACTGTCAAACAGTAAATGCTGTAGTGATACCAAGACACGCAGTTGCTCCACAATGAAACAATCAACAAAGGGTGGAAAGACCACAACGGAAGTTTACCCACATCAACATGACATTGGCTGAAGTGTTACCTCACCTGCTAAAATCCAACTTGGTAACCTTGAAAGAGGCTCCCAAGAATCCAAACACTACTTCTCCCAGATACAATCCCATTGCGCGGTGCCATTCTGAGAGTCATGGCCACGATACAAATGATTGCTGGGCTCTGAGAAACAAAGTACAAGACTTGCTTGAAGCCAAGAAAATAGAGTTCGATGCTCCAGAAAAGTTGAATGTTATAACTGCTCTCATGCCCAAACATGGTCGTGGAGTTAATGCTGTTGACACTGATTTGTTTGTGACCTCTGTTGAAGAAATTTCTACTCCTCTTATGACTGTTAAGAAGAATTTTCTATCGGCCGGTTTATTTTCGGGTTATGGTGAAGGTTGCCACGTGTGTTCGATTATACCTTCTGGTTGCCGTTTGTTGAAGTCAGGTGTTCACCGCCTGATGGATAATAAAGAAATTTTGTTCGAGAAGACTATGATCCCTGTTGTCCCCATTAAAGACGTCGCTATTATAACCATTTCCGCCAATCCTTCCAAGGTTTCCTCGAGAAGACCTGTTAGGGTTACACCGGTTCAAAGAATTGTTCCATTGATAATCACTATTCCTGGTCCCATCCCGTACTCCTCAGAAAAGGCTGTCCCATGGCATTATGGTGCTGATGTGTACTATCATGGTGTTAAGAAAGATCTGAAGCATGAAGAAGCTGATAATGATGTTAGTAATATTGTCGGGACTAGTAAAGTTACCCGAAGTGGAAGGGTCTTCTCTCCCGAGATTTCCCCAAAGACTATCATCAAGCACACTGTTATCCCCACTGCTTCCCCAACCAGCACTCCTGACATTTCTCCTGTTCCTACTCCGGTTATTACACCTACTACTATTCCTATTCTTACTCCAGTTATCACCCCTGCTGCTGAGCCATCTGAGACTCGGGGCAAGGAAATTATAGGTGAGCCTGCCTGCCCGGAGGCACCTAAGAAAATCGTTGTGGAAGCCTCTAAACAAGAAATAGAGGAGATACTGAAAATCATCAAGAAGAGCGACTAAAATGTAGTCGAGCAGCTGGGGCAGACCCCATCAAAGATATCCATATTGTCTCTGCTATTGTGTTCTGAAGCCCATGCGAAGGCTTTGATTGAATTTCTCAAGACTGCGCATGTTCCGCAGGAAACTTTAGCAGATAAGTTCAAAGATTGTGTGGCCAGCCTGACTGCTGACAATGGGCTAGGTTTTTCAGATACAGACCCCTAAGGGGAGAAATCATAATGATGCTCTGCATGTCTCGATTGAGTGCAGGGGAACCACTATGGCTCATGTGATGGTAGATACCGGGTCTTTGCTGAATGTTCTGCCGAAGAAAGCGTTGGACCGTTTGGATTATGAGGGTTTGACTTTAAAGCCGAGTAACATTGTGGTAAGGGCTTTTGACGGATAAAAGAGAATGGTGCACGGGGAGGTGGACATCCCTGTCAAAGTGGGTTCTCATACCTTTGGGTCCACCTTCTACGTAATGGACATTAGGCCATCGTATTCTTGTTTGCTGGGTCGTCCTTGGATCCATGAGGCTGGGGCAGTTACTTCCACACTCCATTAAATGCTGAAATATCCAGTGAAGGGGAAGATTGTCACAGTACGAGGTGAAGAAGAATATATGGTGAGTCACCTCAATTCCTTCCGCTACGTAGAGATGGGCGGGGAATTCATAGAAACTCCTTGTCAGAATTTCGAAGAGGTCCCTCAGTTCTCGGCATCAACTGAAGTTACTACCAACAAACCTCTGTTGAAGATGGCTTCTCTCAAAGATGCCAGGGCTGTAGTTGAAGAAGGTGGGTGTACCAATTGGGGCCAGCTCCCTGATTTCACTCACAAAACTGACATATTTGGTTTGGGCTTTACTACAGGGGCTCAAAGGGCTGTTAGGCACGCACGGATTGGAAGACCTCCTCTACACATCGGCAATCGGGGAGTTAATGCAATTGAGGACAGTGAAGAAGATTCAGACATCGACAACTGGATCTACCCAATGACCAACGGTGGACCGAATAACTAGATGGTGAAGGAATTCATACCTGTTTCATTTATTCTGTAGTAATTAAATCATTTGTTATAAGATTTGTAATAAACAGTTTGAAACTTTACGACCCGGTGCCTTGCCCGAGGCGCCTTGGCTTTTCTTGTGAGGGCTTATTATTTGTCATTTCATATATCATTAATAAAGCATTGGACGTTTCTTGCATTACAAATTTTGCGCTCCTTGTTTTTCTTTTCTGTCTCTCACTTTATCAAAACAACTATTCTCTTACACACACTCACGTATCATAATGCAGATCCATATCCACTCTGGATCCCATTGATAACAGCTCTGCTATTGCTAGTTATTACTTCAAAAATATGATCAACCAAGCCGAGGACGAAGTTGAGGATGATTGTGATGTGCCTGGAGAACTTGCTAGACTGTTACAGCATGAAGAAAGGGCCATACAGCCTCATGAAGAGCCAGTTGAGTCAGTGAATTTGGGTACATAGGAAGACAAGAAAGAGGTTAAAATAGGTGCGAATTTGGAGCCTAGTGTCAAACAACGATTAATATAAATGCTACATGACTATGTTGAGATCTTCGCCTGGTCCTATGAAGACATGCCTGGTTTGGACACTGATATTGTGGTACATCGCTTGCCGACTAAAGAAGACTTCCCTCTGGTAAAGCAGAAGGTCCACCGTATACACCATGAAATGCCAGAGAAAATAAAAGCGGAGGTCATAAAACAGTTCGATGCAGGATTATTAGCTGTCACTTCTTATCCGCAGTGGGTTGCCAATGTTGTTCCAGTACCTAAGAAGGACGATAAGGTACGAATATGTGTGGACTACAGAGATCTGAACAGGGAAAGCCCCAAGGATGACTTCCCACTTCCTTACATTGATGTTCTAGTAGAAAACACCATGCAACACAAGGTCTTCTCCTTCATGGATGGTTTTTTTGGCTACAACCAGATTAAGATGGCTCCTGAGGACATGGAGAAGACAACCTTTGTTACACAATGGGGAACCTTCTGTTACAAGGTAATGCCTTTTGGATTGAAGAATGCTGGGGCAACTTATCAGCGCGCCATGGTCACTTTGTTCCATGATATGATTCACCATGAGATTGAGGTTTATGTTGATGACATGATATGTTGATGACATGATAGCCAGGTCCCAGACTGAGGAAGAGCACCTTGATCATCTCCAGAAACTATTTGACAGGTGGAAGACGTACAAGCTGAGGTTGAATCCGAGCAAGTGTACCTTCGGGGTAAGGTCTGGTAAGCTTCCGAGTTTTGTTGTCAGAGACAAAGGTATTCAAGTAGACCCCGCAAAGGTAAAATCCATACAAGAGATGCCGGCTCCCCGCATAGAGAAGGAAGTTAGAGGTTTCTTGGGACGTCTGGATTACATTGCCAAGTTCATTTCACATCTGAATGCTACCTGTGAGCGAATCTTCAAGCTGTTGAAGAAAGATCAAGTGGTAAAGTGGAATGATGAATGCCAGATCGCTTCTGAAAGAATCAAGGAATACCTTCAAGAACCACCAATTATGATGCCTCCAGTTGAAGGAAAACCTTTGATATTATACTTGACAGTGCTAGACAATTCAATGGGGCGTGTGTTGGGACATCATGATGAGTCAGGTCGAAAAGAGCACGCCATTTATTACCTTAGCAAAAAGTTTACCGACTGTGAGACCCGATACTCATTGCTCGAGAAAACTTGATGCGCTTTGACATGGAATGCTCACCGACTGAGATAGTATATGCTGACTCACACTAACTTGTTGATATCAAAGATGGATCCGATCAAGTATATTTTTGAGAAGCCCGCCTTATCCGGAAGAATAACAAGATGGAATATGATCTTAACCGAGTATGACATCCAATACACAACCAAAAAAGCAATCAAGGGGAGTGTATTGGCGGATCATTTGGCGCATTAAGCCGTGGATGACTACCAGTCCATGAATTTCGAGTTCCCAGATGAGAATATCATGTTAGTAACCGACTGCGAAGAACCTGGACCAAATGAAGGACCTGAGGAGGGATCCTGATGGTCTATGTATTTTGATGGAGCCTCAAACGCATTGGGTAATGGCATTGGCGCTGTAATCATATCTCCCGAGGGCTGTCATACTCCATTCACTGCCCGATTATGTTTTAACTGCACTAACAACACGGCTGAGTATGAAGCATGTATTATGGGTCTTCGAGCTGCTATTGACCTGAGGATTAAGTTATTAAGTGTATTCGGAGATTCCGCTCTGGTGATAAGTCAGATTAAAGGCGAGTGGGATACGAAGCACCCGAATCTTATTCTTTACAAAGAGTATGTACTGACATTGCTCCCACACTCAACCTTTGAACATTTCCCACGAGAAGAGAACCAGTTGGCGGACGCGCTAGCTACCATGTCTTCTATGTTCAAAGTCAGGTGGGACAATGAAGCTCTCCAGATTACCATTGGGAGGATGGATGAACCCGCACATTGCTGCGACATTGAGACTGAAGAGGTAGTAGGTAAACCCTGGTTTCATGAGGTAAAGAGGTATCTTGAGGCTCACGAATACCCCGAGGGGGCATCGGTCAACGATAATAAGTTTCTGAGAAGGTTCGCTTCGAAGTTCTTCATCAGTAATGGAATCCTCTATAAGCGTGACCATGATTCAACCTTGCTACGGTGTGTAGACAAGAGCGAAGCAGAAAGGATCATGGCAGAGTTGCATGAAGATACCTTCAGAACTCATTCCAGTGGACATACCACGACGAAGAAAATCCTACGAGCAGGATATTAATGGTCCACTATGGAAGCCGATTGTTATCAGCATTCTCGAACCTGTCATAAGTGCCAAGTCTATGCTGATAAGGTGCATGTATCTTCGGTTCCCCTGAATGTTTTGACCGCTCCTTGGCCTTTTGCAATGTGGGGAATCGACATGATCGGCGAGATCATACCTACTGCGTCTAACGGGAATCGCTTCATTCTGGTAGCCATTGATTATTTTACAAAGTGGGTTGAGGCAGCTTCCTTTGCTACAGTAACTAAGAACATCGTGGCGCGGTTCATCCGACACAATCTGATCTGTCGATATGGTGTCCCAGAGAGGATTATTACCGACAATGGTTCAAATCTTAATAACACAATAATCACCGAGCTCTGCAAACAGTTCAAAATTCAGCATCATAACTCTTATCCCTACCGGCCGACGATGAATGGGGTTGTTGAAGTAGCTAACAAGAACATCAAAAAGATTGTGCAGAAGATGACAGTGACATACAAAGACTGGCACGAGATATTACCATTCGCTTTTCATGGATACCGTATCTCCGCACGAATGTTGACTGGGGCAACTCCCTACTCTCTAGTATATGGCATGGAGGCAGTCCTATCCATCGAAGTCCAGATACCCTCTCTCAGGATTAGGAAGGATGTTAGTTTGAACAAAGACGATTGGATCCAAACCCGACTTGATCAACTGAATCTAATCGATGAAAAGAGACTTACTATTATCTGTCATGGTCAGACGTATCAAAAGCGAATGATCAAGACTTTTAACAAGAAAGTCAAACGTCAAGAATATCAAGTCAGGGATCTAGTGATCAAATGCATCATACTACCGCAAGGTGATCCCAAGGGCAAATGGACCCCCACATACGAAGGACCATTTGTGGTTAAGAATATTTTCTCGGGAGGAGCTATGATTCTAACCACCATGGATGGTGATGACCTTCCTCATCCCGTCAATGCAGACACAGTGAAAAGATACTACACATAATTAAAGACCCTCTAGGTTGAATGACCTAGGCAAAAATAAGGGCTTCCCGGCGAACCAAAAGGGTTCGGGCAAAAGTAAGGGATGAAAATGAAAAAAAAAAAGTACACCCGGCAAGTCGAAAACCCGAAAAGGCGACTTGAGCAAAAAAGGGTATCCCGGTGGACTGAAAACCCGAAAGGGTGGTCCAGGCAAAAATTAGGGATTGAAGCGTAACACTATGTCTCATTGGATCATCTTGCAACCAGACTTCGGTATCAACTATCGAGCTCGGACAACGCCAATCAATCTGATCAACCTTTGGCCAAGTAGCAAAGTGATGAGACGCTTGAAGATATAAAGGCAATAGCAGAGTTGGAACCCGATGGGATTGTTTCACATAGCTGTTTTTCTTTCTTTTACACAAATTATATAATTTCCATCTTTCGGCGATGTTCTCTTACTAGGACGTCAGCCTCTTTGTTCAAAACTCCTATTACAGGCCAACTTCAAAAAATCAATACAATTCATTTTCATAAGAAATTTCAATTTCTTTTTCTGTTTTGTTTTGCAAGAACGTCCAATGATTTATTTTTGATATATGCATTTGGAAATGATTGCTGCTCATAAATATTTACATAAGAAACAAAAGACGGTTACTCGTAATTCCAGGAACAAGGACAAACAAGAAGTGCCCAAACCTTACAGTTACTCTACCCATCAAGTACTGGGATAGAGCCAGCTTGAGAACATGAGCAGTGGTACATACACTCCCCACAGAGTAAAAAGTATCTAAAGACAGTAATGGTAGCTTTCTCGAACAGGACATAACTCTCCCCAGCTATGGTTCACAATCGCGAGTGAGTTGGTAAATTTTTCCCCAAGCAGAGTTTATTTCTCTCACAAGCAGAAATTCAATCTCCAACAGAATTCATTATCACCAGCAACAGAAATTCATCCCCGGTGGAGTTTATTTCTTCAAATCAGCAGATCTATCAACAAAGTATCTCCTCTCCAACAGAGTTATTTTCCCGCAGAGTGGTTCTCAAATAGAGTCTCTCCTCGGAAGAATATCCGTAAAAAAGGGGCAAATCCCCAGCATAGTCATCTTTGTTCACCATCCCCAACAGAAGTAGAGAAACTATGGTTTTTTACAGTAGTCAGGAATACCATTTCTCATACTCTCCAAACAGTAATCAGGGATTTATTTTCCCAGACTCAGATTATTACGTCAGCATTTCATGTTCATACATCATGACATGTGCATACATTACATATAACATAATATCAGTTATTTTCAGAACCTCATCATAACGCATCTCATGCATCGCACATAACAAACCCTGTATTTCTTTCAGGAAAGACAGTTATTATCAACAATTTCCAGCAGATCCATGATCAACACTCGAAGCTAAACAGAGTAATCATCGGTGTGACAAAAGCAACCTATCCAGGTTCCTTCTTACAGCCCTACTATCTAGGTTCCTTCTCACAACCCTACTATCCAGGCTTTCATATCGAAGTAACCTTACTACCCAGGTTCCTTCTCACGACCCTACTATCCAGGCTTTCATATCGAAGTAACCCTACTATCCAAGTTCCTTCTCACGGCCCTACTATCTAGGCTTTCACATCGAAGTAACCCTACTATCCAGGTTCCTTCTCACGGCCCTACTATCTAGGCTTTCACATCGAAGTAACCCTATTATCCAGGTTCCTTCTCACGGCCCTACTATCCAGGCTTTCACATCAAAGTAACCCTACCATTCAGGTTCTTTCTCACAGCCCTACTATCCAGGCTTTCATATCAAAGTAATCCTACTATCCAGGTTCCTTCTAACAGCCCTACTATCCATGCTTTCATATCAAAGTAACCCTACTACCCAGGTTCCTTCTCACGGCCCTACTATCCAGGCTTTCATATCAAAGTAACCCTACTATCCAGGTTCTTTCTCACGGCCCTACTATCTAGGCTTTCACATTGAAGTAACCTACTATCCAGGTTCCTTCTCACGGCCCTACTATCCAGGCTTTCACATCTAAGTAACCCTACTATCCAGGTTCCTTCTCACAGCCCTACTATCCAGGCTTTCACATCGAAGTAACCCTACCATCCAGGTTCCTTCTCACAGCCCTACTATCCAGGCTTTCATCTCGAAGTAACCCTATTATCCAGGTTCCTTCTCATAACCTTACTATCCGGGTTTTTGCTCTCTTATCCCCAGACAGCAGTCCATAATACTATAAAACCGGGACCCGATCAAACACAATTGATTTCACATTTCCCCAGAAAGTCGCGGTGCAACATATACCCCGATCAGACACGCAATTCACTTCCGCTTCCCAAACCGGAATTATTCCCCAATAGAGTAACTGACAACTGAAGCTCCTAAAACTCTATTTCTCTCAAGACAAAGACCAACATTCCCCAGCAAAGTCCTCCTTAACAACAGGCATACGGGTTCTCGCAAAGGAACCTCTTATGCAATCGACACTTCTTCGGATGGCATCTTTAAGCCCATCTCCGACAATTATCTAGAAACTACCAAATGGCATCTATAAGCCCATTCCCGATATCATAAGTCAAGTGCGACCTCATTGGAGTGCAAATTTTTGGGCACTCTAGTGTTCAATCATCTTCCACCTTCAGATCACGAAAGGCGGACATACCAATCTACATCTTCAGGTTTAAGAAGATTGAACAGGGGCAGCTGTTGTACCCCAAATTTTCCCTCCCATATTTCTCAACAAATGTCAAGTGAGGTCCCCAAATTGCTCAAGGAAGTTCAAGAGTTGACCAGACAAACTCTCTCCTAAGGCAGTATACCTCAAATTAGGATTTCTATTTTCATCAAGATGTGTGAACCACAAAGGACTCAAATGCTCACTGTTGTCCTGATATATCCTCAAGATCATCCATGTCAAGTTTCAAGCCTTGCAGAAGAAGTTTGCTCAGTCAATTGCTCAAATGCCTGAAAATCAACTGTGCTAGGTCAAAAGTCAACTGTGGCCCACATACAGTCAAACTTCAAGATTTTTGGTCAACATCCTCATTTTGAAGTATTATTCATCATTTGATCAAGGGCTGATCATGATTCCCCAAGGATTGCTCACAATTCATCAAAACCCAAAAGTTGCTAAATTAGGGTTTTGCAGGAAAAGTCAACTCAACTTTGACCAAGCATAACTTTCTCATACTTTATCAGAAATGATCCATCCAAAGCTCATTTTGAAGAGGATGCAATTACCTACAATTCATCTTCATCTCCCAAGTTCAGAATATGCACTCACAAAAAGATATAAATTTTGACATTATAGGTCCTTTTGAAAAGTCAATAAAAACACCTTTTGGGTCAAAGCTTCATACATGAACATGGAAGACTCAATTGAGGTGAGACCAGAAGGGTTGCTTAAAGGACATCCTAAGATTTCTAAAGAGTCCAAGAACACCTCTCTAGGATCAAAGTTGAGGGAGTTATGCATTGGCCAAGTTGACCATTTTTGCAAAATTGCCAAAAGTCAAATGTGCTCAAAATTGTATTTTTTTGCTAAATGGGCCTAACTTTTTATGCTTGCACCTCACTTATAACATGGTCCACGACCCAAATTCTCACTCACATGTTATTTGCTTCATTATTTATTTTATTTTTATTTTTTATTTATTAAAAATTAAATTAAATCAAATAATTGGTAAATAATAACAAAGATTTGTTTTGATTGGATTTTTGGACAGAATCATAAGCTCATTATGCTGGCATATCAGAATCAGTTCATATCAAGGCTGATTGGCACGAGATTGGCATGATTAGGCCAAATTTGGAAGGATAACATACAAATTGAAAATAAAATCAAATCTCATCAAATCTTCAAGATTCAATCCAAATTTGTTAACCTAATTCACTCTAGGTTATATAATAAAGCTTTGTAGATTAAAATCAAGGAGGTTAGAAGGCGTGAAACTGTCAGAAGAAAAACTGAAACTTTGGACAAAAAAGTGAGAGATTGAAAGCCATCTTAGAGCCATCCTCAAGGAGTTTCAAAGCCAGAAATCAATTCCTTGGCATCTCAGGAAGCATTCGCAATCATTTGCAGGCGTCAGAACATCCAAAATCACTCCCTATCACTCTCACGGTTTGCAGATGTATCCAAATTCGATTACTGTAATTCTTGCATCTTCAGCATGTTTAAGTTACATATTTATGTTCATCATCATGTTTGTAATGTTTCTGGATAGTTTGATTTAATTTATAGTGCAGGAATAAGCTTTTGCCATTGTTAGGGTTTCGTGCTCCAATTTGGGGTTTTGGGTTTCAAGCAAAATTAGGCCTGATAATGGGTACCATGACGATCAGAGTTTCAAACCCAGTTGATTCATGGTCCCCAATTGAATTTATATTGTGTGTGCTTGATTTTTAAATGACACAGGTTTCAGCAAAAGACCTGCGTTTGTAGGTAAAGGTTCAAAGCCTAAAACGACAGTTCCAGGGAAGAAGACAACAACGTGTCATAACCTGACTGACTGGTTTAAATTCTGGCACATTATTCTGACCACTAACTTGTTTTCAAACATATTATTTGTTCTTTATTATATTAACAAGTTAACATCCACCGCAATTGGTCAGAGGAAGGAAATCAGAAACTCATGTCCTGGGTTCGATCCTAGGCGTGAGCTTTTGGCATTTTCTCCATTGTTTTCACAAGATCCAACACATACACCTTATGAGGGTCATCATCATCTGGATCCATCAGCCAGGACCAGATCCAGCGCATCCTACCTTCTGAGGGTCATCATCTTCTGGATCCATCAGCCAGAACCAGATCCAGCGCACCCCACCTTCTGAGGGTCATCATATTTTGGATCCATCATCCAGAACCAGACCCGACACACCTCACCTTCTGAGGGCCCTCATCTTCTGGATCCGTCTCCAGCCAGATCTGCTGACAACAGACCCATTTGGTTTATTTTCTACTATTTTTCTTTAATTCCTTTCCTCTAATTATTTTGTCAAATCAACACATAAATTATTTTATTAAATTAACCAATAAAAAAACACCAAAAAAGATTTATTTTCTTAATAAATGTTTTTTAGTTAATTAGTTTAATTAATTTAGGGCAACTTTAATTTCTTTCACAATTAAAATTCAATTAGAAAATTAGGTTAACTCTTGATTTAATTTTTCTTTCTTTCTCAAATAAATAAAAATACAAAAATGGGTTTTTAGAATAAATTAATTTATTTTTCTTAATTTAAAATTAATTAGAACTTATTATTTTATTTTTAATTTAATTGTTTCATTATTTTCTCAAATAACAAAACATGACAAAAACATCTTTTTTTTTTCAATCACAAATAGGTTTAGTTAAGGGTCAAAACCCTAATCGTTTCACTTTTAATTCGTCACGCGCTTATTATTGTTTTGCCAATATTTTTGTAACTGTTCATGGTTTGTAATAGTTAATTTAGGGTTTTATTTACTGTTTAAATTCCCGGGTTTTGGCTATGTAATTAATCCCCCTCTCCGAAGCCTTGTAATAGCGTAGGTTTATTTTCTCGCATTTTATTCCTGCAAATATTTAACCGTCTAGATGTATGCTAATAGGATTGTATAACAAGAATATATGACAAATTAATACGGTTAGAAAACCCTAATATGCAAAGATAAATAACTGAAACAAATCACTCGCACATATCACTCTTATGGTATACTCTCACTTCGGTTACCTTCGATAAACTATCATTAAGCATAGGGTGTCTTAGTGGTTGCCCTCCAGTCTAAAAGATCAAATCCCATTCGAATGTTGCCTCGGAAATGTTGCCTCGGAAAGGTTACCTCGAAAATGTTTCCTCGAATAAGATCTTAAGACTCTATGGTTATTACTAAGGTGTCTTAATATTGCTTTAGTAGTCGTACGTCCCTTTCTAATTGACCCTTACAATTCCAACGACGGTGCTACCTATTTCTCAATAGTGGGATAGCGCTGTCTAAAGGAAACAAGAATAGAACCAATCTTTTTTCGAGTAGGTAGATGCTAGGAGGTACTTGCTCAAATCAAAACTTTTTACACAAACACTTTCAAAATAGTTTTCAAAAACAACTTCGTCACACCTTTGAGGACTAATACAAGGGTTATCACGAAGTCAAACTTTTCAAAAACAAAGCACACACACAAGCAATTTTAAAAAGATGAGCAAGTGCCTAAGAGCCCATGGAAAACCATTGATAGAAAGGGTGCTAACACCTTCCCTTTCTATAATCTACCCCCCGTACTCAGAATATCTCGAAAAAGGATTTTTTCTGTACTTTTTTCCTTTCCACTTGGATGAAATAAAAGTCGGTGGCGACTCTTGCTTACCGTGACATTTTGCAAACACAAAATGCAAAACGCAAACCAGTATTAAACAGTCGGTTCTGCCACCGTATCACAGTAATCAATGGCCACTAGGATGAAGTGATGCCTGTTGGACGCGGTAGGTCTGATCTCGTCGATCTTGTCAATGCCCCACATTGCAAAGGGCCAGGGAGCCGTCAAAACATTCAAGGGAACTGGAGGTACATGCACCTTATCAGCATAGATTTGGCACTTGTGACAAGTTCGAGAATGTTGATAACAGTCGGCTTCCATAGTGGACCATTAGTATCCTGTCTATAGGATCTTCTTTGCCATGGTATGTCCACTGGAATAAGTGCCAAAGGTACCTTCATGTAGATCTACCATGATCCTCTCTACTTCTCTCTTGTCTACACACTGCAGTAAGGTAGAGTCATGATTGCTCTTATAGAGGATTCCATTACTGAGGAAGAACTTTGCAGCAAACCTTCTCAGAAATTTCTTGTCATTGACAGATGCCCCCTTGGGGTATTCTTGAGCCTCGAAATACCTTTTCACCTCATGAAACCAAGGTTTGTCGTCTACCTCCTCGGTATCAATCTCACAGCAATATTCCGGTTCATCCAACTTCTCAATAGTGATTTGGGGAGCTTCATTGTCCCACCTAACCTTGAACATTAACGACATAGTAGCTAGTGCATCCTCTAACTGATTCTCTTCTCGTGGGAAATGTTCAAAGGTGATCTCTTCAAAATGCGGCAGTAGTGTCAGTACATGTTCTCTGTAAGGGATAAGGTTCGGGTGCTTTGTTTCCCACTCGCCTTTGATCTGACTTATCACCAAAGTGGAATCCCCGAATACACTCAAGAACTTGATCCTTAGGTCAATGGCAGCTTTAAGACCCATGGTACATGCTTTATACTCCTTCATATTGTTGGTACAGTTGAAACATAATCGGGAAGTGAACGGAGTATGAAAATCCTCGTGAGATATGATTACAGCGCCAATACCATTACCTAGTGCGTTTGAGGCTCCATCAAAATACATAGGCCATTAGGATCCTTCCTCAGGTCCTTCATCCGGTCCAGGTTCTTCACAATCGGTTACTAACACGATGTTCTCATCCGGGAACTCAAAATTCATGGACTGGTAGTCATCCACGGCTTCATGTGCCAAATGATCAGCTAACACACTTCCATTGATTGCTTTTTGGGTTGTGTATTGGATGTCGTACTCGGTTAAGATCATTTTCCATCTTTCTATCCTTCCGGAGAGAGCGGGCTTCTCAAAAGTGTAATTAATTGGGTCCATCTTGGATATCAACAAAGTAGTGTGGGTCAACATATACTGTCTCAGTCGGCGAGCAGCCCATGCCAAAGCATAGCAAGTTTTCTCAAGCAGTGAGTATCGCATTTCACAATCAGTAAATTTTTTTCTAAGGTAGTATATTGCGTGCTCTTTTCGACCAGACTCGTCATGCTGCCCCAGCACATACCCCATTGAATTATATAGCACTGTTAAGTACATTATCAAAGGTATTCCTTTAGTCGGCGACATCAAAATAGGAGGCTCTTGGAGAAATCGCTTGATTCTGTCAAAGGAGTCCTGGCATTCGTCATTCCACTTTACCACTTGATCTTTCTTCAGAAGCTTGAAGATTGGCTCACAAGTAGCATTCAAATGTGAAATGAACTTGGAAATGTAATTTAGGCGTCCCAAGAAACCTTTAACTTCCTTCTCAGTGCAGGGAGCCAACATCTCTTGTATGGCCTTCACCTTTGCAGGGTCTACTTGAATACCTTTTTCATTGACGATGAATCCTAGAAGTTTACCAGACCTCATCCCGGAGGTGCACTTGTTCGGATTTAACCTCAGCTTGTACATCTTCAACCTATCAAACAACTTTTGTAGATGATCAAGATGTTCTTCTTCAGTTTGAGACCTGGCTATCATGTAATCAACGTAAACCTCTATCTCATAGTGAATCATGTCATGGAACAGAGCTACCATAGCTCGCTGATAAGTTGCCCCAGCATTCTTCAATCCAAACGGCATCACTTTGTAGCAGAAGGGTCCCCACTGTGTAACAAAGGTTGTCTTCTTCATGTCTTCAAGAGCCATCTTAATCTGATTGTAGCCAGAGAAACCGTCCGTGAAGGAAAAGACTTTGTGTTATGCAGTGTTGTCAACCAGAACATCGATGTGGGGAAGCGAGAAGTCATCCTTGGGGCTTGCCCTGTTCAGGTCTCTAATCCATACACATTTGTACTTTACCATCTTTCTTAGGTACTGGAACCATATTAGCAACCCATTGCGGATAGGAGGTGACAACTAAGAACCCTGCGTTGAACTGTTTCATAACTTCTGCTTTAATCTTCTCTGACATCTCAGGATGCATGCGACATACCTTTTGCTTTATTGGAGGGCATTCTTCTTTAGTCGGCAGAAAATGAACCACTATATCCGTGTCTAATCTCGACATGTCTTCATATGACCAGGCGAAGATTTCAACATACTCATGCAACATCTGTACCAACCGATGTTTGACACTAAGCTCCAGATTTGCACCTATCTTAACCTTTTTTCTGTCTTCCTCTGTACCCAAGTTCATTGTCTCAACCGGCTCTTCATGAGGCTGTATGGTCCTTTCTTCCTGCTTTAATAGTCTAGCAAGTTCTCCGGGTACCTCACAGTCTTCCTCACCTTCGTCTTCGGCTTGGTTGATCGGATTTTCAAAGTCACAATGAGCAGTAGTAGAACTGTTATCAATGGGATCCAGAGTGGATACAGATATGCATTTGGATACGTGAGTGTGTGTAAGAGCATAGCTGTATAGACAGAATAAAAGAAAAGAAAGACAAAGAGCACAAAATTTGTATGCAAACGTCCAATGCTTTATTAATGTCATATGAAAATGAAACATGATAACCCTCACAAATAGAACCATTGTGCCCCGGGTAAGACACATGGCTATAAAGTTTATATTGTTTTTAAATTACATATCTGAAGAAATCAAAAAGACAATTACTCCGGAACAAAAGTAATCGGTACAAATTCCTTGGCAGTCCAGTTACTGAGTCCACTGTTGGTAGTGGAGAAGATCCAGCTGTCAATGTCAGAATCACCATCACTATCTTCAAGTGCATTGACCCCAGAATTGCTGATGCGTAGGGGAGGTCCTCCGACCCGAGCATGAAGAACAACCCTTTGAGCACCTTTAGTAAAGCCCAAACCAGATTTGTCAGACTTGTAATGAATGATCGAGAGCTGATCCCAAATGGTAGACCTACCTTCTTCAACCACTGCTCGTGCATCCTTGAGAGAAGCCATCTTCGAGGGAGATTCGGTGACCTTCGGAGTACTGTCAGTAGTTTCTACTATAGCCATAATCTGAGGAACCTCTTCAAAATTTTGACAAGGAGTCTCGATGAAATCGCCACCCATATCTACGTACCTGAAGGAATTCAAGTGACTGATCATGTACTCCTCTTCACCATGCACAGTGACAATCTTTCCTCTTACTGGGTACTTCAACATTTGGTGGAGGGTAGAAGTAACAACCCCAACCCCATGTATCCAAGGGCGTCCCAACAAGAAAAAATATGATGGTTTGATATCCATTACATAGAAAGTGGAGTCAAAGGTCTAGGAACCAACTTTGATAGGGACTTTTGTACCCCAAAATTTTCCCTCTCATTTCATCAACATTTCTCATCACAAGACTCTTGGAACTCAGGATCAAGCTAGGGTTTGCTCTGCTCAAGACACCTCCTTGCACTGTTGACCTAAATTAGGGTTTGAGTTTGAATAGTGATGTTTTGACCTACAATACCCAAATTGACTTTCATACTTAATATTTGACTCACAAGCTTGTCCATACCAAGTTTCAAGCCTTGATTCAAATTTTTGCCCAGTCAATTGGACAGTTGACCTAGAAATCAGCTGTATTGGGGAAAAAGTCAACTGTGGCCAATTGACAGTCAAACCTCATGAAATTTGACCCACATCAACATTATGAACTCATATGAACCATTGGATCAAGTTTGGATCATAATTCCACAAGAAATTTGATCAGATCATCAAAAGGGCAAAATGGCCATTTTTAGGGTTTTGACTGTACAAAGGCAATTTTTGACTGTTTGACCTAACCAATGGCAAATCAAGCTCAACCATGGACTCAAGTACTTAATGACTTTGTATTGACATATTCAACAAGTTAAAAAGATCTCAAATGCATAGGTTTGACAGACGAATTTTTCAGTCAACTGATCAAAATTTGACTGTATACTGAAAAGTCAAACTTTGACTTTTTGGTCAAAATCAAGTGCCAAGGATCATTTTTCATCAAGACATGTCAAATTATGAAACTTGTTCATCAAGAAACCCAAAAATGCAAGTTAGGGTTTAAAATGGAAAATTTTCATAACTTAGAAATTTTCTAAGTTATAAAATTTTCTTATTTTTTCCTAACTTTGTCCCATTTTTTCACCAAGATGAAAATGGATTCAAACAAAACTTGAAACGTGAAAGTTGTAGTCCATCACAAAGTATACAACTTTTATTCACAAAGTTTTCTCAAAAGAATCTTGGATCTCAAGTTATGATTTTTGGAACAAGGGTACCTAAAACTTTTAACTTAGAGAAATTTTGCCCTAGTTTAGGCAGGATTTTGACCCATCTTCTTGGCCATTTTTCACATAGTTCCACTTGGAGTTTCAAGTTGAATTTCAAATATGGATTATGGTACATGTTGAAAGCTTTCCAATTTGTCCAAGAACTCCTAAAACACCTTTGTGGTTAGGGAGAATCGAATGCTTGAAGTTGGCAAAAACTCACTTTGATCCATGGCCAATACATGTTCATACAACTTGCACTTTCAAATCAGCATGCTTTGTACTAGCTTGTAGGCCTCTAAACCATTTTACACTCCTTAATTGAATGCAAATCCACTGAGCTATTGCATTATCTTGGCCATTTGGACATTGCATGCAAAACTAATCCCTATTTAGAAAAAGGTATATTGCCATTTTTGAAAAGTTATACTTTATGTCAAACCAAGATCCTTGAGGCATGGGGCCAGATCTCTAAGGCAAGATCAAATCCACAAATTGCAAGTATCAAGGGCAAGGTATGCATCATACAAGATAGGGTGCACAGGCCTGTAATGACAAGTTACACACTCTTGCTTCAAGAACAAGAAATTTGTCCAAAATCTTCCCAACTCAAAAACCAGCCATAGTCAGCTTACACAAACATTACAAACACATTTCACACAACCCTTTGAGTCATAAACACGAGCTCTTCACCACTCAAACCTACTTGTACACAAAATCACCATTTTTCTGCAAAACAGGGCAAGTCCTGCAGAACCACCTCCATCTCCATTTTCCCTCGTGCGTTTTGCCTCAAATTTGTTCCAATACCTTCCATTCAACCCACCTGAACTATTCCAGACCTCCATTTCTAGCTGTAACACCATTAACACACATTGCCATTTTTGTTTCAAAGCTTTGCAGGTTGAGTTCTGTAGCACGATTCAGGCTACTTCAAAACAAACTAAGCATTGGGAAAGCTTCATTGGACCTCAGGCAAGCTCAAAAGAAACTCAAGCACCCTTGGAAGTTGCTGCATTGTCCAGTTCGAAGTCAACTAAAATAGGTATTTCATGAACTTATATCTCTCTATTTAGGAATAGTTAGACTTAGGTTTGTGAATGAAAGATGTTGTATTCATAGCCCTGAAACCATACATGTGCTTAGTTTTCATTTATATTAATCGTGCTAGGAGAATTTTGTTTATGAACTTTCTGAAAAAACTAGGCTAAGAATTAGGGCCAGAGAAATTCTCTCTGGTCTTTGAGAGTTAGCTTAAGTTTTTTATATGGTTAGATTCGTTGTTTGATGCTCTACAAGTTTCATGTTATGAGTTTTGTCAAAAAAGCAAGGAATCAGGAGATAGCATTTTGTATACACAACGCGCGCGTTCTTGTTCAAAGGAAGAAGATGAAGTTGCTTCTGGGCTGGGCCTGTACATGATTGCTTTTGGCACCCCTCTTTTCTTTTTACACCCCCTGGCCCATTTCTTATATATTTGTCATTTTGCATTTTTATTTTTTATTCTGACTTTATTATTTTATGTCCAAATATAAAAAAATGCCAAAAAATATTTTTATATTATTTTTACATTTATTTGGTATTTATTTTTATTTTTACTAGTATAAAATTGTTTAAATACTTTATATTATTTTTATTAAAACTTAAAAATAATGTGAAAAATATGTTTATTTTCATTTATTATTTTATACACATTTGAAAACATTTTATTGAAAAATATACCTTTTTGTAAATAATTTATTTTATTTTTTATACACACTTAATATATTTAATATATTTAATACATATACATACATATTTTATTAATTAATTAGGACAAAAAACACAAAAATAATACATTTTTATTTTTATTAATATTTTATACTAAAAATACCATTTTTTCAATATACTTATATTATTGTAAAAATTAATACATTATTGTATATAAATAATAAATAATACTATTTATTTAAGGAATTAGGGTTTTTGCCCTAAAAAACAAAATAATTGAAATTGACTTTTTAGTTATTTACATTTCACATTAAAAATACTTTTTCATACATAAAAAAACATTTTTGGAAGCATACACTTTATTTAATATTTATTTAAATATTGTATATTTAATATTATGCCTTACCCATTCAATATGGTTGTAATAATTTAGGATTTAATTTCTTGCAAAATAATCCCCAATTCAAATTTGTACCCCCTCCCTATATCATGTTGTAATAGTGTAGAATTTAAATTCTCGCACCTTTAAGCTTTCAATTATGCCATGGTTAGACTTAGGGTTTGTATGCCAAAATCAAAACCAACAAATAATTTGACCTAATCAAAGACAAAAATGCATGAAAAAACAAACACAACACACACTTGCACCCTTAGGGTTATAATCCACTTGTTGCCTTAAAAAATGGGCCATGGTATGCATGTCAAGTACTTTGGCAAAACAAAAACAAAACAAAAGATCATAGTCCCTCGACGACTCTATCTGAGTTGCCTAAGCAAAATGATCAAGTCCCTCAAGAAAATTGCCAAAAATACTTGACACTATTGCTATCATGGTCTATACGATGACCCGCGCCTGTCCCATTAACATCCTAACACAAGGTTGTTCACCGAATACAATGGTGAAACAACACTGTTAAAAGGGTTAAAAACATTAGAAAGATCATTGAGTGAAATAGGATAGACAAATTCTTAGTTACTTGATCAAAATCTTGCAAAACATCCTTTCCATTTTCAAACACACTTCACAACACAACTTCAAAACAATTTCAAAACAAATTCAAAACAACTTTCAAAACATTGGAATATCTTTTCAAAAAGACACACACCTTTGTATATATTCAAACAAGAATCATTACAAAGGTTGCCTAGACAAGGCATCTTTTTTCAAAGCATTTTCAAAACCACGCACACAAAACACCATTTCAAACAATTGAAAAGCAAAGGCAAGTGATCTAAGCAAGTAACTAAGAGCCCATGGATAACCATGGATAGAAAGGGTGCTAATACCTTCCCTTTCTATAATCTACTCCCCGAACCCAAGAAAACATCTCAAAGGTCTTTCCTGTGCTTTTTGACCTTTCCTGAGGATAAAATAAAAAGACAGTGGCGACTCTTGCTAAACCGAAACATTTGCAAACACAAACGCGAAATCTTAAGTCAGTTCTCCCACCATATCACAGAATTGACGACTCTGCTGGGGAAATAAACTTTAAAAGTGGAGTAACCTTAGGGCTTAGATCACCCTTTTCATGATTATATTGTTTGCCTTGATTGCTTTACATTTGGTTCTCTTGTTTGGGCTTGAAATCCTCCACTCGGATTTGGGAAACATTCATGGGTAAATAGCAATACGTTGTGGAAACTGTGTGGGGTATACCGACATGGTTGAAGCAATAGCTATATTAGTGCGACATATTTGTGAGTACCGGTAGCCTTTGAGTCAATCAAAGAGAATACGGGGCCGCTGAGTGATGTCATGAAGCACTAATGAACTCTTAGAACCTTACTTGACCATCTTAGCCTTTTATTAGGGGTAGTGAGATGACCGGCTTTGGTGTAGTCCGAGGTTGCTAGATACTCGATACTACACTCATTGAGGGTTGTTTTCTTGGAATATTTTGGTCGCTAGTTAAGTGGCTAAACCAAAACAATAAACATAGAAAACAATCCAGTGATATTGAGCTCCTTAGGACCCGGTTACTATTTATAGGACAGGTTTTGAGCCAACTAAACTCAAGAGGGTACTTACCTATGAAACCTCATGCAAGCCTGAAACTAGGGTTTTGTGTGACTTGCTTGTACATGTGCTTGTGCATACATCATGAACATCATAAAGCATCATATGCATCCACTAACCATTTCAAGGGTTTGGATCTTCATCTTTGTTCTTGTTTTGTAGGTCATGGAATCTCTTCGCAGGAAAACAATTCAAGTCAACCTTGTGAGAATCCCTCCTCAACTCAAGGAGCTTACTTCCAGGATTCCAGAGAATTCTCTCTTCAGTGAAAGACATGGTATACTTCTCAACTTGGTCAACTCCAACATTGAATAAGACATGGTGAAAGTTCTCTTCCAGTTCTTTGACCCCCTACACCACTGTTTCACATTCCCTGATTACCAGTTGGTGCCTACTTTGGAGGAATTTTCTCAACTCTTGAGAATTCCTATTCTTAATCAACTACCCTACAACGGTACGGAAAAAGAACCAAAGCCTGAAGATGTTGCTCAAGCATTACATTTGCAACCATCTGACATCAAGGGACATTGGGAAACCAGAAGTGGTGTCAAGGGTTTCTTGGTAAAGTTTCTGTTTGAGAAGGCACAAGACTGTTGGAATTCTATTGATCTACAAGCCTTTGAAGAGATTGTGGCACTCCTTATCTATGGGCTGGTCTTGTTCCCAAACCCTGATCAGCTTATAGATGTGAATGCTGTCAAGATTTTCATATCCATGAATCCTATACCCACATTGCTTGGGGATATCCTACACTAATTTTACACACGAACAATGAGGAAAAGAAGTGTTCTCATGTGATGTACTCCTCTCCTAGCAAGGTGGTTTATTCCTCACCTTCCACAATCAGTTTTGAAGAATGAGCATGGTTTAAGGTGGTCACAATGATTGATGACCCTCACACATTCCGATGTACATTGGTGTTCTCGGTCCAGAGAAAATGTCATCATCATTGATCGTTGTGGATAATTCCCTAATGTACCACTACTTGGCATTAGGGGAGGCATTACCTACAACCCCTGTTTAGCTCTAAGACAGTTTGGATATGCTCGGAGGGATGGCCCTCATGACATGCTGATTTCTAACCTAGTTTTTGACTTCGACAATGATGCGCAAAGACTTCGACAAAGGTTCATCAAAGCTTGGAGGATGCCCAACAAAGTGGACAGTAAGACACTGGGGCACAAGAATTCCATCCCCCTTGAGCCTTATCTCAAGTGGGTACGAACCCGCTCCCAGAATCTTATGATGCCATACCCTCACATTCTCCCCTTGATCAAAGAGCCTGTTATGGAAGGAGAGGTTCCATACACCATCCTACATCCTGACATGCCAACATCATGGGAAGAAATGCAAAAGAGTTGGATCCATCTCAAAGAAGAATGGAATACTTTTGAAGCCAACTTCTATGCCAGTGAGAAGAAGGTTTTGGAGCTTACCTGCAGACTTCATGAGGAGGAAACTCTCAACACTTACATCGCACCAAAGAGGATGCACAATGTCTTTTTACATTAATAATTTTGTAATATTTTGCCCATGGGGCACTTATGTACTAACAATTTCTTCTTAATATGACGTGTGTTCCTTTTTGTTTGCAACAAATTTGAATTTCTGAATCCTTGAATGGATTACATGAATAATATACCATTCATCATATGCATAAACAGGTCTTCACACCAGGTTTCCTTATCTTTCTGCTGTTTATTTCAGCAAGATGGATTTGGAGCAGACGATAAAGGATCTGCAGGCACAAAATTCACAATTCCAGCAACTCCTCATGACCTTGGCAAAGGGTCAAGAGGACCTCAAAGCTCTGTTGGAGACGAATAAAGAGAAAAGGAAAAAGAGACCTAGAGTAGCCACTTTTGGAATAAGGTTTGAGAGCAACACTAGGAATGTTCTTGAGTTCCCCTCAACGTCTGACGAAGGGGCCGGTAAAGGGAAAGGGACTGCTGTACCTTCTGAATTTGAGGTTGAAGAGGAGGAAAAGGAATAAGACGAAGACTACTCCGAACAACAGTATCCTCTAGCGGACGATAAATATAAGAATCTTGAAGATAGACTGACAGCCATGGAGTTGCAGAGGGTACCCAGTTTGGATTTTGAAGAACTAGGGCTGGTAGCCGGGATTGTTATCCCTCTCAAGTTTAAGGTGACAACATTCGCCAAGTACGACGGTCTGTCTTGCCCAAAGATGCACCTGAGATCGTATGTTAGAAAAATCCAACCCCACTCGTCTGATAAAGACCTCTGGGTACACTTTTTCCAAGACAATTTGTCTGGCACGTAGTTGGATAAGTTCTATCAACTCGAGAGATCAGAGGTTCACAATTGGGAAGACTTAGCTGCCGCTTTTTATCGTCAATATCAATACAATGCCGATTTGGCGCCCACTCGTACTCAGTTACAAAGTATGGGGATGGCTTCCAATGAGGGGTTTAAAGAGTACGCCCAGAAGTGGCGTGATCTGGCTGGAAGGGTGCAGCCTCCGTTGTCAGATAAGGAGTTAGTTGACATGTTTCTAGGGCCCTGTCTGGCCCCTTTTTCAATCATCTAATCAGGAGTTCTTCCGCGGGATTTATTGAACTAATTTTGACCGGCGAGAGGGTCGAGGCCGGTATTAAAAGTGGAAAGATTCAAAAGGATGCTTCTGCATCCACAGCTGTTAAGAAACCCTTCCTGGCTAAGAAGGAAGCCTCTGCTGTGTATTCTCAGAAGGGTCAGGGAAGAACCGAGCGCCGGCCTACTGTAGGGGCTGTGATGATTCAAAACTCGTCAAATGATCAACCTCGTAATAATCAGTCAAGATCTAATCAACAACGGGTAGAAAGGCCACAACGACAGTTCACCCGCATCAACATGACGCCAGCTCAGGTACTCCCCCATTTGTTGAAGCTGAATCTTACCAGTTTAAAGGAAGCACCAAAGAACCCTAACACCTCCTCTCCATACTACCATTCCAATGCCAAATGTGCTTACCATTCCGACAGTGTTGGGCACGATACCAATAATTGCTGGGCGCTTAAGAACAAAATCCAGGACTTGATTGATGCCAAAGAAGTAGAATTCGATGTGCCTGAGAAGCCCAATGTGATTTCTGCTCCGATGCCCAAGCACGATAATAATGTTCATGCTGTTATGGGGGACCTTCATGTTACTGATGTTGTTGACCTGTTGACGCCGTTACTTGTGATCAAAGAGAATTTGATGAAAGCCAGGATCTTTCCTGGTTGTGGTAAAGACTGCTATTTTTGTTTGAACATACGAGGTGATTGCCCAATGTTAAAGTCAGGTGTCCAACGCCTGATGGATACCCAAGAGATACTTTTCCAGAAAACCCCAGTTAATACCTTCAATCCTATTACTCCTGCTACTGTTGCTACTCCAACCAACAATATTGCAATCATAACCATTTCCGACAATCCTCCCAAGGCTTGCAAAAGGCCTGTCAGGATTACACCCAACCCTAAATGTGTACCTTTAAAGATCACCATGCCGGGACCTGTCCCGTACCAATCCAGCAAAACGATACCATGGAACTATGGAAGAGAAATCTTCTACCATGGTATCAAACAAATTGAGCCAGTCCATGAAAATTCTAAAGAAGAAAACCCTGATATAGGGAACATTGCGGGTACAAGTAAGATAACCCGCAGCAGCCGAATTTTTTCTCCGGAGATTGCTCCCCCTCGAGCAGTTTTCGGACCCTTAAAAGCTTTCGTACCTATTAGGCCATCTGTGCAAGGCCCGATGATTGAAGAATTGGATACTCCTGAAGTAAGACCATCTGTTGATACTACCAATAAGGGTAAGGGGATACTAGAAGTGCCTGTCAGGACGAAGGCTCATGTTGTGGTTATCCCCAAAACCACTCAGAAAGAAATGGATGAAATCTTGAAAATAATCAGAAAAAGTGACTACGATGATGTGGAACAGTTAGGGAAGACCCCTTCTAAAATTTCAATGTTGGCTCTTCTGCTCTGTTCTGAGGCCCATGCTAAGGCCCTAATCAAATTCTTGAAGGCGGCACATGTACCCCAAGAGACTTCGGCTGACCAGTTTCAGGAATGTGTGGCCAGTCTTACTGCTGATAATGGCCTTGGCTTTTCCGACGCTGACTTAACTCCCAAAGGAAGGAAACACAACAATACGCTACATGTCTCAGTTGAATGCAGGGGAACCACCCTCGCCCATGTCTTAGTTGATACTGGTTCTTCCTTGAATGTGCTGCCGAAGAAAGCCTTAGACCATTTGGACTGCGAAGGATTGACCCTCAAACCTAGTAACATCGTTGTTAGGGATTTTGATGGTTCCAAAAAAATGGTTCATGGAGAGGTTGATATTCCTATCAAAATAGGCACAAAAGTTTTCAACTCCACCTTTTACGTGATGGACATCCGTCCGTCATATTCGTGTTTTTTAAGAAGACCGTTGATCCATTATGCCGGGGCAGTTACCTCCTCTTTGCACCAAATGCTGAAATATCCTGTTAAGGGTAAGATTATTACAATGCATGGCGAGGAAGAGTACATGATAAGTCATCTCAATTCCTTCCGCTATGTGGAGTTGGATGGTGAGTTCATCGAAACGCCTTTCCAACATTTTGAGGAAGTATCTCCTGAGGTAGCAGTTGCGAAGACAATGGTGGAGGTGCCTATCATTCCCAAACATGTATCTAGGATGGCATCTCTCAAGGACGCAAAGGCTGTGGTTAAAGAGGGGAAGAGTACAGTATGGGGGAAACTGCCTGATTTTCCCCATAAGACATACAAGTTTGGGTTAGGGTTCACTGCTGTAGGACAAAAGGCTATGTGTCACTCCAAGGTTGGAAGACCACCCGTCAAGATCACTCACCACGGAATCAATGTTGTAGAAGATGAAGATGAAGAGAGCCACTTTGAAGATTGGATCTTTCCGACCGTCGAAGGGGGTGTGATACGGTGGGAGAACTGACTTGAGGTTTACGTTCGTATTCGCAAATGTTGCGGTTAGCAAGAGTCGCCACCGACTTTTTATTTTATCCTAAGGAAAGGTTAAAAAGCACAGCAAAAACCTTTTGAGATGTTTTCTTGGGTTCGGGGAGTAGATTATAGAAAGGGAAGGTATTAGCACCCTTTCTATCCATGGTTATCCATGGGCTCTTAGTTACTTGCTTAGATCACTTGCCTTTTGTTTTCAATTGTTTTAAATGGTGCTTGAGTGTGTGGGTTTGAAAATATTTTGAAAATGTTTTGAAAAGATGCCAATGTGGTGGCAACCTTTGTAATGATCCATGTGGGGATGTATACAAAGATGTATGTCTTTTGAAAAGGTTTTCATTTGTTTTTGAAAGTTGTTTTGAAAGTGTAGTGTTGTGTGGTTTTGAAATTAGGCAAGCGTTTTGTTTTGCAAGTTGATTCAAGTAACTAAGAGGTTATCTACTCCTAAATTTCTCAAAAGATTATTGCTATACTTTAACCCTTTTAACAAGTTTGCACCACCATTGTATTTGGTGGGCAACTTTGTGTTAGGATATGAAAGGGACAGGCGCGGGTCATCGTTTAGACCATAATTGTAACGACGTTAAATGTCTTTGGGCAATTTCTCTAAGGGACTTGATCATTTGTTTTGTTTGTTTTGAAAAGTTTTATCGAGGGACTATGATCATTCAAACTGTTTGCTTTGCCCAAAGATGTTCAACATACAATATGGCCCTTTTATTTGAAGGCAACAAGTGGAATGCCCTAGGGGGTGCAAGTGTGATTTGTGTGTCCATTTTCATGCTTGTTTATCTTGTATTAGGTCAAACTATTTTTTTATCGTTTTTCGCATACAAACCCTAATTCTAGCATGTTATTATTAGAAAGCAATAAAGTGCGGAATTAAAATTACTAAGCTATTACACAACCAAATATGGGAAGGGGGGTACAAATGTCCAAATGGAGATATTGACAAGAATTTAAATCTAAATTATTACAACAATTGGATATTTTGCAATGCATAATTAAATGTAAATTAAATAAATATGTGAAATGTAAAAAAGAAAGTTTCTATGTGTATGAGAAAATATTATTTATGTAAAAAGGAAAAAGAAAATAAAAATGTATTTATTTTTTAGTATTTTGAACTTAGGGTGAAAAACCCTAATTTTTAAATAAAAGGAATTATTATCTAATTTAATTCTACTATTTATTTATTATTTATAAAAAATAAAACAAAATGAAGTGTATTGTGAAAAAGGTATTTTTTGTATCAAATATTAAATAAAATGAAAAATCAAATATTTTTATATTTTTGTCTTAAATATATTAATAATCATATATATATATATTATTAAACCCTAGATATGTATTATACAAAAATAAATATTTATTTAATATTTTAATAAAATAAATAAAAGAGTATTTTTTGTGTGAAATATTTTCAGAAAGTAAATAAAAATAAAAAGTGTATTTACATTATTTTTACATTTGTTCTAATAATCAAATATATATATTTATGTACAAACTAAGAAAATAAACAAATAAATATGCAATAAATGCAAAAAATGATGGAAAAAATATTTTTAATTTTTAAATGACATGAGAAAAAAAAAACAAAGTCAACCAAAAAAGAAAAAGTCAAAAATGTTAAAAAATAAGCAAATGGGCTCAGGGGGGTGTAAACATGAAAATGGGGTGCAAAAAGGAAACAAATCCAGGCCTGGCCCAGACCACTCCTTCTTCAACCTCTGTACAGCCTCTTTCAAGCTAAAACACGCGTTTTTTATCTCTGGATTCCTGGCTTTTTAGCAAAAACTCATAACATGAAAAATGTAGAGCATTAAGAGACGGTTTCAACCATATAAAGAACATGTCCTATCTCTCTAAGATGAGGGAGAATTTCTCTCCCCCTCTTTCCTGACCTAGTTTTTCTACCATTTTCAGAGCTCAAATTCTCTCTACTCAGGCAAAAGAAATGAAAAGTAAAGCTATGTACATGTTCAGGGCTATGAGTAGGACCTTGTTTCTTCACAAACTTAAGACTAAAGATGCCTAATAAGAGAGATACGAATTCAAACTTTTACCTGTGCAGTTGAACTTCTATGTGGAGAATGAGAGACTTTCAGTGCAATGTAATGATTGGAAAAGCTTCCTTGAGGTCCAGGGATGCTTTTTCAATGCTCACTTTGTCTTGAACCTTCTTGTATCAAGCTATAGAACTTCACCTGCAAGTCAAAGATGTGAAAATGGTGGAAGTGGTTAGAGCAACTACAGATCGTGCCTTAGCTTCTGGATAGCTTGCATATGTTGTAAGGAAGGTAGAGGAACATGTTTGGACAGAAATGCTTGAAGGGATTGAGAGATTGCACTCAAACTGCAGGGGCACCCCTGTTTGTGCAGTTTGAGGATGATTCTGAGATGGAGAGGGTTTGAAAGGGAAATGGCTCGTGCAAAAGCTTGAATGTAGTCTATGGAATGTGTTTGATATCTTTTGTGCTGTGTTCTTTTGCTGATATGAGAGATAGCATATGTTATGGACCTTTCTTCACACTTAAGCTACCAAAAGCAAATTGGTGTTCTAGGTCAGTATAGGACCCCCTAATGTGCTGCATCAACTCCTCTTGATCAGTGTGTTATGCCCATAATCTTGTGCTAAGCAGATCTTCTATGTACTTGTTTGATTTACCAATTGACATAAAGCAAACTTTTGTAAAAATGGAAAGTTCACTTTATCCAAAAATGGATCAATCTTGTGTATAATGCTTGAATTCATGGAACAACACTTAGACACAAAGAACAAGCATTAAATTAAGGAGTGTAATGTGGTTTTAGGACCTGCAAAGTAGCACAAACTATGCTGAGTTCAAATTTGCCAAGTTTATGAACATGTCTTGATGAAGAACAAAAGTGAATTTTTGCCAACTTGTGAAATTCGAATCTCTCAAGTTATGAGGTTGTTTGATGAGTTCTTGGACATTTTGGAAAGCTTGGAATGTGTACTACAACCCATCTTTGAAATGCAAATCAAAATTCCAATTGGAAGGGTATGAAAAGTGGCCTTGAAGTAGGGTAGAAAACCTTGTCAAAATAGGTCAAATTTCACTAAGTTAAAAGATGGTTTAGTGCCCTTATTCAAAAAATCATAACTTGAGATACAAGCTTCAAATGAGAAAACTTTGTGAATCAAAGTTGTAGATTTTGCAACAAGCTACAACTTTCATGTTTTGACTTTTGTTTGAATCCCAATGGATCATGGTGAAAAGATGGGGCAAAGTTGGGAAAAAATTAGGGTTTTTCATAACTTAGAAAAATTCTAAGTTATGAAAAATTCCATTTTCAAACCCTAATTTGCATTTTGTGATTTCTTGGTGAACAAGTTTCATGATTTGGCATGTTTTGATAAAAAATGAATCTTGACTCTTGATTTTGATCAAAAAGTCAAAGTTTGACTTTTCAGTATACAGTCAAAATTGATCAATTGACTGGGAAATTCAACTATCAATCTTGTGTACTTGGGATCTTTTGAGCTTGATGAACATGTCAAGATAATTCCATGGGGTCCTTGAGTCCATAGGTGAACTTGGTTTGCCATTGGCTAGGTCAAACAGTCAAAAATTGCCTTTGTGCAGTCAAAACCCTAAAAATGACCATTTTGCCCTTTTGGTGATCTGATCAAATTTCTTGTGGAATTGTGATCCAAACTAGATCAAATGGTTCATATGAATTCAAAATGTTGATGTGGATCAAATTTCATGAGGTTTGACTGTCAATTGGCCACAGTTGACTTTTTCCCCAATACAGCTGATTTCTAGGTCAACTGTCCAATTGACTGGGTAAAACTTGGAATCAAGACCTGAAACTTGGTATGGGTAAACTTGGGAGTCCAATATGAAGCATGAAAGTCATCTTAGGCATTTTAGGTCAAAACATCTTTGTGCAAGCACAAACCCTAATTTGAGTCCACAGTGCAAGGAGAAGTCTTGAGCAGAGGAAACCCTAATTGTATCTTGATCTTTAAATGTCTTGTGATGAGACAATGTTGAGGAAATGGGAGGGCAAATTTTGGGGTACAACAGTTGCCCCTGTTCAATCTTCTTGGACCTGAAGAGTTAGATTGGCAAGTTTGCCTTTCGTGACTCGAGGGTAAAAGGAGATTGGACACTAGAGTGCCCGGAAATTTGCACTCGCATGCTGGAGTCTCAACAATGTGGTGTCGGGAATGGGCTTATAGATGCCATTTGGAAATGTTGATCGCATAAGAGATTCCTTAGCGAGAACTTGTGTATCTAAGAAAGACAGATGTTTTCCTGGCTTGTTACAGGTGTTTGATCTTCAGTCTCCTTATGCAGATATGCCCTGGCTAGATACAGGTATCGAATCTACAATCGGTTGCTCACAGATGTGCCCTGGCTGGATACAGGAGTCGAATCTGGAAATAGTCGTCAAATAGATGTGCCCTGGCTGGATACAGGAATCGAATCTTCGAACTCTTCAGACGTGCCCTGGCTAGATACAGGAGTCGAATCTGGAAATGTGGTCAACAGATATGCCCTGGCTGGATACAGGAATCGAATCTGGAAATGTGGTCAACAGATATGCCCTGGCTGGATACAGGAATCGAATCTGGAAATGTTGTAGTTGATAGATGTGCCCTGGCTGGATACAGGAGTCGAATCTTCGAACTCTTCAGACGTGCCCTGGCTAGATACAGGAGTCGAATCTGGAAATGTGACAGTTGAAGGTAGTCATTTTTGAGATTGTCTTTTTCCTGAAAAGGCAAAGACGTAAGCCGTATGCAATGTCATGATGTATGATATGCATGATGTCATGATGTTCAACATTTGATGTTGTATGTGTTTCATCATGTATGTAAGCAAGATGTATGAAAATGTGAAATGTTTATGAGTGTAATTTCATCTTAGGAAAATAAATCCTTGACGAATGGCCGGGAAGCTGCTTTGCGGAAGAGATACTTGGCCGAAGCTCTGATGAGAGGCCTGCTGAGGACTTTAACGATGGATTCCGCTGAGGATAATGATGATAAACTCCGCTGGGGAATACCAAAGATAGACTTCGCTGGGGATTGAAGGAACTTTTGCCGAGGGCGGTCTTCCGTGGCTTTTAGCTGAGGATAACCCAGTTATAAGTCCTTGTGAGGAAATAACTCTAAATAAAACTTGGGCGAGACGTCCGTGCTCCGACGGGGATAAGCTCGCAGAATCTACTGGGGATGAGCTTTTAAGACCTGCCGGGGAATGTTGTGCCTTTTTCAGGATCGACGGGGAATCGACTCCTGCTTGGGGAAAGTACTGTCGCATCCTGTCTTATTCTGCGGGGAATTGAGATGATTTGGCCACATTTTCAGTTGAACCTACCTTGGTGCCTTGGTGGACAAAACAACTAGACCGCATTAGACAACTCCACATTGCCCCTGTCTTTGATGTCACTTGTAATTAATCCCTTTTTTTTTTTTTTCATATGCAAATATTTATGAATCAGCAATTTAATGTCAAATGCATATATCAACAATGAACATTGGACGTTCTCCGCAAGACAAAACAGAAAAAGAAAAACAATGGCCATTTGTATGGACAAGTGAATTTGTATTGATTTAAGCTTTGCCTGTGAATAGGCGTTTTTTGTACAAGAGGCTGTCATCCTAGTAAGAGGACGCCGCCAAATAACATAGAGTTTACAATTTGAAAAAGGAAACAAAACAGCTATGTGAACAATCCCACTGGGTTCCAACTCTGCTATCGCCTTTATGTCTTCGAACGTCTCATCGCTTTGCTGTCTGGTCGAAGATGAAGCTGATTGGTCGATGCCGTAATCTGAGCCAGATAGTTGATGCCGAATTCCGGATGCGAAGTGATCCAATGAGACATAGTGTTACGCTTTTATCCCTAGCTTTTGCCTGGATCGCCCTTTCGGGTTTTCAGTCCACCGGGATACCCTTTTTTGCCCAAGCCGCCTTTTCAGGTTTTCGACTTGCCGGGTGTACAGATTTTTTCATCTCATCCCTTATTTTTGCCCGAACCCTTTTGGTTCGCCGGGAAGCCCTTATTTTTGCCTAGGTATGTCAACCTAGCGGGTCTTTTATTTATGCGTAGTATTTTTTCACTATGTCTGCATTGGCGGGGTGAGGAAGGTCGTCACCATCCATGGTGGTCAGGATCATGGCTCCTCCTGAGAACACACGTTTAACCACAAATGGCCCTTCGTAAGTAGGGGTCCATTTGCCCCGGGGATCACTTTGAGGAAGGATGATGCGTTTGATTACCAGGTCCCCAACTTGATACTCTTGCGGTCTGACTTTCTTGTTAAATGCCCTGATCATCCGTTTCTAATACGTTTGACCGTGACAGATAGCAGTGAGCCTCTTTTCGTCAATCAGATTTAGTTGATCAAGTCGAGTCTGGATCCAATCATCTTCATTCAAGTCTGCATCCTTCATTATCCGAAGAGAGGGTATCTGGATTTCAATCGGCAAGACTGCCTCCATGCCGTAGACCAAGGAGAAAGGAGTTGCCCCGGTTGATGTCCTTGCTGAGGTGCGGTACCCATGAAGAGCAAACGGTAACATCTCGTGCCAATCTTTATAGGTCACTGTCATCTTCTGCACAATTTTCTTGATATTTTTATTGGCTGCCTCTACAGCCCCATTCATCTTCGGCCGATAGGGGGAAGAATTGTGGTGCTGTATCTTGAATTGTTCACAGAGTTCAGTGATCATTTTGTTATTGAGATTGGTACCATTGTCCGTAATGATCCTTTCTGGGACTCCGTACCGACAAATCAGATTATGCCGGATGAATCGTGCCACGACGCTCTTGGTTACTGTGGCATAGGAAGCTGCCTCGACCCATTTCGTGAAGTAATCGATTGCCACCAAGATGAAACGATGCCCATTGGATGCCGTTGGTCGGATCTCACCGATCATATCGATGCCCCACATTGCGAAAGGCCAAGGTGCCGTTAGGACATTCAAAGGAACGGGAGGGATATGCACCTTGTCAGCATAGATCTGGCACTTATGACAAGTCCGGGAGTGTTGGTAACAATCGGCTTCCATCGTGGACCAGAAATATCCTGCCCGAAGGATTTTCTTGGCCATGGTGTGTCCACTGGAATGGGTTCCAAATGTTCCTTCATGCAGTTCCATCATAATTTTCTCTGCTTCAACCTTATCCACACAACGTAACAGAGTTGAATCATGATTCCGTTTGTAGAGAACGCCGTTGCTGAGGAAGAATTTTGCAGCAAACCTCCTCATGAACTTCTTGTCGTTGACAGATGCACCCTCAGGGTATTCCTGAGCTTCCAAGTACCTCTTCACCTCGTGATACCAGGGTTTTTCAGTCACCTTCTCGGCCTCGAGCTCGCAGCAGTATGCCGGTTCATCCAACTTCCAGATAATGATTTGGGGAGCCTCATTGTCCCATTTAACTTTGAACATTGAAGACATCGTGGCTAGTGCGTCTGCTAGCTGATTCTCTTCTCTGGGGAAATGCTCAAAAGTTATCTCTTCAAAGTGAGGGAGCAAGGTCGACACATACTCCTTGTAAGGAATGAGATTCGGGTGTTTCGTATCCCACTCGCCTTTGATCTGATTAATCACGAGAGCGGAATCTCCGAAGACACTTAGAAATCTGATCCTTAAGTCGATTGCAGCTTGTAGACCCATGATACATGCCTCGTATTCTGCCATGTTGTTGGTGCAGCTGAAACATAACCGGGCGGTGAGTGGAGTATGAGTCCCCTTGGGAGATATGATTACAGCGCCGACGCCGTTACCCAAAGCATTGGAGGCTCCATCAAAATGCATAGACCATCGGGATCCTTTCTCAGGTCCTTCATCCGGTCCAGGTACTTCACAGTCAGTTACCACCATGATGTCTTCGTCCGGAAAATCAAAGTTCAATGATTGATAATCGTCCACAGGTTGGTGTGCCAAATGATCAGCCAGTACACTTCCCTTAATTGCTTTCTGAGTTGTATACTGGATGTCATATTCTGTTAAGATCATTTGCCATCTCGCTATTCTCCCAGACAGAGCGGGCTTTTCAAATATGTATTTGATGGGATCCATCTTTGAAATCAATAAAGTAGTGTGAGTCAGCATATACTGTCTCAGCCGGCGAGCAGCCCATACAAGAGCGCAACAAGTTTTCTCAAGCAGTGAGTAACGAGACTCACAGTCGGTAAACTTTTTGCTCAAGTAATAAATAGCGTGCTCTTTTCGGCCAGACTCGTCATGCTGCCCCAGCACACACCCCATTGATTTATCAAGCACTGTCAAGTATAGTATCAGAGGTCTTCCTTCCACCGGTGGCATAAGAATAGGTGGCTCTTGGATATATTCCTTTATTCTTTCAAAGGCGGCCTGACATTCATCGTTCCAGCGTACCACTTGATCTTTCTTCAGTAATTTGAAGATTGGCTCACAAGTAGCAGTCAGATGTGAGATGAATCGGGCAATGTAATTCAGTCGTCCTAGGAACCCTCTGACTTCTTTCTCTGTTTTTGGGGTCGGCATCTCTTGAATAGCTTTAACCTTGGCAGGATCCACCTGAATACCTTTATCACTTACAATGAAACCTAGCAACTTTCCGGATCTTACCCCAAAGGTGCATTTGTTGGGATTCAACCTCAGCTTGTATAACTTGAGTCGGTCAAACAACTTCCTCAGATGGTCAAGGTGTTCCTCCTCAGTTTGAGACCTTGCAATCATGTCATCAACGTATACTTCAATCTCATGATGGATCATATCATGAAATAAAGCAACCATGGCACGCTGATAGGTTGCCCCAGCATTTTTCAATCCAAATGGCATGACCTTATAACAGAAGGTCCCCCACTGAGTTACAAATGTAGTCTTCTCCATATCTTCAGGAGCCATCTTGATCTGATTATACCCTGAGAAACCATCCATGAAGGAGAACACCTTGTGTTGAGCTGTATTATCAACAAGGACATCGATGTGAGGTAGGGGGAAATCATCCTTGGGGCTGGCCCTGTTCAGATCCCTGTAGTCAACACACATTCTGACCTTACCGTCCTTCTTCGGTACTGGCACAACATTGGCAACCCACTGAGGGTAAGAAGTTACTGCAAGGAAACCCGCATCAAACTGTTTCATCACCTCAGCTTTAATCTTCTCAGACATCTCTGGACGCATTCGTCGAACTTTTTGCTTTACTGGAGGGCAATCTTCCTTGGTTGGCAGATGGTGAACTACAATGTCGGCATCCAAACCGGGCATATCTTCATAGGACCAAGCAAAGATCTCCATGTAGTCTTGTAGCATCTGGATCAATCGTTGCTTCACGCTGAGCTCTAGATTGGCACCAATCTTGACCTCTTTCCTATCTGTCTCAGTACCCAAGTTAATTGTCTCCACAGGCTCTTCATGTGGTTGAATAGTCCTCTCTTCCTGTAGTAGCAGTCTTGCGAGTTCACCAGGCACTTCGCAATCATCTTCACCTTCGTCTTCGGCCAAGTTGATCGGATTGTCGAAGTCATAACTGGCGGTAGCAGAGCTGTTGCCAGTGAGATCCAGAGTGGATTGAAACCTGTATAAGTGAGTGTGTGTAAATATGGCTGTTTTGCAATATGTATAACACAGAAAGAAAAGGAGCACAAGACTTGAAATGCAACAAACGTCCAATGTTTTGATTGATGATATATGAAAATGTCATACAAAAAGCCCTCACAAATGGAGCTACGATGCCCCGGGCAGGACACCGAGCCAACAGAGTTTTAACATATTGTTTGTTACAAATTTGAAAATCAAAAGAAATCAATTACTGCGTGACAAATGTGATAGGGGTAAAATCCTTTGCTGTCCAGTTGCTTGGTCCGTCGCTGGCAGTCGGGTAGATCCAATTATCAAACTCAGCTTCCTCCACATCCTCCTCGATAGCATTCACCCTTGAGCTGGAAATAAACACCGGAGCCTTTCCAATCTTCTCTTTGCGCACTGCCTTCTGAGCCTCTGTAGTAAAGCCTAGCCCGAACTTGTCGTTCTTCTGAGTGAAGTCAGGAAGCTGACCCCAGTGTGCACCATTGCCTTTCTGAACCACAGCCCGGGCATCCCTTAGGGAAACCATCTTCAGGGAATCATTCTCTTCGGCCATTGTCTCCGCAGCTGCTGAAATTGGATGTACCTCCTCGAAATGTTGGAAGGGAGTTTCAATAAATTCTCCGTCCATCTCGATGTACCTGAAGGAATTCAAATGGCTCACCATATACTCCTCTTCTCCTTGCACAGTGACAATTTTCCCTCTGACGGGATACTTCAGCTTTTGGTGCAAGGTGGAGGTCACTGCCCCAGCTTTGTGGATCCAGGGTCGACCCAACAGACAGGAGTACGATGGACGTATATCCATCACGTAAAAGGTAGAGTCAAACACTTGAGAGCCCACACGAATAGGGATGTTAACCTCTCCATGAACCATCCTCTTGGAACCGTCAAAGGCTCTGACGATGATATTGCTGGGTTTCAACTCCAGGCCCTCATAATCCAGACGATCTAAAGCCTTTTTCGGAAGAACATTCAAGGAAGAACCAGTGTCCACCAATACATGTGCCAGAGTAGTGCCCCTGCATTCAATAGAGACATGCAAGGCATCATTGTGGTCTCTTCCTTTTGCGGTCAGGTCAGCATCTGAAAAGCCCAAGCCGTTGTCCGCCGTTAGATTCGCTATGCAGTCAGTGAACTGGACTGCAGACGTCTCTTGCGGCACATGGGCCGTCTTGAGAAATGAGATTAAGGCCTTAGCGTGAGCCTCGGAGCATAGTAATAAGGAAAGCAGGGAGATCTTGGAGGGTGTATGCCCCAACTGCTCGACAACATTAAAATCACTTTTCTTTATTATTTTCAGAATCTCCTCCATTTCTTGTCGGGAGGCCTCAGCATTCACGGGTATTGGTGCCTCCATCCGGGCAGGCTCTTCTTCAATCCCTTTGCCCCGAGCATTTGATGACTCGGCAGCAGGGGACACAATTTGATCAGCAACAGGACTTGGTAAACTTGCAGGTTTTATGAGGAGGGGTTTTCGAATAGCGGGCGGCGCAATGTCAGGCGAGAAGAGCCTGCCACTGCGGGTGACTTTAGCTGGACCGGTGATATCGCAGATACTGGCACTAGCATCAAATTCTTGCTTGATTCCATTTACATATACGTCTGCCCCATAATGCCAGGGGACAGCTTTATCAGACACGTAGGAGAGGGGTCCTGGAACAGTAATGATCACAGGCGCAACTGTCAAGATTTGAATAGGCTTCTTTGGGGGAGCCTTGATTGGATTTTTGAAGATGGTAATCACGGACACTTCTTTCATCGGAACCAATTGAACAGCAGTCTTTTTGAATAGAATCTCCTTGCTATCCATTAGGCCTTGGATGCCTAACCTTAGCAAGGGACAATCAGATAGGGAAATAGCACAGAATGGGCAACCTTCGCCGCAACCCGGAAATAAACCGGCCCGCAGTAGGTTCTTCTTAACAGTCTTCAAAGGGGTAACAACTTCATCTATCGAAACAGCAAATACTTCTTCCTCAATGGCATTTACCCTATGCTGGGGCATAGGAGCCGTTACAACATTCGGTCTTTCCGGCGCTTCAAACTGAATTTCTTTTGCGTCAATTAGATCCTGCACTTTGTTTCTCAAGGCCCAACAATCATCAGTAGTGTGCCCGGGACTATCAGAATGATAAGCACACCGGGCATTTGGGTTGTATTTAGGAGACGCGGTGTTGACGACCTTAGGAGCTTCTTTGAGGGTCACCAGGTTGGTGGATAACAGTTGGGGTAAAATTTGAGATAATGTCATACTCAATCGGGTATACTGCCTCTTGGGCCTTTCACTTCTCTGTTGATTGTACTGCTGAGGAGCAGCAACAGGTTTAGAGATGACCAAAGCGTTGACGGCTTGGCGACTTTCGGGCTTGACTTGTCTTCTAGGGCCATAGACGGCACTTGCTTCTTTCTTAAACGGCCTCTTCTCAGCACTTGTAGAGGCAACTTTCTGTATCTTGCCTGACCTGATACCAGCTTCAATTCTTTCTCCTGTTAATATCAAATCTGTGAACCCAACGGAGGAGTTACCAACCAAATGATTGAAAAACGGACCAGACAACGTTCCCAGAAACATATCAACCAGCTCTCGATCAGTTAATGGAGGCTGCACCCTGCCAGCCAAATCTCTCCATTTTTGAGCGTACTCTTTGAACCCTTCACCCGTCCCTAGAGACATACCCTGAAGTTAGGTACGCGTAGGAGCGAGATCAGAATTGTATTGGTATTGTCTGTAGAATGCAGTTGCCAAATCTTCCCAGTGCCGGATGCTAGCTCCGTCCAATTGGTAGAACCATTCAAGTTGTGACCCCGAGAGGCTGTCTTGGAAGAAGTGAATCCAGAGGTTCTTATCCGCCGTGTAAGGTTGGATTTTCCTTACATACGACCTCAGATGCAACTTTGGGCAAGAGACCCCATCATACTTGGCGAAGGCAGGCGCCTTAAACTTGTGTGGAATTACTACTCCAGAAGATAATCCCAAATCTCCGAAATCCAGTCCCGACACGTTCTGAATTTCCATAGCGCTCAAGCGGTCCTCCAATTGTTTGTATCTGTCAGCAGCAGGTGGGTATTGTTCCTCGTTATAGTCCGTCTCGTTGTCGGAGACTGCGGGACTAGGAGCTCCTCCCCCTTGGGGACTGTTTTTCTCAGCAGAAGAAGTGGTTGGATCAGCTTCATTGTGGAGTGTGTTCCCAAATCTGCGTCCGGTGTTGAACATCGCCGTCCTCTTTTTCTTCTTCTTCTTCAGGAGTAGAGTCTTCAACTCTTGCTGACCCTGGGCTAGGCTTAGGACCATCTCTTGAAACTGCGCACTTTGGGCCTGAAGGGCCTTGATTGCTTGCTCACTGGATGATTCCGGATTCATGATGACTGTGCAAACAAACAGCGAAGAAGATTAAGCAACCTGTGAAATAGGGTACCTGCTATGCATATGGTGTAATGGAATGCGTATGTTTTATGTTTTCAAAGACAAATAAGATTCAACTTTGTAGACAAAAAAAAAAAGGGGAACACACTTCATTAGATTAAAATTTTTCAATTGTTCAATAATTTGCCCTTAGGCATTACAGGAATGAAAAATACGGAAAAGGAAATAAAACTACAAAAGGAAATAATCAAAGCTCATCAATGCTCCCATGGCCTCCTCCTCTCAGTGCTGATGTAGTTGTTCAGGACACGTTCTTCCTCCAATTGCTTAGTCAGCCTTTGGACCTTCCTTTCCTGCTCGTTGAACTTCTCCCGATAGAAATCCCTTTCTTCCTTTAGCTGTGCCCAAGATCTCTTCATGGTGTCAAAATCAGTAGGTATCTGAGGAGGGAGGACAGTTGGAGGAACCCCATCTTCATCGGGAGTTTCAAGGATGATTGGTCTGACAGCTTCGTACGGCATACCTAACTTCTGAGCACGGATGCGGACCCATTTGCAATAGGGCTCCAATGGTAAAGAAGTCTTTGGTCCTAACTCATGTGGGTCAGCTTTGTGGATTCTGTCCCAAGCTTTAATGAATCCCTGGCGTAGTTTGTCACTGCCTGCCTGAAACTCAAAATGGAAGTGAGGAACCAGCATTTCATGAGGCCCATCTCCTCTGGCTCTTCCAAACTGACGGAGAGCTAAACATGGATTGTAAGAGATTCCTCCTTGGATACCAATCAACGGGACATTAGGGTATTCTCCGCAACGGTCGATAACAGCTACCTCATCCAAGCCTCTGAGAGTCCAAGTGATATCCTTATCTGTGAGAGACATTAACCTCCGAGCCCAACCTTTTCCTTCTTCATTCTTCAGCACGGACTTAGGAAGGTGCGAAATAAACCACCTTACCAGCAAAGGAGCACAACACCACGGAGTCCCCCGTTTTCGAGCAGTACGAGCATAGAGTTGTTGTAGAATGTCACCCAAGAGAGTGGGTACCGGATTCCGAGACATGAAGATTCTTATGACATGGATACTGATGAAGGTGTCAGGGTTGGGAAACAATACCAGACCATAGATCAAAAGAGCCAGAATATCCTCGTACGCCTTGAAGTCCAAGTCATTCCAGAAATCATTAGCCTTGCCAACCAGAAATTTGACCAAAAAGCCCTTGATCCCATTTCTAGTTTCCCAGTTGGACAATACCTCTTCTTTGGTCAAGGGGAGAATTGCAGCAATCTCTTCAGGCCTAGGAATCTTTTCCAAACCAGTGAATGGAGTTTGTTCCAAGACAGGGATCCCAAGCAAATAAGAGAACTCTTCCAGGGTAGGAACCAGCTGGAAGTCTTGAAAGGTGAAACAATGATGCAGAGGGTCATAAAACTGGGTCAGAACACTTATCAGTTGTTGGTCCCATTTTGCAGTGATCAAGCCAAGAAGAGAACCATGTCTGTTGATGAAGGAGGTAGTGTTTGGAATTCTGCTAACCAACTCATCAAGCAACTCAGGTGAACGAGCAAAGTTGAACCGGATAGTATTTCTACGCACGGGCATCATAATGTCCTACAAAACAGAGCAAAGATGAAACCTTTTTGTCTTTGAAATGGGTTAGCTTTTTATGCATGCAATGGTATGATGGCATGATGCTATGATGAAGCACATCACAAGTATTCACATAGGCAGATAAAGCACACAAGTCACACAAGACACCCTTAGGTTTCAGGCCAGCATGAGTTTCAGGTATTACCCTCTTTGGGTTTTGTTGGTTAAAACCTGTCCTATCAAAAGTAACCGGGTTCTAGAGGATCTCAAATCATTGGCTACCCTCAATCGGTCATAACTCCAGCATCGCAATCTTTTCTCGCGGCCAGAACCATCTCGAGAGTTTAGCCTCAATGAGTGTAGCATACTGCTACTGTCCTAATAGCCAAGTTGGTCAATTTAGGGTTCTAAGGTTGGTTGGTGTTTAATGACCCCTTAGAAGACCTATATTCTCCCCGTTACAACACAAGGGATATAGGTACAGACTAAGATGCCACACCAACGTAGCCACTGCTTCATCCATGTCGGTCTACGCCGGACAGGTCCCTCACAGATTATGCTACCTAAAAAGGGTATTTCCCAGATCCGGGTTAGGATCTATGAAACTCCGATGCAAAGCCCACAAATATAAAAGCAAACAAAGCAAACAATTGAAAACAAAGGTGATCTAAACCCTAAGGTTACTCCACTTTTAAGTAGTCCCCAGCAGAGTCGCCAGTTCTGTGATACGGTGGGAGAACTGACTTGAGGTTTACGTTCGTATTCGCAAATGTTGCGGTTAGCAAGAGTCGCCACCGACTTTTTATTTTATCCTAAGGAAAGGTTAAAAAGCACAGCAAAAACCTTTTGAGATGTTTTCTTGGGTTCGGGGAGTAGATTATAGAAAGGGAAGGTATTAGCACCCTTTCTATCCATGGTTATCCATGGGCTCTTAGTTACTTGCTTAGATCACTTGCCTTTTGTTTTCAATTGTTTTAAATGGTGCTTGAGTGTGTGGGTTTGAAAATATTTTGAAAATGTTTTGAAAAGATGCCAATGTGGTGGCAACCTTTGTAATGATCCATGTGGGGATGTATACAAAGATGTATGTCTTTTGAAAAGGTTTTCATTTGTTTTTGAAAGTTGTTTTGAAAGTGTAGTGTTGTGTGGTTTTGAAATTAGGCAAGCGTTTTGTTTTGCAAGTTGATTCAAGTAACTAAGAGGTTATCTACTCCTAAATTTCTCAAAAGATTATTGCTATACTTTAACCCTTTTAACAAGTTTGCACCACCATTGTATTTGGTGGGCAACTTTGTGTTAGGATATGAAAGGGACAGGCGCGGGTCATCGTTTAGACCATAATTGTAACGACGTTAAATGTCTTTGGGCAATTTCTCTAAGGGACTTGATCATTTGTTTTGTTTGTTTTGAAAAGTTTTATCGAGGGACTATGATCATTCAAACTGTTTGCTTTGCCCAAAGATGTTCAACATACAATATGGCCCTTTTATTTGAAGGCAACAAGTGGAATGCCCTAGGGGGTGCAAGTGTGATTTGTGTGTCCATTTTCATGCTTGTTTATCTTGTATTAGGTCAAACTATTTTTTTATCGTTTTTCGCATACAAACCCTAATTCTAGCATGTTATTATTAGAAAGCAATAAAGTGCGGAATTAAAATTACTAAGCTATTACACAACCAAATATGGGAAGGGGGGTACAAATGTCCAAATGGGGATATTGACAAGAATTTAAATCTAAATTATTACAACAATTGGATATTTTGCAATGCATAATTAAATGTAAATTAAATAAATATGTGAAATGTAAAAAAGAAAGTTTCTATGTGTATGAGAAAATATTATTTATGTAAAAAGGAAAAAGAAAATAAAAATGTATTTATTTTTTAGTATTTTGAACTTAGGGTGAAAAACCCTAATTTTTAAATAAAAGGAATTATTATCTAATTTAATTCTACTATTTATTTATTATTTATAAAAAATAAAACAAAATGAAGTGTATTGTGAAAAAGGTATTTTTTGTATCAAATATTAAATAAAATGAAAAATCAAATATTTTTATATTTTTGTCTTAAATATATTAATAATCATATATATATATATTATTAAACCCTAGATATGTATTATACAAAAATAAATATTTATTTAATATTTTAATAAAATAAATAAAAGAGTATTTTTTGTGTGAAATATTTTCAGAAAGTAAATAAAAATAAAAAGTGTATTTACATTATTTTTACATTTGTTCTAATAATCAAATATATATATTTATGTACAAACTAAGAAAATAAACAAATAAATATGCAATAAATGCAAAAAATGATGGAAAAAATATTTTTAATTTTTAAATGACATGAGAAAAAAAAAACAAAGTCAACCAAAAAAGAAAAAGTCAAAAATGTTAAAAAATAAGCAAATGGGCTCAGGGGGGTGTAAACATGAAAATGGGGTGCAAAAAGGAAACAAATCCAGGCCTGGCCCAGACCACTCCTTCTTCAACCTCTGTACAGCCTCTTTCAAGCTAAAACACGCGTTTTTTATCTCTGGATTCCTGGCTTTTTAGCAAAAACTCATAACATGAAAAATGTAGAGCATTAAGAGACGGTTTCAACCATATAAAGAACATGTCCTATCTCTCTAAGATGAGGGAGAATTTCTCTCCCCCTCTTTCCTGACCTAGTTTTTCTACCATTTTCAGAGCTCAAATTCTCTCTACTCAGGCAAAAGAAATGAAAAGTAAAGCTATGTACATGTTCAGGGCTATGAGTAGGACCTTGTTTCTTCACAAACTTAAGACTAAAGATGCCTAATAAGAGAGATACGAATTCAAACTTTTACCTGTGCAGTTGAACTTCTATGTGGAGAATGAGAGACTTTCAGTGCAATGTAATGATTGGAAAAGCTTCCTTGAGGTCCAGGGATGCTTTTTCAATGCTCACTTTGTCTTGAACCTTCTTGTATCAAGCTATAGAACTTCACCTGCAAGTCAAAGATGTGAAAATGGTGGAAGTGGTTAGAGCAACTACAGATCGTGCCTTAGCTTCTGGATAGCTTGCATATGTTGTAAGGAAGGTAGAGGAACATGTTTGGACATAAATGCTTGAAGGGATTGAGAGATTGCACTCAAACTGCAGGGGCACCCCTGTTTGTGCAGTTTGAGGATGATTCTGAGATGGAGAGGGTTTGAAAGGGAAATGGCTCGTGCAAAAGCTTGAATGTAGTCTATGGAATGTGTTTGATATCTTTTGTGCTGTGTTCTTTTGCTGATATGAGAGATAGCATATGTTATGGACCTTTCTTCACACTTAAGCTACCAAAAGCAAATTGGTGTTCTAGGTCAGTATAGGACCCCCTAATGTGCTGCATCAACTCCTCTTGATCAGTGTGTTATGCCCATAATCTTGTGCTAAGCAGATCTTCTATGTACTTGTTTGATTTACCAATTGACATAAAGCAAACTTTTGTAAAAATGGAAAGTTCACTTTATCCAAAAATGGATCAATCTTGTGTATAATGCTTGAATTCATGGAACAACACTTAGACACAAAGAACAAGCATTAAATTAAGGAGTGTAATGTGGTTTTAGGACCTGCAAAGTAGCACAAACTATGCTGAGTTCAAATTTGCCAAGTTTATGAACATGTCTTGATGAAGAACAAAAGTGAATTTTTGCCAACTTGTGAAATTCGAATCTCTCAAGTTATGAGGTTGTTTGATGAGTTCTTGGACATTTTGGAAAGCTTGGAATGTGTACTACAATCCATCTTTGAAATGCAAATCAAAATTCAAATTGGAAGGGTATGAAAAGTGGCCTTGAAGTAGGGTAGAAAACCTTGTCAAAATAGGTCAAATTTCACTAAGTTAAAAGATGGTTTAGTGCCCTTATTCAAAAAATCATAACTTGAGATACAAGCTTCAAATGAGAAAACTTTGTGAATCAAAGTTGTAGATTTTGCAACAAGCTACAACTTTCATGTTTTGACTTTTGTTTGAATCCCAATGGATCATGGTGAAAAGATGGGGCAAAGTTGGGAAAAAATTAGGGTTTTTCATAACTTAGAAAAATTCTAAGTTATGAAAAATTCCATTTTCAAACCCTAATTTGCATTTTGTGATTTCTTGGTGAACAAGTTTCATGATTTGGCATGTTTTGATAAAAAATGAATCTTGACTCTTGATTTTGACCAAAAAGTCAAAGTTTGACTTTTCAGTATACAGTCAAAATTGATCAATTGACTAGGAAATTCAACTATCAATCTTGTGTACTTGGGATCTTTTGAGCTTGATGAACATGTCAAGATAATTCCATGGGGTCCTTGAGTCCATAGGTGAACTTGGTTTGCCATTGGCTAGGTCAAACAGTCAAAAATTGCCTTTGTGCAGTCAAAACCCTAAAAATGACCATTTTGCCCTTTTGGTGATCTGATCAAATTTCTTGTGGAATTGTGATCCAAACTAGATCAAATGGTTCATATGAATTCAAAATGTTGATGTGGATCAAATTTCATGAGGTTTGACTGTCAATTGGCCACAGTTGACTTTTTCCCCAATACAGCTGATTTCTAGGTCAACTGTCCAATTGACTGGGTAAAACTTGGAATCAAGACCTGAAACTTGGTATGGGTAAACTTGGGAGTCCAATATGAAGCATGAAAGTCATCTTAGGCATTTTAGGTCAAAACATCTTTGTGCAAGCACAAACCCTAATTTGAGTCCACAGTGCAAGGAGAAGTCTTGAGCAGAGGAAACCCTAATTGTATCTTGATCTTTAAATGTCTTGTGATGAGACAATGTTGAGGAAATGGGAGGGCAAATTTTGGGGTACAACAGGGGGTTTGAGCAACTGGGAAGCAAAGGATTTTATTCCCATCACCTTTATCAACCAGTAATTTTATCTTTGAACAATTTCCCATTTATGGTCTGTAATAATTAAAACAATTCGCACACTATTTTCACCTCATGCCTTGCCCGGGGCATGTAGGTCCATTTGTAAGGGTTTGATCTTCTTCATTATCATATGCCATGTTTTAATGAATCATTGGACGTTTTTCATCTATAAAATGTTGTGTTCATTTTCTTTCCTTTTTCATTTTGTTTGTTTAAGGATGGCTATCCCTTACAGACACCTACACTCACAACTGCAGGTACCCATCCACTCCGGATTCCATGGATGACTATTCTGCTTTAACCTTCAATAACTCTGAAGATTTGGTCAATCATGTTGAGTACGAAGTTGACGAAGACTGTGAAGTGCCGGGAGAGTTAGCCAGACTTCTACAACAAGAAGAGAGGGCTATTCTGCCTCATGAAGAGTTGCTAGAAACCATCAACTTGGGGACAGAGGAAGACATGAAAGAAGTAAAAGTGGGTGCCAACCTGGAACCAAGTGTCAAGGAGCGCTTAGTGCAGTTGTCGAACAAATATGTTGAAATCTTCGCCTAGTCTTATGAAGACATGCCAGGACTAGACACAAATATCGTGGTTCATCGTCTCCCTACAAGAGAAGACTGTCCACCGATCAAGCAAAAGGTCCACCGAATGAGGCCTGACATGTCTGAGAAGATTAAGGCTGAGGTAATGAAGCAATTCAACGCTGGCTTTCTGGCTGTTACTTCCTATCCACAATGGGTTGTTAACATTGTGCCCGTGCCTAAGAAGGACGGTAAAGTCAGAATGTGTGTGGACTATCGGGATTTGAACAGGGCCAGCCCCAAGGATGATTTTCCACTGCCACATATCGATATCTTGGTTGACAACACAACTCAGCACAAGGTGTTTTCCTTCATGGATGGATTCTCGGGATACAACCAGATCAAAATGGCCCCCGAGGACATGGAGAAAACTACTTTTGTCACGCAATGGGGTACCTTCTGCTACAAAGTGATTCCATTCGAACTGAAGAATGCAGGGGCAACCTATCAACGCGACATGGTAGCTTTGTTTCATGATATGATACATCATGAGATCGAAGTTTACGTAGACGATATGATAGCTCGATTAGAGACAGAAGAAGAACACCTTGATCATTTGCAAAAGCTGTTTGTCAGGCTGAAGGAGTTTAAGCTCGGACTGAACCCAAGCAAGTGCACTTTTGGGGTCAGGTCTGGTAAACTTTTGGGATTTATTGTCAGCAACAAAGGCATTGAGGTTGATCCAGCTAAAGTAAAGGCTATATAAGAAATGCCTGCCCCCCCGCACTGAAAAGGAGGTTAGAGGATTCTTGGGACGCTTAAACTATATCACAAGGTTCATCTCTCACCTGACCTCTACCTGTGAGCCAATCTTCAAGCTGTTGAAGAAAGATCAAGTAGTTGAATGGAACAATGATTGTCAAGTTGCTTTTGATAAGATCAAGGAGTATTTACTGGAACCTCCTATTTTGATGCCACCCGTCGAAGGAAGGCCGTTAATCATGTATCTGACTATTTTGGGTAACTCAATGGGGTGCGTGCTGGGCCAACATGACGAGTCTGGCCGAAAAGAGCATGCCATTTATTACCTTAGCAAAAAGTTTATCGACTGTGAGACTCGCTACTCACTGATCGAGAAAACTTGCTGCGCTTTGGTATGGCTGCTCGCCGGCTAAGGCAGTATATGTTGACTCATACCACTTTGCTGATTTCTAAAATGGATCCGATCAAGTATATCTTCGAGAAGCCTACTTTATCTGGAAGGATCGCTAGATGGAAAATAATCCTGACTGAGTACGATATCCAGTATACTACCCAAAAAGCTATAAAGGGGAGTGTACTAGCTGACCATCTAGCTCATCAAGCCGTCGAAGATTACCAATCTATGAGGTTCGACTTCCCCGACGAGGACATCATGACATTGGACAACATTGAAGGTAACATACCATATGACGAACATGAACAAGGATCCCGATGGACCCTGTACTTTGATGGTGCTTCAAATGCACTTGGCAACGGTATCGGTGCGGTACTCATTTCTCCGGAAGGTTGCCATACACCCTTCACTGCCCGACTTTGCTTCAGCTGTACCAACAACATGGCTGAATATGAAGCTTGCATCTTTGGTCTCAAGGCTGCTATATACTTGGGAATCAAATCTTTGGTCGTATTTGGGGACTCAGCTTTGGTTATCAGTCAAGTCAAAGGAGAGTGGGACACTAAACATCCTAATCTTATCCCATACAAGGAACATGTCTTGACGTTGTTGCCTCATTTCGAGCAGATTACTTTCGAGCGCTTCCCCTGAGAAGAAAATCAGCTAGCAGATGCTCTGGCTACAATGTCTTCCATGTTTAAACTCAACTGGGATAACGAGGCTCCCCAAATTACCATCGAGCGAATGGACGAACCTGCGCACTGTCATGAGATTAATACCGAAGAAGTAGTGGAACAACCCTGGTTTCATGAAATCAAAAGGTATATCTAGACTAGAGAATACCCTGAAGGAGCTTCCGTCAATGACAAAAAGTTCTTAAGGAGATTTGCTGCCAAGTTCTTCCTAAGCAGTGGCGTTCTTTATAAGCGCAACCATGATTGTGTTTTACTTAGTTGTGTGGACAAAGCTGAAGCAGAGTTGATCATGACTGAGATACACAGTGGCACATTCGGCACCCACTTGAGCGGACATACGATGGCTAAGAAGATTCTAAGGGCAGGATACTACTGGTCTACCATGGAAGCTGACTGCCATCAACATTCCCGTACCTGCCACAAATGCTAAGTTTATGCCGACAAGGTACATATTCCTTCTGTTCCTCTCAACATTCTGACAGCTCCTTGGCCATTCGCAATGTAGGGCATTGACATGATTGGAGAGATCAAGCCTACGGCATCCAATGGACATCGCTTCATCTTGGTGGCTATTGATTATTTTACCAAGTGGGTCAAGGCAGCTTCCTATGCTTCAGTTACAAAGAATGTGGTTGCCCGCTTCATCAAGAAGAACCTCATATGTCGGTATGGTGTCCCCGACAGGATCATCACAGACAACGGTACAAATTTGAACAACACTATGATCACCGCTCTATGCGAACAGTTCAAGATTTATCATCACAATTCATCTCCCTATCGGTCGAAGATGAACGGTGCTGTTGAAGCCGCGAACAAAAATATCAAGAAGATCATTCAAAAGATGACAGTCACCTACAAGGACTGGCATGAGATGTTACGGTTTTCTCTGCATGGATATCGTACCACAGCACGTACTTCATTAGGGGCAACCCCATTTTCTTTGGTGTATGGCATGGAAGCTCTTCTTCCCATGGAAGTTCAGATTCCTTCCTTGAGGTTTATGAAGGATGCCGGTTTGAGTGAAGACGATTGGATTCAGACCCGGCTTGATCAACTTAACTTGATCGATGAGAAGCGACTTACTACTTTTTGTCATGGTCAGACGTATCAAAAACGGATGATCAAGGCTTTCAACAAGAAAGTCAGGTGTCAGGTATATCAAGTTGGAGATCTTGTAATCAAGCGGATCATCTTACCGCAAAGTGATCCCAGGGGCAAGTGGACTCCTACTTACGAAGGGCCATTTGTAATCAAGAGCATCTTTTATGGTGGGGCAATGATTTTGACCACCATGGACGACGATGACTTGCCGCACCCTGCTAACGCAGACACAGTCAAAAGATACTACGCATAAAACGACCCGACAAGTTAAAAACCCAAAAGGGCGACTTGGGTAAAAATGGGCATCCTGGTGAATCGAAAACCCGAAAGGACGGTTCAGGAAAAAATTAGGGATAAAACAAAAAAATCTGTACACCCGGCAAGTTGAAAACCCGAAAGGGCAACTTGGGCAAAAAAGGGTTTCCCGGTGGATCGAAAACCTGAAAGGGAGGTCCAGGAAAAAGTTAGGGAATTAAAGCGTATGACTATGTCTCGTCATATCACTTTAAAAACAACCTCTTCACCAACAAGCTCCAAGTTTCTGATCAATCCAGTCATCGGCGGACGAAGCAGCAAATGGACAAGATATTCAGAGTTGTGAAGGCTATAGCAGAATGGGAATCCCATGGAATTGTTACACATAGCCATCTTTCTTTTGTATAAATTTTTTTCAATTTTTACGACAACATTCTCTTACTAGGATGTCTGTCTCCTTTGTACAAAGATACTCACGAAAGTTAAATACAAAGATACTTCAAAGTACAAAAATTTGCTTGCCTTTCTTTTCTTTTTACACTTATGTTTTATTTGAAAACGTCAAATGTTTTGTTAAATAGGCATATGCATTTGAATATAATCACTGCTTACAAATAAAACGAAATTGAAAAAGGCTAATTACTGGTAGGTTGAAGGTGTAGGAAGATATCTTTGTGCCATTTCCCCAGCGGAGTTAAACTTCAAGATCCTCAGCGGAGCCAGTGCATTCTAAAAGACTTGATACCCCAACTGAGTTAAGTTTCAAAATTCCCATCAGAGTTAAGCTTCAAGATCCCCAGTGGAGCCCGAAAACCCTGAAAATCCTATCCCCAGCGGAACTAGAATAGTGAACATTTCCCCCACAGAGTTATCTCCCAGCAAGATCGAATATTCTAGGTCTCATTTCTCCAAGCAGAAGCCTCCTAGGTTTTAACTCCCCAATAGAGATTTTCAGAATTTTCCCTACATCCCAGGAAAGTCATGAAGGATTCTCATTCCCTGCAGAAGTTGTTAAAGGCCTTGTTAATCCCCACAAATCACCGAGGATTTTCAACCTCTAGTAGTGGTCCCAGGATTTATCCTTCTCAACAATCAGAGATCTTTAATCCCCCAGCAGTCAGCAAGGATTTCTCATCTTCAGCATTCAAAGATTTTTTGGAATCCCCAGCATCGATCAAAGATTTACTTTCCTCGACAACAATCAAAGATTTCATTATCTCCAGTTGTCAAGGATTTATTTTCCTCGGCGAGACAACTACTCAGCTTACATGCATAACCATTACATTCATATATCATGAACATTTATGAAACATAGTTCATTGCATCATACAACATAACTTTGTGTTTTAGCTAACATTTTACCCTTTTCAGGATAAGATTAAAAGGCTATTGTTAACAATTATTCAGATATAATATGGATACACCCCAGACACGGTGGTAATTCTATTACTCATTCAAAATTTCAAGTCAAAATACAGTACAGATACACCCCAGACACGGCGGTCATTCTACTACTCATTCAGACTTTGGCAATCCGATACAGACTAGATACGCTCCAGACACGGCGGATATTCTATCTCTCATTCAGATTCAACTATCAATTTCAAGTTCAGATACGCTCCAAGCATGGACGCCATTCTAGCCTTTACACCAGCAATTTGATTCTCCCCAGTGCAGTCGTCACGGAAGTCATTCTGTCATTTATTCAGATCCCAGTTACAGTCTCAGATACACTCCAAACACGGAAGTCATTCTGCTACTCATATAGATCTCAACTTCAGATACGCTTCAGACACGGTTGCCATTCTGTCACTCATTCGGAATGTATCCCCAACACAGAGATGCTCCATACACAGATGTTTCTCTGTCGCCCATTCAGAATTCAAATACAATACAGATACACTCCGGACACGACAGTTATTCTGATATTCATTCAAAGTTCAAATACAGTTACAACTCAGATACGCTCCAGACATGGACGCCATTCTTTTGCTCATACAGATCCAGTCTCCAAGATACAGTTCGAATGCATTCCAGACACGAATACCATTTTGACGCTCATTCTTCTGACCTACCACATTGCAATTCAACAAACATTCTTGGATGGAATCTTTAAGCCCATCTCCATCAATATTCTACCATCTCCAAATGGCATCTTTAAGCCATTCCCACATCTATGTTTTGACGAGTGCAAATTTACGGGCACTCTAGTGTCCAATCCTCTTTTACCTTCGAGTCGCGAAAGGCAAACTTGCCAATCTAACTCTTCAGGTTCAAGAAGATTGAACAGGGGCAACTATTGTACCCCAAAATTTTCCCTCTCATTTCATCAACATTTCTCATCACAAGACTCTTGGAACTCAGGATCAAGCTAGGGGTTGCTCTGCTCAAGACACCTCCTTGCACTGTTGACCTAAATTAGGGTTTGGGTTTTCACAGTGATGTTTTGACCTACAATACCCAAATTGACTTTCATACTTCATATTGGACTCACAATCTTGTCCATACCAAGTTTCAAGCCTTGATTCAAATTTTTGCCCAGTCAATTGGACAGTTGACCTAGAAATCAGCTGTATTGGGGAAAAAGTCAACTGTGGCCAATTGACAGTCAAACCTCATGAAATTTGACCCACATCAACATTATGAACTCATATGAACCATTGGATCAAGTTTGGATCATAATTCCACAAGAAATTTGATCAGATCATCAAAAGGGCAAAATGGTCATTTTTAGGGTTTTGACTATACAAAGGCAATTTTTGACTGTTTGACCTAACCAATGGCAAATCAAGCTCAACCATGGACTCAAGGACTTAATGACTTTGTCTTGACCTATTCAACAAGTTCAAAAGATCTCAAATGCATAGGTTTGACAGATGAATTTTTTAGTCAACTGATCAAAATTTGACTGTATACTGAAAAGTCAAACTTTGACTTTTTGGTCAAAATCAAGTGCCAAGGATCATTTTTCATCAAGAAATGTAAAATTATGAAACTTTTTCATCAAGAAACCCAAAAATGCAAGTTAGGGTTTAAAATGGAAAAATTTCATAACTTAGAAATTTTCTAAGTTATAAAATTATCTTATTTTTTTCCTAACTTTGTCCCATTTTTTCACCAAGATGCAAATGGATTCAAACAAAACTTGAAACATGAAAGTTGTAGCCCATCAAAAAGTCTACAACTTTTATTCACAAATTTTTCTCAAAAGAAGCTTGGATCTCAAGTTATGATTTTTGGAACAAGGGTACCTAAAACTTTTAACTTAGAGAAATTTTGCCCTAGTTGAGGCAGGATTTTGACCCATCTTCTTGGCCATTTTTCACATAGTTCCACTTGAAGTTTCAAGTTGCATTTCAAAGATTTATTTTTCACATAGTTCCATTTTACATTTATTTGGTATTTATTTTTATTTTTACTAGTATAAAATTGTTTAAATACTTTATATTCTTTTTATTAAAACTTAAAAATAATGTGAAAAATATGTTTATTTTTATTTATTATTTTATACACATTTTAAAACCTTTTCTTTAAAAATATACCTTTTTGTAAATAATTTATTTTATTTTTTATACACACTTAATATATTTAATATATTTAATACATATACATACATATTTTATTAATTAATTAGGACAAAAAACACAAAAATAATACATTTTTATTTTTATTAATATTTTATACTAAAAATACCATTTTTTCAATATACTTATATTATTGTACAAATTAATACATTATTGTATATAAATAATAAATAATACTATTTATTTAAGGAATTAGGGTTTTTGCCCTAAAAAACAAAATAATTGAAATTGACTTTTTAGTTGTTTACATTTCACATTAAAAATACTTTTTCATACATAAAAAAACATTTTTTGTATCATACACTTTATTTAATATTTATTTATTGTATTTATTTAAATATTGTATATTTAATATTATGCCTTACTCATTCAATATGGTTGTAATAATTTAGGATTTAATTTCTTGCAAAATAATCCCCAATTCAAATTTGTACCCCCTCCCTATATCATGTTGTAATAGTGTAGAATTTAAATTCTCGCACCTTTAAGCTTTCAATTATGCCATGGTTAGACTTAGGGTTTGTATGCCAAAATCAAAACCAACAAATAGTTTGACCTAATCAAAGACAAAAATGCATAAAAAAACAAACACAACACACACTTGCACCCTTAGGGTTACAATCCACTTGTTGCCTTCAAAAATGGGCCATGGTTTGCATGTCAAGTACTTTGGCAAAACAAAAACAAAACAAAAGATCATAGTCCCTCGATGACGCTATCTGAGTTGCCTAAGCAAAATGATCAAGTCCCTCAAGAAAATTGCCAAAAATACTTGACACTATTGCTATCATGGTCTATACGATGACCCGCGCCTGTCCTGTTAACATCCTAACACAAGGTTGTTCACCCAATACAATGGTGAAACAACACTGTTAAAAGGATTAAAAACATAAGAAAGATCTTTGAGTAAAATAGGGTAGACAAACTCTTAGTTACTTGATCAAAATCTTGCAAAACATCCTTGCCATTTTCAAACACACTTCACAACACAACTTCAAAACAATTTCGAAACAAATTCAAAACAACTTTCAAAACATTGGAATATCTTTTCAAAAAGACACACACCTTTGTATATATTCAAACAAGAATCATTACAAAGGTTGCCTAGACAAGGCATCTTTTTTCAAAGCATTTTCAAAACCAAGCACACAAAGCACCATTTCAAACAATTGAAAAGCAAAGGCAAGTGATCTAAGCAAGTAACTAAGAGCCCATGGATAACCATGGATAAAAAGGATGCTAATACCTTCCCTTTCTATAATCTAATCCACGAACCCAAGAAAACATCTCAAAGGTCTTTCCTGTGCTTTTTTACCTTTCCTTATGATAAAATAAAAAGCCGGTGGCGACTCTTGCTAAACCGAAACATTTGCGAACACAAACGCGAAACCTTAAGTCAGCTCTCCCACCGTATCACAGGGACATCCACCTCTTCATGCACCATCCTCTTCGAACCATCGAAAGCTCTCACTACTATATTGCTACGCTTCAAGGTTAAGCCTTCGCAGTCCAATCTGTCCAGAGATTTTTTAGGTATCAAATTTCAACGAGGAGCCAGTATCTACCAAAACATGGGCCAGAGTCGTGCCCCTGCATTCAACGGAAACATGAAGAGCATCATTATGTTTCCTCCCCTTTGGTGTCAGATCTGCGTCAGAGAAACCCAAACTATTATTAGCAGTCAGACTAGCCACACAATCTTCAAACTGATCAGTAGATGTCTCTTGTGGCACATGAGCCATCTTCATAAACTTAACCAAAGCCTTCGCATGGGCCTCGGAACACAACAACAAAGACAACATAGAAATTTTTGATGGGGTCTGCCCCAGCTGATCGACCACATTGTAGTCTCTCTTCTTTATTATCTTCAAAATTTCTTCCATTTCTTTCTTGGAAGCTTCTGGTAGGGTTACTGAATTAGGCTTTGTCAGGACAGGCTCAAGCAGTATGTCTTTGCCTCGAGTCTCGGTCGACTCAGTGATGGGAGGGTCAACAGGAGTGATTACTGGAATTGCAGTAGTAGTCTTGGATGGAATCACAACAGAAATGATCACAGGTTCGATAGCAGTCTTCGGGGGAGAAATTTCAGGGGAGAACACCCTTCCACTTCTTGTTATTTTACTGATTCTGATAATATTGACGATGTCGGAATTAACATTTTCAGCAATCTTGTAAGGAACAACTTTGTCCGAGGAGTATGGGATTTGTCCAGGCATGGTTATGATCAACAGAGTCACCTTTAGAATTGATGTAATCCTGACGGGTCTCTTAGCGGAGGCCCTGGGAGGATTGGCGGAAATGGTCATGATAGCAATGTATTCACAGGAAATAGTCGAAACATGAGTCTTTTCAAACAAAATATCTTTGTCATCCATCAGGCGCTGAACACCTGCCTTCAACAAAGGGCAACCAGTCGGTAGGAATGAACAAAAGTGGCAACCTTCACCATAACCCAGAAATAAACCGGCCTTCAACAAACTCTCTTTGATAGTCATGAGTGGGGTCACCAATTCTTCCACAAAAGTCACAAACACATCTTATTCAACGGCATTAACACCCCGGCCATGTTTCGGTATAGGAGCAGTGATAACATTAGGAGTCTCCGGGGGATCAAATTCAATCTCCTTAACATCAATCAAATCCTGTACTTTGTTCTTCAAAGTCCAGCAGTCATTGGTGTCATGGACTGGACTCTCCGAATGGTAAGCACAACGAGCATTTGGTTTATAGTAGGGAGAGGTGGTGTTTGGATTCTTAGGAGCTTCCCTCAGAGTAACCAGATTGGACTTCAGTAACTGAGGTAAAACCTGAGACAACGTCATGTTGATCCGAGTGAACTGTCTAGCTGGCCTTTCTGCTATAGGATGATTATTTCTTTGCTGAGCAGGTGCAGGGTTGGGAATCATAACAGCCCCTACCGCCAGACGATGCTTAGTTCGATTCTGATTATTTTTGTTGTAGACGGAACTGACTTCCCTTTTACCTGCAAACGGCTTCCTTGCAGCACTCGAAGAGGCATCCTTATGAATTTTTACACTTCGGATTCCAACTTCCACTCTTTCTCCCGTTAAGATCAGTTCAGTAAAACCCGCCGTGAACTTCCAATCAGATGGTTGAAGAATGGCCCGGTCAAAGTTCCCAGAAACATATCCACGAGCTCCCTGTCAGCCAAGGGTGGTTGAACTCTTCTGGCCATATCTCTCCACTTCTGAGCATAATTCTTGAAACCCTCGTTCGAACCCATATCCAGATTTTGGAGTTGTGTACGGGTGGGAGCGAGGTCTGCATTATACTGATATTGCTTATAAAATGCAGCAGCAAGGTCTTCCCAGTTACGTACATTGGCTCTTTCCAGTTGATAGAACCAATCCAGTTGTGTTCCAGACAGACTGTCTTGGAAGAAGTTAACCCACAAGTCTTTGTCAACAATATGAGGCTGTATCTTCCTCACATAAGAATAGAGATGCATTTTGGGACAAGAGATCCCATCATACTTAGAAAATACCAGTGCCCTGAATTTTGGGGGGATGACAACCCCGAAGACCAAACCCAACTCTTCAAACTCCAGCCCAGGAACCTGCTGGATTTCCATAGCGCTCAGACACTCTTCTAACTACTTATACCTTTCATCAACCGGAGGGTACTGCTCCTCATTGTAATCAGTTTCATTATCAGACTCTTTAGGACTAGGGTCCTCTTCTTTGGCTTCAGCCTCTTGGTTCTCTCCCTCTTTAGATGAAGAAGCTAAATCAACAACCCGTCTTAGCGGCCCTCTGAACCTTCTGCTCATATGTGTCACACCAGCTATCTTCTTGGTCTTCTTGTTCTTGTTAACAATCAGAGATTTCAACTCTTCCTGTCCTTTGTCCAGAGCCACAATCATTTGCTGGAATTGCATGTTCTGAGTCTGAAGATCTTTCACAGTTTGTTCAAGAGCCATTGCCGAAATAAACAACGGAGGAGAAGAGAAACCTGTTATGAATCCTGTACATGCAATGCCATGAATGGGATGCGTATGCAATGATTTCATAGATTTTGGGAAATTTAAATTTGCGAACCAAAATGAAACAAAGATTTTATTAGTTGAATTCAAAAGTCAAATGCCTTTTAGGCGTTACAATTAAAAACCAATCTAAAAACTAGAAAAAATTAAATCTCCTATGGATGCTTCCTCTTTGTGCCGAGATAGACATTGAGTCCTCTTTCCTCATGGAGCTACTTTGTGAGCTATAAAACCTTCCTCTCCTGGGCATAGAACTGATCCCTGTAGGTATTCCGCTCTTTCTTCAACTGAATCCAAGACCTCTGTAGTTCTCCAAGATCAATGGGCATATCAGGATGGAGAATCGTGTAAGGAATACTCCCTTCAGTAGTAGGTTCCACAATCACTGGTAAAACGGCCATATAGGGTATCATAAGTTTCTGGGCGCGAGCTCGTACCCATTGGAGATAAGGTTCCATAGGAATGGAAGCCTTTGGCCCCAAAGCCTTGGCGCCAGATCTGTTTACCATGCTCAAAGCTCGTATGAACCTCCGGCGATACCCTTGAACATCATCCTCATAGTTAAATACAATGCCCTCAATAAGTAACTCATGGGGACCATCCCTTTGAGCATAACCAAATTGTCGCAGAGCTAAACAAGGATTGTAGGTTATGCCCTATATGATGCCAAGTAATGGGACATTAGGGTACTCCCCACAACGGTCAATAATAGCAGTGTTTCCTATAGCTCGGGAACACCAGAGAATATACGTGTGAGCGAGTGACATTATCCTTTGTGACCAAACAAAACCTTCTTCATTCTTCAGTGCGGAGTTAAGGAAGTGAGAAATAAACCACCTCGACAGCAATGGCATCCAGCACATTAGAACCCCTCTTCTCTTCATGGTACGAGTTTGGAGAGCGTGCAAGATATCTCCGAGCAAGGTAGGCACAGGGTTGCGATAGAGGAATATCTTGATAGCATTCACATCTATGAGTAAGTCTGGATCAGGGAATAATACTAACCCATAGATTAGAAGGGCCAAGACCTCCTCAAAAGTCTGAAAATCCATATCATCCCAAAACAGGTGGGCTGAAAATCCATATCTCTTAAAATTTTAACCCTAGAGAGGTGTTCTTGGACTTTTTAGAAAGATTAGGATGTCCTCTAAACAACCCTTTCGGTATAATCTCAATTGGGTTTCCCATGTTCATGTAAGAAGCTTTGACCCAAAAGGTGTTTTTGTTGACTTTTCAAAAGGACCTATAATGTAGAAATTCACATCCTTTGATGAGTGCATATTTTTAACTTGAGGGATTAATATGAGTTGTAGGGAATTGCATCCTCTTCAAAATGAACCTTGGATGGAAAATATCTGATAAAGTATGAAGAAGTTATGCCTGGTCAAAGTTTGGTTGACTTTTCTTGAGAAACCTTAATTTAGCAACTTTTGGGTTTTGATGAATTTGGGGCATTCCTTGAAAAATCATGATCAACCCTTGATAAAATGATGGATATCACTTCAAAATGTTGATGTTGACCAAAAATATTGAAGTTTGACTGTATGTGGGCCACAATTGACTTTTGACCTAGTGCAGTTGACTTTCAGGCATCTGAGCAGTTGATTGAGCAAACTTCTTGTGCAAGGCATGAAACTTGACATGGATGATATTGAGAACATACTAGGACCATGGAAAGAATTTGGGACCTTTGGACTTTAGCCATCCTGCTGAAAATGGAAACCCTAGTTTGAGGTACATTGCCTTAGGAGAGAGTTTGTCTGGTCAACTCTTGGGCATCCTTGAGCAAATTGAGGACCTCAATGGGCATGTGTTGAATAAAATGAGAGGGGAAAATTTGGGGTACAACAAATTGTTTCTTTCCTTTTGAATGAGAAAAGGATTTTTCGTTTCTACCAAAGAACTTACCAAGCCTTTTAACTAGAAGCATGAAATTTTCATCTTCTTCCGGATTGTCTTCCTTTTCAACTTCCTTGGAATCTATCTTTAAAGCAATATTCTTGGATTTCTTCTCTTGATTTTCATGTTTTTCAAGTCTTCCGAGTTCCGTTTCATATTCTTGAAGTTTCCCAAACAACGTTGCGAAAGTCATTGAGGAGAGACTTTTCTTTTCTGAAATTGCCGTTACCTTTGGTTGCCATTCCCTAGTCAAGGACCTAAGTACTTTCAGATTTAGTTTATCATTTGTCAAAGTCTTACCAAGAGCACTTAGATGATTTGTCAAGTGCATGAATCTCTTTTGTAGGTCAAGAATGGTTTCTCCGGGCTTCATTTGGAATAATTCGTATTCTTGACTCAGGGAATTTAGTCTTGATCTTTTAACTTCAATAGTTCCTTCATGAGTTTGTACCAAGGTATCCCATATTTCTTTCGCTGTTTTGCATGCCGAGACACGGAAGAATTCAGCCATGCTAAGTGCACCTTGGAGAAGATTTATTGCCTTTTTATCATAGAGAACCTTATTCTTATCATCTTCGTCCCATGCAGCCTTAGGCTTTGATGAGCCAGCACCATTGATTACCATTATAGGGATAAAAGGACCATTCTCGATGGTATCCCATATTTCTTCTCCTTATGCTTCTAGATGTGCCTTCATGCGTATTTTCCAAAAGTCAAAATATTTACCACAAAATAGAGGAGGCTTGTTGTTACTACCACCATCTCTGAAAACGGGATTTTGATTTGCGGAAGCCATTTTTGATCTTTTAGGAATAGTTTACCTATAACCTGCTCTGATGCCAATTGTAAGTACGAAGTGCACCTAAGAGGGGGGGGGGGGGTGAAATAGGTACTTTAAAAAATTCTGGTTTTAGTAATGATGGATATTATTTTTCTTGTTTATTGTGAGTTTATGAAAGAGTAAAGTGCATAAAAATAAAGAGGCAGAAGCGATATATCTTGGTTCCCCTCACAGTCTGAGAGTACTCCAGTCCTCTTTCAACATGAAAGAGATTTCCTTATTGTGGCAATCTTAAACAAGAACTACCCAAAACCAAGAACAATCCTCTTCGACCAAGAATAATCCTCTTGGATTTTCACTATGTCAACAATGAGAACAATCCACTCAAAGTGACTTCACTTGTATCCAATAATCCTGGAAAAACAAGATTTATAAAACCACTTAAACTTATTTCCAACAATCCTGAAAAATAAGCAAGTATATAGCAATATTTGATTTGAGTGAGTTTGAGTAGCAATGATCACTTTGAGTGATTTAATCAATGAATTGATCTTCTCTTCCAATTATAATAGTATAAAATGACTCAAGATATATAATGCTCAATGTTTTCTGGTTAACAATATGTGAAAGTGTGCAGAAAACTTGTGTATGAAAATGTATAACAACTTGAGTTTGTTTTTTGAAAATTCAGAAAATATATTTGGAAGAGGTGTTGAAATGATTTTGGAAATTAGTATTTATATGTTCATAGCACCTCTTTGAAACAACATAATGTTCTGGAGATGAATCATGAACAATTGCCAAGATTGAGTGAAAGGTTTTCATGAAATGGTGTTATGAACAGGCATGTGCAAAGTTGTTGTTTTTCAAAATCATGCAGCATGCAATCAATTGCACCCTTTTGTGTAAATTGATTGCACGGGGTTTCAAAAGCTAGAATTTCAAATATTTTGAGTGTGCAATCGATTGCACACGAGTGTAAGTCAATTGCATGTGAAGTCAGTAGCAAATATTGATTGAGTGCAATCGTTTGCATAAACATGCAAATCTATTACACTTAGAAATAGTAGCAAAAGATTTGAAAAATTGAAGCATGCAATCGATTGCACTAATATGCAAATCGATTGCACTCAAGTAAAAAATGATTTTTAGCTTAGAAAAAACTTGAGTAAAGATTTGGACAATATAAATTATTTCTTTTGACCATTGAGCATCTATGTCTTAAGTTCAAAGTAAGTATTATCATTATACCTTGGAACTTTTCTAAGTGCTTGAGCTGAAGACTTTATCCACATATGCTTTTAGTTGGATAAAAAATCTTTTCCTTCTTTGTCAATCATGGTTTTTCTTCATCAAAACAAAAGTGCATTTGAGAAGCTTGCTTTTACAAGTCTTGGTCACGACACTAACAACTGCTGGACCCTGAAAAACAAAATTCAGAATATGATTGATAACAAGGAGATTGAGTTTGATCCTCCAGAGACCCCGAATGTGATTACTGCACCTATGTCGAAGCATGACAAAGGAATAAGTGCAATTGACCATGTTCTTTATGTGGCTACTGTAAGTGAATTGGTTACTCTGTTAGAACATAGTTTGATTCTACAACCCTTAATTAGAGTTTTGACGACAACAAATACAAAGAACAAATATGCACCCTAAAAATTATGTTATTTTGTATGCAGAAGTTCTGACCAAAGTAGCATCAGAAGTTAAGCTATAGAAGCTACACGCTGAGGTAATCAGAATTTGCGCTGAAGAATGATGATCAAAACCTGCGCTTAAGTGAAGTAAACTCTGATTCTGAACAGAAGGAGTATAATCTAAGGCATCAATGTTCTGAAGTATCAGAAGCAAGCAAGGATGTAAGATTTTGAAGCGTTACTTTATAATCAAGACAACATCAATTACAACGGCTTCTTTCAGACAGGATCTTCTCAAAATGGAAACTGCGTTAATGACCATAATCACGCTTAAAGTTGGACATAATTCCATTGCCTATAAATACAAGCTAAGAGATCAAATCGTTCATGATTTTTATAATGCTACTGCAATATACAATTCAAAAACGCTGCAAGCTTTCTCTAGTATTTTTGCACGCTCTAAAATTGTGTAAATTATCACAGTTGTGATAACTGTTTTTGTAACAAAAAACATATACACATATTCTTGTATCTTTGATTAAGAACAATTTTTCCTTGAGATTAACTAAATTATGGTTGTACTCAAGAAGACTTTGGCAATTGTCAAAGTAGTGATTGTAATCTGTTTGAGATTAGTGGATTAAGACCTCGTTAGAGAGAGGCGAAATCACCTTGACGGGTGGACTGGAGTAGTTTGAGAACAAACGAACCAGGATAAAAATATTGTGTCTTTGCGTATTTGATTTCAAGTTTTCAATTCAACCCCCCTTCTTGTGTTTTTCACTTCTTCAATTGGCATCAGAGCGCCTGGTTCTGAGTTCATACACTTAACCGTGTCAATACAAGATCCAAGCTTCAGAAAAACACTATGGTGGGACCAAGCCAAAACATCAACAATGACTATCATGAAGACAAAGACAGAATCAGTGGAAAACTTCCAGTCTTTGATGGATAAAACTTTGACTACTAGAAAGACAGAATTGAGAGCTTCTTTCTGGCCCATGATGCTGATCTATGGGACATGGTAACTGATGGATACACATATCCAGTGGGTGGAAGGGGTCAGAAGATAGACAGAAAAATGATGTCTGACCAGCAAAAACGTGACTTCATAAATCATCATAAGGCCAGAACAATACTTCTCAGTGCTATCTCATACTCAGAATATGAGAAAATCTCAAACAGAGAGACAGCCAAAAATATGTTTGACTCTCTGAGAATGACGCATGAAGGCAACATTCAAGTCAAAGAAACCAAATCCCTTGCGCTCATTCAGAAGTATGAGGCATTTAAGATGGAAGATAGTGAATCCATATAAACAATGTTCTCAAGATTCCAGATCCTTATTGCTGGGCTGAAAGTTCTTGACAAAGCATATTCTACTGCTGATCACGTAAATAAGATCATCAGAAGTATACCCAAGCAATGGAGGCTAATGGTCATAACACTTAAGCTAGCCAAAGATCTCAACAACATATCTCTGGAGGAACTTGTCATCTCCCTCAGAAGTCACGAGATAGAGCTTTAAAAAGATGAGCCTCAAAATCAAGGTAAGCCACTAGCTTTAAAATCTAACAGAAAATCTGATTCTAAGGTTTTGCAGGCTATGGAAGAAACCTCTGATGGATCCTCATCAGAAGAAGATGAATTGTCTCTCCTCTCCAGAAGGGTGAATCAACTGTGGAAGCAGAGATAAGGGAAATTCAGAAATCCTAGAAGATCAGAGAATCAAAATGAATCCTCTTCCAGATACATAAAGTCTGAGTCTTCCTCTGGACATAGAAGATCTGAAGGCTCTTCAGGACACAAAAAGTCAAATAACAAGGACATCATATGCTATGAGTGCAATGAGCAAGGGAACTACAAAAGTGATTGTCCAAAGCTTTAGAAGGAGAAGCCCAAAAATAAGTTCTTCAAGGAGAAGAAGAAAAGCCTCATGGAAACATGGGACGATTCAGACACTTTTGATGCTGACTTAGAGTTAGATGATGAAAGAGAAAACATAACTCTCATGGAAAACGTGTTAGAAGACAGTGAAGCTTCTGGTTCAGACTCAGAATTAGACACTGGAGAGGTATTCCCTAACTTTGCTATTAATTTCACTAAAGCTGAACTTGCAGAAAATCTAAATGAAATTCTAGAAAGGTATCAGCAAATCAGAGTCAAATTTAAGAATCTGAAAAAAGAACTTGTCTCTGACTCTAAAAAGACTGAGAGTCTCAAATTAGAAAATTCTGAGTTAAAAGAAAAAGTTTCAAAATTATAAAACGATTTGCAAAACTCTCAGAAGGAATGCTGATGAGATCATCAAAGAATATGATCATCAAAGAATATGATCATAACTTTCAGAAGTTTATGGCTAAAAGCATAGATAGAAGCAAGCTGGCTTCAATAGTCTATGGAGTTAGCAGAAATGGCAGAAAAGGGATAGGATATCAAGGTAAGGCACCTACACCTAAGAAAGCCATGGACTTAGTTATAAAACACACACCACTTAAATGACACTTCATATTTGGGCACACATATGACCTAAACTACACTAGTCATAATTACTATGTCAAACCAAAATTCAACTAGAATTTTGGTAAAACTAACAAACCAGGACCCAAGAAGATATATGTGAAGATGTGAAAAACACAAGAAGGGGGGTTGAATTGTAAATCTAAAATCAAAGGTGCAGACAACACGGTATTTTTATCCTGGTTCGTTTGATCTCAAACTACTCCAGTCCACCCGTCAAGGTGATTTCGCCTCTCTCCAACGAGGTCTTAATCCACTATAATCAACTGATTACACAACTACTTTAACAACTGTTAAAGCCTTCTTGAGTCTAACCACATACCGGTTTATCTCAAGGAAATTATCTTACGGATAATTGAACAAAAGTGTGTTAATGTTTTCTAACAAAACTATATATCACAACTGTGATAATACACAATATTAAGCTTAGAATGAACTAGACTGCTAATGCTTTTGAGTAGGCGTGGTTGAAAGCTTTAGCAAATTGTATGAGTGAGTTCGTTTACGTAGGCGTGTATATGCGTGACGATTATTAGCCTTTTCTTTTCTCATACTGACTTGTTTATATAGCCAAGGCAAAGATACGTTGTTGTCCATAAATCACTTTCAATGATAATAACATTCTTTCCTTTTTGAGAAGATCTTGTCTTTGAATAAAGCCGTTGGTAATTAATCTGTCTTTGAATGCTTAGTAACACTTCAGAGTGTTCTCTACTTATGGTAATCAGAGTGTTCTTGGCTTTAGCTTATTCTGATGCTTCTGAGTGCTAATGACTTGGTAAGGATCTTGATCAGAGTCAGAGTATTTTATGTGCAGATTCTGGTCATCAGGCTTCAGCGTATGATCTGGTAACTTCAGCGTGTAGCATGTTATTAATCTTCTGATGCTGACATATCTTCTGATGCTGATGTTGATACTGATCTTCTGATGCTGATTCCATCAGAGTTTCTGTAAATACATAACATAATTTTAAGTAGCATATATGTCTTATATATAAATCTTACAATTTATTTATTCTTGTATTTCGTTATCATCAAAACTCTAATTGAGGGTTGTAGAATCAAACTATGTTCTAACAATCTCTCCCTTTTTGATGATGACAAAAACCAGATTTTTTTTCAATTAAAAATAAAGAATAAACGGTATCAGAGATTAAAGATAAGGAATAAAAGGTATCAGAGCTCAAAAATAAAGAATAAAAGGTATCAGAACTAAGAAGAGAAAAACTCCCCCTGAGTTGATTACTTCACTTTAATTCCAAGAGACTTTGAGCATCAGAACTTTACTGTATCAAAGTTCATTAGATTCATCAGAATTTTGTACCTGTAAGCTTTTTAGAAGAAAGAAATTCAAATATACCAGAATGTTAGAATGTTTGAGACTTATGTCTCAGTAATCCGTTATTGAAAAATATCATTCTTTCTCCCCCTTTTTGTCAGTTATCAAAAAGCACAAATAATCAGAGTTAAAATGATCAGAGCTAAAAAGCATTTATATATTAAAAATAGAAGCAATGATAAGTTCAGAACATGTAAAAATATTACCGATAAACAAGTTATAAAAACAACAAGGAAATTCTAAGAAGGAGGAGGAAGTCGTGTGAACAGAGCTTCTAACATGCTCTTGATCTGAGTGTTGGTTTCCTGTTACTGAGTTAACATGTTTGCTATTGCATCAATTTTGGTGTCCTGCTTATCCATTCTTTCATTCATCAGCATATCAGATCTTTTCAAGTCCTCTAGGTTCTGCCTGTCAAGAGAGGAAGCTTGAGGATCTTCAGAAATAGGATGCTTCTCAGAGATTTCTTCAATATCTTCTTCTTGAACCTGTTCTTCAGCCGGAATTATCTGTTCTTCTGCAGGTTGAACTTTGGATGCTGGACGCTGTTCAGACCAAGGAGCAATGTCCAGATGTAGAACTTCTTCCTTAAGCAGCTTGCTCAGAACTGGACCTTCAATTTCTTTCAGCAGATTGCTGAAGTTCTGTTGAGCCTGTCCATAGCTCTGGTCTTGCAACTTAAAGGTTTCAGCATATACCCATCTTCTGAATTTTGTCTAGAGGCAGTCTGATACAATAGGGTCAACCAGTTCCAGACTTGCTTTTTCAGAGAAGTGACCCACTTCTGTACTTCTGTTTCAAAGTTCAATATGCTGGAACCAACATCTGGATGTTTCGTTTTAGGGATGGCTGTTTTGTGGTTGATGGTAGCAAGACGTTCAAAGACTGTTAAATCAATGACAGTCTTGCTGTGGTCTTCTGACTTGGCTTTTGGTGAGGGAGTGGGAGAGTCAGCAAATATTATTGGACTTGATGGGGAATTTGGTGGAGTTATTTCTGGTGAAGAGGGAAGTTGAGGAATATTCACAGTGGTACCACAGGGCAATTGAATGGCCAGAGGTTATGGTTCAGGGGATTCAGAGGGTTGAGCCTCAGAGGTTTGAGTCTCAGGTTGTGGAGATTGTTCAGGTTGGGGAGAGGGTGGATTAATTTCTGGTTGAGGAGAGGAAGGTTGTGGGATTTCTGTTTCTGGAGAGAGTGGAATTTCTAGTATTGGTGAGATGGGAATTTCTGGTTGTGGTTCTGTGTGGGTTTCAGGATTTGGATTTTCTGTTTCGGGAGCAGAAGTGTGTTGGTCTATATCAGAAAGAACTTGTGCAAGTTCTTGTTCTGGTATGGCCTCAGTATTTGGATTATGTGGTTGGGAGCGAGATCTTCTTAGGGTTAAGGATTCAGAATGGTCAAAATCAAAGTCAAAATCATCGAAATTTTGAGGTGTTGGGTTTTCAGATGGAGTTGGAATTGGAATAGATGTTGATACAGCAGTTGAATCTAAAACAGTTACAGAAGTAGGATTACATCTCTTCTTAGGAGTCTGCTGAGATGATCCTTCTGCAACAACTTTTCTTTTCTTTGTCTTCTTCAGAACAACCTCTGGAGCCTTCTGCTGAAGATCTTGAATATTCAGATTTGGTGCTGTACCATCAGCTTTACAAGCATCCAGATATCTCAGAATGATTTCTGGTTTAGAGTCACTCTCTAAGAACAGAGGGAAGTCATCCATAGGGACTCTTCTGCTGGAGATTTCAGCAAAAGGAGTGACGCTGGTCTCCTTCTTAATGTTCTCTATCAACTTCATTTTCTTCAGATTTTTGGCATTCAGCTGCTTGCCAACAGTAGGTTCTAGAGTGCTGATTTCTTGAGCCTCTGTCAGATGATCAATCAGCCTATTCTCTGTAAGAATATCTGATATCAGTCTTCCCAAGGGTATCCAATCCCTTTTTGTTCGCTCCTCTTCTCTTGTTTCTTTGACACTTGTTCTGAGATGGTTGAACAGAAGATGAGCCAGATTTATCTTAACCTTCTGAGAGATGAAATAGATCAGAAACTGCTGATCAATATTAATGTAATCAGGAGAGCTGGTAGGCTTCCTGTGGTTGAAGCAGCCCAGAATGATCTTGGCCCAAATTTTGTGCTTGTCTTTCAAATCCCTTATCTTGCTGGAGGGAAGCCCCAGCGTAAAGATTTCCCTTGCAATTAGGGAAGCATCTGCACACCTTTCTGCCATATCAATGCAACGAACACCACCACCATTGTACCCTATCAGTCTTGCAATCAGGTCTTCAGTAATCACAATCTTCTTCCCCATGATGTAAGACGTAACTTGATGATTTGAAGAAGAAGCGTGAATCCAAAATTCCTTTACCAGAATAGGAAAAGTTGGACCCACCAGTCTGTCAAAATACTTTTCCCAACCTTGAGCTTTAACCTCTTCAGATAAATCAAACCCATTCTCCTTAAGGCTGTTGAAATCCACGATTAATTCTGACAGAACCTCAAGGTTTTTGACTGGTGTTAGAAGCGTTCTGAAGGGTACTTCATATTGTTCAGATGAAACAGTTTTCTGGGAAACTGAAGAAGGAATGCTGGAAGAAGCCATGTTCACACAAGGTTTTTGTGAAAAAGATTGAAAGGATTTATGAGAAAGTAAGAACACTGAAATCAGAAATATTCAGAGAAAATGAAAGTGAAGGTAAAAGAGTGTTAATGGTGTGAAGTGTGTTTAAATAGATTTCTAAAAAGGTTTTGAAAACATAAACGTTTAGAGAAAGAAATTAATAATGATTATTAGCATTTAATGATAGATGATTTTAGGGGATTCGGAAAGATATTTGGAACGGTTACCCATGATATGTGTCTCAATGCATCCAATCAGCGCTTTGCCTTTTTCAGAAACGTGAACGCGTGTTCAGCCTCAGAAAATAGCTGATGACTGGATGACACTTGTTTGCTTGAGTGAACAGCACATTTCTATCCTTGAAATGAAGCGCTCAGATCTTCATGGATAGATTCTGATACAATCTATACTTCTAAAGTTCTGAAAGAAGATTGATCAGTAGTTCACAGAAAATAAACACAGTTCTGAAGGTTAATATATAAAATCAAAACAATTTTATTCTGGGCAGAGCTTCATGCTGAGATGTTTCAGAATGAAGTTGAACCTATCTTCAGAAAGTGGTTTTGTAAAAATATCAGCCCATTGATGGTCTGTGTTAATAAATTTTAAATTTTAAATCCCTTTCTGAATATAGTCCCTAATAAAATGATGTTTTATTTCTATATGCTTAGCCCTAGAATGTAAAATTGTATTTTTACTTAAGCAAATAGCAGAAGTATTGTCACAGAGGATAGGAATGTTACTCTCAAATATCTGGAAGTCCTCAAGTTGATTTTTCATCCAGAGCATCTGTGTGCTGCATCCAGCTGCTGCTATGTATTCAGATTCTGCTATTGATAGAGCAATTGTGGATTGTCTTTTGCTGGACCATGAGATCAGATTTTCTCCCAGAAACTGGCAGCTTCCAGAAGTGCTTTTACGTTCTACTCGGTCTCCAGCAAAATCAGCATCACAATATCCTACTAAGCTGTAATCACTTGATTTTTTATAAAACAAACCCAGATTAGTAGTACCTTTCAGATACTTGAAAATTCGCTTAACTGCTGTTAAGTGAGATTCTCTAGGATCTGATTGGAATCTAGCACAAATGCATACACTGAATAAAATGTCAGGCCTTGAAGCCGTCAGATAAAGAAGAGAACCAATCATACCTCTGTAGACCTTTTGTTCTACCTTTTTACTTACCTCTTCTCTTTCCAGAATGCACGTGGGATGCATTGGAATCTTTGATGGCTTACATTCTGAGAGATCAAATTTCTTTAGAAGTTCTCTGACATATTTGCTCTGATGAATGTAAGTTCCTTCTGGGGTTTGATTAATCTGAATGCCCAGAAAGAATTTCAGTTCCCCCATTAGGCTCATCTCAAATTCTGCCTGCATACACTTAGCAAACTTTCTTCCCAGAGAAGGTTTAGTAGATCCAAATATGATGTCATCAACATAAATCTGACATAATAAAATGTCATTCTTAACTTTCTTAGAGAATAGAGTTGTGTCCACTTTCCCTCTGGTGAATTCCTTTTCTAACAGGAAGTTACTTAGTCTTTCATACCAAGCTATGGGAGCTTGTTTCAGACCATAGAGTGACTTCTTTAGTTTGAAAACATATTCTGGATTTTTGGAACTTTCAAAACCAGGGGGTTGGTGCACATATACCTCTTCTTCTATATAGCCATTTAAGAATGCACTCTTGACATCCATCTGATACAGAGTGATGCCTTTATTAACAGCAAATGAAATTAAGAGTCTGATAGATTCTAACCTGGCGACTGGAGCAAAGGTTTCTGTATAGTTTATCCCCTCTTGATGACTATAACCTTGTGCTACCAGTCGTGCCTTGTTTCTGATGACTTCACCTTGTTCGTTCAGTTTGTTTCTGAACACCCATTTTGTTCCAATGACATTGAATCCTTTTGGTTTGGGAACTAGATCCCATACGTCATTTCTTGTGAATTGATTTAGCTCCTCTTGCATTTCTAGAATCCAGTCATTGTCTAGAAGTGCTTCATCAATTGTTGTTGGTTCAATTAGAGAAACCAGTCCCAAGAGGGATTCTTCAGAGTTTCTGAAGCTAGATCTTGTTCTGATTGGATCTTCCTTTCTTCCTAAGATTGTTTCTTCTGGGTGATCCATGCTGCTTCTGGATGGTCTTTTCTGGAGTTGATCAACAAAAGTGTTAGATTGCTTGCAGTGCCTCTTTCTGATGTTGAGGGAGTGTCTCTGTTAAGAGCTTCTGATGACTTGTCTTCAGTACCTGTGAATTCAACTTCCATACCTGCAAGTAATTCATTCTGCTTTGACTTTTGAGAGTCAAGCTTATCATCAAAACGAACACTGATTGATTCTTCCACAATCTGTGTTTCTGTATTGTATACTTTGTACCCTCTTGAGCATTCAGAGTATCCTAACATAATACACTTTTGTGCTTTAGAGTCAAACTTGTTCAAATAATTTTTTGTATTCAAAATAAAACAAGTACATCCAAATGGATGAAAATATGAAATGTTAGGCTTTTTGTTCTTCCATAATTCATATGGAGTCTTTTCCAGAATAGGTCTTATGGAGATTCTATTCTGAATGTAACACGCTGTGTTTATTGCCACTGCCCAGAAGATCTTACCAACGTTAGTCTCGTTGATCATGGTTCTGGCCATTTCTTGCAATGTTCTATTCTTTCGTTCTACAACTCCATTTTGCTGGGGAGTTCTAGGACAAGAGAAATCATGCAGAATGCCTTTGTCATTAAAGAATGATTCAAAATCTTTGTTTTCAAATTCTCCACCATGATCACTTATGACTTTGACGATTCTAAGATCCTTTTCATTCTGAACTTGGTTGCAGAAGGTGACAAACACAGAGTGTGTCTCGTCCTTGTGTCTTAAGAACTTTACCCATGTCCATCTGCTATAGTCATCTACGATTACTAACCCATACTTCTTACCACTGACTGAAGCAGTTTTAACTGGTCCAAATAAGTCAATATGCAAAAGTTCTAATGGCTTAGAGGTGGAAACAACATTTTTAGATTTGAAAGCTGGTTTTGCAAACTTGCCTTTCTGACATGCTTCACACAGAGCATCTGAATTGAACTTCAGGTTAGGAAGTCCTCTGACCAGATTGAGTTTGTTAATCTGAGATATTCTTCTCATACTAACTTTTTCCAATCTTATGTGCCAGATCCATTGCTCGTTGTTAACAGACAGAAGACACTTTACATTCTGACTTTTCAGTTCAAAAAGTTTGATTTTATAAATGTTGTTTCTCCTCTTTCCATTAAATAGGATAGTCCCATCTTTCTGACTAACAGCTTTGCATGAATTTTGATTAAATATTATATCATAACCGTTATCACTTAATTGACTTATGGATAACAGGTTATGCATTAATCCATCTACTAATAAAACATTACTTATAGAGGGAAGATTTCCATTACCTACAGTTCCAGAGCCAATGATCTTTCCTCTCTGATTGCCTCCAAAGCCTACGTGGCCTCCAGGCTTATGTTCCAGGCTTTGGAACATATGCCTTCTTCCCGTCATGTGTCGTGAGCAGCCAGAGTCCAAGTACCATGATTGGTGTTTCTGCTTTGCTGCTAAAGATATCTGCCACATGTATTATTTTATCCTTAGGTACCCATATTTTCTTGGGTCCTGATTTGTTAGTTTTACCAAAACTCTTGTTGAATTTTGGTTTGACAGAATAATTACTACTTTTATATTTGATGTCATGTGTGTGCCCATATATAAAGCGTGAATCAAGTGGAGTACGTTTTATAACTAAATCCATGGCATTTTTTGGTGTAGGTACCTTACCTTGGTATCCTATTCCCTTTCTGTCATTTCTGCTAACTCCATAGATAATTGAATCCATTTTTCTTCTATCTATGTTTTTAGCTAGAAACTTCTGAAAGTTGTGATCATACTCCTTGATGATCTCATCAGTACTGCTGGGAGTTTCAGGGATTGTTTCCTTCTGAGAGTTTTGCAATAGATTTTCTAATTTTGAAATTTTATTTTTTAACTCAGAATTCTCCAATTTGAGACTCCCAGTCTTATCAGAGTCAGAGGCAAGATTCCTTTTCAGGTTTCTGAATTTGACTCTGATCTGTTGATATCTTTCCAGAATTTCATTAAGGCTTTCATCTAATTCAGCCTTAGTAAAGTTTATAGCAAAGTCATGGAATACCTCTTCTGTATCTGATTCAGAGTCTGATTCAAAATCTTCAACGTCTTCTGTTATGTTTGCCATGAGAGCTATGTTTGCTATTTCATCATCTGATTCTGAGTCAGCTTCAGATGAGTCAGAATCATCCCATGTAGCCATGAGACTTTTCTTCTTTTCCTTGCCAAACTTCTTTTTGGGCTTTTCCTTCTGAAGCTTTTGGCAATCACTTTTGTAGTGTCCTTGCTCGTTACATTCATAACAGATGATGTCTTTATTGTTTGGCTTTCTGCTTCCTGAAGAGCCTTCAGATCTTTTGTGTCCAGAGGAGGATTCTGACCTTCTGTATTTGGAGAAAGATTCATTCTGATTTTCTGATCTTCTGGGATTCCTGAACTTCCTTTGCCTCTGCTTCCATAATTGGTTCACCCTTCTGGAAAGGAGAGATAGTTCATCTTCTTCTGATGAGGACTCATCAGAGGTTTCTTCAACAGCCTGCAAAACTTTGGAGTCATATTTTCTGTTAGATTTTAAAGCTAATGGCTTACCTTGCTTTTGAGGTTCATCTGCTTCTAGCTCTATCTCGTACTTCTGAGGGAGCTGACAAGTTCCTCCAGAGAGATTTTGTTGAGATCCTTGGCTAGCTTAAGCGCTGTGACCATTGGCCTCCATTGTTTTTGCAAGTTTCTGATGATCTTCTTAACATGATCAGCAGTGGAATACCCTTTGTCAAGAACTTTGAGACCAGCAACCAGAATTTGAAATCTTGAGAACATAGTCTCTATTGATTCACTCTCTTCTATCTTGAATTCCTCATACTTCTGAATGATCGCAAGAGCTTTGGTTTCTTTGACTTGAATGTTGCCTTCATGCGTCATTCTCAGAGAGTCAAACATATTCTTTGCAGTGTCTCTGTTTGATATATTTTCATATTCTAAATAAGAGATGGCGCTGAGAAGAATTGTTCTGGCCTTGTGATGATTTCTGAAATCACGCTTTTGCTGATCAGACATTGCTTTCCTGTCAATCTTCTGACCACTTCCATCCACTGGGTGCGTGTATCCATCAGTCACCATGTCCCACAGATCAGCATCATGGGCCAGAAAGAAGCTTTCAATTCTGTCTTTCTAGTAGTCAAAGTTCTCTCCATCAAAGACTGAAGGTTTGCCACTGAATCTGTCTCTTTCTTCATTGTTGTCATTGTTGATGTTTTGATGTGGTCCTGCCATTGTGTTTTTCTGACGCTGGATCTTGTACTGACACGGTTAAGTGTTATAAGCTCAGAACCAGGCGCTCTGATGCCAATTGAATATGTGAAAAACACAAGAAGGTGGGTTGAATTGTAAATCTAAAATCAAAGGTGCAGACAACACGGTATTTTTATCCTGGTTCGTTTGATCTCAAACTACTCCAGTCCACCTGTCAAGGTGATTTCACCTCTCTCCAACGAGGTCTTAATCCACTATAATCAACTGATTACACAACTACTTTAACAACTGTTAAAGCCTTCTTGAGTCTAACCACAGACTGGTTTATCTCAAGGAAATTCTCTTACAGATAATTGAACAAAAGTGTGTTAATGTTTTCTAACAAAACTATATATCACAATTGTGATAATACACAATATTAAGCTTAGAATGAACTAGACTGCTAATGCTTTTGAGTAGGCGTGGTTGAAAGCTTTAGCAAATTGTATGAGTGAGTTCGTTTACATAGGCGTGTATATGCGTGAAGATTATTAGCCTTTTCTTTTCTCACACTGACTTGTTTATATAGCCAAGGCAAAGATATGTTGTTGTCCATAAATCACTTTCAATGATAATAACGTTCTTTCCTTTTTGAGAAGATCTTGTCTTTGAATAAAGCCGTTGGTAATTAATCTGTCTTTGAATGCTTATTAATGCTTCAAAGTGTTCTCTGCTTATGGTAATCAAAGTGTTCTTGGCTTTAGCTTATTCTGATGCTTCTGAGTGCTGATGACTTGGTAAGGATCTTGATCAGAGTCAGAGTATTTTATGCGCAAATTCTGGTCATCAGGCTTCAGCGTATGATCTGGTAACTTCAGCGTGTAGCATGTTATTGATCTTCTGATGCTGACATATCTTCTGATGCTGATGTTGATACTGATCTTCTGATGCTGATTCCATCAGAGTTTCTATAAATACACAACATGATTTTAAGTAGCATATATGTCTTATATATAAATCTTACAATTTATTTATTCTTGTATTTTTTTATCATCAAAACTCTAATTGAGGGTTGTAGAATCAAACTATGTACTAACAATATGTACCTAAGGATAAAATTATATATGTAGCAGATATCTTTAGCAGCAAGGCTAAAACACCAGTCATGGTACCTGAACTCTGAATGCTCTCGACACATGACGAGAAGAAAGCATATGTTCCAAAGTCTGGAACTTAAACCTGGAGGCTACGTGGGCTTTGGAGGCAACCAAAGAGGAAAGTTCATTGGCTCTAGAACAGTAGGTAATGGAAATCTTCCCTCTATAAATAACGTGCTATTAGTTGATGGATTAATGCATAACCTGTTATCCATAAGCCAATTAAGTGATAACAGTTATGATATAATCTTTATTTAAAATTCATGCAAAGCGGTTAGTCAGAAAGATGGAACTATCCTTTTTAATGGAAAGAGGAAAAACAACATTTATAAGATAAAACTTTCTGAACTAAAAAGTCAGAACATAAAATGCCTTCTTTCTGTTAACAACGAGTAATTGATCCGGCACAGAAGATTGGGGCATGTTAGTATGAGAAGAATATCTCAGATTAACAAACTCAATCTGGTCAGAGGACTTCCTAACCTGAAGTTCAATTCAGATGCTCTGTGTGAAGCATGTCAAAAAGGAAAGTTTGCAAAACTAGCTTTCAAATCTAAAAACGTTGTTTCCACCTCTAAGCCATTAGAACTTCTGCACATTGACTTATTTGGACCAGTTAAAACTGCTTCAGTCAGTGGTAATAAGTATGGGTTAGTAATCGTAGATGACTATAGCAGATGGACATGGGTAAAGTTCTTAAGACACAAGGATTGAAGTGGTGAAAAACACAAGAAGGGGGGGTTGAATTGTAAAACTGAAATCTAATGCAATGAACAAGATATTTTTATTCTGGTTCGTTTGATCTCAAACTACTCCAGTCCACCCGTCAAGGTGATTTCGCCTCTCTCCAACGAGGTCTTAATCCACTATATTCAACTGAATATTACAGACTGCTTTAACAACTGCTAAAGCCTTCTTGATCCAAACCACAACCCGGTTTGTCAAGGTAACACTTTCTTACAAAGAAATAAAACTAAGTGTGTGAATGTTTTCTACAAAACTGTATCACAACTGTGATGTATACACAAATTTAAGCTTAGAAACTAGATTGCTAAACAATGATAGAATATCAGAATGTGTGGTTTAGCAAAACTGAGAGAAAGAAGATTATTGATTAGCTTTTGTGCGTGTAGAGATTTTGAGAGCATTAGCCATTTCAATCTTCAAAGTCTTGTTTATATAGAACTGAGATGATGAACGTTGGATGCAATATTCTTGATTCAATGCTAATAACAAACTTTCCTTATTGAGCAGATCTTGTCTGGAATGAGGCCGTTGGAATTAATTTGCTTTCAATGCACAGTACCGTTGCTTACTTAATGCAAGTTCTGGCTTGGCTCATTCTGACTCTGCTTCGCTGCTGATGAACTGTTGTGTTTCTTTATCAGAGTGTTGAGCGCAGTCTTGTTCATCAGGCTTCAGCATATACGCAAGTTGATCATCTGATTCTGTCATTCTGATATGGCAACTTCTGATGCTGGTGTCTGAAACCAAATTCTGATGCTGAATAGATGTGATCTTGCTTATATCAATCAGAGTATCTGCAAGTCAGAACATAATAATTTTAGGCAGCAGATAGTTCATATATGAATATCATAAATAATATATCTTTTCACTTTGTTATCATCAAAACTTAAATGTAGGGTAGTAGATTCAAACTTTGTTCTAACAATCTCCCCCTTTTTGATGATGACAAAAACTAGATATTTTTTAAATGAAAATAACGTGAAAAGGTATCAGAGAGATGCATCAGAGTAAGAGGTAAAAAGATAAGGAGTAAAAAGATATCAGAGTTGAGAGATACTCCCCCTGAGTTTATTACTTCCCTTTGATTACACGTGTTCTTCAGGATCAGATCTTTTTGCCTTTCTTTGAACATCAGAGTATCAGAGTCTTTGACTTATCAGAAGCTTTATGTCAGAGCAGAGCTTCAGAGCTTTTCTTGTCAGAGCTTTGCTTTGGATCAGAGTATCAGAGCAGATCAGAGCTTCATAGTGATCAGAGCTTCTAGTCTTCAGAGTGTCCAGGAGCTTCCTTGTACCTGTAGACTTTAAGCAAAACAGAAAAACATTTTCAAGTAATAGAGTTAGAATGTTTGAGAATTTCTGTCTAGTTAGCCGTTATTGATAAAAATATCATTCTTGTTCTCCCCCTTTTTGTCAGCAATCAAAAAGTGTAAGTGATGTTCTAAAACAGTTAAGATCAGAAAAACTAGTTATATTAAAAGAGTTCAGAATCAAAACATGAAAATAGTACAAAACACATTCAAATAGTACATCAGAAAATCAAGGAAAACATGAAAAAGGACATGAATGAAAGAAAAGACTAAGGTTGAGGAGGCAAGCGTGTGAACAGGTTCTCCAGCATGGCTTGGATCTTTTCAGCAGTCTCATTCTGCTTGTGCACCATGCTGAAAACAATGTCAATCTTGCTATCCTGCACATCCATTCTTTCTTTCATCTTCTGATCGCTTTCATCCATCCGCTGCTGTAGACACATGTCATTCAGCCTTAGTTCTTCCAGAGTCTGCCTGTCCAAGGCAGCTTGAGAAGCATCAGAAGCAGGAAGCTTCTGAGAGCTTTCAGCAACATCTTCTGCTTGACTTTCTTCAGCTTGCATGGTCTTGTCTTCTTCTGATTGCACCTTTGCAGCTTGCTGTTTCTCAGACCAAGGTTCACTATCCAGAGGGAGCACGTCTTCTTTCAGAAGCTGACTTCCAACTTCATTCAGAAGCTTGCTAAAATTTTGTTGTGCCTGCTCATAGTTGATATCCTGCAACTTGAGGGCTTCAGCACGTACCCAAAGTCTGAATTGTGACCAGAGCTGATCAGAAGCAGCTGGGTCAATCATTCCAGGACAGACTTGCTTCAAATAAGCAATCCATTGCAGCACACCTGTTTCAAAATTCATAATACCAGAGCCAACATCTGGTTGTTTTGGTTTTGGGATGGCAATTTTATGTTTCAGATCAACAAGACGGTCAAGACTGGTTAAGTCTATGAAAGTCCTGCTGGGGTTTTCGGAGGTTTTCTGGGCAGCTGTTTGTTTTGGAGATGGAGTATCAAAATCAGAGATTATGATTGGACTGGGTGGTGTTTTGGGAGTATTTGGTGGTGTAGATTCTGATGAGGATGGCAATTGTGCTAAGGTGATAGTTGTTCCACCTGGAAGCTGGATTGCCAAAGGTGATGGTTGAGGTGAATGAGGTTCAGATGGTTGAGGAGAAGGAGTTTCAGAGTGATGAAACTCTGGTTGAGGTGATGGTGGATTAATTTCTGGTTGGGGAGAGGGAGACGGAATTGCTGGTTGAGGAGAAGTTGTTGGAATTTCTGATTGTTCAGGGATAAGGGGTTCTTCTGGAATTGGTGAGAGTGGTTGTTGTTGTTGTTGTTGTTGTTCAGCAGATTGCTGTTGTTCTGGTTGTTGAGGAGGAACAGTTTGTGGTTCAGAGATTGGTTGATCAGAGGTGTGTTGATCAATGTCAGACAGCACTTGATCAATTGCTGATGTTGTTGAGATTGTTGGTTGTTTGGGATGTTTGGTTCTGGGTCTTCTGAGTTTTAATGCCTCAGAAGGGTCCTCTTCTGGTACAGTTTCATCTATGGTAGGGATGGGGATTGAGATTCTATGAGAGGTTTGAGGAGGAATAGATGCTGGAATAGTAGAAGAATTTAAAACAGAAGCAGCATATGAATTACCTCTTTTCCTAGGTGTCTGCTGGGATGATCCTTCTGATGGTGCCTTCCTCTTCTTCGTCTTCTTCAGAGTCACTTCTTGCTGAGATTGATGCAGAGCTTTGATAATCAGATTTGGATCTGAACCATCTGCCTTGCACGCATCCAAGTATCTGAGAACCACCTCTGGTTTGGATTCAATTTCAGAAAATAACGTAAAGTCACTCAGAGGCACTCTTCTGCTGGAGATATCAACAATAGGAGTAGCTCTGGGTTCCTTCTGAATATTCTCTATCAGCTTCATCTTCTTCAAGTTCTTTGCATTCAGAGGTTTCCCAACTGTTGGTTCAATAGTGCTTAGCTCTTGAGCTTCTATCAGATGCTCTATCAGCCTATTCTCTGTCAGAATATCTGATATCAACCTTCCAAAGGGTATCCAATCCCTCTTGGTTCTTTCTTCTTCCCTGGTTTCCTTCACACTGGTTCTGAGGTGGTTGAACAGGAAGTGAGCCAGATTGATCTTAACCTTCTGATCAATAAAGTAGATCAGAAACTGCTGATCCACATTTATGTAATCAGGAGAACTGGTTGGTTTCATGTGGTTAAAGCACCCCAGAATTATCTTAGCCCAAACTCTAATGATCCTTCAGATCTTTAATCTTGCTGCTGGGCACCCCATGAGTGAAAATCCTTGCAGCTATCACACCTACATCAGCACATCTTTCAGCCATGTCCACACAACGGACGCCACCACCACTGTAACCTATTAGCCTTGCAATGTGATCCTCAGTGATCACAATCTTCTTCCCCATAACAAAGGAGGTGACAAGATGTGTTGAAGCTTTGGCGTGAATCCAGAATTCCTTGACTAGCATTGGAAATGTTGGTCCAACCAACCTGTCAAAATACCTTTCCCACTTCTGAGCCCTAACTTCTTCAGTTAGGTCAAAACCGTTCTCCTTCAAGCTTCCAAAATCAATGATTAATTCAGAAAGCACTTCAAGATTCTTCACAGGAGTGAGGAGAGTTCTGAATGGTACTTGATATTGCTCAGATGATGCTTTCTTCTGAGGACCTGCAGAAGCACTGCTGGAGGTTGCCATGTTCACACTAAAAGGGTTTTGAGAATAAACTGAGGAAAATAGGTTTTGCAAGAGATGAACACAGAAATATGCAGAAAATGCTTGAGTATTAGTGAGAAAACGTAAAGAATGAGAATGAGAGATTAATGTGTTTAAATAGAGTTTCAAAAATATTTTGAAAAGATAAACGTTTTTTAAGAGAGAGAAAAATCATGATTGCATTTTAAAAGCATGATTACTTTTCATTAAATGCTTGCTGATTTTGGGGGATTTGAGAAAGATACTTAAAAACGGTTACCAGACATGTGTCTCAATGCACCCAATCAGCGCTTTCCCTTCTCAGAAGCGTGCACGCGTTCTGCTTCAGAGATATGCTGATGATTGGATGACACTTGTTTGATGTAGTGATCAGCACGTCTTTCTTTGAGCTTAGACACTCAGATCTTAAGACTTGCATCTGATACAATCTGCATGTTCTATCTTTCTGAAAGGAGATTGATCAGAAGTTCACAGTAAAACAATTACATTCTGAAGGTAAATATATGGAATTAAAAAATTTTCACTCTGGACACACTTTCATGCTGAGATGTTTCAGAATGAAATTAAACCTATCTTCTGAAAGGGGTTTAGTAAAGATATCAGCCCATTGATGGTCTGTATCTATAAATTTTAAGTTCAAAATACCTTTCTGAATATAGTCCCTAATGAAGTGATGTTTTATTTCTATATGCTTAGCTCTAGAATGTAAAATGGGATTCTTACTTAAGCAAATAGCAGAAGTATTATCACAAAGTATAGGAATGTTACTCTCAAAAATCTGGAGGTCTTCAAGCTGACTTTTCATCCAGAGCATTTGTGTGCTACATCCTGCTGCTGCTATGTACTCAGCTTCTGTTGTTGATAGAGAAATTGTTGATTGCCTTTTGCTGGACCAAGAGATCAGATTTTCTCCCAGAAACTGGCAGCTTCCAGAAGTACTTTTACGTTCCACTCTGTCTCCAGCAAAATCAGCATCACAGTAGCCTACTAAGCTGTAATCACTAGATTTTCTATAAAACAAACCCAGATTAGTAGTACCTTTCAGATACTTGAAAATTCGCTTAACAACTGTTAAGTGAGATTCTCTAGGATCTGATTGGAATCTAGCACAGATACAAACACTGAATAATATGTCAGGTCTTGAAGCAGTCAGATAGAGGAGAGAACCAATCATACCTCTGTAGACTTTCTGTTCTACATTTTTGCTTACCTCTTCTCTTTCCAGAATGCACGTGGGATGCATTGGAATCTTTGATGGCTTACATTCTGAGAGGTCAAATTTCTTCAGAAGATCTCTGATGTATTTGCTCTGATGAATGTAAGTTCCTTCTGGAGTTTGATTGATCTGAATTCCTAGAAAGAATTTCAGTTCCCCCATGAGGCTCATCTCAAATTCTGCCTGCATACACTTAGCAAATTTTCTTCCAAGAGAAGGATTAGTAGAACTAAAAATAATATCATCAACATAAATTTGACAGACTAAGATGTCACTCTTAACTGATTTACAGAATAGAGTAGTGTCCACTTTCCCTCTGGTGAATTCATTTTCTAGCAGAAAGTTACTTAGCCTTTCATACCAAGCTCTGGGAGCTTGTTTCAGACCATACAGTGACTTCTTTAGTTTGAAAACATGTTCTGGATGTTTTGTATTTTCAAAACCTGGGGGTTGGTGTACATAAACTTCTTCTTCTATATAACCATTTAAGAATGCACTTTTGACATCCATCTGATACAGAGTGATGCCTCTATTAACAGCAAATGAAATTAAAAGTCTGATAGATTCTAACCTGGCGACTGGAGCAAAGGTTTCTGTATAGTCTATCCCCTCTTGCTAACTATAACCTTGTGCAACCAGTCGTGTCTTGTTTCTGATGACTTCACCTTGTTCATTTAACTTGTTTCTGATCACCCATCTTGTTCCAATGACGTTGAATCCTCTTGGTCTGGGAACAAGATCCCATACGTCGTTTCTGGTGAATTGATTCAGCTCTTCTTGCATTGCCAGAATCCAGTCATTATCCAGAAGTGCTTCATCAATAGAAGAAGGTTCAATCAGAGACACAAGTCCCATAAGTGTTTCTTCAGAGTTTCTGAAGCTTGCTCTTGTTCTGATTGGATCTTCCTTTCTTCCTAGGATAATCTCTTCTGGGTGATCCAAGCTGCTTCTGGGTAATCTCTTCTGAGGTTGATCAGCAGCTGTTGTAGGATTGCTAGCAGTGCTCCTTTCAGACGTTGAAGGACTGTCTGTGTTGAGAGCTTCTGATGACTTGTCTTCAGAACCTGCAAATTCAATTTCTATACCTGCAAAAACTTCATTCTGCTTTGACTTTTCAGAGTCAAGCTTATCATCAAAACGAACACTGATTGATTCTTCCACAATCTGTGTTTCTGTATTGTATACTCTGTACCCTCTTGAGCATTCAGAGTATCCTAACATAATACACTTCTGTGCTTTAGAGTCAAACTTGTTCAAATAATTCTTTGTATTTAATATAAAGCAAGTACATCCAAATGGATGAAAATATGAAATGTTGGGCTTTCTGTTCTTCCACAATTCATATGGAGTCTTTTCCAGAATAGGTCTTATTGAGATTCTATTCTGAATGTAGCACGCTGTGTTTATTGCCTCTGCCCAGAAGGTCTTAGCAACGTTTGTCTCATTGATCATGGTTCTGGCCATTTCTTGCAATGTTCTGTTCTTTCGTTCTACAACTCCATTTTGTTGGGGAGTTCTAGGACAAGAGAAATCATGCAGAATGCCTCTGTCATTAAAGAATGACTCAAAATCTTTGTTTTCAAATTCTCCACCATGATCACTTCTGACTTTAACGATTCTAAGATCCTTTTCATTCTGAACTTGGTTACAGAAGGTAACAAACACAGAGTGTGACTCATCCTTGTGTCTTAAGAACTTTACCCATGTCCATCTGCTATAGTCATCTACGATTACTAACCCATACTTCTTACCACTGACTGAAGCAGTTTTAACTGGTCCAAATAAGTAAATATGCAGAAGTTCTAATGGCTTAGAGGTAGAAACAACATTTTTGGATTTAAAAGAAGGTTTTGCAAATTTGCCTTTCTGACATGCTTCACACAGAGCATCTGAATTGAACTTCAAATTAGGAAGTCCTCTGACCAGATTGAGTTTGTTAATCTGAGATATTCTTCTCATACTAACATGCCCCAATCTTCTGTGCCAGATCCACTGCTCGTTGTTAACAGACAGAAGACATTTTACATTCTGACTCTTTAGTTCAGAAAGTTTGATTTTGTAAATGTTGTTTTTCCTCTTACCATTAAACAGGATAGTCCCATCTTTCTGACTAACAGCTTTACATGATTTTTGATTAAAGATTATATCATAACCGTTATCACTTAATTGACTTATGGATAACAGATTATGCATCAATCCATCTACTAGCAGAACATTATTAATAGAGGGAAGATTTCCATTACCTACAGTTCCAGAGCCAATTATCTTTCCCCTCTGATTGCCTCCAAAGCCAACGTGGCCTCCAGGCTTAAGTTCCAGGATTTGGAACATATGCCTTCTTCCCGTCATGTGTCGTGAGCAGCCAGAGTCCAGGTACCATGACTGGTGTTTCTGACTTGCTGCTAAAGATATCTGCAACATGTATTATTTTATCCTTAGGTACCCAGATTTTCTTGGGTCCTGATTTGTTAGTTTTACCAAAACTCTGGTTGAATTTTGGTTTCACAGAGTGCTTACTGCTAGTGTATTTGATATCATGTGTGTGACCATATACAAAATGTGAATTCAGAGGAGTGTGTTTAATGGTTAAGTCCATGACATTCTTTGGTGTAGGAACCTTACCTTGGTATCCTATTCCTTTCCTGCCGTTTCTGCTAACTCCATAGATCATTGAAGCCATTCTACTTCTATCTATGCTTTTAGCTAGGAACTTCTGGAAACTGTGATCATACTCCTTGATGATCTCATCAGCGTTGCTGGGAGTTTCAGAAATTGGTTCCTTCTGAGAGTTTTGTAAAGTGTTTTCTAATTTTGAAATCTTAATTCTCAGCTCAGAATTTTCCAATTTGAGACTCTCAGTCTTATTAGAGTTAGATTCAAGATTCCTTTTCAGGTCTCTGAATTTAGCTCTAATTTGCTGATAACGTTCCAGAATCTCATTAAGGCTTTCAACAAGTTCAGCCTTTGTAAAGTTAACAGCAAAGTTAGGAAATACCTCTTCAGTGTCTGATTCTGAGTCTGATTCAGAAGCTTCACTATTTTCTGAAATGTTAGCCATGAGAGCTATGTTTGCCCTCTCATCATCTGATTCTGAGTCAGCTTCAGACGAGTCAGAGTCATCCCATGTAGCCATGAGACTTTTCTTCTTCTCTCTTCCAAACTTCTTTTTAGGCTTTTCCCTCTGAAGCTTTGGGCAGTCACTCTTATAGTGTCCTTGCTCATTGCACTCATAGCAGATGATGTCTTTGGTGTTTGGCTTTTTGCTACTGGAGGAGCCTTCAGATCTTCTGTATCCAGAGGAAGAATCTGTCCTTCTGTATCTGGAAGAAGACTCGTTTTGATCAGATCTTCTGGGATTTCTGAACTTCCTTTGTCTTTGCTTCCACAATTGATTTACTCTTCTGGAGAGAAGGGAGAGTTCATCTTCTTCTGATGAGGATCCATCAGATGTTTCTTCAACTGCCTGCAAAACTTTAGACTCAAATTTTCTGTTAGATTTTAATACTAAAGGCTTACCTTGCTTCTGAGGCTCATCAGCTTCTAGCTCTATCTCATGACTTCTGAGGGAGCTGATAAGTTCCTCCAGAGTGATTTTGTTGAGATCTTTAGCTAGCTTCAGAGCTGTAACCATAGGTCTCCACTGCTTGGGTAAACTTCTGATGATTTTCTTGACATGGTCAGTAGTAGAGTATCCTTTGTCCAGAACTTTGAGACCAGCTACCAGAATCTGGAATCTAGAGAACATGGTTTCAATGGATTCAGATTCTTCCATTTTGAACGCCTCATACTTCTGAATGAGCGCCAGAGCTTTTGTTTCTTTGACCTGAACGTTGCCCTCATGCGTCATTCTGAGTGAGTCAAAAATATTCTTTGTTGTGTCTCTGTTGGAGATCTTTTCATACTCAGTATAGGAGATGGCGCTGAGGAGGATGGTTTTGGCCTTGTGGTGATTCTTGAAGTCACGCTTTTGTTGATCAGACATTGTTTTTCTATCAATCTTCTGACCACTTGCATTCACAGGGTGCGTGTATCCACCTGTCACCATATCCCACAGACCAGCATCATGTGCCAGAAAGAAGCTTTCAATTCTGTCTTTCCAGTAATCAAAGTTTTCTCCATCAAAGACTGGAGGTTTGCCACTGAATCTGTCTCTGTCCTCATTGTTGTCATTGCTGATGTGAGAATTGTTTCCTGCCATTGTGTTTTTCTGACGCTGGATCTTGTACTGACACGGTTAAGTGTTTTAGCTCAGAACCAGGCGCTCTGATGCCAATTGAAGTGGTGAAAAACACAAGAAGGGGGGGTTGAATTGTAAAACTGAAATCTAATGCAATGAACAAGATATTTTTATCCTGGTTCGTTTGATCTCAAACTACTCCAGTCCACCCGTCAAGGTGATTTCGCCTTTCTCCAACGAGGTCTTAATCCACTATATTCAACTGAATATTACAGACTGCTTTAACAACTGCTAAAGCCTTCTTGATCCAAACCACAACCCGGTTTGTCAAGGTAACACTTTCTTACAAAGAGATAAAACTAAGTGTGTGAATGTTTTCTACAAAACTGTATCACAACTATGATGTATACACAAATTTAAGCTTAGAAACTAGATTGCTAAACAATGATAGAATATCAGAATGTGTGGTTTAGCAAAACTGAGAGAAAGAAGATTATTGATTAGCTTTTGTGCGTGTAGAGATTTTGAGAGCATTAGCCATTTCAATCTTCAAAGTCTTGTTTATATAGCACTGAGATGATGAACGTTGGATGCAATATTCTTGATTCAATGCTAATAACAAACTTTCCTTATTGAGCAGATCTTGTCTGGAATGAGGCCGTTGGAATTAATTTGCTTTCAATGCACAGTACTGTTGCTTACTTAATGCAAGTTCTGGCTTGGCTCATTCTGACTCTGCTTCACTGCTGATGAACTGTTGTGTTTCTTTATCAGAGTGTTGAGCGCAGTCTTGTTCATCAGGCTTCAGCATATACGCAAGTTGATCATCTGATTCTGTCATTCTGATATGGCAACTTCTGATGCTGGTGTCTGAAACCAAATTCTGATGCTGAATAGATGTGATCTTGCTTATATCAATCAGAGTATCTGCAAGTCAGAACATAATAATTTTAGGCAGCAGATAGTTCATATATGAATATCATAAATAATATATCTTTTCACTTTGTTATCATCAAAACTTAAATGTAGGGTAGTAGATTCAAATTTGTTCTAACAAGGACGAGTCACACTCTGTGTTCATTGCATTCTGTAACCAAGTTCAGAATGAAAAGGATCTTAGAATTGTCAAAGTCAGAAGTGATCATGGTGGAGAATTTGAAAATAAATGTTTTGAATCATTTTTTTATGAAAAAAGGCATCTTGCATGACTTCTCTTGTCCTAGAACTCCCCAACAAAATGGAGTTGTAGAACGAAAGAACAGAACATTGGAAGAAATGGCCAGAACCATGATCAACGAGACTAACGTTGCTAAGATCTTCTGGGCAGAGGCAATAAACACAGCGTGTTACATTCAGAATAGAATCTCCATAAGACCTATTCTGGAAAAGACTCCATATGAATCGTGGAAGAACAGAAAGCCTAACATTTCATATTTTCATCCATTTGGATGTACTTGTTTTATTTTGAATACAAAAAATTATTTGAACAAGTTTGACTCTAAAGCACAAAAGTGTATTATGTTAGGATACTCTAAACGCTCAAGAGGTTACAGAGTGTACAATACAGAAACACAGATTATTGAAGAGTCAATCAGTGTTAGATTTGATGATAAGCTTGACTCTCAAAAGTCAAAGCATAATGAATTCTTTGTAGATATAGAAGTTGAATTCACAGGTACTGAAGACAAAGCATCAGATGTTCTCAACAGAGACGCTCCAACAACGTCAGAAAGAAATTATACAAGCAATCCATCACCTTATGTTTATCAACTCCAGAAAAGGTTTTCCAGAAGCAGCATAGCTCACCCAGAAGATAAAATCCTGGGAAAGAAGGATGATCCAATCAGAACAAGATCAACATTCAGAAACTCTGAAGAATCCCTCATGGGACTAGTATCTCTGATTGAACCAACAACAATTAATGAAGCTCTTCTGGACAATGACTAGATTCTGGCAATGCAGGAGGAATTAAATCAGTTCACCAGAAATGACGTATGGGATCTGGTTCCCAAACCAAAAGGATTCAACTTCATTGGAACAAAGTAGGTGTTCAGAAACAAACTGAACGAGCAAGGAGAAGTCATCAGAAACAAATAACAACTGGTGGAACAAGGTTATAGTCAACAAGAGGGGATAGACTATACAGAAACCTTTGATCCAGTCGCCAGGTTAGAATCTATCAGACTCTTAATCTCATTTTATGTAAACAATGGCATCACTCTGTATCAGATGGATGTCAAAAGTGCATTCCTAAATGGCTATATAGATGAAGAGGTATATGTGCACCAACCCCTTGGGTTTGAGAATTCCAAACACCCAGAATATGTTTACAAACTAAAGAAGTCACTCTATGGTCTGAAACAAGCTCCCAGAGCTTGGTATGAAAGACTAAGTAACTTCCTGTTAGAAAAGGAATTCACCAGAGGGAAAGTGGACACAACCTTGTTCTGTAAGTCATTTAAGAATGACATTTTAGTGTGTCATATTTATGTAGATGACATTATATTTGGATCCACTAAACCATCTCTGGGAAGAGAGTTTGCTAAGTGCATGCAGGCAGAGTTTGAGATGAGCTTAATGGGGGAACTCAAATTCTTTCTGGGCATTTAGATAAACCAAACTCTAGAAGGAACTTACATTCATCAAAGCAAACATGTCAGAGAACTTCTGAAGAAATTTGATCTCTCAGAATTTAAGCCCTCAAAGACTCCAATGCACCCCACGTGCATTCTGGAAAAGGAAGAGGTAAGTAAAAAGGTAGAACAGAAAGTCTACAGAGGTATGATTGGTTCTTTCCTTTATCTGACGGCTTCAAGGCCTGACATTTTATTTAGTGTTTGCTTATGTGCTAGATTCTAATCAGATCCTAGAGAATCTCACTTAACAGCAGTTAAGCGAATTTTCAAGTATCTGAAAGGTACTACTAATCTGGGTTTGTTTTATAGAAAATCCAATGAATAAAGCTTAGTAGGATACCGCGGCGCTGATTTTGCTGGAGACAGAGTAGAGCGTAAAAGCACTTTCAGAAGATGCCAGTTTCTGGGAGAAAATCTGATCTCATGGACCAGCAAGAGACAATCCATAATAGCATTGTCAACAGCAGAAGCTGAATACATAGCAGCTGCTGGATGTAGCACTCAAATGCTCTGGATGAAAAGTCAACTTGAAGACTTCAACATATTTGAGAGTAACATTCATATCTTTTGTGATAACACTTAAACTATATGTCTCAGCAAGAATCCTATTTTTCACTCTAGGGCTAAGCATATGGAAATAAAACATCACTTTATTAGAGACTATATCCAGAAAGGAATTCTTACTTTAAAATTCATTGACACAGACCATCAATGGGCTAATGTATTTACAAAACCTCTTTCTGAAGATAGATTCAATTTCATTCTGAAACACCTCAGCATGGAGTTATGTCAAGAATAAAATGTTTTATTTGCATATCTTAACCTTCAGAACTTTATTGTTTTCTGTGAACATCTGATCAACATGTCTTCAGAAGTTAGAAGTACAATTGCCTCAAAGTCTATCCAAGGAGATCTGAACGTTTCATTTCAAGGATAGAGGCATGCAGTTCACATCATCAAACATCTGTCATCCTCTCACAAGCCACCTTCTGAGGCTGAACACGCGTTCAAATTTTGAAGGGTCCAAGGCTCTGATTGGATGCATTGAGACACTTGTCAGTGGTATACCGTTCAATTATCTTTCTGAATCCCCTAATCTCAGGTTTTATTAATGCATATAATCATTACTTACTTTCTTACTTACTGCTTACGTTTTCCAAAAATCTATTTAAAATTAAATTTACTATTTCATTCATTCACTTTTACTATCTTCTATATTCACTCTTGTTTCAAGTTTCATTTTCAAAAACCCTTTTCATCTTCTCCAACAAACCCGTGTGAACAATGGCTTCTTCATTAAACCTCAAAAATCTCAGTGCTCCTGAATCTGCATCAACAGAACAATATGAAGAAACCATCAGGACACTTCTCACTTCTATTGATAACCTGGAAGTTCTCTCAGAACTGATCATTGATTTTAAGAGTCTACAAGAAAATGGGTTTAATCTCTATGAAGACGTGACTGCTCAAGGTTGGAACAGATACTTTGACCGTCTGTTGGGTCCAACATTTCCCATTCTAGTTAAAGAATTATGGATTCATGCTACATCTTCCAACCACCAGGTTACTTCTTATGTTATGGGAAAGAAAATCGTGATTACAGAAGATCTTATTGGGAAGCTCATTGGATACAATGGTGGTGGAGTCAGATGCAAAGATATGGCAGATAGATGTTCTGACCTAAAATCAATTGCCAAGGAAATTTTCACTTCTGGACAACCATCAAGCAAAATCAGAGATTTGAAGGATCATCATAGAATCTGGGCCAGAATCATTCTGGGATGTATCAATCACAGGAAGCCCACAAGCTCTCCTGATTACATCAACATTGATCAGCAGTTTTTGATCTATTTCATGGCAAAGAAGACAAAGATTAATCTTCCACACTTGCTCTTCAACCATCTCAGAACAAGTGTGAAAGAGACCAGAGAAGAAGAAAGAACTAAGAGGGATTAGATTCCCTTAGGAAGACTGATATCAGATATTCTAACAGAAAACAGGCTGATAGAATATTTGATAGATGCTCAAGAAATAAGCACTTTAGAAGCAACTGCTGGGAAGCCTATGAACGCAAAGAATCTGAAGAAAATGAAGATCATTAAGAAAATTCAGAAGGAACCAACTATTTCTTCTCATGAGACCATTACTTCAAGGAGGATACCTCTGAAGGATTTTCCTCTATTCTCTGAGATAGACAGCAACCCAGAAGTCATAGTCAGATACCTTGAAGCTTGCAAGGCTGATGGGACTGCTCTAGAAATAAACATTCAAGATCTGCACAGGCCAGCTCCAGAGGTTGTGCTAAAGAAATCCAAGAAGAGGAAAGCAGCAGGAGAATGATCCTCTCAGAAGGCACCTAAAGCTGCGAAAAAGAAAGATAATCCATCTTCTATTTATGTTATAGAATCAATTGTTGTTACAACATCTGAAATCAATCCCCATCAACCTATAGAAAATCCTTCACCCCAAACTTTTGAAGATTTTGACATAGAGTTTGATCCATATGTAACTCTAGGAATTGTTTTGAATGAACCTCACTCCCCCAATCAAAATCCAAACCCATAACCTCATCAACCAGAACTTGCAAAAGTTATATCTAACATTGAACTATTTGATTCAGACTTTCAATCTCCACTCCCATAAAATCCAAACTCTCAACAACTCCCAGAAAATCCAAACTCCCAACAACAACCAGATAATCCACAACCACTCTCTCCATAACATCTGAATCCCAAATCACCACAACCAGAAAATAGACACACTCTCTCCACCTTCTAAAAACCCATCCTCTATAATTCCCGAACCAGAAGCTCAACACACCTCCACAAACCAATTTGAAGACTCTCCTTCAGATTCTGATACCACAATCCAAATTCCTGGAATAACAAAACCTCTTGTGGTTCGCATGCCTCTCACTATTCATGATATTCTAGAAATTCCTTCATCCCTTGAATCCACACCACCAAACTCCCCTAACATACCAATTCTAATTCCTGACTCTCCCACTCCTTCACCCATCAACCATCCAGCTGATAACCTCAAAATTGTAATTGATCCACTAGTGTTGGACAGACTAGCTTCCACCTCTCACAAAATTACCATTCCCAAACCTAAAAAAAAAATCAGATGTTGGTAAGAGTCTGTTGATTTTTGAAACAGAAATGCAGGAATGGATCAATTCTTTGAAGCAAGCAAGCCTAGAGATTTCTAATCCTGCTGCTTCTGACTCTCTCTAGGAAAGATTCAGAAAATGGCTCAACGCTGAAACTCTGAAGCTGAAGGAATTGGGTTATGAAAGGGCTCAATAGAACTTCAGTGATCATCTGAAAGCTTTTCAAGATCAAGTTCTGAGTCAATGGTGCAAGAAAGAAATTCTTCCGCTGGATAATGCTCCCTGGAAATAGCACCATCCTTCAGAAGTTGCTGAACCAGATTCAGATAGTCTCTCCCTGACTACTGCTCCAAAAGACATGGTTGTAGCAGAAGAAGTGGTTCATTCAGAAGAAGCTGCAGAATTTTCTGAACGACATCCAACCCCTGAAGAGACACCAACTTCCTCTCTAGTCAAGCAAACTCTGGAAGAGTTGAAGAAAGAGAATGCTTTAATCCATGCAAGACTAGACAAGCAAGAGGATACAAACAAAGAGATCAAAGGAATTATGGATAAACAAGAAGATACTACAAAGGAAATCAAATATATTTTGGGCAAGCAGGAAGAGTTAAGCACTCAGATCAAGAGCTTCTTGGAAGTGTTGTTCACACGCCTTCCCCCTCCTTCTTAGATTTTTCTTTTAAAAACTGTTTATCTGTAATTTTTATCTTTACCTCCTTGTTTCTGAAACTTGTCATTGCATTATGTTTTTAATATAACTCATCTTTTTGACTCTGATTATATTGCCTTTTTGATACTTGACAAAAAGGGGGAGAAAGTAAGATATTTTCAATAACAGTATACCGGGACAAAAGTCTCAAACATTCTGAATTATTTAACCTCTACTTTCTAAAAAGTTTGAACATGAACAAATTCTGATAGGAGATGCAGCAAAAGCTCTAACGAAAAGGAACTTCAGGGAAGTAATCAACTCAGGGGGAGTCTCTCTTAAACTTTTTGTTCTCCATTTTCATTGAAAATTCTAGTTTTTGTCATCATCAAAAAGGGGGAGATTGTTAGAACATAGTTTGATTCTACAACCCTTAATTAGAGTTTTGATGATAACAAATACAAAGAACAAATATGCACCCTAAAAATTATGTTATTTTGTATGCATAAGTTCTGACCAAAGCAGCATCAGAAGTTAAGTTATAGAAACTACACACTGAGGTAATCAGAATTTGCACTGAAGAATGATGATCAGAACCTGCGCTTAAGTGAAGTAAACTCCGATTCTGAACAGAAGGAATATAATCTAAGGCATCAATGTTCTGATGTATCAGAAGCAAGAAAAGACTTAAGATTCTGAAGCGTTACTTTACAATCAAGACAACATCAATTACAATGGCTTCTTTCAGACAGGATCTTCTCAAAATGGAAACTGCGTTAATGACCATAATCACGCTTAAAGTTGGACATAATTACATTGCCTATAAATAAAAGCTAAGAGATCAAATCGTTAATGATTTTGCTAACGCTACTGCAATATACAATTCAAAAATGCTGCAAGCTTTCTCTAGTATTTTTCCACGCTCTAAAATTGTGTAAATTATCACAGTTGTGATAACTGTTTTTGTAACGAAAAACATATACACATAATTCTTGTATCTTTGATTAAGAACAGTTTTTACTTGAGATTAACCGGATTGTGGTTGTACTCAAGAAGACTTTGGTAGTTGTCAAAGTAGTGATTGTATTTTGTTTGAGATTAATGGATTAAGACCTCGTTGGAGAGAGGCGAAATCACCTTGACGGGTGGACTGGAGTAGTTTGAGAACAAATGAACCAGGATAAAAATACTGTGTCTTTGCGCATTTGATTTCAAGTTTTCAATTCAACCTCCTCTTCTTGTGTTTTTCACTTCTTCATACTCCTCTACCAATAATCAAGAAGAATCTGTTGCAGGCCGGTTTATTTCTAGGCTCATTGAAAAATGTTACTGTTGGAAAACCCAACCCAATGGCTGCAAATTACTAAAGGAAGGCATTCAACGCCTAATGGATAATCATATAATTCTGACCGAGAAGGTTCTGTCTACTGAGAATCTGTGTCAAGACTTATCTGTAATTTTTGGCCCTCATGTCAGGATCACCTTCAAAGGTCTTGTAAGGATTATTGCCAATTCGAAAGCTGCTTCTCTAATCATCACTACACCTGGACCTATCCCATATTCTTTGGATAAATCTATTCCATAGAACTATGGATCCAACATCTACTACCACGGCGTCAAACAAGAACTACCGACTGTTGAAGATCAGTTTACTGAAGTTGCTAATAACGACATTAACAATATTGCCGGCATCAGTAAGGTTACTAGAAGCGGAAGGGTTTTCTCTCCGGAAATCTCTCCGAAGACTATTGCTACACCTGTTAAAGTTACAGCCATCGAGTCAACTGCCGAGGCTCGGGGAAAAGAGAAAATCATAGAGCCTTCCCAAATGAAGGCACCTAAGGAAGCCACAACTGAAGACACCTCTAAGCAAGAGTTGGAGGAGGTATTGAAGATTATCCGCAAGAGTGACTACAAAATTGTTGAACAGCTGGGGCAGACCCCATCCAAAATCTCCATGATATTGTGTTCTAAAGCCCATGCACAGGTTTTAGTGAAATTTTTGAAGACTACTCACGTAACACATGAGATTTCTGCTGAACAATTTGGAAGTTATGTTGCTAGCTTAATGACTGACAATGGTTTAGGTTTATCTGATGTTGATCTGACTCTTGAAGGAAGAAACCACAATAAGGTCTTGTATGTCTCCATTAAATGCAGGGGCACTACTCTGGCTCATGTTTTGGTTGATACTGGGTCCTCGTTAAATGTTCTACCGAAGGGCGCTCTGGACAGGATTGATTGCGAAGGGGTTATACTGAAACCCAATGATATTATAATGCAAGCCTTTGAAGGTCGAAGAGGATGGTACACGGAGAGGTGGATCTTCCAATCAAGGTAGGGTCGCATATCTTTGAATCTACCTTCTATATAATGGATATTCGGCCAGCTTATTCTTGCTTACTGGGACGCCCCTGGATCCATGGGGCAGGCGCTGTCACCTCTACCCTACATCAGAAATTAAAGTATCCTGTGAACGGAAAGATTGTTACTGTCTACGATGAAGATAAGTATATGGTCAACCACTTGAACTCTTTTCGGTATGTAAATATGAACGGCTAATTCATCGAGACTCCTTGTCAAACTTTTGAAGTCATCCCTTCTACCACTATTAAAGATGTCTCAACCATTCCAAAAGTTACCAGGGTTCTACTCAGGATGGCTTCATTGAAAGATGCCAAAGCTACTGTAAATGAAGGTGGTTATACTATTTGAGATCAGCTTCCTGACACCCCTATAAATATGACAAGTTTGGTTTAGGTTTCACTGCAGAGGGTCAGAAGGTTGTTTTTCACGCTCGAGCTGGAAGGCTATCCTTCCGCATCAGCAATAACGGAGTCAACGTAATAGAAGATACTGACAATAATTATGACCTTGACAGCTGGATCTTTCCTACCATTGGCAATGGGCTCAACAATTGGAAGGTCGAGGATGTTATCTCTATCTCCTTTAGTCAGGAGTATTATCTATATTTGTTTTTTATTGCCTTCAAGTTTTGGCTTTGTAATATTTGAACAATGACTTTAAGCCTTGTTTCTTAAGCGGGGCATAATGGTTCATTTGTTAAGGGTTATCATTTCATAAACATATTTTCATTTAATAAAAGCATTGGAAGTTTTGCATTCAAATTTTGTGGTCTCTGTCTTTCTTTTATTTTTATCACTTCCAAATAGTTATGTGTTCTCACACACACCCACACAATACATTGTAGATACACATCCACTCTGGATCCCGTTGATAACGATTATGCTATTGCCACTTATGATTTTAAAAATCCGATCTACCATGCCGAGGACGAAGGTGAGGAAGATTGTGAAATACCAAGAGAGCTTTCCAGACTGTTAATGCAAGACGAAAAGGTTATTCAACCACATGAAGAGCCAGTGGAAGTGGTAAAATTGGGTTCTGAAACATAGAGAAAAGAGGTCAAGATAGGTGCCAACTTAGAGGACAATGTCAAGAACAGGTTAATACAGATGTTGCATGAATATGTTGAGATCATTTCTTGGTAATACAAAGACATGCCAGGTGTAGCGATAGAAATGTTGATACTAAGCCATTAGATTGACTTAACTCACACATATCAAATAAAAATCTCCACCGAGCTTTATTGTTTCCAGAGAAATGGGAAAAAAGCGAATAACCCAAAAAATAAGGGGAGAGAATATAGGTACGGGGGTTGGTTATTCAAAGGGAAGGTATTAACTCCCTAAACATCTACGGTACTCCATAAGAACCTCTTTGAAAATTTGTGTATTTTGGCTATAATTGTTGTATATAAAAATAGATGGTGGGGATGAAAAGAGAAGTATTTTTTTTCCTGATTTTTGCACCCACTGCGGCTGTGAACCTTTAGTGCCTACGTACCACCTGCCGTGTAATAGGGGATCAGGTACTCGTAGTTCACCTTTAAAAAGTTTAAAACACATGTGTGTTGGTTAATTTTAAGATACTAGACATCATCATCATATCCGAGTGGAAAACATACTTACTACCCACAACTATGAGAAAGCATAATTTGCATCATATCAAAGTGGACAATATAGCTTAGATTTTAAAATCAATAAAGCCTCTCTCAACACCCAAGTGGAAAATATCTCACTTTACTACATATCATAGAAGAATAGTAGCTTGCATCACTACAAGGATTAACAAGAGTCTAATCTTTTGAAAAAAGTTTAAGTAAAAAGCCAAAGTGGTAAAATAGTTTGAATGAGATTGATTGATTTTTAGTCTTCTCACAAAAAAGTCAAAGTATTAATAAGTTGTTTAAAGTTTGATTAAGAAAAATGTTTTTTAAAATGCATGGATGTAAGTCCAAGTTTATTGTGAAAGCGGTTCAAGGTAGAAAACAAGAAGAGTTTTGAAAAGGAGGGAGAAGATTTTTGAAATTAAAGAAGATGGGAGGAGATGAAGGGACTATCCTAAATCATAAGGTAAAAGCTAGAGAAAAGAACCGTCTAATTAACAAGAAGCTAACACTTGACACAATGAGTCAATGTAAAATTCCCATCCTTTGGATTTGAAACTAAACAAGCAAAGATGATAAATCTCTTAAGAATACCAAACTTCAGATGCATTAAGTATTCATAAAAATTAGGCAGAGTAACAGTTGTATACAGATGAATTCCAAATCATAGGCAAAGCATATAATCAAAATAACCTGCACACAAAGAAAAACAATCCAATGTCTCGGGGTAAACCCCAAGAACTCCAAAAAAAAAAACGGAAGTCACAAGGTCTCAAGGATAGTCAAGGATTATAATCCTAAGTCCAAGAAGTCCATAACTCCATAATGCTAAGGATAGTAACCAAATAGTCCAAGTAACCTTAAAGCTTTTTATTGGTCAAGTTGGTTATTAGGTATCTTCACAAAGAAAATGAAAGCTCAAGTGAGCAAAACAAAATGATATAAAGATAAATCCTCAAGTGAGCAAAGATGAAAAAGCATGAAATGTAAGTGCTAAAATAAATGGTGCGTAAAAGTAAAGGCGTAAAAAAAAGCATAAAATAAAAGTCAATTGTTAATGGGTTAGAAATTAGAGGTTAGTTGAATGACCATCTTGAATCTTGCATTTGAAAACACATTAGAAGATTGATAAAATCAAAGTCTCTCAACAACAAGTTTCATTTGCTTTTTGTCAAGTATATTATTCATTTCAAATTCTCGAGGCAACAACAAATGATCAATGATGTTTAAATAATTCACTTAGACCAATATTTATGATGATTCATTAGAGGATTGATAAGACCAAAGCCTCCTAACAATGAACCTCAAGGTTATTGGATCAAAGGTTTCAAATTAAACATAATTGGGCTTGTAAACATAGGTTTGGACCACAAATGATGTTTCTCGAATCGGGACAAAATTTAGCATTATGGTAAGCAATCGTAAGGGGACTTATGTAGAAGTCGCATCTAATTTGAGGTCGGTCAAAAGCAATCTATGTACCATATGTTTAGAGAAATTATATGTAGATCATTTTCTAACAACATATGGCACAAGTAAGAAAGGAATAAGATGAAGAGGGAAGGGATGTATTTTTTGAAATTAGGGTTTCATATATCATCAACATCATTCATCCATTTTGGTGGATTTGGTTTTTTAATCTATCAACATCCAAGATCCAATGAGATTGAGGAATTTGTCACCAAATGAAATCCAAGTCAGGACCGAAATAAAAATAATAAAATAATATTTAATGAAACAAAATTAAAATGGTTAATAAAAAGGAAAATAATTGGTAAAATACATAAAGTATATTAAAATGCCAAATAAAAATCCTAAAAAAATATTATTTTCCTTTTATTTTTTAAATAGAAAAAGAAAAATAAACCAAAATTTGTGAAAATTAGTAAAATCATAAATAAAAATAAAATGAGGTCACCAATATTTGTCAAGAGATCATTGGATCCTTTCATAATTTTTTCAGAATTTAAAAAGACCAGAGAGTATTTTTAAAACAATTAAAATAATGCAAAAAAGCAAAATTATGAAAAATATCAAACATCAAAACAAAAATATGAAAAAATATTCACAAAGTCAGAAATAAATCAAAATATTTTTGTATAATTTTTTCATAATTTTTTGATAAAAAATAAGAGTGTTATGAATTTTTAAAGATAAAGGAATTTTAAAAATAATTTTGTAAAATAAATTAAATCAGAAAAAGCCACACGCGTTGGATCTAGCTCACTTATACACGCTGACAGATCTAACGAATCTCAGGTGAGAGAACATCATGAATCCAAGTCAATGCGCGCGTATGTAACACAATAAAGTGTAACCAATCAAAATAAAACAATTGGCTGAGTGTCATTGGTTGAAGAACGACACGTAGGTTATCTTCAACCTCCAGCCTCCTGCAAATAGGGAAAAACCATTATTCTTAAATCTGTAAATTTAGACGCTCATAGTGGTATCATCAGACACGTCTCTTCAAGACGATCACAACTATATCCTCACGCCAAATTTATATAAAACACAACTTACTCGATTTGAAAAAACCAGAGATGTTTTGAAAATTTTGAAATGAAAAATAGATGCATCAAATGCATTGATTCACCAAGATTGAGTTAATAGCAAGCATCAGTAAACATAAAAAATTATTCCAGTAATTTGAGTTAGAAGATTTGGTGCCTTAAACTACCTTAACGAAGTCAGATGAACTTGCTCTGCAATTGGACTTGGATAGCATGATTTAGGGCACCTCAAGACTTGGTTCTTCTTCAGTTAGCTTCAGTGAAGTTCAAGGATGAAGAATCAACGAAGAAATTGGATTGAAAAGTGGAGAAAAGGTGAATTCGAAAACTCAAAAAAGTGAGTTATTGAGGGAGTTTGACATAGTGATTTTGGTTGTTCAAGCTTTCCAAAATGAGTGGAATAAAGTCTGTGTTTATAGGAGAAGTGAATGGGATCAAGAGGAGGGATGAATGATGCAATTTCAAATGAACTCGTTCACACCTGTGTTCACGAGTAAGGTTTGTTCACATGTGCATCAAAACTCATCTAATAGATGCATTTTGTCATTCTAAATAATCCAAACATCTTTGCTGGTCATGTTTAAGTGAAAATCACGTGGTATTTTGGTGATTAGAAGTCACATTATGGAAATTGCAATCTGACTACAAGTGAAACTTCATTTCCAATGTACCAACTTTGAATCCATGGTGTTCACAACTCAAAAGGTCTTAAGGCATAATTCTTGAAGTATTTTAAAGATAAGGTCACAATATTTACAATGTGAAAATAGAGGGATCATTTGGATGCTTGAGCTAGGAGTTGTGTTTGGTCAAAATCATGAAAAATGCGCAGACCTTTTGTACTTAGAAAAATTCTAATTTTTTCTCAAAAAATGTCCTATAATGTTTTGACTCCAAACAAGGTCTTCCTTCAAAAGTGAGATTTGATAATTGATACTATCTTGAAGTGTACTCCTTAAAGAGTATTGTGAAACTTGTTTCACTCAAAAATTTCAAATATTGAACAAGTTATGATCCTTTGAAATTGGTGAAAATCCATGAGGTGGCCTATAATCTTTTGAGTTTTTGAGGCATCTTCTAACCATTTTATAGCCTTACGCATAAAAGAAGAGTTGAAGTTTACACTCTTAAGATAAATATGGAAAACTAATGGGCTCGAGGAGATAAAAATTGACCAAGTTATGACTTTTTGAAGTTACATAAAGGAATTTGATGGCCTATCTAGATAACTTGAAAATTTTCTCCATCATTAAGAATCTTCCACACAATATTTGCTTGAAACTTTTGAAGTGATTGGTTCATAACCCTTTAAAGAGAAACATATATTTAGAATCACTCAAAAATCTCAAAAGAAGAACAAGATATATCTCTTAAAAGTTCAAAACCCTAGCTCCTAGAGCACCAAAATGACCTGGAAAGCCCCTTTCAATTTTGACAATCTTTCTTGCACAATCACTTTTTCCATGTGAATAGAAGTTGTTTTGGATGATAATAAGAACCCATAGCAATAATAAACACCTCCACATATTAATAATTGAGAGAGTTATGCACTTGTGATCAAAGAATCAAAAACTCGTCCAAATAGGTCAAACCTCTTCAATCAATTCTTGCATCTTTTGACTTCTTTTGACAAATTGAGGCATGATGAATCATAGTACACCTTATCATGATATTACTTTAAAGAATTCTCAAAGATGAAGCTTCAATCTTAATGAAGCTTTGTTGAAGAAGAAATGGAAATAAACTCATGAACCTATGAATCAACCTGATGAAATGTGTTGTGCCCTCACCTATAGTATCATCATTCAGAGCAAACATTCATTATATTTATTAGTTAAAAGTTAATCAATACAAGACATATTTAATCATAATAAACAAATAAAAGTGATTGGTGATCCCTCATGAGAAAACCTAGAGATAAGGAGAAGAACCAAACCCAAGTGTAATCTTGATATGATTGAGTTGATATGAGATGATAGAGGAATCTTAGGGACAAAAATTGGGGGTGCAACAGCTGCCCTTATTTAAGTGTCTTGTATCCAGAGATACAAAGGTTAAAATCTTCATTTCGAAGCGATTGAAGATACTTAAATATAAAACAAACCCTATTTTTGGCCCTAAGATGCCATGCAATGCTTATGATTGTGCATGCAAACAAACAAATCCAAAGGTGACACATGACACCACTAGGGAAGCTGAAAATAAAATAAAGAATCAAAAGAAAATCCAACCAGGTAAATAAATCACTGGTGAACAAAAGACTCGACTCTATTGAGGTAAAGCCCAAGGAGGAGATAAATCATAACCAACTCAATATTAAGGAAAAAAGTAATGGATGACAAAGATCGACAGATAACTGCAAACTACCTACTCACAGAGACGATAGCAACAAAGTAACATCGACTCACATGGAAAAGAAATGGTAAGATAATATCGATAAATACTAAAATTAGGTTAGGTAACAATTGATTGACATCAATACTTATGACTGGAAACATGTGAACTTCTTTAGAGCAAAGTGAATCTCAATGACGAACTATCTCCTATAATGACGAGACTACCATCCATCGGAGTAACAAATCTCAACAATGAACTATCTCCCATAATGACGAAACTACCATCCATTGGAGTAAAAAATCTCTACAACGAACTATCTCCCATAGTGACGAGACTACCATCCATCGGAGTAACAAATCTCAACAAAAAACTATCTTCCATAATGACGAGACTACCATCCATTAGAGTCAAATCTCAACAACAAACTATCTCCCATAATGACGAGACTACTGAAACAACCGGTTGAGCAATCAACTGATAATGAAATCAATGAAGTCGCCATCAAACGTTTTTATCCCACGAGAGGGGAAAGGTAAACATCGAGTAAACCTGAGAAGGGTGAAATCAAGGTCAAACAACCGAGAGATATGGGTAAGGGAGTCTGTTACGCAAGGGGAAGGTATTAGCACACCACACGCCCGTAGTACTCTATGGTATCCACTCTTATTGTTCTAATCAAAGGGTGTGTAAGAATCTATATCTAAGATATACAGGGAATGCATGCAAAAGAAAGGAGAAAAGAATGTAGGGAAAATAAAAGTTGTTCTCGCTCAGGCCCTACCCCAATGCCTACGTATCCCTTTTAAGGAATCAGAACAGCCGTAGTTCGGCTTCAAAAGTTTTGTTGGTTTGTATTTTTTAATGAACAATATTAATTTCGCCTTCTGCCGCAGCTCGACCTTTGGAGACTCACGCGTCAGCACATAAGTGAATTAATATGTTCTTTCTGAAAAGTTTGAAAGAAAATACCAAAAGCACAAAAGAGTTTGCATTGGTTGATATCTTTTACCTTAAAGAAGGATTTGGAAGTTGTTAGATGTTTAATATTTTTCAAAGAAAGAGATAGTTTTTTTGTTTTAAATGCAAGGATGCAAAAGAAAAGAAAAACATCTAAGGGAGACTAGCGTATCTCTATCCCTAATGTTATCATACAATGATTGATCCTAAGGTTGAGTTTTTAAGGGAAATCTCTACCCTATGTTGTCATGCTTGGATAACAATCCTAATGTCTATCTCAAATCATCATCTATAGAAGAACCAAGAAGTCCTAAAAGAGCATAACAAGGGTCTACCACCTAAAACTATGTCTATCTCGAATCATCATTTATAGTTGAATTGAGAGCTCCTAAGGGAACATGCAGAGGGTATATTATCTCAAAACATGCGCACAAAGATGAAATCAAGCAAGCAAGCCAAAAAGCTCAAGGGAGCACACTAGAGAGATCCTATCTAGACTAGCATGCCAAAGAAAGTTTAACAAAGCTATCCTATGGGGAACATACAATGAGAGCGAAGTCGTGATCTCAATTTCTAAATTGAGTGACTCATCGATCAAGAAGAAATAAAGGAAAACAATGAAATCATATAGAGAGAAGCACTGGGAGCGAAATCGTGATCTCAATTCCTAAATTGAGTGACTCATCGATCAACAACCAAGGAAACAAACACAAGCACAACACATATAACAAATAAAGTGCAGAATGCCTGCTACAAGTCTTTAAACAGCGACTTCGAGCACACGCTCTTTATTTCCTACTTCTCCTGATATCTAGAAAGTGGTAAAATGCAATAAAGTGCAGAGATGAGGAATAAAATGAAGTTACGATGGTACCTAATGGAGAAGGTTCATTACCTCTTTAAAGCCACACAAGCCATAAGAAAACTCTATCGAGTGCTTCCTCAAATTTCTCTTAAAGGCGATTGCATTCTTAGTTAGCTTCAAAAATTCTCAAACCCAAGTCTCTTTTTATTTCAGAATCTCATACAAAAATTGGCATTAGAATCTACCGAAAACATGGCTAAAATAACAACAAACAAAATTAATAAAAGAATTAAAATTATATTATAATATTTTTGAATTTTTATCATGTTTATTGTGCAAAGAGATAACATGTCAAAATTAATTAAAAAGAAAAAAACTATGTAAAACATTAAACGAAAATTAGCCAAAAATCGAAAGAGTGGGGGGTATCATACTTAAGCAGAGGTGTGTATAGATCTTGCAAGACGCTTGGGCTAAGGCTTCAATGGCCCAATATCAACTCTAAACATAAACCAGCAAGTTGGCGTGATGATTCCTTTGTGTGTGTGGGGGGGGGGGGGGGGGTCGTTTCAGAAATTATTGGGCTAGGCATGCATCTTGGCCCAACGGGTTCCAAGAGTTCTAGTTTGTATAAGCAAGAAAATGAAAGGAATGTATGCTAAGACCAAACCGATGCCATATCAAGTTAGGGTTAGTGACCCTCGAGCTTCATATGATTTCAGTCCCTCTCTTTCGTGATGTCAAGCGACAATTTCCGGTGAGCATGCCGCTGTGAGCACCGCTACTAAACCAGCCCAAACCATCATGGTCCAACACGTGCGCACCCTAAGACAGCACTCCAAATCCATATTCACCGTCAATTTCTCCAAAAAAACCTTCATATGGCCAAATCAAAGAAGAAGAACGAGAAACCCTAATCTTCAAAACAGTGTACCTTCCGGCCAAGTATCACGATTCGAGTGTTATTATCGCTCGTGAACATCGAAGAGCGTCATAATACTTCTAGATTTAGCAAGTAACAATCCTGATTGGAGCATCTGATGTTCTGACACGATGGTTTCTTGTCTCCAGTTTCAGGCCTCATCGTGGTTTTATTCTCAGTTCTTAGCTTCGACCTCAACTCTGTTAACAGATACGGATACACACATGTTCATAAAGAGTGGCTGAAGGAAGAAGAAATTCTTACTCGTTGGAGTCGCTCCAATGTAGCTTCAAGCGTGATTCAGGTATGCGTTCTTTATTCCTCTCCTCTATCTTCTTCTGCTATGAATTCCTCTTCTGAATTATTCTGAATTGTTGCAATTACATTACGCAGGTTGAAGGAAAATCGCAGATGATGCCAGATGATTACTAACGATGCATGTGTGGATGGAGATTTTTCAGAGATGAAGGTGCATCGTAGGTGATGAAAAAAGGCGTAGTAGTTTGAAGGTTGAGATGATGCTGCACAGAGAAAACTCTGAGAGTTCAAAGATAAAGATGCAGTTTATTGCAGAATGAATCGTTGAAGCAGATGGATTCTCGAGAGATTTATCAAAGTTTTCTGGTGTGATTCTTCCTAGTGATTCAAGAATGATGAGATGAATATGAGAAGAGAACTCAAAGAGAGTGAAGAGAGAATGAACACCGAACCTTGGAGAATTTCAGAGAGTTTTGTGGTGAGTTTTTCTGTACTTTTTTCTGTATGAATGAATCCTCCATCCTCCCCTTATGTTATGTATATGTTATCCTTTTGTTGGAAGTTGTTAGAAATAGTTAGGAGGTTGGAAGAGTTAGTTACATGTTAAATTAATCTGAATTATTGATTTGAACTTCTGTTAGAGATCTGGATGGCTAGCATTGACCTGAAATGATGTTATAAAAGTTAGCTCTGAAACTAAATTTTTTTCTGGTATAATCTTCCACGGTTTTTTTCTTCTGTTTTTCTGAACTGGCAAATTCCTTCTGGTATTCTGCAGGATTTGAGAGTTTCACATATTTTCCCTTTGAACCCTGTGAACCGTGAAAAATCCATCTAAAATAGGTGTGGAATTTCCTTTTTTCTTTATGTTAGCTTGGTAGAAAATTAGTTACAGTTTGTTGGACAATTAGTTAGAAGCTGCTGAGCTGGAATTCTGTTAGTTAAAAATAGTTAGTTTCAATTGGAATTTTGTTGAAATCCCAAAATCTGCTATGAGCTGTGAGATGGACCTTGCCTATCACACTTCCAATAAATTCCTTTTATTTTTTATTTAATTTCCCCCTGTTCTCGTGTAGGTATGTAGCATGCTGTCTTTATACAACAGTTTTTAAATCACGAAGTTGGCATGAATGATGATATTTGTTGCAGCATGTGTGATATGTAATAGTGCTTATTCTAAACTTGAGTTATCCAGATTCTACGTTGGCGCTTGTTTTATCCTATTTTGTGCAGATTGATAACATGGTAGCAACTGGTAGGAAAGTATGCATGAAGTATTACTAGATGGGGATTAGATTCTAGTTGAATGTTGAAGGAGTTGGATCTCTTGGAGGGATAATGAAAACGTAGAGTGAATTGGAGTAGAGTTTGATCATGAAGATAGCTTGATAACGGAGTAAAAGAAATGGCCAGTGGATTTTAGCGTGAAGATCTTTGGAGCCTTTGTCATGGTGATTAGGATTAGATCCTGAAAAGAATTGGAAGGAAGTTTGGCATAGGCTTAGATTTAGATTTATGTTTCTTTCTATGTAATGTAAGGCCTCATAAACTTCTTGTACATTTTGTAATGAACATGCATGACTTTCATTTTTATGGAATTAATCTTGAAACTTGAATGATTTGCATGATGAAGTTACGATTCTGGATGAACATGATATGTCCATTAAAACTCCTGATTAAATGTCAACTTGCAAGGTGCATTTGAAATTAAGAATCTTGGATTAATACAAGGCACCACTTTTGGAAAGGACCTTGAAAGAATCTTGCGCAATTTGAATATTATCGAATGAGAGTTGTATTGAAATTGAACTTTGAATAATGTCTTTGTTTTGTATTTTTCTTTCTTAATAATCCAAATACATTTCCTTCCGACCTTGCATGAATCAATTCTTGACACCATGATCACATCAAAGTTTAAGAACCTTGATGCCATTCGACTAAACTCGAGCAAATTGAAGGCTTGAATGAATACTTCCAAATAATGAGTTCAATTCAACTCTCACTTCTAAAGGAAACCAAAATCTCAAACCTCATATCCATGTTAACTTGCATTACAAGCAACAACCTATTGAAAGAATAATGACGTTGCTTAGAATCCACACGTTGTATCTTTTAACATAAAGACTATGCCTTGAAGATTCCTTTGAAGATGAATATGGAACTTGAGACATGGGAGGAATAACTGCCAAGATAGCCTTAACATGTAAATCCAATGAACCCTAGTCGATGAGTTAACACGCTCAATTTCCACGAATAAGAACTACAATTTTATTGAGATGCGTTGTGATGAAAATGGCTTTGTCTCTTACCTTGAGGAAGATATCCTTATGTCTTGATAAGGAAGAGATCCACAATAACCGTGAATAAAAACCCTAAATTCACAATTCAATGTACAAAGAAGAACCAGAAGAATTAGTCTTGTTTGATAAACACCTCAAACCAAAAGAAAACCCTAGCTTCACAACCAATGATCCTCTGAACCACGATTTAACAAAACCTAAATTGGTTAACTGAAGAGTGGATGAATGCCATGTCATAGTCATTAAGCCTGATCAAATGATAAGCACACTTATATGAGGAGACGTCTTGATTCAAAGACTATGTATGTTAGGTCACACCCTTGAGTTCTTGACAAAAAAAACCTGCAACCTGTTGTTCAACAGAAGATAATAGCCTTGTTGTTTGATGGAGAAAAAGTCCAAACTGAACATGCTCCAAAACCCTAATTCCACAGTCTCGTACACTAAGAAGAAACAAAATAATCAATCTTATTCAATCATATACACTTCAAATCAGTCATAAACCTAAGCTTCATAGCTGCTAATATTTTGAACCTCAGATGCTCTTTTGAATGCAATGCATGCTACGCTAGTGACCTAATGGAATATATGCAACTGAATGCAAAAGTCTAAGCCAGATAAAAGAAATTAGGAGGGAAAATTTTGGGGTGCAAAAACTACCATCCATTAGAGTAACAAATCTTAACAACGAACTATCTCCCATAATGACGAGACTACCATCCATTGGAGTAACAAATCTTGATAACAAACTATCTCCCGTAATAACGAGACTACCATTCATCGGAGTAACAAATCTCAACAATGAACAATCTCCCATAATGAAGAGACTACCATCCATTTGAGTAACAAAAATGAATCTTCTTGGGGAACCAACATACTTAATGTGGAAGAACATGTTGCTCAAATAAAGAGACCGCCACTTGCGTCTATGAGAAGGAAATGCAATAGTACTGCTGGGAAATGAATCTTGGCATCTCTGGGGGTATGCCAACACCGTCCTGCTGAGGAGATAAAGTCTTCTCGTGCAAAATAAATGCACATTCTCAAACCAGGACTCAAAGCCTGCAGAAAACATAATAATAATGTTGTGGGGAACCACATATCTAAACCAGAAATAAACCGAAGCGAAACAGTCAACCAAGATAGTACCTGATGAGAAACAAATTCAAAAGGGACCACATGTCTAACTAGAGAATGAGCTAAAAAGGAAGTCTAGAGTATAATTCTTCCACGAGGGATAACTCAGTGGGGAAATTGAAAGAATATACACTTTCTTCTTAAGGTTGACACTCTATTGGAGAGGGGGTAACATAACTCTGCAAAATAAGGTAATATGCCAACAAAATATTAATGAATGTAGATCAACAATGAATGTTAATTCAGCTATGCATGATGTATGTATGAATCTATGAATGTTATAATATATATGCTGATAAAACAGACATATAACATCGAGAATGACCAAACAAAACCAGCTTGGGTAAAGTTAACACTCAGCTAAATCACATCCAAGATAAAAATTTCATAAGTAAGCACTAACTGAGGAAGCAAATTCCTATTTCACAGCTTAACTCCTCTGGGAAGAAACATAATTCAAAAATAATCATAACAAAATAGTAAGTCAAAATAGATACCGGGATGTAACATCCTCCTCCAAGATTTGCCGAGGAATATCACACAAACTTCAATGGGGAAAATAATGTCTCAACGTCTAGATTTCCACTGGAGATTATAATAATGACTTTTCTCGGGAAGATGAAAACCACATTGTCGAGTTATCAACTGGGGATCTTGTGTTGACTTCATTAGGGAGGACAATACCACATCGTCGTGAGGAGCCAAAAATACATTCTTCAACACCAAGAGTGATGATTACATAACCTTCCCCGGGGAGAAATTATGAAACCCAATGGGGATAACAACTTTCAGAGAGAAACATTATCTCAGATTTACTTGGGAATTTAAGAAGTCAAACAATACAACAAGAAATCAAAATTATGGGGATTTTAAATCAAACCTAGTACTTGGTGGGAGAAAACCCAAAAAGTTGACAATTGTTTCAATACTTCTTAAAAAAGATACTGCCCTTGTCTAGTTGCCTAGGAAACAAACAACAACAATAATGCCATCACTGCAAAGGGAGGTGTTTTGAAAATGATTCTACCTTAGCACACAAAGGGGGAAGGGACTTTCGTCATATGAGCGAAGACCTTATCCGGGGATCTGGGATAGAGGCTTCCGACCATGCAAACTCGAAATCAAAATAATCAACTTGGAGGAAAAAAACTGAACCAAGACTTGACTGGGGAAAATGGGATTACAAATCCAACACCGCACCATACATCAATTGGTATCATCTCCAACTATTTGATAAAAAGAGATCATGCGCATATCAGCAAGAGTGGTCCGGGAGAACTTTCATGGGGAACATACATTTCCAAAATTTCAGAGTTCATCCATCCTCGGAATCACTATTTTTTTGTTTTTCTTGAATCACAAAATCTAAAGTAAAAAGTAGTTTGTAAATTCTTTTCAAAAACAACTTTATTGTTAAATCTATTTGTTTTGAAAATTACTATCAATAATAAATGGAATCTTTGCAAACAGAATAAAATAAGAATTACAAAGAATTGGATAAAAGCTCAAACTTTATTAATAGAATGGTAGTCTGCGAATGACAAGATCCCATAGATGATTACAAAGTTTGGAAAATGGTAGTATATTGGAAAAGATACATTCAAATACAATGACCACTATTCTCCCTAAGAACTTTGAAATCCTGAGCATCGATTTCTGTTGAAGTGTGGTGAGGATCCAAGAAGATTGTTGCTTCAATGATCAAGTCTTGTCTGACGCAGTTACTTGCCAAGAAATCCCTAACCTTTTCCTAGGTTGCCCTTTGTAGGTTTTCAACCTAGCGGGAAGATTTATTCTATTTGTGTCTCTTATTTTTTCCTAGACTAACCCTTCGGGTTTTGAGCCTACCGAGACGCTCTTTTTTTCCTAAGTCACCCTTTCGGGTTTTCGACTTAGCGAGCTATTCTTTTATATCTTTAGGCAAAGTATTTCTTCATTGCGTCAGCATTCATAGGACGTGGGAACTCCTAGCCATCCATAGTCTCAAGAATCAGTGAACCACCAGAGAAGGCTTTCTTGACAACATATGTGCCTTCAAAATTGGGAGTCCACTTGCCCCTAGAATCAGTGTTAAAAGACATGATTTTTTTGAGCACGAGGTCGCCTTCTCTGAATTCACGAGGCTTGACCTTCTTATCAAAATCTTTCTTCATTATCTTCTGATATAACTGACCATGACACAAGGCCGTCATTCTCTTTTCTTCAATCAAGTTCAATTGGTCAAACCTGTTCTGTACCCATTCAGCCTCTGACAATTTGGTTTCCTATATCACACGTAGAGAGGGAATCTCAACCTCAACGGGGAGCACTGCTTCCATGCTATACACAAGAGAGAATGGGGTTGCCCCTGTTGAAGTGCGAAAAGATGTACGATACCGATGCAAAGAAAAAGGGAGTATCTCATGCCAATCTTTATAGGTAACAACTATTTTCTAAATGATCTTCTTAATGTTTTTATTAGCAGCTTCAACAACCCCATTCATCTTTGGCCTGTAAGGAGATGATTTGTGATGGACAATCTTGAATTCTTCACAAGGTTTTGTCAACATCTTATTATTCAAATTCGAGCCATTATCAGTGATAATCATGCTAGGCACACTGTATCGGCATATAAGATTGTTCTTGATAAAGCGTACTACCACCCGCTTAGTGGCATTAGCATACGAAGTTGCTTCCACCCATTTGGTGAAGTAGTCTATTGCTACCAAGATGAAACAATGTCCATTCGATGCCTTGGGTTCAATCATTCCAATCATGTCAATACCCCGCATAGAAAAAATCCACGGGGAAGAAATAACATTGAGAAGCGTCAGAGGCACATGAATTTTGTCAACATAAATATGGGATTTATGGAACTTCTTTGAAAATTTGTAACAGTCTGTTGTACTCCAAAATTTGCCCTCGCATTTTTCCACAAGAAGTCACAGCCTCGGGCGTTTCCTGATTTTTCAGATTGGCGTAAGAATCAGTCAAACAGATTTTTCTTATCAGTCAGACAAAATTAGGGTTTTCATGACTCTGGAACAGTTCAAACAGTTTGCTTAGGGTTTGGTTGATTTCGGCTCAGTTTTTGATCAGGCAGACGCTTCTTTGACTTTTAATCAAGAACTAGGGTTTGTGTGCAGATTCCTCAGAAAGATTTAATTCTACAGTGCTTGTCAAGTTATTCTGAGATGTGGACTGAAACATTTGGATTGAATTCGCAGCGTTTTGACTAAATCAGTGAAAAGAGGCATTTGGACTGAGTTTGCAATGTTTGACTAAATCAGTGAGAAGAAAAGACATTTAGGCAGTTGTTGTGATTAACTGTGCTTTGCTTTGGATTTTTGAAGCGCCAGGTTTATTAATTAATCAATGCTGAAACCAATGTTTATTTAATTGTTTATTATTCTAAGTTAAATGGTTGGAATTTATTTTCAATTATTATAATTTAAAGAATTATAAATAATAAAATAAACAATTGAAAAGGAGAAAAAGAATTAACTGGTAAAAAATAGATTTTATTCATCTTTAATTTATTTGTTACAATTATTATTTAAATATTTACAAAGTATTTACAATGATAATTTTACAAATATTTAAAATGAAATAAAAAAACTATCCTAATTTTTTCTAAGCTTCCTAATCTTCATTCTTCTATCCAATGCTCCCTCTGCTCCATTTGATTTCATCTGCAAAAAAAAAAAAATAAGAAAGAAAAAGTCAATTGAAGCAGATAAATTAAAGAGACAGACAGTTAATTTAGGCTCATCATTAAAGGCAACTGACTGGAATCAGTTAGCCCTCTCTGCAAATCACAGGATTTCTCCCGGTTCACAGAGAGGGATGGATAATGCTTGCTAAACATGAATGCACAAAGTTGAAATGCACAAATTCAAATGTTGTCAAACCTACTGCATAATTTCAAAATTACCAAACAAACTGCAAAGTCCAAGACCAAACTGAATGGCCTAAACCAAGTCAAGAGTCCAAACTGAGTTCACATTCAAACTATCCCAAAGAAGCAGGCAGTATGGAAAAGAGATAAAATATGCATAACTAAACTACGTTGCAAGCAACCTCCTATTTTCATCATTTTCCAGCATTGCCTTTTCAGAATAAAGTACAAACATAACATTATTTAATGCTTAAAGCTGTACTGGAGAGAGAAGAAGAGAGGAAAAGAATAGGCTTACAGGTTTAGGCATGAGGACAAGATATATAAAAACAAAACTGCAATAAAACAGTGAGGCAGAAGGCAGAGATATGAAGAAATCAGAATACAAACAAAACTGTCAAGAAGAAGAAACAGAATTATCTATCCACACTTAAACCTTCAAACCGGATTCAAACCCAAAAACCTTTTTTGGAGCATATAACACCAAAGCCTTCACTTGTCAAAAGGACCCTGCATTCAACAAGCTCAAAACATACAAGCCTGAACCTATCAAACAGTAAAAGCAGAACTCAGAAGATAAAGCACCCAAGGCCTTACCCTTCAAAAGAGATAACTTGTCCAAACCTCAACAGGCCTGGAATCTGTAACACAAACCTGAACCATCAAAGAGCCAAGTCCATCAAACCTGCCATGACCAATACCCAAAACCTCACAAAAAGGCCTCAAGCTTAAACCTGTTTCAAAGGTAACGACAGCAGGTCCTGCATAAGCCTTTGAAGACTCAAAAAACCTGCACCAGTCCTCAAGCCTGAAGCCTGAAAGCATCAAGCCAAGCTTAACCTATCAAAAGACCTCAACAAACCTTAAAACCATAGCCTTCAAAACAGATCACCAAAGCCTTATCATGTTCAAACCAGTCCATCAAACCACCTGCATAAAAAAACCAAAAGCCAAGACCTAACAAGCAAAACCTGCCCGAAGCTTTCAACACAAGCTAAAACATTCAAAGGCAACACAAGAGGCCTCAGAGAATTCTCATCATAGGCAAACATTAGAAGCAACAGGCAACCAAACACATCAAGCTAAAGCATTCAAAGGCAACGCAAAGAAGCCCTCAGAATCTTGTCATCACAGGGCATACAGAAAAGGCAACATATCAATCATCATCAAGCATACAGAAATGAGGAAGAGAAAGATTCAAGTCAATATCTCAAGCCAACTCATAGGAAACCAGAAAAGAAGAGGAAGAGAGATATACAAAGTTCTCAAGTGTCATCATCGAACCAACAAGCAAAGAAGAGCAATACAGAATACCAGGAATCCAAGCGAGCTCAACATCTTCACTGTTTCCTCCGCCGTCAAGCCGCCTACGCGCCTCCTAGTTCCCTCCTCCTCTGTCTCCAAGAGGTAGTCTTCTCATACCCTTTGCATGCATTTCAAAATGACAAACGAAAACACATAAATCAGAACTCAATCAAAACATAAAATCAAAAGAAATAACGAAATCCCTAACGCGATCGAACCTTGCAAGCATCGCCTGAGCAGTACACTGAGGGAGAAGGGGGAACGGTGGCGCTGGTGGCTTGGGCGAGAAGGATGCTGTTCAAAGATCCACGGCGAAGAAGATGAAGGAAACGAACAAAGACGAAAGAGGACAAACGGCGCCTTTGCATTGTTAACAAACCCTAGCATTCTCTAAATGAAACAATAATTATCAAACCCTAAACGAAATGAACGAATTTGCCATGGGCCTTGCCCTTTTCCAGTAAGCAAAAGCCCATATAACTTTCAGGCATAACCCCCCCCCCCCCCCCCCCCCCCCCATCACTCCTGAAACGTGTTTGTATTGGTTGGGCCCAGGCCCATTCATTTCTTCCTTTCATTTCTAAATTTTTTGTTTGTTTTCTTTTAACATAGCTTTTTTTTGAAATGATATATTAGTTTGGCATATAAGAATACTAAATAAAAATACATAAAGTTAAATCTTTTCTTAAAACTTTCTTTTCTTTCCTTGAAATATTAATTTGTACATACTTTACAAAAAAATATAAGAATACTAAATAAAAATACATAAAATTAAATCTTTTCTTTAAAACATTTCTTTCTTTTTCTTAAAATATTTTTTTTGTACATAAATAAATCAATACATAATTTTTTCTCAAATTTGGAACATTTTCTTTTCTCAAAATACATTAATTTGTACATATTAACAAATATTCCAAGAAAATTAAATAAACACATTAATACATAAAAATGGAACTCAAAACTTTTGTTTCAAATTTTATCTTATTTGTACATAATTAAAATGCATTATTTTTAATACCTAAAAGATTAGAATTTAGAACAGTTTCCTTTCTCTTAATTAAATTTTCTTAGTTTGTACATATTAAACAAAAATACAAGAATACAAAAATTAAATAAACAAAATATTTAATTCTTTTCATTAAGTTAACAATACTTAATTTTCTCATTTAAGTTCACATTTCTCAACTTGTAAATAAATTACATATACACTTACACTTACAAACTTACATTGATACATTATACATTTGCTATTCTTATACATTGCTGTACATGATACATATTACATTTGATCGCAATTCGATTTGGTTGTAATTATTTAAGTCTCATCCCCATTTGTGTATACTTGTACCCCCACTCCCGGATACTATTTTGTAATAGCGTAGACTTTAAATTCCAGCAATTTATCGCTTTCAAATGTACCATGGTTAGACCTAGGGTTTGCATGTGCATAAAATCAAACGCTAGATAACCTAATACAAGACAAATACATGAACTCAATACACAATCACACTTGCACCCCCGAGGGTAATCCCACATGTTGCCTTCCAAAATGGTCCATGCTTGCACGTCGAGTTTCTTTGGCAAAAACAATTCAAATGATCATAAGTCCCTCGATGATGCTTTCGAAAGTTGCCTATCAAAATGATCATAGTCCCTTCAAGAAAAATTGCCAACGACACTTGGCACCATTGCATTCATGGTCCATACGATGACCCGCGCCTGTCCCGATCACATCCTAAACGCAAGATTGCCCACCAAATTCAATGGTGGAACAAAATTGTTAAAAAGGGGTTGAAGACATAGAGAAAACCTTTGAGTACAATAGGGGTAGACAAAACTCTTAGTTACTTGGAATCAATCTTGCAAAAATCCTTGCCTATTTTTCAAACCACACTTCACAAAACACTTTCAAAACAAACTTCCAAAAACATTTTGAAACATCTTTTCGAAAAGATACACACCATTGTATATACTCAAACACGAGTCATTACAATGGTTGCCGAAACAAAGGCGTCTATTTCAAAAACATTTTCAAAACACAAACACACACCATAATTTCAAGCAATCGAAAATCAAGGCAAGTGATCTAAAAACCAAGTAACTAAGAACCCATGGATAACCATGGATGAAAAGGGTGCTAATACCTTCCCTTTTCATAATCTACCCCCCGAACCCACGAAATATCTCAAAAGGTTTTTTCCTGTGCTATTTAAACCTTTCCTTTAGGATAAAATAAAAGTCGGTGGCGACTCTTGCTAAACCGAACAAGTGCGAATACGGACGCAAAACTCAAGTCAGTTCTCCCACCGTATCACAGAACTGGCGACTCTGCTGGGGATATCTTAAGAGTGGGGTTACCTTAGGGTTTAGATCATTTACTTATTTTCAATTGTTTGCTTTGTTTGCTTTTACATTTGTGGGCTTTGCATCGGAATTTCATAGATCCTAACCCGGATCTGGGGAATACCCTTTTAGGTAGCATAATCTGTGAGGGACCTGTCCGGCGTAGACCGACATGGGTGAAGCAGTGGCTACGTTGGTGTGGCGCCTTAGTCTGTACCGATATCCCTCGTGTTGCAACGAGGAGAATATGGGTCTTCTAAGGAGTCATTAAACACCAACCGACCTTAGAACCCTAAATTGACCAAACTTGGCCATAGAACAGTAGCAGTATGCTACACTCATTGAGGCTAAACTCTCGCGATGGTTCTGGCCGCAAGAAAAGATTGCGATGCTGGAGTTATGACCGATTGAGGTTAGTCAATGATTTGTGATCCTCTAGAACCCGGTTACTTTTGATAGGACAGGTTTTAACCAACGAAACTAAAAGAGGGTAATACCTAAACTTCATGCTGGCCTAAACCCTAAGGGTTGTCTTGTGTGACTTGCGTGCCTTATCATGCTTGCCTTTGTGAATACTTGTGGTGTGATTTATCATGGCATCATACCATCATACCATTGCATGCATCATGTATAAGGGCTGACCCATTTCAAAGAAAAAAGGGTTTCATATTTGCTCTGTTTTGTAGGACATCATGATGCCCGTGCGTAGGAATACTATCCGGCTCAACTTTGTTCAACCACCTACTTTGCTCAAGGAATTGGTTGATAGGATTCCAAACACTACTTCCTTCATCAAGAGGCATGGTTCTCTCCTTGGGTTAGTCACTTCAAAGTGGGACCAACAACTGACGAGTGTCCTGACCCCGGTTTATGATCCCCTGTATCATTGCTTCACCTTTCAAGACTTCCAGCTGGTCCCTACCCTGGAAGAATTCTCTGATTTGCTTGGTATCCCTGTTTTGGAGCAGACTCCATTCACTGGTTGGGAAAAGACTCTTAGGCCTGAAGAGATTACTGCAGTCCTTCCCTTGACTAAAGAAGAGGTAGTGGTTAACTGGGAAACTAGAAGTGGAGTTAAGGGCTTTTTGGTTAAGTTTCTGGTTGGCAAAGCTAATAGTTTCTGGAATGACTTAGACTTCAAGGCGTACGAAGACATTCTGGCTCTTTTAATCTATGGTCTGGTATTGTTTCCAAATCCTGATACCTTTATCAACATCTATGCCATAAGGATCTTCATGTCCCGGAACCCTGTACCCACTCTTTTGGGAGATATCCTGCAACAACTCTATGCTCGTACTTCCCGAAGACGGGGAACTCCTTGGTGTTGTGCTCCTTTTCTAGTGAGGTGGTTTATTTCGCACCTTCCTAAGTTCGTGCTGAAGAATGAAGAAGGAAAGGGTTGGGCTCATAGGTTAATGTCTCTCACTGATGATGACTTCACTTGGACTCTCAGAGGTTTGGATGAGGTAGCTGTTACTGATTGTTGCGGGGAATACGCTAATGTTCCATTGATCGGTACCCAGGGAGGAATCTCTTATAATCCATGTTTAGCTCTCCGTTAGTTTGGAAGAGCCAGAAGGGCAGGGCCTCATGAGATGTTAGTTCCTCACTTCCATTTTGAATTTCAGGGAGGCAGTGACAAACTACGCCATGGATTCATTAAGGCTTGGGACAGAATTCACAAAGCTGACCCACATGAGTTGGGACCGAAGACTTCTCTACCAATGGTACCCTACTGCAGATGGGTCCGCATCCGTGCTCAGAAGTTAGGTATGCCATACGAAGCTGTCAGGCCTATCATTCTTGAATCTCCTGATGAAGACGGGGTTCCTCCAACTGTCCTCCCTCCTCAGGTACCCACTGATGTTGATACACTAAAGAGATCTTGGGCGCAGCTACAGGAAGAACGGGATTTTTATCGGGAAAAGTTCAACGAACAGGAACGAAAGATCCAGAAGCTGACTAAGCAATTGGAGGAAGAGCGGATCCTAAATGACTAAATCCGTGCTGAGAAGAGGAGGCCATGGGAGCACTGATGGGCTTTGGATGTTTCTTTTACAGTTTTTATTTCCTTTTCAGTATTTTCATTCCTGTAATGCCTAAGGGTAAGTTGTTGAACAATTTAAAGTTTGAATCTAATGAAGTGTGTTTCCTTTTTGTCTACAAAGTTGAATCCCGATTGTCTTTGAAAACATAAATCATACGCATCTCATTGCATCATATGCATAACAGGTACCCTTCTTCTACAGGTTGCTTAATCTTCTTCGCTGTTTATTTCAGCACTCAATTATCATGTCTTCCGAGCCTACTATCGAACAAGCTATCAAGGCCCTCCAGGCCAAGAACACCCAGTTCCAGGAGCTGGTCATGAGTTTAGCCCAGGGTCAACAGGAGTTGAAGACTCTGCTCTTGAAAAAGAAGAAGAATAAAGTCGGGGTGGCTACCCTGGGAAGAAGGTTTGAGGGTGAAGCCAGAAGGGTTCTTGAATTTCCCCTACATCCGAAGAAGGAACCAGTAAAGGAAAAGGGGCCGCGGTACCGTCTGAATCCGAAGTTGAAGAGGAAGAGGCAGGAGAAGACGAAGACTACTCAGAACAACAATACCCGCCGACCGATGACAAGTACAAGAGTTTGGAGGACAGGTTGGCAGCTATGGAGCTGCGGAGAGTTCCAGGCTTAGACTTCGAAGATTTGGGATTAATCGCTGGAATTGTGATCCCCCCGAAGTTTAAAGTGCCAGTTTTCGCAAGATATGATGGGCTGTCTTGCCCAAAGATGCACCTAAGGTCATACGTCCGAAGAATCCAACCTCACACATATGACAGAAACCTTTGGGTACATTTCTTTCAGGATAGCCTGTCTGGCACACAGCTGGATTGGTTCTACAATCTGGAGAGATCAGAGGTACATAGTTGGGAGGATCTTGCTGCTGCTTTTTACCGCCAATATCAGTATAACTCTGACCTGGCACCCACCCGTACTCAGCTACAGAGTATGGGGATGGCCTCAGGTGAAGGGTTCAAGGAATATGCCCAGAAGTGGCGTGATTTGGCTGGAAGGGTGCAGCCACCTCTTTCTGATAGAGAACTTGTTGATATGTTTCTGGGGACCCTGTCTGGTCCATTCTTTAATCATCTGATCGGTAGCTCCTCCGCAGGGTTTACCGAATTAATCCTGACTGGCGAGCGGGTAGAAGCCGGTATCAAGAATGGGAAAATTCAGAAGGATGCCTCTGCATCTACTACGGTTAAGAAATCATTTCCGATGAAGAAGGAAACGGATGTTGTGTATTCTCAGAGAGGAGCAGGAAGGAGTGAGCGTCGGTCGACTGTGGGGGCCGTAATGATCCAGAATCCGTCAAACGATCAACCTCGCAGTAACCAGTCCAGGCCTAAACAGCAATGGGGAGAACGGCCACCACGGCAGTTCACCCGCATCAATATGACACCTACGCAGGTTCTCCCACATCTGCTGAATTTGAATCTCACCAAGATTAGGGAAGCACCGAAGATTGTGAATACTGCCTCACCGTACTATCATCCCAATGCCAAATGCGCCTACCATTCCGATAGCGTCGGACATGACACAAATGATTGTTGGGCGCTAAAAAATAAAATCCAAGACTTGATAGATGCAAAAGAGGTGGAGTTCGACGCTCCAGAGAAGCCAAACGTGATATCTGCTCCGATGTCGAAGCACGGTCGAAATGTCCATGCAATCGAGGAAGATTTATATGTTTCTGATGTCAATGACCTGATAACTCCGCTGTTAACCATCAAGTTAAATCTGTTAGAGGCCGGGATTTTCCCGGGATGCAAAGAAGACTGCTACTGTTGTTACTCTCTGCCGTTTGACTGCCCATCACTGAAGAAAGGCATCCAAGGCCTGATGGACAGTCAACAAATTCTGTTTGAAAAGGTTCCTGCCATTCCAACCCCTATTGAAGATGTCTCAATTATCACCATTCACGCCAATCTTTCCAAGGTCGTCAGAAATCCTGTTAAGATTACATCAGCTACGAAGATTGTTCCATTGAAAATAACTATGCTTGGGCCAGTCCCCTACAGTCCTGACAAGTCAATACCATGGAATTACGGTGGAGACATCTATTACCATGGTGTTAAACAAGTCGAAGTGACCGAAGAAAGCTCTGATGAAGAAGAGGCCAACATTGGAAACATTGTTGGTACAAGCAAGATCACCCGAAGCGGGAGAATATTTTCTCCAGAGATTGCCCCCCCAAAGGCGACCTTTGGACCCTCAGCTGCTGTCAAAGTTAATCCTGCACCAATAAGACTTTCCGCCGAAACTCCGTTGATTGAAGAAACAGTTATTGTCCCTCCTACTTCTGCTGATAAAGGTAAAGGGACCCAAGATGAGCTCGTCCGGACGAGGGCTCAACCTTGGGTCATCCCGGAGACCTCTAAGAAAGAGATGGAGGAGATCCTGAAGATAATTAAAAAGAGTGATTATGACGTGGTAGAGCAACTGGGGCAAACCCCCTCGAAGATCTCCATGTTAGCATTACTGCTTTGTTCTGAGGCGCATGCCAAAGCATTGATCAAATTCCTAAAGACAGCCCATGTCCCTCAGGAAACCTCTGCCGACCAATTCCAAGACTGTGTAACCAGTCTTACAGCAGACAACAATTTAGGTTTCTCTGATGCGGACCTGGCCTTAAAAGGAAGGAAACACAACGACGCATTACATGTGTCAGTAGAATGCCAAGGAACTACTCTGGCCCATGTTCTGGTCGACACTGGTTCTTCTCTGAACGTGCTGCCCAAGAAGGCTCTCGACCGTTTAGATTGTGAAGGCTTGGAGTTAAGGCCAAGTAATATCATTGTAAGGGCATTTGACGGGTCGAAGAGAATGGTACACGGAGAGGTAGACATCCCCATTAAGGTTGGCATGGAAGTATTCCCCTCAACATTCTATGTGATGGACATCCGTCCGTCATACTCTTGCTTACTGGGAAGGCCGTGGATACATAACGCTGGGGCAGTTACCTCCTCCTTACATCAAATGTTGAAGTACCATGTCAAAGGAAAGATCATAACCGTGCATGGTGAAGAGGAATATATGATCAACCACTTGAACTCCTTTCGGTATGTAGAGGTGGAAGGAGAATTCATTGAAACACCATTCCAGCACTTCGAGGAAGTCTCTCCTGAAGTGGCAGTAGAAAAAGTGGTAGCTGAGGTACCAAAGCAGATGGCCAGGATGGCATCTCTAAAAGACACGAAAGCTGCATTGAAGGAAGGGAAGAGCTCAACATGGGGTCAGTTGCCAGATATTCCTCATAAAACGGACAAGTTTGGATTAGGTTTCACTGCTGCGGGACAGAAAGCTATGCGCCGTTCGAAGGTTGAAAGAGTGCCCATCAAGATCTCTCCTTATGGAATCAATGCTCTGGAAGGTGAAGACGAAGAAGCCAACATTGAAGATTGGATCTACCCGACTGTCGATGGAGGACTACGCAACTGGGAGGCAAAAGACTTTGTCCCCATTACTTTTATTAATCAGTAATTATCTGTCGAACATTTCCTGTTGATTTGTAATATTTACTCTTGAACAATCCGTACACTACTTTTTCACCTCATGCCTTGCCCGGGGCATGTAGGTCCATTTGTAAGGGTTTTGATTATCTTCATATCCATATACCATGTTTAATGATTCATTGGACGTTTTTCATTGATAAACTGCTGTGTTCATTTTCTTTCCTTTTTGCATTTTTGTTTGTTTAAGGATGGCTATCCCTTACACACACCCACACTCACAAATGCAGGTACCCATCCACTCTGGATTCTCTGGGTGACTATTCTGCTATGTCCTTCAATAACTCTGAAGATCTGGTCAATCAGGCTGAGTATGAAGATAACGAAGATTGTGAAGTGCCGGGAGAGCTAGCCAGACTTCTACAACAAGAAGAAAGGGCCATCTTGCCTCACGAAGAGTTGTTGGAAACCGTCAACTTAGGAACAGAGGAAGACCGGAAGGAGGTACAAGTGGGTGCCAATCTAGAGCCAAGTGTCAAGGAACGCTTGATACAGCTGTTAAATGAGTATGTTGAAATCTTCGCCTGGTCTTATGAAGACATGCCGGGTTTAGACACAGACATCGTGGTTCACCGTCTCCCTACAAGAGAAGATTGTCCACCGATCAAACAAAAAGTCCGCCGAATGAGGCCTGACATGTCTGAGAAGATTAAAGTAGAAGTGATGAAGCAATTCAATGTTGGTTTTCTGGATGTTACATCCTATCCACAATGGGTTGCCAACATCGTGCCAGTACCTAAAAAAGACGGCAAGGTCAGAATGTGTGTGGACTACCGGGATTTGAATAGGGCTAGTCCTAAAGATGATTTTCCGCTACCGCACATCGACATTTTGATTGACAACACGGCTCAGCACAAAGTGTTTTCCTTCATGGATTGATTCTCGGGCTACAACCAGATTAAAATGGCCCCCGAGGACATGGAGAAAACAACCTTTGTTACATAATGGGGTACCTTCTGTTACAAGGTGATGCCGTTCGGATTGAAGAACGTAGGGGCAACTTATCAACGCGCCATGGTAGCTTTATTTCATGATATGATACATCATGAGATCGAAGTTTACGTAGACGACATGATAGCTCGATCACAAACAGAGAGGGAACACCTGGAGCATTTGCAGAAGCTGTTCGCCAGGTTGAAAGAATACAAACTCAGGCTGAATCCAAGTAAATGCACTTTTGGAGTTAGGTCTGGTAAACTTCTAGGGTTTATTGTCAGCAAAAAAGGCATTGAAGTCGATCCAGCAAAAGTGAAAGCAATACAAGAGATGCTTGCTCCCCGCACTGAAAAGGAGGTTATAGGATTCTTGGGGCGCCTGAATTATATTGCCAGATTCATCTCTCATCTGACTTCTACCTGTGAGCCAATCTTCAAACTATTAAAGAAAGATCAGGTAGTCGAATGGAACGACGATTGCCAAGCTGCTTTTGATAAGATCAAGGAGTATTTACTAGAACCTCCTATTCTGATGCCACCCGTCGAAGGAAGACCATTGATCATGTATCTGACCGTCTTGGATAACTCAATGGGGTGTGTTTTGGGCCAGCATGACGAGTCTGGTCGAAAAGAGCATGCTATTTATTACCTTAGCAAAAAGTTTACCGACTGTGAAACTCGCTACTCACTGCTCGAGAAAACTTGCTGTGCTTTGGTATGGGCTGCTCGCCGACTAAGACAGTATATGTTGACTCATACCACTCTGTTGGTTTCCAAAATGGATCCTATCAAGTATATCTTCGAAAAGCCTGCTTTATCTGGAAGAATAGCTAGATGGCAAATGATTTTAACTGAGTATGACATCCAGTATACCACTCAAAAAGCCATAAAGGGGAGTGTACTAGCTGACCATCTAGCTCATCAAGCTATCGAAGATTATCAATCCATGAGATTTGACTTCCCAGACGAGGACATCATGAATTTGGACAACATTGAAGGTAATGGACCATATGACGGACCTGAAAAGGGATCCCGATGGACCCTGTACTTTGATGGTGCTTCGAATGCACTCGGAAACGGTATCGGTGCGGTACTCATTTCCCTGGAAGGTTGCCACACGCCTTTCACGGCCTGACTCTGCTTCAGCTGCACCAACAACATGGCTGAATATGAAGCTTGCATTTTTGGTCTCAAGGCTGCTATAGACTTGGGAATCAAATCTTTGATCGTATTTGGGGACTCGGCTTTGGTTATTAGTCAAATTAAAGGAGAGTGGGATACCAAACATCCCAATCTTATCCCATACAAAGAACATGTCTTGACATTGTTGCCTCATTTCAAGCAAATCACCTTCGAGCATTTCCCGCGAGAAGAGAATTAGCTAGCAGATGCTCTGGCTACAATGTCTTCCATGTTTAAACTCAATTGGGATAACGAGGCTCCCCAAATAACCATCGAGCGAATGGATGAACCTGCGTATTGTCACGAGATTAATACCGAAGAAGTAGTGAACAACCCTGGTTTCATGAAATCAAAAGGTATCTCCAGACTAGAGAATATCCCGAAGGAGCTTCAGTAAATGACAAGAAGTTCCTAAGGAAGTTTGATGCCAAGTTCTTCCTGAGCAATGGCATCCTCTACAAACGCAACCATGATTGTGTTTTACTCCGATGTGTGGACAAAGCTGAGGCGGAACTGATTATGACTGAGATACACAACGGTGCGTTCGGCACCCACTTGAGTGGACACATGATGGCTAAGAAGATCCTAAGGGAAGGCTACTACTGGTCAACCATGGAAGCTGATTGACATCAACACTCTCGTACCTGCCATAAATGCCAAATTTACGCCGATAAGGTGCACATTCCTCCGGTTCCTCTCAACGTGCTGACAGCTCTGTGGCCCTTCGCAATGTGGGGCATTGACATGATTGGAGAGATCAAGCCCACTGCATCCAATGGACATCGCTTCATCCTGGTCGCCATTGACTATTTCACCAAATGGGTCGAAGCGGCTTCCTTCGCCTATGTTACAAAGAATGTGGTTGCCCGCTTCATCAAGCAAAACCTCATATGCCGGTACGGTGTCCCTGACAGGATCATTACAAACAACGGAACCAATCTGAATAATACTATGATCACCGCTCTATGCGAACAGTTCAAGATTTATCATCACAATTCATCTCCCTATCGACCGAAGATGAACAGTGTTGTTGAAGCTGCGAACAAAAACATTAAGAAGATCATTCAGAAAATGACGGTCACTTACAAGGACTGGCATGAGATGCTACCGTTTGCTCTGCACGGATATCGTACCACAACACGTACTTCAACCGGGGCAACACCATTTTCTCTGGTATACGGCATGGAAGTTGTCCTGCCCATGGAAGTTCAGATTCCTTCCTTAAGAATTATGAAAGACGCAGGTTTAAATGAAGACGATTGGATTCAGACCCGACTTGATCAACTCAATTTGATCAACGAGAAGCGACTCGCTGCTGTTTGCCATGGTCAGACGTACCAAAAACGGATGATCAAGGCTTTCAACAAGAAAGTCAGACGTCAAGTATATCAAGTCGGAGATCTCGTGATCAAGCGGATTATCTTGCCGCAAAGTGATCCCAGGGGAAAATGGACTCCTACTTACGAAGGACCATTTGTAATCAAGAACATATTTTCTGGTGGTGCAATGATTCTGACCACCATGGACGGCGATGATTTGCCGCACCCTGCGAACGCAGACATAGTCAAAAAATACTACGCATGAAATAACCCGACAAGTCGAAAACCCGAAAGGGCGACTTGGGCAAAAATGGGCATCCCGATGAACCGAAAACCCGAAAGGGCGGTTCAGGCAAAAATTAGGGATAAAACAAAAAAAAAATCTGTACACCCGGCAGGTCAAAAACCCGAAAGGGAGACTTGGGCAAAAAGGGGTTTCCCGGTGGATCGAAAACCCGAAAGGGCGATTCAGGCAAAAGTTAGGGAATTAAAGCGTATGACTATGTCTCGTCGGATCACTTTAAGGGCAATCTCTTCATCAACCAGCTCCAAGCTTCTGGTTAATTCAGTCACCGACAGACGAAGCATTGAACGGACAGATATTCAGAGTTGTAAAGGCTATAGCAGAATGGAATCCCATAGAGTTATTTCACATAGCCATCTTTCTTTTGTGTAAAATTTTCAGTTTTTACGGCGACATCCTCTTACTAGGATGCCTGTCTCCTTTTGTACAAAGATGCCCATAAAAAGTTAATACAAATACTTTTCCAAATGCACAAATTTGCTTTGTTTTCCCTTTTTCCTTTTGCACTTATGTTTACTCGAGGAACATCCAATGTTTTGTTAAGTAGGCATATGCATTTGAACATAATCATTTCCTTACAAATCAGGAAAAGATGATCATTGATAGGTTGAAGGTACGGATAGATATCTCAATGCCCTTTCAGAAGGACTCCCCGAACAGAGTTAAACTCCAAGATCCTCAACAGAACAAGAGCTTTCTCAAAGCTGATCTCCCCAGCCAGAGAGCCTTCCAGAACTTAGTTTGTAACACCCCGTTTTTTTTTATTAAATGTTAATTCGGTTATTTGAAATAAAAATATTCATAATGATAAAATACTATTTTGAGTAATATTATTTTGGTGTGTATTTGGCTTCGTTTGATTTATCGGTATAATTTAGTTTTTATGGAATAAATATTAATTAAATGTAATATGGTTTTAATAGAATTATATGATATAATTTGAATTAAATAATTGTTGGGGCCAAATTATAATTTTAGAAAGATAGAGGGAGGAAAGTTAGTAGTAGAAGGATAGTTTTATAAAATAGAAAAGGAGAGTTAGTAAGAGTAGTTGGTAAGAAGAGAAAGAAGAAAGAAAATAAGAGAGAAAGAGGAGAAGAGAAGAAAGGAAGCTAGGTTTGGAGTTGCAACATCTTCATCATCTTGTTTCAAGAAAACCCACACCAAGGTAAGGGGTTTGATTTTCTAATGCTTATAGTTAGGGTTTGATTTGGTATATTTTTGATTTGGGATAAAATTGATTTTTTAGGGTTTATGAGTTGTTGGGTGATTATTGGAATAAATTAAGGAGTTGATTTAGGTGTTATTGTTGTTGTTATTGAATTAGTGTTTTGTTTAAGAAAAAAATTAGAAAAGAAGAACTTGAATTATTTAAGTTTAAAAACATATTGTTAGGTTGAAAAGAAAAAGAAATGAATTATGCAGTAGCAGTATATCATTGTTTTTAAACTAGTCGTGTACCTTTTTCTAAGCTAGCACTCTATCTATTTTCTAAGCTAGCATTGTCTCTCTTTTTCTAAGCATAGCAATGTAGTTTTAAAATAAAAAAAAATATAGCAGTAGAATGAAGTTTCAATTTATTAGCAGTAAACTAGCAATATAGAAATTGATTTAAGTTTGTAAACTATGCTAGTAGTATAATGCTTAGATGAAGTTTAGAATGTATGCATAGTAGTCAATTGTTAAAAACTAAAGTAAAATTTTGCAGGAAATAACATAGTAGCAGTATGCAGTATAGAATCAAACATGATAGCAGTACAAGTAAATGAAATGAAATTCTAGAAATCAAACTATAATTATTAAGTTTAGTTTATAAACAAAAAAAAATGCAGTATGAAAGATAAGTTTAGGAAAATAAATAAATAAATTTATATTTTGTTTTTATTTTATTTTCTTAATTTAATATATTAAATATTTATATTAATTAAATACAAATATGACATAAGTTAGCCGATTTAATTTGGAACTCGATTATGTTCCGATTTCCCGATTTCGGCAATTTCGGCGACGAAGCAAGTTACTCCGAATTTAACGAGAATTGACGTGCTAGCATAATCCGACATGTAGATTAACGTAGTGAAGTTCATTTTGCGAAATTTCAACTTTTTAAGAATCGACCCGATTTTAGTACGAATGAAATAAGTTGAGTTTAATCCCGAATTTAACCGTTCGAGTTACATTCCGGTGACTCGATCGCGATGAGAAACATTGAGAGTAATGCCGGTTCATTGATAATGACTTTATGTTGAAATATACTTTCCGATTTGGAATTGTTGATAGTTGATGGTTTATGTTTTGGTTGAGTAAGTAACTTGTTTGTATACATTTTACTTGACGTTGAGATTGTTAAATTATATGTATGCATGCATGTACAATAGTTGATGTTCCATTGGTTGGATTTTATGGTATGTGTATGTTAAGATTATTGTGAATCTTAATTGCATGAATTGGTTATATTGTACATTGCATGGCATGGTTGGTCTTGAAACAGAGACGGTGAAACTGTGGGTTCACATGATTTTATAGACGGTGACCCTATTGTGGGAAAAGACGTAGTGACCTTGATCCGGAAGGGAAATATAGGTGGTGGAACATTGGGTCCACAATATCTAGACGGTGACCCTATTGTGGAAAAAGACGTAGTGACCTTGATCCGGAAGGGAAACATAGGTGGTGGAACCTTGGGTCCACGAGTCGGTACCGCATTCGCATACGTTGAGTCGTGTTATGAGTCACATGTATATTTGTGCATGTTATGTATGTGTGTTGATGTGATTGATTATGTGCCATTATTGTTGTTGTTTGAATTATGGTTATGTGCCAAGGATGTGAGTATTCAGATAATCGGTTTACATGGTTAATGTGTTGGAAATGGATTCCTTGAGTAAGGATACTACAGGTGATAAAATGAACATGATCATTATGTATTGCTTTATTTATTGCCATTTCATTTACTTAAAATTACATGTTATATGATTATTGGAATTCTCACCCTTTTGTTGACCAATGCTTTTGATGGCATTGTGCAGGTACCGAGGATGGTAGCGCGAGGCGCTAGCTAACGGATGCATTGGATTGCAATCTGTTTTATTTTGATTAGACTCGAGTCGATGCTCTGGTAGTAACACATAGGGGGGATTTATTTAGTGTCGAACTCGATTATTTTGTATTTGGATTATGATGTATATAATCCTTATTTGTGTATATGATGTTTTGTATATGTGAGACTTGATAACATATGCTTATGTGAATTATGATGGCTTGATGCCTTGAATTATGTTTTGATTCCTCCATAAATGGAGATGATGTGAAATTATGAAACTCCGTTGCGTTTGCACGAGAGAATGAAGTAAATATTTATTGTATGTTTGTTTTGTGTTGGAATGCTTATACTTTCAAACATACCCTGTCCGTTTTTCCTTAAAGACTTTGGAATGTGATGTGTGTTGTGGCATCCCTTCCGTGCAATTTTATTTCTCTGATTTTAATCTTTACCTTTAATTGGGATATTTAGAAGGGGTGGTACAATAGTGGTATCAGAGCAAGTCGGTCTATCGGCCAGGTTGTTTATGTGTTTAATCCCTTTTGGTACGCGACATGTGTGTGAAACACTGTCGGTACTTGATTGTTTCCTTTTCGTTGTCTGCAGAGGTACGTGTGAAATAAGTGGGGGAGGAGTTTCTTCTCTGAAGTTTTGTGCAAGAGGTTGGTTCAGTATACCGCCGATTGTAAGATGTAAGTATTGCCGAGCAGTTGATGCTTCAAGCATGGTTATGTTTAAGTAGCTTGAGGGGTAAGATTGAAGATGCTGTTGTGGTTTGGTAACGATGGTTAATGCCACCTCATGATTGTCGACTGTCTATTGACAAATTGAGGGACTGATCATCCTTAATCTCTTGTTGATAGTAGTCGGGAATTGTGTTGTTTGGGATAGACTTATCTTGCCAACTTAATAGTGTGTGATTCAGATGAGTTGGCACAAGGCAGTGCATGGTTACTTGAGTTGTGGGCGAATTTGGGTTTTGGTGAGAAATAAGATTTTTGGCAAGCGAGCTTCTTGTTGTGATTCTTCCGAAACCTTTTGTGGAAATGTGAGTGAATTACCGCTGTAGTGCAAGGTGAAGTTTTGATGGATTTAGTTTCTGGAACTAGTTGGGATTCGAAGTATCCTTAAGGGATGTTTGTTTCTGAATTAGAGTTGAAGAGTCAACTTGAATATTGGTTTTAGTAGAGTTTGTTTGTGTGAGTGGTTCGCCGTGGAGTGCACCGATTGTGTTGTTCGAGAAGAGAAAAGGTTACCCAAGTTGGTGTGTCGTTTGTAGTCAAGGAACGAAGCGGATGTTGAGGACGAGTGTCTGCTTCGGAGGATTGATATTTAAGTGAAGCAGTTATTTGGAGTTTATGTGTTTAGTGAGATCGTTTTGAAGTCTGGCTGCCTATGGGTTAGTGTGAGGGTTGAAGATGTTCAGGAAATGCTTTTCAAGATAGTGTATGGTCCGGGCGAGTATAAGCTGATGTCATTAGTGTGACTAATGCGTCAGGTAAGATTTTGGAATGTTCCAACAGTACTCTCATGAGTAGCTGAAGAGTTATTTCGTGTTCATGGATATTATTTGGTTTACATCAAGTTAAGGGATTGTGGCAAGCATCCGAGTGTTGCGTTATCAGTAGTGGAGTTAGATTGGTGCATGTTGAGTCCTCTAAAGAAGGAGTTTTGGAACTGTTGGACGTGAGTGTCTTAAGTAAGCAACTTAGACGGCAATATTTTGGACAGTTCCGCGAAGATTTATTTTGTGTCTTGTCGAAGACTTTAAGGGGCTAATTCATAGTTTAGAAGTTCTTTTGTTTTGGATGGTTAACTTTGTGAGTTTGATGGAAGATATTTTTATGAGTTGGTATTGATCGTGAGTATTTTGACCCGAAATGGTTGAGTCAGTAATTGGACTTCGCAATGGGAAGCGAATTTGTTTTAGCCGGTGAAAAGTTTAGCGAATGCCTTGATTTTGGTTTTGTTTTGTACTGAAGAACCTGGTGCGACGTGTTATGATATTTTGTTTTGGACGTAAGATGTATTTCGACATAGAGTTGGAAAAGTGTATTACTACCTTGGAACGATTTGATTTTTCTTATGGAAAATTATCGGATGCGGGAGTTAGAGTTTGATGCCGTTATGCTCATTGGAACCTTATAGGTACAGATGTTAACGACAAGGAGATTGGAATTGTTGAAGACAATTCAAGTTGAGTATGATCTATAAAGAGACTTCGTCTGTTGTTGAGTTTATTAAGTTGATATTGAGGATAACCCAAGAATATCTTATTTGAGATTTATTATTTTGAAAGAATGTTGCATGTTTGTTTTGAGACGCTTGTTGAGATTAAACTCAGAAGGTTATTAAGGATTCGTTCACTACTACCATATGGATTTCGCCGGATACTAATGGTCGCGGTGGATTATTAGATTACGACTAAAATAAGTCTTGACGGTAAGGAATTTGGTGATGGTTTGGTAACCACAGGTACTTAAAGATGATTGATGTTTTATAGAGGAAGATGTTCTATTTGTGACTGAATTCGGTCGCGACGGTGTTCATGTTGGATTCCATAGAAATTGATGTTATGGTTCTAAGTCCAAACTATGTTGTAATTTCAGGAGTATGAGACGAAATTGATGAGTAGAGTTCTTGAGAGAGTGTTTTGGTTTGGATTACCACTTTAGAAGATTGAAAGATATGAGAGATGTTTCGAATAAGAAACCAGTGTATTAATCTTGCGACGATGCGAGGATGGTGATTACTTAATTAAACTTTGGGAATTGAATTGTTATAAGGGAAGACTTCGTGGAAGTCAAATGTATACATCGAAGTTTCACAAGTGAAATATTTGGACAGTATTTGAAGAGGTCAAACTATGTCGTGTATTTCAGAGGATCAACGGACGTTGATCAATCGAGAATGAAAGAGTGATTCTTCGAGTTGATGAAGCTGATGTTGCGAGGTGTCTTGATGGGTGTACGCTTTGAACGTATCCATTTTGGGTGATTGTGAAGTTGAGGATTAACCAAGTTGTTTTACGGTTGGCATCTTATGCATAAAAGTGACGCAGCATGGTTTAGATATCGAGCATTGAGTTTTAGCGAGTATGCGGGATTGTTGGATTTGGGCTAGTGAGTTATAGTCGCAAGTCGTCAGTATACGTCCTAGGATGAGTGGTGTGTCGCAGTTCAGTTATGTTTGGGTAACTTGTTATTGTTCAAGGGTGGTACGTTGGTAATCTACAAGGACGATGTGACCTTGTGATTTTCTGGAATGAGAGCGATAACTGCAAGTGTAATTCTTGAGTTCGTACTTATGCGTGAATGATGGCATCTTTTCGTGTTTGCGTAGCACGCGTGGTTTTATCCTTTCTGATTGTTTCAGTTTTGGTTTGTATAACCATTTTGTTGTTTTTGTTTTAGCGATGGTGTCGGTGTTGTGTCGTAGGACTTTATGTTCCTACCTTTGGTGACTCGTTTCCGAGGCGTCGGTTCGAGTGTATGACTAATTCTATGGTTGAGACGTTAGGATGGTATCGATCTTGTTTGTTTAGTTCTCGAGCGAATCGGTGTGTCTGCGACTTGTTTAGTTGTTGGGTGTTAGTTGATTGTCGAGTGCATTGTATTGGCTTCGCATCTCGGCATGGTTGTTCTTGTCTAAACGTTATGGCTAGGGAGATGCCCTTGTGTTAGGTGTATTTTGTATGTTGTTTAATTAACGCAAGGATTGAGTGGACGAATGCGTAGGCATGTCCCGATTTGTTCGTTTTGGTCAAAATTTTCGAGGCCGAAAATCTTTTAAGTGGGGGAGAGTTGTAACACCCCGTTTTTTTGATTAAATGTTAATTCGGTTATTTGAAATAAAAATATTCATAATGATAAAATACTATTTTGAGTAATATTATTTTGGTGTGTATTTGGCTTCGTTTGATTTATCGGTATAATTTAGTTTTTATGGAATAAATATTAATTAAATGTAATATGGTTTTAATAGAATTATATGATATAATTTAAATTAAATAATTGTTGGGGCCAAATTATAATTTTAGAAAGATAGAGGGAGGAAAGTTAGTAGTAGAAGGATAGTTTTATAAAATAGAAAAGGAGAGTTAGTAAGAGTAGTTGGTAAGAAGAGAAAGAAGAAAGAAAAGAAGAGAGAAAGAGGAGAAGAGAAGAAAGGAAGCTAGGTTTGGAGTTGCAACATCTTCATCATCTTGTTTCAAGAAAACCCACACCAAGGTAAGGGGTTTGATTTTCTAATGCTTATAGTTAGGGTTTGATTTGGTATATTTTTGATTTGGGATAAAATTGATTTTTTAGGGTTTATGAGTTGTTGGGTGATTATTGGAATAAATTAAGGAGTTGATTTAGGTGTTATTGTTGTTGTTATTGAATTAGTGTTTTGTTTAAGAAAAAAATTAGAAAAGAAGAACTTGAATTATTTAAGTTTAAAAACATACTGTTAGGTTGAAAAGAAAAAGAAATGAATTATGCAGTAGCAGTATATCATTGTTTTTAAACTAGCCGTGTACCTTTTTCTAAGCTAGCACTCTATCTATTTTCTAAGCTAGCATTATCTCTCTTTTTCTAAGCATAGCAATGTAGTTTAAAAAAAAAATATAGCAGTAGAATGAAGTTTCAATTTAGTAGCAGTAAACTAGCAATATGGAAATTGATTTAAGTTTGTAAACTATGCTAGTAGTATAGTGCTTAGATGAAGTTTAGAATGTATGCATAGTAGTCAATTGTTAAAAACTAAAGTAAAATTATGTAGGAAATAACATAGTAGCAGTATGCAGTATAGAATCAAACATGATAGCAGTACAAGTAAATGAAATGAAATTCTAGAAATCAAACTATAGTTATTAAGTTTAGTTTATAAACAAAAAAAAAAAGCAGTATGAAAGATAAGTTTAGGAAAATAAATAAATTAATTTATATTTTGTTTTTATTTTCTTAATTTAATATATTAAATATTTATATTAATTAAATACAAATATGACATAAGTTAGCCGATTTAATTTGGAACCCGATTATGTTCCGATTTCCCGATTTTGGCAATTTCGGCGACGGAGCAAGTTACTCCGAATTTAACGAGAATTGACGTGCTAGCATAATCCGACGTGTAAATTAACGTAGTGAAGTTCGTTTTGCGAAATTTCGACTTTTTAAGAATCGACCCGATTTTAGTACGAATGAAATAAGTTGAGTTTAATCCCGAATTTAACCGTTCGAGTTACATTCCGGTGACTCGATCGCGATGAGAAACATTGAGAGTAATGCCGATTCATTGATAATGACTTTATGTTGAAATATACTTTCCGATTTGGAATTGTTGATAGTTGATGGTTTATGTTTTGGTTGAGTAAGTAACTTGTTTGTATACATTTTACTTGACGTTGAGATTGTTAAATTATATGTATGCATGCATGTACAATAGTTGATGTTCCATTGGTTGGATTTTATGGTATGTGTATGTTAAGATTATTGTGAATCTTAATTGCATGAATTGGTTATATTGTACATTGCATGGCATGGTTGGTCTTGAAACAGAGACGGTGAAACTGTGGGTTCACATGATTTTATAGACGGTGACCCTATTGTGGGAAAAGACGTAGTGACCTTGATCCGGAAGGGAAATATAGGTGGTGGAACATTGGGTCCACAATATCTAGACGGTGACCCTATTGTGGGAAAAGACGTAGTGACCTTGATCCGGAAGGGAAACATAGGTGGTGGAACCTTGGGTCCACGAGTCGGTACCGCATTTTCATACGTTGAGTCGTGTTGTGAGTCACATGTATATTTGTGCATGTTATGTATGTGTGTTGATGTGTTTGATTATGTGCCAATATTGTTGTTGTTTGAATTATGGTTATGTGCCAAGGATGTGAGTATTCAGATAATCGGTTTACATGGTTAATGTGTTGGAAATGGATTCCTTGAGTAAGGATACTACAGGTGATAAAATGAACATGATCATTATGTATTGCTTTATTTATTTCCATTTCATTTACTTAAAATTACATGTTATATGATTATTGGAATTCTCACCCTTTTGTTGGCCAATGCTTTTGATGGCATTGTGCAGGTACCGAGGACGGTAGCGCGAGGCGCTAGCTAACGGATGCATTGGATTGCAATCTGTTTTATTTTGATTAGAGTCGAGTCGATGCTCTGGTAGTAACACATGGGGGGATTTATTTAGTGTCGAACTCGATTATTTTGTATTTGGATTATGATGTATATAATCCTTATTCGTGTATATGATGTTTTGTATATGTGAGACTTAATAACATATGCTTATGTGAATTATGATGGCTTGATGCCTTGAATTATGTTTTGATTCCTCCATAAATGGAGATGATGTGAAATTATGAAACTCCGTTGCGTTTGCACGAGAGAATGAAGTAAATATTTATTGTATGTTTGTTTTGTGTTGGAATGCTTATACTTTCAAACATACCCTGTCCGTTTTTCCTTAAAGACTTTGGAATGTGATGTGTGTTGTGGCATCCCTTCCGTGCAATTTTATTTCTCTGATTTTAATCTTTACCTTTAATTGGGGTATTTAGAAGGGGTGTTACATAGTTCCCCTCAAAGATAAATTCCAGATCCCCAGCGGAGCTAAAATTTCCAACTATCAATCCCTAGTGGAATTAGACCAGTGAACATTCTCCCCACAGAGACATTTCCCACCAGACCGAAGGTTCACAGTCATACCTCTCCAGCGTAAGTCTACCAGGTTCTGAACTCCCCAGCAGAGATCATCAGAATTCTCTCACCCCACAAGTCATCAAGAAGCTCCGAGCCCCGACAATGGTCCTAAGATCCCTCAACCAGTGAAGATCTTGTTCCCCAAGCAGTTAGCAGACAACAAGGATTTCTCATCCTCAGTAACCCCAGAGTTCTTCCATTATGGGTTTATTTCCCCAACATTTGTCCAGGATTTATTCTCCAAAACAAGTTACATCTCAGATTGATCATTCGTTCACAAACTCCTTCATCATCTGTTGGAAGCTACAGTCGTCGAAGATCAAATTCTCACAAAATTCAAGTTATGAAACCCGGATTTGACCGGATAGTATCTTGATTGCTACAGTACATTGTGAAGACCGGACTACGACCGAATAACAGTATCAAGCTACCGCAAAGCCTGGATTGTGACCAGACAGTGGTATCCCCTCAGAGCACGCTATGAAACCCGGATTCGACCGGATAACATCCTAATCCCTACAAGTCATTGTGAAGACCGGACTACGACCGGATAACAATGTCAGATTATCGCAAAGCCTGGATTACGACCAGATAATGGGATCTCCTGAATTCCAGTTATGAAGCCCAGACTCGACCGGATAACATGTTAATCTCTACAGCACATTGTGAAGGCCGGACTGCGATCGAATAACAGTGTCATACAATCGCCAAGCCTGGATTACGACCAGACAACAGTCAAGAATACTACGAAGCCTGGAATTGACCAGATAGTAGTATACCTCTAACCAAAGCCGTGAAGCCCGGATTTAACCGGATAGCAGCTTAGCAAGCTATTGTGAAGCCTGGATTACGACCAGATGACAGTACAAACTTCTGTGAAAGCCTGGAGATCGACCAGATAACAATTAAGCATTAGCAGAATGAAGAACCATCCTCAGTTCCTCACAGAATATTCGAATATTCTCCAGTGAAGATCTCCTCAAGACAGGAATTCCCCAGTAGATTGGCATACAACCCAAGCTCATGATTCCCCAACAGTGGTCCCGGGACTTCTCATTTTCAACAATCAAAGGATTCTTGCCCTACCCAGCAGCAGTCAAGGAATTATTTTCCCAGGCAGTAGTCAAGATTCTTTTATCTTCAGCCGTCTAGGATTCGTCTATCCTCAGCAGGACAGCTCATCAGCTTACATACGCATTCATTACATTCATATCATAAACATTAATATAACATACATTGCATCATGCATTTCATGCAACATGGCTTCGTGTTTCAGCTAATACCTTACCCTTTTTCAGGATATGAATTAGTAAGCTTCAATTTCAAGACTTCTGAAAACAGTTTACGGATTCTCCAAACACAGACGTCAATCTATTGCTTATTCAGATCACCAGTTCAGAGATGTTCCAAAGCATGGATGCCTTTCTGATACTCGTCCACTCACCAGTGACATACAGTTCAACAATCACCTTCAGATGGCATCTATAAGCCCATCCTCCTATCAGCAGTCACCAAGTGGCATCTTTAAGCCCATTTCCAGATGGCATCTCTAAGCCCATCCCCCGACAAGATTCTATCACATCCCTAGATGGCATCGTTAAGCCCATCACCAAATGGCATCTGTAAGCCCATTCCCTCTACCATCACATCGTCGAGTGCAAATTTTCTGGGCACTTGTTGGCTGAAGATTTTGATGATATTATTAGAAGCAAAGTAAATTGGACGTTTCGATTGAAATGAAACAAAACGTCATGTTTCGAAATGATAGAAGCAGTGCTTCGAATGAGCATATCAAAGCTTGGAGCTTCGAGTGACAGTTATGAGAATATATCCAAAGAAGTCTCGAAATGATAACAAGGCTGTGTCTAAGAAATGTGTTCGAAGCGAAGAAGTGCCAAAACATTTGAAATTCAAATGCAAGCGGGATGTTCGAAATTTGAAATATATGTGCTGGAGCATTCGAAGACGCGTGGAAGCAAGAGAGAGGCATTGCTCTGCATGTTCTGAACGTGGCATAATCTTATAGCAAGACCGTTATGGTCGAAGTAGTATAAATAGAAGTCTTAGCATTAGGATTTCGTGTGTCATATCTATTGTACAAAAAACTCAGTAAACATTCAAATTACCACATGGCTAGGGAAACGAATGCAAGAGCAATGTACGTATGATAACACCACATGTTTATGATTTAATGAAAACTCTTTATCATTTCCAGTACTTTCCTTTATCTTTATGTCAATACCATTTACAAGTTTTTGCATTTAAAATGTTTTCATTCGAAGTATTTTACTGATGCCTTACATTTAAATGTTCTCTTTCCATTTCAAATATTTTACATTTCAGAAACTGTTATACATTTCATGCCTTTATCTTCAAGTTTTTATCATTCGAACACCTTTTTTACTTAAAGTCATTTTACAGTTTTCTTGCATTTAAACGCTTTCTTCATATTTCGAATCTTTTACATTTCAGAGAATCTTTTACATTAACTGTTTTTTACGCTTCAAAGTCATTTACTTGTCTTTTATGCAGTTTTTACATGTCTTTACAGTTGACCTTTATTCATGCAATTTAGTTTCGTGCACATTTATTTTGATCACACCTTTAGATCCTTAATAGAGAAATCGAAATAAGTTAAACACCTACACAACATTCTAAATACCAACCATGAATACCAGTTCGATCATGAGAGTTACCCTAATGACCAACACGTCCTAGGATCAATCTAGTTGATCCTGCGAGTTACCAGAGAAATTGAATAACAGTCAGTAAGTTTATTCGATAGTTTGGAGGACTAGCGGTTGTTTACCAGAAATCACTATAAACAAATTGGCACACCCGGTGGGACCAATCGTTGGAAATTACGGAATTTAGAACAGAAATAAAGATTGTTGACACGTAACCATTATAAAAATACCCTCTGAGTGATAAGTTTGTTGTTTTATGAACCTAAGAAGTGGTAAAATAACCAACAACAACCAACCCTTATCCAGAAGAAAACATTTGAACAAGATGTCTAATTCTGACAATCAACAAGGGGAACAAAATGCCCCACATACAACAGGCACTAATGTGTCCGCTTCGATGGGAACGTCTAATGTGATTCCTTCGAATGCACAGTCTGTTGCATCCTCCACCAGTAATATAGCCACTAATGGAGTAAGTGGCATATCAACTAATAGTTCGATTTTAGGAAATACTGGAACCATTGGTTATCCTGGGGGATTCGTTCCACCATCAGGGACACAAACCCATTTCGCCACCCCACTAACTAGACCACCCGACTTCGATGGTAATAGAACCAGAAATTCCTCTTATGGAATGCCAACATCTTTTATGGCAGGTTTACACAATTCCACATCGAATTCATCACCACAATTAGGGTCTGGATCTGGGGAGAATCAGTTTATGACAAATAACCAAGGATCAGTGGGTTATAGCGCAATGCCTATTTTAACCACAGAAAACCAGTTGGCTTTTAGGCAATTGATGGATGACAGTAACCATAATATGATAGGGGTATTAGCATAAACTATGCAGGAAATATTTGCCCCAATAGTACAAAATGTGACTGTGACAAACAGAGAAAACGCAGATAACATGAGTCGAATAGCGGATTTCTTTGCTCCCCCAGAGAGGCGTAGGCAGAATCAGGCGGGAGTTCGAGCAAACATACCTATTATGGAACAAGTTGCTAACGACCCAACCTATAGACCACCTAGAGAAGAAGTAAACTTGGGGGCAAGGGCACAAAGGCTAGAAGCCCCAATGATCCCAGGCCCACAAAGAGAAATTATGGAACCAGGGGCAAGGGTCGAAAGGCTGGAAGTCCCAGAGTTTCGAGAAGAACAACCTAGGGGGTTGTCATGGTGGGTCGAAATCAAGATGCTGATGCAGTCGTTCATAGAATTCGAAACGATAACATCTTGGCAGAAAACAATTTAACCACCATGATAGAGAGAGTCATGGCCCAGAATGGCCTCAACACAGGAATTAGAAGGCCAAATTATGCTTCTCCTATATTAGATTACATAATGCATACGAATTTACCAAGGGGATATAAAGTCCCTAAGTTTACAAAGTTCGCTGGGGATACCAATGAGTCAACAGTCGAACATATAGCCAGATATCTAACCGAAGCGGGAGATATAGCCAATAATGAAGACCTCAGGATCAAATATTTCCCAAGTTCCCTGACTAAAAACGCCTTCACATGGTTCACCACTTTGCCTCCTGGGTCCATTGATACTTGGGCTCTTTTGGAGAGATTATTCCATGAACAGTTTTACATGGGACAGTCAAAAATAAGCTTGAAGGAATTAGCCAGTGTCAAGAGAAAGTTCACTGAACCCATAGATGATTATCTGAACAGATTCAGGCTTTTGAAATCCAGATGTTACACAGTGGTGCCTGAACATGAGTTAGTCGAAATAGCCGCTGGTGGCTTGGATTACTCTATTCGAAAGAAACTAGACACTCAATATTTGAGGGACATGGCTCAGTTAGCCGACAGGGTTCGACAGGTCGAAAGGCTAAAGGCCGAAAAGGCCAGAGTCTTTAAAAATAACAAGAAGGAAAGGATCTCCTATGTTGGAACTGAGGAAGCAGAAGATTATCCTGAATTCGAATTCGAAGAGGTCAAAATCGACCTCTCTGAATTAAAACAGGCACCACCTTACTCCTGCAAATTATTAGTTCCCACAAAAGGGAAAGAGATTGTTGAAAATGAGAAAAGTGACAAATTCCCAAAGAAGGTTTATACCTTCGATGTCACTAAATGTGACGAAATTTTTGATTTACTTGTTAAAGATGGACAACTCATTGTGCCATCAAATGTCAAAATACCTCCTTTAGATCAAAGAAAGAAAAGAGGATTTTGCAAATATCATAGTTTCCTAGGACACAAAACCTCACAGTGTTTTCTTTCCAGGGACCTAATTCAGAATGCAATTAAAGATGGCAGACTGAAGTTTGCTGATAAAGCAAAAATGAAAGTGGACGAAGATCCCTTGGACGTCGCAGACACCAATTACTCCGAGCCTGCGTACATTAGAGAGATTAACATGGTGGAAGCTGACCAAAGTGATGCCCCAATGGGAGAGAAAGGTACTGAAAATGAAAGCTGGGTGATAGTCGAAGTCGATAAGGAGGTCACTGAAGACATCCAGAAGCAACCAGAGACTTCGATTAAAGCAGCACCTTTAGCTATCGCAAAAGAAATCCAGGCTACTGAAGGCCAGGAAAATCAAAACCAAGAATTGACACAGGTCACTGAAGGCCTGAGGCTGGAATTGGAGAAAGTCCAAATCACGAAGCCAACTTCCCTTCAGAAAGAAATATGGGACACTTTAGGGGAACCCAGTGGAAAATTTGACTATTTGGTCAAATATTCTGCCCCAGAGAGTTCAAAAGTCCACATTGAAGATATAAAACCCACAGGATGGGGAGATGATGAAGCTAAGGGGGAGGATGTTGAGGTAAACATGGTGGATATGGAGAGACCTCGCTCTGAGATGGAGGAGGTAGAAAGATACTTAGAAAAAGAGAAGTATAAAATGGAGGATAATCATGTTGGAGATACTAGTCTCAAGGATTACCTCATGACGTGCCACAAGGGAGATACAGGAATGATATTATGCCCTAGGTGCAGCATCCTCTGCAATCAGAGAATCACTGCGAACTTCGAGAGGGTACAGAGGGCTCGAACTGGAAACAATTGGCGCCAGGATAACCAGCTATTCAAGTGTTATCCTAAGGCTGGAGAAAGTTTGCTGGAATTTGTGTTTCGCTGCTACAAAGGGGCAACCAAGTGCTTGATATGCCCAAGGTGTTCTGCTGTGTATGATCAAAGCATGGCCAGAGCCTTCGAAACAATTCACTTCGCCCCTTGCTGGAACCATCAAGAAACTGTTCAGATGGGCCCACGTTTCGATAGCAAATACAAACAACGAAGGCCTAATAGTCTCATCCCAAGGGTGCTCGAAGAGTGACGTTCAAACTCCCTGCTGAAGTACCAACCGACAGATGGCTGCAAGTCAGAAATGACAAAGGCAAGGACAGATGGAGAAACACCGAACGAAACGCACGCCATGCTATGACATACAGAAGGCAATTCAACATAGCAAAGAGGGAAGAGGTAAGATTAGAGAACTACAAAGGAAGGAACCCCATATCGAGATCCCAGTGGAGAAGGAAACAGAGGATTCAAAAGGCTGAGAGAGAAGCTGTGGCAAATAAAGGGACAACTTCAACAAAGAACCAAGGTGAATCTAGCACCAACAAACCCACACCAAAAAATCAAACTGAAGACAAACCCCCAGTTAATAGGAGGATTTTCTCTGAAGTACAACTAGATGAACCAAAGGAATACACTCCAGGCCCAGAAGAGGACGAAGATATGATAACGGATAACTTCGAATCAGAGGGGGAGTCTTCGTTCAACCTAAACTGCAACGTGGTATCTGTGCTTCCCTGTGAATTTGGACAGGAAACTGAAATTGATGAATATAAGGAAGAAGATACCATAGACTTGATGAAGCATAGGCCTGTGTGCTACTATGTGATGGACAATGGGGCTGTCGAGGAGAAAAATGCATTCTTCGAACATCCAGAACCAGCTATGAAGAACCATCTTAAGCCACTGTTTATTCGGGAAAAAGTTGGTGCCCATGGCGTGAATAAGGTTCTAGTGGATTGGGGTGCTGCAGTCAATTTGATACCCCACTTCATGCTGAAAAGATTAGAAATACGCGAAGGAGACATCAAGCCCCACAATATGGTTCTATCCAATTATGAAGGGAAAATGGGCAAAACACTGGGGGTGGTTCTGTTGGACTTGACAATAGGCTCAAGCTGTAGGCCTACCATGTTTATGGTGATCGAAGCCAAGGCCAACTACAACTTGTTGCTGGGAAGGGAGTGGATCCATGGCGTAGGGGCAGTACCTTCGTCAATGCACCAACGATTAGTTCTATGGAGAGAAGATGGGATCGTGGAAAACATTGAAGCAGACCAGAGTTACTTCATGTCAACAGTCAATTTAGTTGACAAGAGGAATTATGACAAACATCTGGCAAAGATTGCTCCATGTGTTCCAAATGATGAAATCAACGAAACCAGAAACGCCCACTACTATATGACCCTTCGCCATGATGGCCTATACTTGGATAGAAGAATAATCAGTGAAGAAGAGGGAGTCGAAAGTACTGTACAAAGACGGCTAGCAGGCTGGGACTTCGATAACCTTATCCATGACCGAGTCCTCCTTTTTTGAAAGTATTTCGGCCTATATGGCTGAGAACGAATCCAAGGCGGCCTTAGAGGCTGAAATAAATAAATTATCTGTGAAGATGAACGAAATAAGTGGGGATGGCTCGAAATGCTCACCCTTTAAAGAACTTGAGATAAATCAAAGGCTGGACGCCATCTATAATAAAGAACCCTTAGGCTTCGAAAGGGACCCCATAGACTCAGGTGCCAAAATGTTGGCGCAGGATCCACTCGAAGAAGTCAACTTAGGGGATGAAAACACGAAAAGAATGACCTACATAAGTGCAAAACTTAGCCCAGGCCTCAAGCAGGAAGTGATCGAAGTCCTCAAGAAAAACAAAGATTGCTTCGCATGGGATTATGACGAAATGCCTGGTTTAAAGAGGGAGTTAGTCGAACACAGACTGCCAATCAAAGATGGCAAGAAGCCCATCAAACAAACTCCCAGAAGATTCGCACCAGCGGTTCTCACAAAGATTAAAGTTGAGATCGAAAGGTTGCTGCGTTGCAGATTCATCAGAACCACAAGGTATGTCGAATGGTTAGCAAATATAGTACTTGTTATTAAGAAAAATGGTTCTTTAAGAATTTGCATAGATTTTAGAGATTTAAACACTGCAACCCCTAAGGATGAGTACTCCATGCCTGTGGCAGAAATGCTAGTAGACTCTGTTGTAGGGTTCGAATACTTGAGTATGTTAGATGGATACTCTGGGTATAATCAGATTTTTATTGCTGAAGAAGATGTTGCCAAGACAGCATTTTGTTGCCCAGGAGCCTTAGGCAGTTACGAATGGGTGGTGATGCCTTTTGGTTTAAAGAACGCAGGGGCAACTTATCAAAGGGCAATGAATTCGATTTTTCATGATTTCATTGAAACCTTTATGCAGGTGTATATTGATGATATAGTCATCAAATCTATATCTGCAGAAACACATTTGCATCATTTGAGCCAATCATTCGAACGAATGAGAAAACATGGCTTAAAGATGAATCCCCTTAAATGTGCATTTTTTGTGCAGGCTGGAGATTTCCTTGGTTTTGTGGTTCACAAGAAAGGGATTAAGATCAACCAGAACAAAACCAAAGCCATAATGGAGATGAAAGCACCTACGTCAAAAAGGGAGCTGCAATCTCTGCTAGGGAAGATTAACTTCCTCAGAAGGTTCATTTCGAATCTGAGTGGAAGAACCCAAGCTTTCTCTCCGTTGCTTCGTCTAAAGCAAGGCCAAGCCTTTGAATGGAACGAAGCCCATCAGGAGGCATTTGACAGGATAAAATGATACCTCTCTCAGCCTCCTATCTTGTCTCCACCTTCATCGGGGAAGCCCATGAGATTGTACATATCTGCCTCTGAAGTTAGTATAGGTAGTATGTTAGCACAAGAAGATAGCAATGGTATCGAAAGAGCCATATACTATTTAAGTAGGGTGTTGAATGATGCAGAGACCAGATATAGCTGTGATACGGTGGGAGAACTGACTTGAGGTTTGCGTTTGTATTCGCAAATGTTGCGGTTAGCAAGAGTCGCCACCGACTTTTTATTTTATCCTAAGGAAAGGTTAAAAAGCACAGCAAAAACCTTTTGAGATGTTTTCTTGGGTTCGGGGAGTAGATTATAGAAAGGGAAGGTATTAGCACCCTTTCTATCCATGGTTATCCATGGGCTCTTAGTTACTTGCTTAGATCACTTGCCTTTTGTTTTCAATTGTTTTAAATGGTGCTTGAGTGTGTGGGTTTTGAAAATGTTTTTGAAAAGAGGCCAATGTGGTGGCAACCTTTGTAATGATCCATGTGGGGATGTATACAAAGATGTATGTCTTTTGAAAAGGTTTTCATTTGCTTTTGAAAGTTTGTTTTGAAAGTGTAGTGATGAGTGGTTTGAAAAATAGGCAAGTGTTTTGTTTTGCAAGTTGGTTCAAGTAACTAAGAGGTTATCTACTCCTAAATTTCTCAAAAGATTATTGCTATACTTTAACCCTTTTAACAAGTTTGCACCACCATTGTATTTGGTGGGCAACCTTGTATTAGGATGTGAAAGGGACAGGCGCGGGTCATCGTTTGGACCATAATTGTAACAACGTTAAATGTCTTTGGGCAATTTCTCTAAGGGACTTGATCATTTGTTTTGTTTGTTTTGAAAAGTTTTATCGAGGGACTATGATCATTCAAACCATTTGCTTTGCCCAAAGATGTTCAACATACAATATGGCCCATTTATTTGAAGGCAACAAGTGGAATACCCTAGGGGGGTGCAAGTGTGATTTGTGTGTCCATTTTCATGCTTGTTTATCTTGTATTAGGTCAAACTATTTTTTATCGTTTTTTCGCATTCAAACCCTAATTCTAGCATGTCATTATTTAGAAAGCAATAAAGTGCGAAATTAAAATTACTAAGCTATTACACAACCAAATATGGGAAGGGGGGTACAAATGTACAAATGGGGATATTTGACAAGAACTTAAATCTAAATTATTACAACAATTGGATATTTGCATGGTAATTAAATTGCATAATTTAAATAAAATAAATATGTGAAATGTAAAAAAGGAAAGTTTTTTTTATGTGTATGAGAAAATATTTATGCAAAAGGAAAAAAAGAAAATAAAAATGTATTATTTTTAGTATTTTGGACTTAAGGTAAAAAACCCTAATTTTTATATAAAAAAGTATTATTATCTAATTTAATTCTACTATTTATTTATTATGCATAAAAATAAAATAAAATGAAGTATTTTGTGAAAAAAAGTATTTTTGTATCAAATATTAATAAAAATGAAGAAAATCAAGTATTTTATATTTTTATCTTAAATATATTAATAAACATGTATATATATATATATTAAACCCTAAATGAGTATTATACAAAATAAATATTTATTTAATATTTTAATAAAATAAATAAAAGTATTTTTTGTGTGAAATATTTTCAGAAAGTAAAAATAAAATAAAAATGTATCTACATTATTTTCTATTTATTTTAATAATAGTGTATATATATATATTTGTATATAAATAAAAGAAATAAACAAACAAATATGCCATAAATACAAAAAATGATAAAAAAAATATTTTAAAAATTTTAATGGCATGAGAAAAAATAAACAAAGTCAACCCAAAAAGAAAAAGTCAAAAATGTTGAAAAATAAACAAATGGGCTCAGGGGGTGTAAACCAAAAAAATGGGGTGTGAAAAGCAACACAAATCCAAGCCCAGCCCACTTCACTCCTTCTTCAACCTCCAGCACAGGTTATTTGAAAAACGCGCGCCTATGTTCAGTCCCTTCTAACTCTTGATTCCTGGCTTTTTAGCAAAAACTCATAACACAAGAAATGTTCAGCATGAAGAGACGGTTCTAACCATATAAAGAACTTGACCTATCTCTCTAAGATGAGGGAGAATTTCTCTCCCCCTCTTTTCTGACCTAATTTTTCTACCATTTTCAGAGCTCAAATTCTCTCTACTCAGGCAAAAGAAATGAGAAGTAAAGCTATGTACATGTTCAGGGCTATGAGTAGGACCTTGCTTCTTCACAAACTTAAGACTAAATATGCCTAATAAGAGAGATACGAATTCAAACTTTTACCTGTGCAGTTGAACTTCTATGTGGAGGATGAGAGACTTTCAGTGCAATGTAATGATTGGAAAAGCTTCCTTGAGGTCCAGGGATGCTTTTTCAATGCTCACTTTGTCTTGAACCTTCTTGTATCAAGCTATAGAACTTCACCTGCAAGTTAAAGATGTGAAAATGGTGGAAGTGGTTAGAGCAACTACAGATCGTGCCTTAGCTTATGGATAGCTTGCATATGTTGTAAGGAAGGTAGAGGAACAGGTTTGGACAGAAATGTTTGAAGGGAATGAGAGATTGCACTCAAACTGCAGGGGCACCCCTGTTTGTGCAGTTTGAGGATGATTCTGAGATGGAGGGTGTTTGAAAGGCAAATGGCTCGAGCAAAAGCTTCAATGTGGTCTATGGAATGTGTTTGATATCTTTTGTGCTGTGTTCTTTTGCTGATATGAGAGATAGCATAAGTTATGGATGTTACTTCTATGTGAAGCAAGCAAATGTCAACTTGGTTTCTAGGCCAGTACAATGCCTCAATCTATGTTGCACCTTTGAGTCTTGATCAGTGGGATATGCCTATGCTTTTTTGCTTCAAAGATCTGCATTGTACCTCATAGATTTGCAAAGTTGCCATAAAGTATCACTTTACAAGAATGGATAACATGCTTTTTCTAGTTTAGGCTTGATTTTGTGTGTATTATCCAAATGAGCAAAATAATGTTAGAACACAAAGGATATGCATTGAATTATTGAGTGAGAATGGGATTAGAGGCCTGCAATGTAGCTTAAGCATGCTGAATTCAAATTTGCCAAGTTTATGAACATGCTTTGATGAAGAACAAAAGTGAATTTTTGCCAACTTGTGAAATTCGAATCTCTCAAGTTATGAGGTTGTTTGATGAGTTCTTGGACATTTTGGAAAGCTTGTAATGTGTACTACAATCCATCTTTGAAATGCAATTTGAAATTCCAAGTGGAAGGGTATGAAAAGTGGCCTTGAAGTAGGGTAAAAAACCTTGTCAAAATAGGTCAAATTTCACTAAGTTAAAAGATGGTTTAGTGCCCTTATTCAAAAAATCATAACTTGAGATACAAGCTTCAAATGAGAAAACTTTGTGAATCAAAGTTGTAGATTTTGCAACAAGCTACAACTTTCATGTTTTGACTTTTGTTTGAATCCAAATGGATCATGGTGAAAAGATGGGGCAAAGTTGGGAAAAAATTAGGGTTTTCCATAACTTAGAAAAATTCTAAGTTATGAAAAATTCCATTTTCAAACCCTAATTTGCATTTTGACATTTCTTGGTGAACAAGTTTCATAATTTGGCATGTTTTGATGAAAAATGAATCTTGACTCTTGATTTTGACCAAAAAGTCAAAGTTTGACTTTTCAGTATACAGTCAAAATTGATCAATTGACTGGGAAATTCAACTGTCAATCTTGTGTTCTTGGGATCTTTTGAGCTTGATGAACATGTCAAGATAATTCCATGGGGTCCTTGAGTCCATATGTGAGCTTGGTTTGCCATTGGCTAGGTCAAACAGTCAAAAATTGCCTTTGTGCAGTCAAAACCCTAAAAATGACCATTTTGCCCTTTTGGTGATCTGGTCAAATTTCTTGGGGAATTGTGATTCAAACTTGATCAAATGGTCCATGTGAGTTCATAATGTTGATGTGGATCAAATTTCATGAGATTTGACTGTTAATTGGCCACAGTTGACTTTTTCCCCAATACAGCTGATTTCTAGGTCAACTGTCCAATTGACTGGGTGAAACTTGGAATCAAGACTTGAAACTTGGTATGGGTAAACTTGGGAGTCCAATATGAAGCATGAAGGTCATCTTAGGCATTTTAGGTCAAAACATCTTTAGGCAAACACAAACCCTAATTTGAGTCCACAGTGCAAGGAGAAGTCTTGAGCAGAGGAAACCCTAGTTGGATCTTGATCTTCAAAGGTCTTGTGATGAGAAAATGTTGAGGAAATGGGAGGGCAAATTTTGGGGTACAACAGTTGCCCCTGTTCAATCTTCTTGGACCTGAAGAGTTAGATTGGCAAGTTTGCCTTTCGCGACTCGAGGGTAAAAGAAGATTGGACACTAGAGTGCCCGGAAATTTGCACTCGCATGCTGGAGCCTCAACAATGTGGTGTCGGGAACGGACTTATAGGTGCCATTTGGAGAGATGGTGGATGGGGAGATGGGCTTTGTAGATGCCATCTGGAAAAGTGACAGAACTTTGTCGGGAATGGGCTTACAGATGCCATTTGGAAGTGTTGATCGCATAAGAGGTTCCTTAGCGAGAACTTGTGTGTTTAAGAAAGACAGATGTTTTCCTGGCTTGTTACAGGTGTTTGATCTTCAGTCTCCTTATGCAGATATGCCCTGGCTAGATACAGGTATCGAATCTTCAATCGGTTGCTCACAGATGTGCCCTGGCTGGATACAGGAGTCGAATCTTTGAATTCTGCAGACGTGCCCTGGCTAGATACAGGAGTCGAGTCTGGAAATATGGTCAACAGATATGCCCTGGCTGGATACAGGAATCGAATCTGGAAATGTTGTAGTTGATAGATGTGCCCTGGCTGGATACAGGAGTCGAATCTTCGAACTCTTCAGATGTGCCCTGGCTAGATACAGGAGTCGAGTCTGGAAACTGATCACTCTCAGATGTGCCCTGGCTAGATACAGGTATCGAATCTGGAATTGTGACAGTTGAAAGTAGTCGTTTTTGAGATTGTCTTTTTCCTGAAAAGGCAAAGACGTAAGCTGTATGCAATGTCATGATGTATGATATGCATGATGTCATGATGTTCAACATTTGATGTTGCATGTGTTTCATCATGTATGTAAGCAAGATGTATGAAAATGTGAAATGTTTATGAGTGTAATTTCATCTTAGGAAAATAAATCCTTGACGAATGGCCGGGAAGCTGCTTTGCGGAAGAGATACTTGGCCGAAACTCTGATGAGAGGCCTGCTGAGGACTTTAACGATGGATTCCGCTGAGGATAATGATGATAAACTCCGCTGGGGAACCCCAAAGATAGACTTCGCTGGAGATTGAAGGAACTTTTGCCAGGAACGGTCTTCCGTGGCTTTTGGCTGAGAATAACCCAGTTATAAGTCCTTGTGAGGAAATAACTCTAAATAAAATTCGGGAGAGACGTTCGTACTTCGCCGGGGATAAGCTCGCAGAATCTACTGGGGATGAGCTTTTAAGACCTGCCGGGGGATGTTGTGTCTTTTTCAGGATCGACGAGGAATCGACTCCTGCTTGGGGAGAGTGCTGCTGAATTTTGCTTTACTCTGCGGGGAGTTGAGATGATTTGGTCACATTTTCAGTTGAACCTGCCTTGGTGCCTTGGTGGACAAAGCAACTAGACCGCTTTAGACAAATACACATTGCCCCTGTCTTTGATGTCACTTGCAATTAATCTCTTTTTTCATATGCAAACATTTAGGGATCAGCAATTTAATGTCAAATGCATATATCAAAAATGAACATTGGACGTTCTTCGCAAGACAAAACAGAAAAAGAAAAACAATGGCAATTTGTATGGACAAGTGAATTTGTATTGATTTAAACTTTGCCTGTGAATAGGCGTTTTTTGTACAAGAGGCTGACATCCTAGTAAGAGGACGCCGCCAAATAACATAGAGTTTACAATTTTTTTAAAACAACAAAACAGCTATGTGAACAATCCCACTGGGTTCCAACTCTGCCATTGCCTTTATGTCTTCGAACGTCTCATCGCTTTGCTGCCTGGTCGAAGATGAAGCTGATTGGTCGATGCCGAATTCCGGGTGCGAAGTGATCCAATGAGACATAGTGTTACGCTCTTATCCCTAACTTTTGCCTGGACCGCCCTTTCGGGTTTTCAGTCCAACAGGATACCCTTTTTTGCCCAAGCCGCCCTTTCAGGTTTTCGACTTGCCGGGTGTACAGATTTTTATTTATTTCATCCCTTATTTTTGCCCGAACCCTTTTGGTTCGCCGGGAAGCCCTTATTTTTGCCTAGGTATGTCAACCTAGCGGGTCTTTTATTTATGCGTAGTATTTTTTCACTATGTCTGCATTGGCGGGGTGAGGAAGGTCGTCACCATCCATGGTGGTTAGGATCATGGCTCCTCCTGAGAACACACGTTTAACCACAAATGGCCCTTCATAAGTAGGGGTCCATTTGCCCCGGGGATCACTTTGAGGGAGGATGATGCGTTTGATTACCAGGTCCCCAACTTGATACTCTTGCGGTCTGACTTTCTTGTTAAATGCCCTGATCATCCGTTTCTGATACGTTTGACCGTGACAGATAGCAGTGAGCCTCTTTTCGTCAATCAGATTTAGTTGATCAAGTCGAGTCTGGATCCAATCATCTTCATTCAAGTCTGCATCCTTCATTATCCGGAGGGAGGGTATCTGGATTTCAATCGGCAAGACTGCCTCCATGCCGTAGACCAAGGAGAAGGGAGTTGCCCCGGTTGATGTCCTCGCTGAGGTGCGGTACCCATGAAGAGCGAACGGTAACATCTCGTGCCAATCTTTATAGGTCACTGTCATCTTCTGCACAATTTTCTTGATATTTTTATTGGCTGCCTCTACGGCCCCATTCATCTTCGGCCGATAGGGGGAAGAATTGTGGTGCTGTATCTTGAATTGTTCACAGAGTTCAGTGACCATTTTGTTATTGAGATTGGTACCGTTGTCCGTAATGATTCTTTCCGGGACTCCGTACCGACATATCAGATTATGCCGGATGAATCGTGCCACGACGCTCTTGGTTACTGTGGCATAGGAAGCTGCCTCGACCCATTTTGTGAAGTAGTCGATTGCCACCAGGATGAAGCGGTGTCCATTGGATGCCGTCGGTCGGATTTCACCGATCATATCGATGCCCCACATTGCGAAAGGCCAAGGTGCCGTTAGGACATTCAAAGGAACCGGAGGGATATGCACCTTGTCAGCATAGATCTGGCATTTATGACAAGTTCGGGAGTGCTGGTAACAATCGGCTTCCATCGTGGACCAGAAATATCCTGCCCGAAGGATTTTCTTAGCCATGGTGTGTCCACTGGAATGGGTCCCAAATGTACCTTCATGTAGTTCCATCATAATTTTCTCTGCTTCAGCCTTATCCACACAACGTAACAGAGTTGAATCATGATTCCGTTTGTAGAGAATGCCGTTGCTGAGGAAGAATTTTGCAGCAAATCTCCTCATGAACTTCTTATCATTGACAGATGCACCTTCCGGGTATTCCTGGGCTTCCAAGTACCTCTTCACCTCGTGATACCAGGGTTTTTCAGTCACCTTCTCAGCCTCGAGCTCGCAGCAGTAAGCCGGTTCATCCAACTTCCAGATTGTGATTTGAGGAGCCTCATTATCCCATTTAACTTTGAACATCGAAGACATCGTGGCTAGTGCGTCCGCTAGCTGATTCTCCTCTCTAGGGAAGTGCTCAAAAGTTATCTCTTCAAAGTGGGGGATCAGGGTCGATACATACTCCTTGTAAGGAATGAGATTCGGGTGTTTCGTATCCCACTCGCCTTTGATCTGATTGATCACGAGAGCGGAATCTCCGAAGACACTTAGAAACTTGATCCTCAGGTCGATTGCAGCTTGTAAACCCATGATACATGCCTCATATTCTGCCATGTTGTTGGTGCAGCTGAAACATAATCGGGCGGTGAGTGGAGTATGGGTCCCCTTGGGAGATATGATTACAGCGCCGACGCCGTTACCCAAAGCATTGGAGGCTCCATCAAAATGCATAGACCATCGGGATCCTTCCTCAGGTCCTTCATCCGGTCCAGGTACTTCACAGTCAGTTACCACCATGATGTCTTCGTCCGGAAAATCAAAGTTCAATGATTGATAATCGTCCACAGGTTGGTGTGCCAAATGATCAGCCAGTACACTCCCCTTAATTGCTTTCTGAGTTGTATACTGGATGTCATATTCTGTTAAGATCATTTGCCATCTCGCTATCCTTCCAGACAGAGCAGGCTTTTCAAATATGTATTTGATGGGATCCATCTTTGAAATTAATAAAGTAGTGTGAGTCAGCATATACTGTCTCAGCCGGCGAGCAGCCCATACAAGAGCGCAGCAAGTTTTCTCAAGCAGTGAGTAACGAGACTCACAGTCGGTAAACTTTTTGCTCAAGTAATAAATAGCGTGCTCTTTTCGGCCAGACTCGTCATGCTGCCCCAGCACACACCCCATTGAATTATCAAGCACTGTCAAGTATAGTATCAGAGGTCTTCCTTCCACTGGTGGCATAAGAATGGGTGGCTCTTGGAGGTATTCCTTTATTCTTTCAAAGGCGGCCTGACATTCATCATTCCAGCGTACCACTTGATCTTTCTTCAGTAATTTGAAGATTGGCTCACAAGTAGCAGTCAGATGTGATATGAATCGGGCAATGTAATTCAGTCGTCCTAGGAAACCTCTGACTTCTTTCTCTGTTTTTGGGGTCGGCATCTCTTGAATAGCTTTAACCTTGGCAGGGTCCACCTGGATACCTTTATCACTTACAATGAAACCTAGCAATTTTCCGGACCTCACCCCGAAGGTGCATTTGTTGGGATTCAATCTCAGCTTGTACAACTTGAGTCGGTCAAACAACTTCCTCAGATGATCAAGGTGTTCCTCCTCAGTTTGAGACCTTGCAATCATGTCATCGACGTATACTTCAATCTCATGATGGATCATATCATGAAATAAAGCAACCATGGCACGCTGATAGGTTGCCCCAGCATTTTTCAATCCGAATGGCATGACCTTATAACAGAAGGTCCCCCACTGAGTTACAAATGTAGTCTTCTCCATATCTTCAGGAGCCATCTTGATCTGATTATACCCTGAGAAGCCATCCATGAAGGAGAACACCTTGTGTTGAGCTGTATTATCAACAAGGACATCGATGTGAGGCAGGGGGAAATCATCCTTGGGGCTGGCCCTGTTCAGATCCCTGAAGTCAACACACATTCTGACCTTACCGTCCTTCTTCGGCACTGGCACAACATTGGCAACCCACTGAGGGTAAGAAGTTACTGCAAGGAAACCCGCATCAAACTGTTTCATCACCTCAGCTTTAATCTTCTCAGACATCTCTGGACGCATTCGTCGAACTTTTTGCTTTACTGGGGGGCAATCTTCCTTGGTTGGCAAATGGTGAACTACAATGTCGGCATCCAAACCAGGCATATCTTCATAAGACCAGGCAAAGATCTCCATGTAGTCCTGTAGCATCTGGATCAATCGTTGCTTCACGCTGAGCTCTAGATTGGCACCAATTTTGACCTCTTTCTTATCTGTCTCAGTACCCAGGTTAATTGTCTCCACAGGCTCTTCATGTGGTTGAATAGCCCTCTCTTCCTGTAGTAGCAGTCTTGCGAGTTCACCAGGCACTTCGCAATCATCTTCACCTTCGTCTTCGGCCAAGTTGATCGGATTTTCGAAGTCATAACTGGCGGTAGCAGAGCTGTTGCCAGTGAGATCCAGAGTGGATTGAAACCTGTATAAGTGAGTGTGTGTAAATATAGCTGTTTTGCAATATATATAACACAGAAAGAAAAGGAGCACAAGATTTGAAATGCAACAAACGTCCAATGTTTTGATTGATGATATATGAAAATGTCATACAAAAAAAACCCTCACAAATGGAGCTACGATGCCCCGGGCAGGACACCGAGCCAACAGAGTTTTAACATATTGTTTGTTACAAATTTGGAAATCAAAAGAAATCAATTACTGCGTGACAAATGTGATAGGGGTAAAATCCTTTGCTGTCTAGTTGCTCGGTCCGTCGCTGGCAGTCGGGTAGATCCAATTATCAAACTCAGCTTCCTTTACATCCTCCTCGATAGCATTCACCCTTGAGCTGGAAATAAACACCGGAGCCTTCCCAATCTTCTCTTTGCGCACCGCCTTCTGAGCCTCTGCAGTAAAGCCTAGCCCAAACTTGTCGTTCTTCTGAGTGAAGTCAGGAAGCTGACCCCAGTGTGCACCATCGCCTTTCTGAACCACAGCCCGGGCATCCCTTAGGGAAACCATCTTCAAGGAATCATTCTCTTCGGCCATTGTCTCCGCAGCTGCTGAAATTGGATGTACCTCCTCGAAATGTTGGAAGGGAGTTTCAATAAATTCTCCGTCCATCTCGATGTACCTGAAGGAATTCAAATGGCTCACCATATACTCCTCTTCTCCTTGCACAGTGACAATTTTCCCCCTGACGGGATACTTCAGCTTTTGGTGTAAGGTGGAGGTCACTGCCCCAGCTTTGTGGATCCAAGGTCTACCCAACAGACAGGAGTACGATGGACGTATATCCATCACGTAAAAGGTAGAGTCAAACACTTGAGAGCCCACACGAATAGGGATGTTAACCTCTCCATGAACCATCCTCTTGGAACCGTCAAAAGCTCTGACGATGATATTGCTGGGTTTCAACTCCAGGCCCTCATAATCCAGACGATCCAAAGCCTTTTTCGGAAGAACATTCAAGGAAGAACCAGTGTCCACCAATACATGTGCCAGAGTAGTGCCCCTGCATTCAATAGAGACATGCAGGGCATCATTATGGTTTCTCCCTTTTGCGGTTAGGTCAGCATCTGAAAAGCCCAAGCCGTTGTCCGCCGTCAAATTTGCTATGCAGTCAGTGAACTGAACTGCAGACGTCTCCTGCGGCACATGGGCCGTCTTGAGAAATGAGATCAAGGCTTTTGCATGGGCCTCGGAACATAGTAATAAGGAAAGCAGGGAGATCTTGGAGGGTGTATGCCCTAACTGCTCAACAACATTAAAATCACTTTTCTTTATTATTTTCAGAATCTCCTCCATTTCTTGTCGGGAGGCCTCAGCATTGACGGGTATTGGTGCCTCCATCCGGGCAGGCTCTTCTTCAATCCCTTTGCCCCGAGCATTTGATGACTCGGCAGCAGGGGACACAATTTGATCAGCAATAGGACTTGATAAACTCGCAGGTTTTATGAGGAGGGGTCTTCGAATAGCGGGAGGCGCAATGTCAGGCGAGAAGAGCCTGCCACTGCGAGTGACTTTAGCCGGACCGGTGATATCGCAGATACTGGCACTAGCATCAAATTCTTGCTTGATTCCATTTACATATACGTCTGCCCCATAATGCCAGGGGACAGCCTTATCAGACACGTAGGAGAGGGGTCCTGGAACAGTAATGATCACAGGCGCAACTGTCAAGATTTGAATAGGCTTCTTTGGGGGAGCCTTGATTGGATTTTTGAAGATGGTAATCACGGAAACTTCTTTCATTGGAACCAATTGAACAGCAGTCTTTTTGAATAAAATCTCCTTGCTATCCATTAGGCCTTGGATGCCTAACCTTAGCAAGGGACAATCGGATGGGGAAATAGCACAGAATGGGCAACCTTCGCCACAACCCGGAAATAAACCGGCCCGCAGTAGGTTCTTCTTAACAGTCTTCAAAGGGGTAACAACTTCATCTATCGAAACAGCATACACTTCTTCCTCAATGGCATTCACCCTATGCTGGGGCATAGGAGCCGTTACAACATTCGGTCTTTCCGGCGCTTCAAACTGAATTTCTTTTGCGTCAATTAGATCTTGCACTTTGTTTCTCAAGGCCCAACAATCATCAGTAGTGTGCCCGGGACTATCAGAATGATAAGCACACCGGGCATTCGGGTTGTATTTAGGGGACGCAGTGTTGACGACCTTAGGAGCTTCTTTGAGGGTCACCAGGTTGGTGGATAACAGTTGGGGTAAAATTTGAGATAATGTCATACTCAATCGGGTATACTGCCTCTTGGGCCTTTCACTTCTTTGCTGATTGTACTGCTGAGGAGCAGCAACAGGTTTAGAGATGACCAAAGCATTAACGGCTTGGCGACTTTCGGGCTTGACTTGTCTTCTAGGGCCATAGACGGCGCTTGCTTCCTTCTTAAATGGCCTCTTCTCAGCACTTGTAGAGGCAGCCTTCTGTATCTTGCCTGACCTGATGCCAGCTTCAATTCTCTCTCCCGTTAATATCAAATCTGTGAATCCAGCGGAGGAGTTACCAACCAAATGATTAAAAAACGGACCAGACAACGTTCCCAGAAACATATCCACCAGCTCTCGATCAGTTAATGGAGGCTGCACCCTGCCAGCCAAATCTCTCCATTTTTGAGCGTACTCTTTGAATCCTTCACCCGTCCCTAGAGACATACCCTGAAGTTGGGTACGCGTAGGAGCGAGATCAGAGTTATATTGGTATTGTCTGTAGAAAGCAGTCGCCAAATCCTCCCAGTGCCGGATGCTGGCTCCGTCTAATTGGTAGAACCATTCAAGCTGAGACCCCGAGAGGCTGTCCTGGAAGAAGTGAATCCAGAGGTTTTTATCCGCCGTGTAAGGTTGGATTTTCCTTACATACGACCTCAGATGTAGCTTTGGGCAGGAGACCCCATCATACTTGGCGAAGGCAGGCGCCTTAAACTTGTGTGGAATTACTACTCCGGAAGACAATCCCAAATCCCCGAAATCCAGTCCCGGCACGTTCTGAATTTCCATAGCGCTCAAGCGGTCCTCCAATTGTTTGTATCTGTCAGTAGCAGGAGGGTATTGTTCCTCGTTATAGTCCGTCTCGTTGTCGGAGACTGCGGGACTAGGAGCTTCTCCCCCTTGGGGACTGTCTTTCTCAGCAGAAGAAGTGGTTGGATCAGCTTCATTGTGGAGTGTGTTCCCAAATCTGCGTCCGGTGTTGAACATCGCCGTTCTCTTTTTCTTCTTCTTCTTCAGGAGTAGAGTCTTCAACTCTTGCTGACCCTGGGCTAGGCTTAGGACCATCTCTTGAAACTGTGCACTTTGGGCCTGAAGGGCCTTGATTGCTTGCTCACTGGATGACTCCGAATTCATGATGACTGTGCACATAAACAGCGAAGAAAATTAAGCAACCTGTGAAATAGGGTACCTGCTATGCATATGGTGTAATGGAATGCGTATGTTTTATGTTTTCAAAGACAAATAAGATTCAACTTTGTAGACAAAAAGGGAAACACACTTCATTAGATTAAAATTTTTCAATTGTTCAACAATTTGCCCTTAGGCATTACAGGAATGAAAAATACGGAAAAGGAAATAAAACTACAAAAGGGAATAATCAAAGCCCATCAATGCTCCCATGGCCTCCTCCTCTCAGTGCTGATGTAGTTGTTCAGGACACGTTCTTCCTCCAATTGCTTAGTCAGCCTTTGGACCTTCCTTTCCTGCTCGTTGAACTTCTCCCGATAGAAATCCCGTTCTTCCTTTAGCTGTGCCCAAGATCTCTTCATGGTGTCAAAATCAGTAGGTATCTGAGGAGGGAGGACAGTTGGAGGAACCCCATCTTCATCGGGAGATTCAAGGATGATTGGTCTGACAGCTTCGTACGGCATACCTAACTTTTGAGCACGGATGCGGACCCATTTGCAATAGGGCTCCAATGGTAAAGAAGTCTTTGGTCCTAACTCAAGTGGGTCAGCTTTGTGGATTCTGTCCCAAGCTCTAATGAATCCCTGGCGTAGTTTGTCACCGCCTGCCTGAAACTCAAAATGGAAGTGAGGAACCAGCATTTCATGGGGCCCAGCTCCTCTGGCTCTTCCAAACTGACGGAGAGCTAAACACGGATTGTAAGAGATTCCTCCTTGGATACCAATCAACGGGACATTAGGGTATTCTCCGCAACGGTCGATAACAGCTACCTTATCCAAGCCTCTGAGAGTCCAAGTGATATCCTTATCTGTGAGAGACATTAACCTCCGAGCCCAACCTTTTCCTTCTTCATTCTTCAGCACGGACTTAGGAAGGTGCGAAATAAACCACCTTACCAGCAAAGGAGCACAACACCACGGAGTTCCCCGTTTTCGAACAGTACGAGCATAGAGTTGTTGTAGAATGTCACCCAAGAGAGTGGGTACCGGATTCCGAGACATGAAGATTCTTATGACATGGATACTGATGAAGGTGTCAGGGTTGGGAAACAATACCAGACCATAAATCAAAAGAGCCAGAATATCCTCATATGCTTTGAAGTCCAAGTCATTCCAGAAATCATTAGCCTTGCCAACCAAAAATTTGACCAAAAAGCCCTTGATCCCATTTCTAGTTTCCCAGTTGGACAATACCTCTTCTTTGGTCAAGGGGAGAATTGCAGCAATCTCTTCAGGCCTAGGAGTCTTTTCCAAACCAGTGAAAGGAGTTTGTTCCAAGACAGGAATCCCAAGCAAGTAAGAGAACTCTTCCAGGGTAGGAACCAGCTGGAAGTCTTGAAAGGTGAAGCAATGATGCAGAGGGTCATAAAACTGGGTCAGAACACTTATCAGTTGTTGGTCCCATTTTGCAGTGATCAAGCCAAGGAGGGAACCATGTTTGTTGATGAAGGAGGTAGTGTTTGGAATTCTTTCAACCAGATCTTTGAGTAAAACTGGTGGTTGAACAAAGTTGAGCCGGACAGTATTTCTACGCACGGGCATCATGATGTCCTACAAAACAGAGCAAAGATGAAACCTTTTTGTCTTTGAAATGGGTTAGCTTTGCATGCAATGGTATGATGGCATGATGCTATGATGAAGCATATCACAAGTATTCACATAGGCAGATAAAACACACAAGTCACATAAGACAACCTTAGGTTTCAGGCCAGCATGAGTTTCAGGCATTACCCTCTTTTGGTTTTGTTGGTTAAAACCTGTCCTATCAAAAGTAACCGGGTTCTAGAGGATCTCAAATCATTGGCTACCCTCAATCGGTCATAACTCCAGCATCGCAATCTTTTCTCGCGGCCAGAACCATCTCGAGAGTTTAGCCTCAATGAGTGTAGCATACTGCTACTGTCCTAATAGCCAAGTTGGTCAATTTAGGGTTCTAAGGTTGATTGGTGTTTAACGACCCCTTAGAAGACCTATATTCTCCCCGTTACAACACAAGGGATATAGGCACAGACTAAGATGCCACACCAACGTAGCCACTGCTTCACCCATGTCGGTCTACGCCGGACAGGTCCCTCACAGATTATGCTACCTAAAAAGGGTATTCCCCAGATCCGGGTTAGGATCTATGAAACTCCAATGCAAAGCCCACAAATATAAAAGCAGACAAAGCAAACAATTGAAAACACAGGTGATCTAAAACCCTAAGGTTACTCCACTTTTAAGTATGTCCCCAGCAGAGTCGCCAGTTCTGTGATACGGTGGGAGAACTGACTTGAGGTTTGCGTTTGTATTCGCAAATGTTGCGGTTAGCAAGAGTCGCCACCGACTTTTTATTTTATCCTAAGGAAAGGTTAAAAAGCACAGCAAAAACCTTTTGAGATGTTTTCTTGGGTTCGGGGAGTAGATTATAGAAAGGGAAGGTATTAGCACCCTTTCTATCCATGGTTATCCATGGGCTCTTAGTTACTTGCTTAGATCACTTGCCTTTTGTTTTCAATTGTTTTAAATGGTGCTTGAGTGTGTGGGTTTTGAAAATGTTTTTGAAAAGAGGCCAATGTGGTGGCAACCTTTGTAATGATCCATGTGGGGATGTATACAAAGATGTATGTCTTTTGAAAAGGTTTTCATTTGCTTTTGAAAGTTTGTTTTGAAAGTGTAGTGATGAGTGGTTTGAAAAATAGGCAAGTGTTTTGTTTTGCAAGTTGGTTCAAGTAACTAAGAGGTTATCTACTCCTAAATTTCTCAAAAGATTATTGCTATACTTTAACCCTTTTAACAAGTTTGCACCACCATTGTATTTGGTGGGCAACCTTGTATTAGGATGTGAAAGGGACAGGCGCGGGTCGTCGTTTGGACCATAATTGTAACAACGTTAAATGTCTTTGGGCAATTTCTCTAAGGGACTTGATCATTTGTTTTGTTTGTTTTGAAAAGTTTTATCGAGGGACTATGATCATTCAAACCATTTGCTTTGCCCAAAGATGTTCAACATACAATATGGCCCATTTATTTGAAGGCAACAAGTGGAATACCCTAGGGGGGTGCAAGTGTGATTTGTGTGTCCATTTTCATGCTTGTTTATCTTGTATTAGGTCAAACTATTTTTTATCGTTTTTTCGCATTCAAACCCTAATTCTAGCATGTCATTATTTAGAAAGCAATAAAGTGCGAAATTAAAATTACTAAGCTATTACACAACCAAATATGGGAAGGGGGGTACAAATGTACAAATGGGGATATTTGACAAGAACTTAAATCTAAATTATTACAACAATTGGATATTTGCATGGTAATTAAATTGCATAATTTAAATAAAATAAATATGTGAAATGTAAAAAAGGAAAGTTTTTTTTATGTGTATGAGAAAATATTTATGCAAAAGGAAAAAAAGAAAATAAAAATGTATTATTTTTAGTATTTTGGACTTAAGGTAAAAAACCCTAATTTTTATATAAAAAAGTATTATTATCTAATTTAATTCTACTATTTATTTATTATGCATAAAAATAAAATAAAATGAAGTATTTTGTGAAAAAAAGTATTTTTGTATCAAATATTAATAAAAATGAAGAAAATCAAGTATTTTATATTTTTATCTTAAATATATTAATAAACATGTATATATATATATATTAAACCCTAAATGAGTATTATACAAAATAAATATTTATTTAATATTTTAATAAAATAAATAAAAGTATTTTTTGTGTGAAATATTTTCAGAAAGTAAAAATAAAATAAAAATGTATCTACATTATTTTCTATTTATTTTAATAATAGTGTATATATATATATATTTGTATATAAATAAAAGAAATAAACAAACAAATATGCCATAAATACAAAAAATGATAAAAAAAATATTTTAAAAATTTTAATGGCATGAGAAAAAATAAACAAAGTCAACCCAAAAAGAAAAAGTCAAAAATGTTGAAAAATAAACAAATGGGCTCAGGGGGTGTAAACCAAAAAAATGGGGTGTGAAAAGCAACACAAATCCAAGCCCAGCCCACTTCACTCCTTCTTCAACCTCCAGCACAGGTTATTTGAAAAACGCGCGCCTATGTTCAGTCCCTTCTAACTCTTGATTCCTGGCTTTTTAGCAAAAACTCATAACACAAGAAATGTTCAGCATGAAGAGACGGTTCTAACCATATAAAGAACTTGACCTATCTCTCTAAGATGAGGGAGAATTTCTCTCCCCCTCTTTTCTGACCTAATTTTTCTACCATTTTCAGAGCTCAAATTCTCTCTACTCAGGCAAAAGAAATGAGAAGTAAAGCTATGTACATGTTCAGGGCTATGAGTAGGACCTTGCTTCTTCACAAACTTAAGACTAAATATGCCTAATAAGAGAGATACGAATTCAAACTTTTACCTGTGCAGTTGAACTTCTATGTGGAGGATGAGAGACTTTCAGTGCAATGTAATGATTGGAAAAGCTTCCTTGAGGTCCAGGGATGCTTTTTCAATGCTCACTTTGTCTTGAACCTTCTTGTATCAAGCTATAGAACTTCACCTGCAAGTTAAAGATGTGAAAATGGTGGAAGTGGTTAGAGCAACTACAGATCGTGCCTTAGCTTATGGATAGCTTGCATATGTTGTAAGGAAGGTAGAGGAACAGGTTTGGACAGAAATGTTTGAAGGGAATGAGAGATTGCACTCAAACTGCAGGGGCACCCCTGTTTGTGCAGTTTGAGGATGATTCTGAGATGGAGGGTGTTTGAAAGGCAAATGGCTCGAGCAAAAGCTTCAATGTGGTCTATGGAATGTGTTTGATATCTTTTGTGCTGTGTTCTTTTGCTGATATGAGAGATAGCATAAGTTATGGATGTTACTTCTATGTGAAGCAAGCAAATGTCAACTTGGTTTCTAGGCCAGTACAATGCCTCAATCTATGCTGCACCTTTGAGTCTTGATCAGTGGGATATGCCTATGCTTTTTTGCTTCAAAGATCTGCATTGTACCTCATAGATTTGCAAAGTTGCCATAAAGTATCACTTTACAAGAATGGATAACATGCTTTTTCTAGTTTAGGCTTGATTTTGTGTGTATTATCCAAATGAGCAAAATAATGTTAGAACACAAAGGATATGCATTGAATTATTGAGTGAGAATGGGATTAGAGGCCTGCAATGTAGCTTAAGCATGCTGAATTCAAATTTGCCAAGTTTATGAACATGCTTTGATGAAGAACAAAAGTGAATTTTTGCCAACTTGTGAAATTCGAATCTCTCAAGTTATGAGGTTGTTTGATGAGTTCTTGGACATTTTGGAAAGCTTGTAATGTGTACTACAATCCATCTTTGAAATGCAATTTGAAATTCCAAGTGGAAGGGTATGAAAAGTGGCCTTGAAGTAGGGTAAAAAACCTTGTCAAAATAGGTCAAATTTCACTAAGTTAAAAGATGGTTTAGTGCCCTTATTCAAAAAATCATAACTTGAGATACAAGCTTCAAATGAGAAAACTTTGTGAATCAAAGTTGTAGATTTTGCAACAAGCTACAACTTTCATGTTTTGACTTTTGTTTGAATCCAAATGGATCATGGTGAAAAGATGGGGCAAAGTTGGGAAAAAATTAGGGTTTTCCATAACTTAGAAAAATTCTAAGTTATGAAAAATTCCATTTTCAAACCCTAATTTGCATTTTGACATTTCTTGGTGAACAAGTTTCATAATTTGGCATGTTTTGATGAAAAATGAATCTTGACTCTTGATTTTGACCAAAAAGTCAAAGTTTGACTTTTCAGTATACAGTCAAAATTGATCAATTGACTGGGAAATTCAACTGTCAATCTTGTGTTCTTGGGATCTTTTGAGCTTGATGAACATGTCAAGATAATTCCATGGGGTCCTTGAGTCCATATGTGAGCTTGGTTTGCCATTGGCTAGGTCAAACAGTCAAAAATTGCCTTTGTGCAGTCAAAACCCTAAAAATGACCATTTTGCCCTTTTGGTGATCTGGTCAAATTTCTTGGGGAATTGTGATTCAAACTTGATCAAATGGTCCATGTGAGTTCATAATGTTGATGTGGATCAAATTTCATGAGATTTGACTGTTAATTGGCCACAGTTGACTTTTTCCCCAATACAGCTGATTTCTAGGTCAACTGTCCAATTGACTGGGTGAAACTTGGAATCAAGACTTGTAACTTGGTATGGGTAAACTTGGGAGTCCAATATGAAGCATGAAGGTCATCTTAGGCATTTTAGGTCAAAACATCTTTAGGCAAACACAAACCCTAATTTGAGTCCACAGTGCAAGGAGAAGTCTTGAGCAGAGGAAACCCTAGTTGGATCTTGATCTTCAAAGGTCTTGTGATGAGAAAATGTTGAGGAAATGGGAGGGCAAATTTTGGGGTACAACAATAGCAATTTAGAAAAGCTATATCTCTGTTTGTATTTCTCTTGTATGAAACTCAAGTATTATATAAAGCCTGTTGATGTTTATGTTTCATCTCATTTCGATGTCATTAAACACATGCTTTCGAAACCAATAATGCATAGCAGAGTTGGTAAATGGGCTTTAGCCCTAACAGAATATTCTTTGACTTTCATGCCTTTAAAAGCTGTGAAAGGCCAAGTGATTTCTGATTTTATTGTGGACCATTCATTGGTTGAGCAGACTGTCATGAGTTACGTCGAAATGCAACCATGGAAATTATACTTTGATGGTTCAACCCACAGGAATGGAAGTGGTGTTGGAGTCCTTCTGATTTCTCCTGAAGGAATTCCAACAAAATTCAAGTATAAATTAGATGGTCCTCGTTGCTCGAACAACGAAGCTGAGTATGAAGCGCTCATTGTTGGACTTGAAGCTTTGTTGGAATTGGGGGTAACCAGAGTCGAAATTAAAGGAGACTCAGAATTAGTGGTCAAGCAAATAACAAAGGAGTATAAATGCATAAAGGAAAACCTGATGATATACTTCGTCATAGTCAACAGGCTACTTAGGAAATTTGAATACATGGATATTCAACATATACCAAGAATAGAGAACCAAGAAGCAAATGACTTAGCACAGTTGGCTTCGGGTTATAAAGTTTCTGCCAGGAACTTTGAGGATTTAGTTGAATTAAGGGGTAGAGTTATGGCTACTAGATTCACACCATCAGATCTAGAAAGTATGAAATTGGGATATGCTGAGAAACAGGGATTCGAAATATTAGCCATAAACACTTTATCAGATGCAGATTGGCGAAGTCCACTGGTGAGTTATTTAACAAACCCAACTCTGAATGTTGATAGGAAGACAAAATACAGAGCATTATCATATCTCCTCATGGGGAACGAATTGTTCAAAAAGACCCAAGAGGGTGTATTATTGAAGTGCCTAGGAGAAAGTGAGGCATACTTAGCATTGTCAGAAGTCCACAATGGGGCATGTGGGGCACATCAAGTAGGTCATAAAATGAAATGGCTGTTATTTCGATATGGCATGTATTGGCCTAGCATGCTCAAAGACTGTATAGACTTTGCTAAAGGATGTGAGGAATGTCAGAAACATGCATGGATTCAACATGCCCCTGCAAGTGAGTTGCATTCAATCATCAAACCATGGCCATTTAGAGGATGGGCATTGGATTTAATAGGAGAAATAAATCCCGCTTCGTCTAAAGGAAAGAAATATATCTTGGTAGGAATAGATTATTTTACCAAGTGGATCGAAGCTATACCATTAATAGTTGCTGATCAAGAGGCTATTATTGAGTTTATACAGAAACACATTATCTATAGGTTCGGATTGCCAGAGAGCATAACCACAGACCAAGGCTCTGTGTTTACTGGTAGAAAGATGCAAGAATTTGCCCAAGAAATGGGGTTTAGATTACTAACATCAACGCCATATTATGCTCAAGCAAATGGTTAAGTCGAAGCAGCCAATAAAGTGATAATAGGGTTAATCAAGAAACATATTGGTAAAAGCCAAGGAACTGGCACAAAACTTTGGACCAAATACTATGGGCCTGTAGAACATCTCCTAAGGAAGCTACTAACACTACGCCTTTCCAACTCACATTTGGTCATGATGCAGTGCTGCCAGTAGAAATTCATCTACAATCAGGTCGAATTCAAAGACAAAACGAACTTCCAGCTGCATTATATTGGGAGATGATGATGAATGAATTAGTTGAGTTGGACGAAGTTAGATTACATGCATTGGAAATCTTGATGAGACAAAAAGAAAGAGTGGCCAGGACATATAACAAAAGGGTGAAAAGAAAAACATTCATTATTAATGACTTAGTCTGGAAAGTCATATTGCCCATGGACAAGAAAAATAAAACATTAGGTAAATGGTCACCTCATTGGGAAGGGCCTTTTCGAATACTAAAGGTATTCTCAAACAATGCATATGAAATCAAAGAACTGATGGATGATAAACGTATCCTAAAGGTTAATGGGAAGTATTTAAAGAAATATAAGCCATGCCTGCAGGAGATTCGAATAGTAACAACGTAATTAAAATATCATAAAAATGCCAAAATGGCAATTTGGGATGCCAAAATGGTGCTGTTCGAATATTACATATAAAAAACCAAATGTTAATCAAATGAACACTGAGATTTAGAAATAGGAATTATTCTTCAATCTGTTGAAGGTACTTCGAAAAGATTCAAGTCTCTATTGAGCAAAACGTCTGGCTCCCTCCAAGGTTGCCACTTCTCCCTTGAGTTGTTCTGTAGTTTCCATTTCTGCAAGCCCCTGGTTGAGAAGCTCTTCGAATTGGTTACCAGCAGTATTGGTTTCGTAGGCTAATTGTTGTTCTCTAGCCTCTTTAACCTTCTGTTGAAGTTCCTGAATTTGCCTTTCCCAGAGAAGGATGGACTCAGCTCAAGCCTCATAATCAGTTTTTGCTTGCTTTAGATGCATGGCTTGATCCTCAGCTTCTTGAGAGAGTTTCGAAGCTTGTTCATAAGCAGCATCCATTGCAGTGCGTTTTTCTTGAACCTTTCTGGCAGCAAATTCATCTTGGAGGAGGTACCCAGTCACGTTATCCAGCAAAGACTGAAGATCGAACAAGATAGTACTAACTGGCAAGGAGCAGGTAGCAAGGTTGACTTTTGTAAGCAACTCCTTCATAGTGTAGCAAGCAGTGCTATCCTGTTTGAGCACTTCGAATATATCCACATCAAGAATTGTTCTCCTGATCCTGTTAAGAAGTACAATTCTTTCATCTGTGGGCAGAGGATGGCTAGTCGAACTTGTGCCAGCCCTAGCAAGTGGAATGTCCCTTTGAGCCAGCTTCGCCTTCATGTACCCAATAGGGTCATTTCGTCTCAGGAGAGCAAGCTCCTCGTCAGTCATTCGGGACAAAGACGATTGAGGGAGTTCCACACGCAGGGGAGTCACGTCCATTTCGACTTCCATGGGTTTATTGGTTGTGTCACCATTCCCTTCATTCGTTTCGTGCTCATTATCTTCTTCATCGTCATCCAAATCCACCACTTCGATGTCTTCGTTTTCGCTGCTATTTGCATTGGAGTCTGTCCCAGTAGTCGAACCATCGTTGGCATCCTCCTCCTCAGGTTCTTCTTCTGCAGATTGTTCGTTTCTTTGACCAGAATCAGATTTCTCTCCTTCAGCGTGAGTGTCCTTTGGGTCCTCTTGAAGGGTTTCGAGAGGGGACTTTTGGAGAGAAGTTCTTTGTAAAGCCTCTGCAGATTCATGAAGCGTTGCTTCATTTGTTTCTTTTAGAGGAGGAAAAGTACTCTGATCATCTTGCTGCTCAGAAGCCCCCAGCCAGAACCGCCATATTGGAGGAACCTTTGTTCTGTACAAGGTTGTTGGAGTCTCCTTGAGGAGAGGAGTTGATCGGAGCAACAACTTTTGATGGTGAAGTCGGAGTGGTAAAAGCTGGATTTAAAATATCCTGCAAGAAGCAAAAGAATATTAAAAGCATGCACCAAGGTAATGAGAAATTATTTTTTCAAAAGATTTAAAGTTCAATTTACCTGTGGACTCTCGGAAGAGAGGTTGCTAGCTATGCGTTCCAACATTACGTTGGAGGTCGAAGATGGAATTTTGGATTTAGGTGAGGGAGCAGCATCCCTGGAATGGAGTCCAGAGACACTAGTTGGTACGGCATTTTTGAAATATCCTTCTTCTGCTTCTTCTTCGAAGCAGCTGGTAAGTTTCCTCCAGCCTTGGGGTCTTCCCCAGTGGTGTTTGATTTTCGCTTCTTTGGAGTGGTAGGCGGAAGTTTGTTGGTCTGAAATGATTTAAACGAAGAGTTAGATGCAAATCATGAAGCATTAGTGTATTCGAAACATCAAGGCTAAGTGATTACCTGTGGAGTTGGAACACTGGTTATTATTGGTGTTGTTGTTGTTGTTGTTGCAGCATTTGTTGTTGGTTCGGATGGAGTCACATTGTCAATGGTTTCGATAGAGGCTTGAGAGGCGCTCCCTTCTTTTGACTTTGAAGCAGCAGTCTTTATCCTGATGGCTGAAAATCGAAACAATTAAGGCAAAAGTTAAAAATATAGAAAATGAAAGACGTTTGGGTTTTTCCCAAGCATTCGCACCTGTGCCTTGATCAGATTCAATCGACATGGCAGAAAGGTCATAGTGAAGATGTCCTGGGAAATCGTGGAGCCAGTGTCGAGCCCATGTCACAGTCTCAGATGGCTTTGGTTTCTTTTGAAGATGTTTGAACATTTCTTTGCAAGTGAACCACCAAGGGTATGGAGGAAACCAAGCCAGAGCCAGTTCTGAGGTAGGTAATCTAGGAAATTTAGGTGGATGCATTTTGAATGCCAACCTATACCTATCCTCAGGTGACAACCCTGAAGGAAGTTTTAACTTAGAAACTTTTTCTTTGAATTTTTCCTTCAAGGTCTCAGCCGCTTGATGCACAGTGGATTCCAAGTGTGTGGGATCATAAGTAGTTTCGAAATAATTTTGAAAAGCTTTAATCTCTTTGGCATGAGTAAACATACCTTTCTTGGATGGTACCTGCACATCGAATGCATCAGTTAGTTTCTGCTGAATAGTAAGAGTATCGAACATATAAGTCTGATAGAACTTTGTCCACCATTCCAGAAAACCCTTTGTTGTAAGGTGTGTAGGTTCAAAAGTTATTAGCTCAAACCGGGCGAAGCCTTGGTATTGTTCCTGCTGTAGTTTGGCTTCTCGTGCCTTGAAGGTTCGCCCAGAAGTAATGGCACTTTCCGTTTGAAATAGGGGTTCAGGTATTAGTTGGCACAAGCCAAACTGTCTCGAAACGAAATTGGGCTGATAAGCGAAAAGGAAAATTTGATTCTTAGCAGGAGTTATTCTTGAAGAGATTAGCCTGGGTAGCAAAAAGGCTCTCCATACATCTTGAATCTCTTTGCTTTGGACAGCTTCTGAGAGAGCCATGGTGAACCATGAAGGTCCATGAGCCCTTGAAGCAAAAGGCGCCATGGTCTCTTCGAACTTATGCCTCTTGGAGAATATCATGATATATTTTGAGGATAGGACTTTGAAGTTATCCTTATCATCGTTTGGGGTTAGTCTTCGCAGCCTAGTGCCTTCGATGATTCTATCCGTTATTTCAGGGTCTTGTTCAGCAATGGTGTTGGCAGTTGACAATGAAGGTTCAAACATGGCATTTAGCCATAACTGAAGTAACCAGAAAGGGCCAGCTAGTAGGATATTCTTGGAGGTGTGAGATTTTAGACTCGAAACAAATGACCTTAGGCTTTCATAAAGATCAACTAGTAGCAATTCGCTTAAGCACACCCTCCGATTCTCATGCAAATCTCTAGCCAGAGGAATAAACCTACTGGCTACCTGTAGGGATCTGCTGCAAAAGACATACCTTGACAGCCATAAGGTAAGGAAAGCAATGTGTTCTACATCCGACACATTGTCTCCTTCAGTGTGATAGTGGCTGATAAACTTTGAAAAGCTTGCTAGTTTGACTTCGAAGTCGATAATACTCGAATGTTCTTCGTTGTCAGGGATATATGTTTCTCCTATTGGTGATAGCCCAGTAATGGCCGCTATGTCAAAAAAGGTAGGGGTAATCATTCCACCAGGGAGATGGAAAGTATTATAAGTATTGTCCCAGAAATATAGGGACGCGAATAACAATGGGTGGCTGTAAGTAAAACCTGGCTTCGACAGCTTAATCAAGTTGTAGATACCTAATTCTTCCCATTGCTGGGATTTCTTAGCTTCTACCTTATTGAACCAGTTATGATAAGAAGTGTCGGAGGTGGGGCAAGATCGAAACGGTTTGAAGTTACTCTTTACATAGTCTAATACAAAAGGGTCCTTAGGAGGAACAATTGGATTTTCCACGGTGTTTGAACCAGAAGATTCTATTGCCTTAGGGGCGTCCATTTTATTAAACAGAGGTTTGAAATTATAGCAAACTGGGAAAAATTTTCTGGTGTCTTTTAAAATTTCAAAAATTGTATGAGGGCCCATTAAAGCTAACCTCTTGCCAGCAGCGGTAGTAGGAATAAGTACCTGGGATGCATACATCATTTCTTTCTCTTTTGAGATCATCTGGGGAACAAGAACAGATTGACCTTGGTAGGTGACAACCTTGCTTTCCATTGTAGTTCCTGCGGTCCTTCCTTTCTTTTTGGAAACCTTTTTTAGTTGAGATGAAGTTGAAGAAGACATTGTTGGAAGAATGTTGAAAGCTTAGGGTTTCGGTGAGAAAAGAAGGAGAAAAGATTCAGAATGTGGGAAGAAAAGGAAAGACTAAGTTGATGGGTTTTTATAATGTGGAAGTTTAAGCATCCACTGAGTAAGATTGTGATACGTGGTAGTCGTGGGTTGGTTTGATGAAGAGGTGGCGTAAAGTTAACATTGGTAATAGGCGTGATTAAAGATAATCATTGTTTTGTAACTACACCATACTGTGAAATGGTTCAAGGCGGTTAAGGAATCTGAAAAGCATTGTGATTGACGTGACTGGAGTCATATGCAATAAATGTTACGATGATTCGAAGGTCGCATCAAAATCTTGTGTATATGTTTAAAATAAGTATTTCTCAAAGGAATCGAAATACATATTTTAAAGGGGCATTTTGTTGGCTGAAGATTTTGATGATATTATTAGAAGCAAAGTAAATTGGACGTTTCGATTGAAATGAAACAAAACGTCATGTTTCGAAATGATAGAAGCAGTGCTTCGAATGAGCATATCAAAGCTTGGAGCTTTGAGTGACAGTTATGAGAATATATCCAAAGAAGTCTCGAAATGATAACAAGGTTGTGTCTAAGAAATGCGTTCGAAGCGAAGAAGTGCCAAAACATTTGAAATTCAAATGCAAGCGGGATGTTCGAAATTTGAAATATATGCGCTGGAGCATTCGAAGACGCGTGGAAGCAAGAGAGAGGCATTGCTCTGCATGTTCTGAACGTGGCATAATCTTATAGCAAGACCGTTATGGTCGAAGTAGTATAAATAGAAGTCTTAGCATTAGGATTTCGTGTGTCATATCTATTGTACAAAAAACTCAGTAAACATTCAAATTACCACATGGCTAGGGAAACGAATGCAAGAGCAATGTACGTATGATAACACCACATGTTTATGATTTAATGAAAACTCTTTATCATTTCCAGTACTTTCCTTTATCTTTATGTCAATACCATTTACAAGTTTTTGCATTTAAAATGTTTTCATTCGAAGTCTTTTACTGATGCCTTACATTTAAATGTTCTCTTTCCATTTCAAATATTTTACATTTCAGAAACTGTTATACATTTCATGCCTTTATCTTCAAGTTTTTATCATTCGAACACCTTTTTTACTTAAAGTCATTTTACAGTTTTCTTGCATTTAAACGCTTTCTTCATATTTCGAATCTTTTACATTCCAGAGAATCTTTTACATTAACTGTTTTTTACGCTTCAAAGTCATTTACTTGTCTTTTATGCAGTTTTTACATGTCTTTACAGTTGACCTTTATTCATGCATTTTAGTTTCGCACACATTTATTTTGATCACACCTTTAGATCCTTAATACAGAAATCGAAATAAGTTAAACACCTACACAACATTCTAAATACCAACCATGAATACCAGTTCGATCATGAGAGTTACCCTAATGACCAACACATCCTAGGATCAATCTAGTCGATCCTGCGAGTTACTAGAGAAATTGAATAACAGTCAGTAAGTTTATTCGATAGTTTGGAGGACTAGCGGTTGTTTACCAGAAATCACTGTAAACAACACTCTAGTGTCCAATCTCCTTTTACCTTCGAGTCGCGAAAGGCAAACTTGCCAATCTAACTCTTCAGGTTCAAGAAGATTGAACAGGGGCAACTGTTGTACCCCAAAATTTACCCTCGCATTTTTCCACAAGAAATCACAGCCTCGGGCGTTTCCTGATTTTTCAGATTGGCGTAAGAATCAGTCAAACAGATTTTTCTTATCATTCAGACAAAATTAGGGTTTTCATGACTCTGGAACAGTTCAAACAATTTGCTTAGGGTTTGGTTGATTTCGGCTCAGTTTTTGAGCAGGCGGACGCTTCTTTGACTTTTAATCAAGAACTAGGGTTTATGCGCAGATTCCTCAGAAAGATTTAATTCTACAGTGCTTGTCAAGTTATTCTGAGATGTGGACTGAAACATTTGGATTGAATTCGCAGCGTTTTGACTAAATCAATGAAAAGAGGCATTTGGACCGAGTTTGCAATGTTTGACTAAATCAGTGAGAAGAAAAGACATTTGGGCAGTTGTTGTGATTGACTGTGCTTTGCTTTGGATTTTTGAAGCGCCAGGTTTATTAATTGATCAATGCTGAAACCAATGTTTATTTAATTGTTTATTATTCTAAGTTAAATGGTTGGAATTTATTTTCAATTATTATAATTTAAAGAATTATAAATAATAAAATAAACAATTGAAAAGGAGAAAAAGAATTAACTGGTAAAAAATAGATTTTATTCATCTTTAATTTATTTGTTACAATTATTATTTAAATATTTACAAAGGATTTACAATGATAATTTTACAAATATTTAAAATGAAATAAAAAAACTATCCTAATTTTTTCTAAGCTTCCTAATCTTCATTCTTCTATCCAATGCTCCCTCTGCTCCATTTGATTTCATCTGCAAAAAAAAAAATAAGAAAGAAAAAGTCAATTGAAGCAGATAAATTAAAGAGACAGACAGTTAATTTGGGCTCATCATTAAAGGCAACTGACTGGAATCAGTTAGCCCTCTCTACAAATCACGGGATTTCTCCCGGTTCACAGAGAGGGATGGATAATGCTTGCTAAACATGAATGCACAAAGTTGAAATGCACAAATTCAAATGTTGTCAAACCTACTGCATAATTTCAAAATTACCAAACAAACTGCAAAGTCTAAGACCAAACTGAATGGCCTAAACCAAGTCAAGAGTTCAAACTGAGTTCACATTCAAACTATCCCAAAGAAGCAGGCAGTATGGAAAAGAGATAAAATATGCAGAACTAAACTACATTGCAAGCAACCTCCTATTTTCATCATTTTCCAGCATTGCCTTTTCAGAATAAAGTACAAACATAACATTATTTAATGCTTAAAGCTGTACTGGAGAGAGAAGAAGAGAGGAAAAGAATAGGCTTACAGGTTTAGGCATGAGGACAAGATATATAAAAACAAAACTGCAATAAAACAGTGAGGCAGAAGGCAGAGATATGAAGAAATCAGAATACAAACAAAACTGTCAAGAAGAAGAAACAGAATTATCTATCCACACTTAAACCTTCAAACCGGATTCAAACCCAAAAACATTTTTTGGAGCATATAACACCAAAGCCTTCACTTGTCAAAAGGACCCTGCATTCAACAAGCTCAAAACATACAAGCCTGAACCTATCAAACAGTAAAAACAGAACTCAGAAGATAAAGCACCCAAGGCCTTACCCTTCAAAAGAGATAACTTGTCCAAACCTCAACAGGCATGGAATCTGTAACACAAACCTGAACCATCAAAGAGCCAAGTCCATCAAACCTGCCATGACCAATACCCAAAACCTCACAAAAAGGCCTCAAGCTTAAACCTGTTTCAAAGGTAACAACAGCAGGTCCTGCATAAGCCTTTGAATACTCAAAAAACCTGCACCAGTCCTCAAGCCTGAAGCCTGAAATCATCAAGCCAAGCTTAACCTGTCAAAAGACCTCAACAAACCTTAAAACCATAGCCTTCAAAATAGATCACCAAAGCCTTATCATGTTCAAACCAGTCCATGAAACCTCCTGCATAAAAAAACCAAAAGCCAAGACCTAACAAGCAAAACCTGCCCGAAGCTTTCAACACAAGCTAAAACATTCAAAGGCAACACAAGAGGCCTCAGAGAATTCTCATCATAGGCAAACATTAGAAGCAACAGGCAACTAAACACATCAAGCTAAAGCATTCAAAGGCAACACAAAGAAGCCCTTAGAATCTTGTCATCACAGGGCATACAGAAAAGGCAACATATCAATCATCATCAAGCATACAGAAACGAGGAAGAGAAAGATTCAAGTCAATATCTCAAGGAAACTCAGAGGCAACCAGAAAAGAAGAGGAAGAGAGATATATAAAGTTCTCAAGTGTCATCATCGAACCAACAAGCAAAGAAGAGCAATACAGAATACCAGGAATCCAAGCGAGCTCAACATCTTCACTGTTTCCTCCGCCGTCAAGCCGCCTACGCGCCTCCTAGTTCCCTCCTCCTCTGTCTCCAAGAGGTAGTCTTCTCATACCCTATGCATGCATTTCAAAATGACAAACGAAAACACATAAATCAGAACTCAATCAAAACATAAAATCAAAAGAAATAACGAAAGCCCTAACGCGATCGAACCTTGCAAGCATCGCCTGAGCAGTACACTGAGGAAGAAGGGGGAACGGTGGCGCTGGTGGCTTGGGCGAGAAGGATGCTGTTCAAAGATCCACGGCGAAGAAGATGAAGGAAATGAACAAAGAGGAAAGAGGACGAACGACGCCTTTGCATTGTTAACAAACCCTAGCATTCTCCAAATGAAACAATAATTATCAAACCCTAAACGAAATAAACGAATTTGCCATGGGCCTTTCCCTTTTCCAGTAAGCAAAAGCCCATATAACTTTCAGGCATACCCCCCCCCCCCCCATCACTCCTGAAATGTGTTTGTATTGGTTGAGCCCAGGCCCATTCATTTCTTTCTTTCATTTCTAAATTTTTTGTTTGTTTTCTTTTAACATAGCTTTTTTTTGAAATGATATATTAGTTTGGCATATAAGAATACTAAATAAAAATACATAAAGTTAAATATTTTCTTAAAACTTTCTTTTCTTTCCTTGAAATATTAATTTGTACATACTTTACAAAAAAATATAAGAATACTAAATAAAAATACATAAAATTAAATCTTTTCTTAAAACATTTCTTTCTTTTTCTTAAAATATTTTTTTTGTACATAAATAAATCAATACATAATTTTTTCTCAAATTTAGAACATTTTCTTTTCTTAAAATACATTAATTTGTACATATTAACAAATATTCCAAGAAAATTAAATAAACACATTAATACATAAAAATGGAACTCAAAACTTTTGTTTCAAATTTTATCTTATTTGTACATAATTAAAATGCATTATTTTTAATACCTAAAAGATTAGAATTTAGAACAGTTTCCTTTCTCTTAATTAAATTTTCTTAGTTTGTACATATTAAACAAAAATACAAGAATACAAAAATTAAATAAACAAAATATTTAATTCTTTTCATTAAGTTAACAATACTTAATTTTCTTATTTAAGTTCACATTTCTCAACTTGTAAATAAATTACATATACACTTACACTTACACACTTACATTGATACATTATACATTTGCTATTCTTATACATTGCTGTACATGATACATATTACATTTGATCGCAATTCGATTTGGTTGTAATTATTTAAGTCTCATCCCCATTTGTGTATACTTGTACCCCCACTCCCGGATACTATTTTGTAATAGCGTAGACTTTAAATTCCCGCAATTTATCGCTTTCAAATGTACCATGGTTAGACGTAGAGTTTGTATGTGCATAAAATCAAACGCTAGATAACCTAATACAAGACAAATACATGAACTCAATACACAATCACACTTGCACCCCCTAGGGTAATCCCACATGTTGCCTTCCAAAATGGTCCATACTTGCACGTCGAGTTTCTTTGGCAAAAACAATTCAAATGATCATAAGTCCCTTGATGACGCTTTCGAAAGTTGCCTATCAAAATGATCATAGTCCCTTCAAGCAAAATTGCCAACGACACTTGGCACCATTGCATTCATGGTCCATACGATGACCCGCGCCTGTCCCGATCACATCCTAAACGCAAGATTGCCCACCAAATTCAATGGTGGAACAAAATTGTTAAAAAGGGGTTGAAAACATAGAGAAAACCTTTGAGTACAATAGGGGTAGACAAAACTCTTAGTTACTTGGAATCAATCTTGCAAAAATCCTTGCCTATTTTTCAAACCACACTTCACAAAACACTTTCAAAACAAACTTCCAAAAACATTTTGAAACATATTTTCGAAAAGATACACACCGTTGTATATACTCAAACACGAGTCATTACAATGGTTTCCGAAACAAATGCGTCTATTTCAAAAACATTTTCAAAACACAAACACACACCATAATTTCAAGCAATCGAAAATCAAGGCAAGTGATCTAAAAACCAAGTAACTAAGAGCCCATGGATAACCATGGATGAAAAGTGTGCTAATACCTTCCCTTTTCATAATCCACCCCCCGAACCCACGAAATATCTCAAAAGGTTTTTTCCTGTGCTATTTAAACCTTTCCTTTAGGATAAAATAAAAGTCGGTGGCGACTCTTGCTAAACCGAACAAGTGCGAATACGAACGCAAAACTCAAGTCAGTTCTCCCACCGTATCACACAGTCATATTACATTGTCAGGCAATAGTAACCTTCCCTAAGCATCTTTTTTTCCATCGAATGTCCATTGTCATGAGTACCAAAGGAATCTTCATGGACCTCATGCATCAACATGTCTGCTTCGTGTCTATCCACGCATCTGAGTAATACCATGTCATAATTTCTTTTGTATAACACATCTTCATTGAGGAAAAAGCTACATGCCAACCTTCTCAATGTCTTTTTATCTTTGTTTGAAGCACCATCCGGGTATTCCTGAGTCTGGAGAAAATGCTTGATATCATAATACTAAGGTTTTTCGTCTGACGTTCCCTCTGCTGCAAACACATGAGCTGGTCTATCCAAACATCGAATCGTGATACGAGGCACATCATTCCAAGTATTTACTTGATACATAGAAGCCAAAGTGGCTAAAGTATTTGCCATATGATTCTCATCTCTAGGAATATGATGAAATTAAACTTTATTAAAGAAGGGTAATAATCTTATAGCATAGTCTTTATAGGGAATCAAGCCAACATGACGACTATCCCACTCTCCTTTAATCTGATTTATTACCAAAGCTGAATACCATATACATTTAGAATTTGATTATGATATCTATAGACTCTTCGAGACCCATGATACATGCTTTATACTCTGCCATATTATTGGTACAATCAAATGCCAACCTTGAAGTAAAAGTGATATGTGACCCATGAGGAGTGATAATCACGACACCAATTCCTTTCCCATAAGAATTTACAGCTCCATCAAACACCATACCCTACCGGGATTCAGGATCAGGACCTTCCCCAGGCGAAGGTTCATCACAATCTTTTATTTCAAAAACATCACATCCTCATCAGGGAAATCATATTTAACCGACTAGTAATCATCAACTGGTTGGTGAGAAATATAATATGCCAACACACTACTTTTTATAGCCTTCTGAGTACGGTATTCAATATCATATTCAAACAACAGAATCTGCCAAAGGCCAATTCTTCTATTAAGAGTAGTGTGATACGGTGGGAGAACTGACTTGAGGGTTTTGCGTTTGATTGCAAATGTTGCGGTTAGCAAGAGTCGCCACCGAATTTTCTTTTATCCAAAAGGAAAGATGAAGAAGCACATGGAAGACCTTTGAGATTGTTTCTTGAGTTCGGGGGGTAGATTATGAAAAGGGAAGGTATTAGCACCCTTTTCATCCATGATTTTCCATGGGCTCTTAGTTACTTGCTAGATCACTTGGTTTTGTTTGAAATTGTGCTTTGTGTGGGTTTTGAAAGTATTTTGTAAAGAGGTCATTGTTTAGGCAAACTTTGTAATGATTCTTGTTCGTAAGAATGTATACAAAGATGTTGATCCTTTGAAAATGTTTTCAAGTTTGTAAGATGTTTTGAAAGTGTAGGTGTTTGTTTTGAAAATAGCAAGGATGTTTTATTTTGAAAGTGAGCAAGTAATTAGGAGCCATCTACCTACTCAAATGTCTTTCTTGTTCATTTCCTTTTTCTTTGACATTATTGTCTTACCATTGATTTGGTAAGCAACCCTATCTTTGGATGTAAACGGGACGGGCGTGGGTCATCGTATAACCATGATTAGCAATGTTGCAAGGTATCTTAGCATTATTTTTTAGGGACTAAGATCATTTGTAAGGCAACTTAGATAGCATCATCGAGGGATTATGATCTTGTATTCGTTTGTTTTTGCTAAGATACCTCACATGCGTAATATGGCTAATTTTGTAAGGAAACCAAGTGGAATAACCCTAGGGGTGCTTGTGTGCAAATGTATCATTTTCATGCTTGTTTTTGTCTTGGATTAGGATTTTCTAGGCATTGGTTTTAGTCTTTCCATACAAACCTTAATTACTATCATGTTATATATGAAAGCGATAAATTGCAGAATTTTAAAGTTACTACGCTATTACAACATTTGTGGGGAGGGATATAAAAAGTATAAATGGGGATTTCAAGACAAATTAAACTCCTAAGTTACTATTACAACCACATTGAATGGATAAGAATGTACAAGAAATGTAAAATGAACTTTTTTTTTTGTTTAAGAAAAAGAGACAAGTTTTGTTTAAGGAAATATTTTTTATCTTTTTGTTTTAAGAAATAAAATAAGACATGTAAAAATGTAAAATGTTTTTGGTATTTTTAATTAGTGAAAATAGAAGTGATAAAAAAATCGTAAGGAAAAAGAAATAGAATCAGCGCATTATTGAACTAAGAGAGATCAGAAGTTCTGACTCTGGCGTGCTGCAAAAAATAGAAATCATATTAGCGGAAATAGGTAAAGTCAGAAGTTCAGGATCCGCTGGGAACCAAGAAGATTTCAGAAGTTCTAATGCCAATGGCAGAACTTCGTCTACCTCTCCATGCTAGTCAGAGCATCTGTAACTTAGTCATTTCTCAACAAAATAGAAGATGCGCATATAACAGTTATGGCAGGTTTCATAATGTTTCAGAAACAAGAAATATCAAAACTATAAATCAGAAGCAAGATGAATTTGCTAATCCTAATTCTGAATCCTAATTTCTTCAAGAAGTTCTGGACTGAAATTCTCTCTACCTAAGCAGGCAAATACATGAAACCTCATAATATGTACAACATCATAATCATGATGTTTACATTGTATTTTTGAACATGCAAATCTAACAGTGCCTAAGTAATATGATGAGAGTCAGCAGAAACTTACCTTGCAACTGGAAAATAATATGTGAGCTGAAGTCTGGTTCTAAACGCTGGTGATGTTCTGAACAACTCCTTCACGTGCTCAGCAGGCTGGAAGCTTTCAACTTGGGCTACGAATGGTTAGAGAATTCTCGAACATCCAAGGGGTAAAGTTCTGACTTCTTTGAGGTGGATGTGGATGAAGAGTGTGTTACAATTTGAATACAGAAGTTAGGATAGTTTCTAATATGTGAATCAGAAATTGTATGAATGGTTTTGGTCAAGTGAGAAAAAAATGGAGTTTGAATACCAGAAATCAAAAGTTAACAGGTTTTTGTATTTTATGTTTGCAGTTTTGGTTTCTTGGAATTTTAGCAGGGGTTCAAGGCTTTTTCTTTCTCAATTTTTCGACCCTTTTACAGTTGCCAATAAGTTCTAATTTATAGGCAAAGGTTTAGTAGTTTGGAGAGATCAAAGGGCACCACAATCATAAGCTAGGCGCTAACTTGCTCTTGAAGTAATTTCAAATAGGTAGGGTGGTCAGCAGTTTTAGCAGCGCCTAAGCTGGATTTTTTAAGCAAGAATTAAGGAAAAGTAACCTCAAAAGCAAAAGCAATGTATGGGCCCAACACACTTTTGTACAAAAGTTTGCTTTTCCAAGACTGTAAAGGTACTTTTATGCCACACGTGGGGAAATCCTTTGGATAAAGACTCAAAAGTGGTTTTGAGCATTAAATGATGATGAGATTGATCAAACCAGAAATCCTGCAATGTACGATTCTGCATCATTGCTTAATTCTGAATCAGAAGTTCAACTTCAGCGTAACTTAGAATAGACATCTAACTTCTAATCTTTGTTTCTCCTTGCTCCAGCATGTTCTGAAGGAGCTCTCAGACTTTTCAGGAAGCTTGCAACACGCTTTATAAACCTTTTTTGAACTACCCTTGCAAACTCTGACTGAATCTTTGTGAAAATTAGCCCAGAAATTGTAACCAAACTCTGTCTTGGAACTGTCCAGAATTTGCTGAGTGCTTCAGTTTCATGGACGTGTCTTTTGAGGAGTCAAAACATGAAATCCCAATATTTCTAGGAGAAGTTTTATTCTGTAATGTTCCAGATCTTGTTTGAGTCCATAACTCTTGTGTTAGAAGTTAATCTAGAATCATCTTGCATCATGGTGATAATCTGATCAGAAGTTCTGAGCTTGTCGTATTTCTTAAACACTTAGAAAAAATTCTAAGTATTTAGAAATTTGACTTTTCCAATAGCAAATTTGACTTTTGACTTTCTTAATGCAACAAACTTCATATTTTAACATGTCTTGCTGAAATATGATTCTTGAAACTTGATTTTGATCCAAAAGTCAAAGTTTGACTTTTTTTAGTGTGCAAATGACCATTTTGCCCTTGTGAATGACTTTCTTGAAAATTTTGTAATTCAAAGCTTGAAATTGGATGGAAGCAAACCTGAGGGTTCAGGGTGATCTTTGAGAAATGAGAGGGAAAATTTTGGGGTACAACAAGTAGGCTTTTCAAAAATATACTTAATTGGATCCATTTTGGAAATCAACCAAGTAGTATGATTCAAAATAAATATTGCCGCAAACGTTTTGCCGCCCAGGCCAAAGCACAACATATTTTTTCCAGCATAGAATACCGTGACTCACAGTCAGTAAACTTCTTGCTGAGATTATAAATAGCATATTCTTTTCTCCCTGTTTCATCTTGTTGTCCCAAAATACAGCCCATAGAATTATTTAACACCTTTAGATACATAATCAATGGTCTTCCTTCAACAAGAGGGAGCAAGATAGGAGATTCCAGCAGATACTCCTTAATTCTTTCAAATGCCTTTTGGCAATCATCTGTCCATACACAACCCTGATATTCTTTAACAACTTAAATATTGGTTCACATGTTGCAGTCATATGGGAAATAAATCTAGAAATGTAATTCAAATGCCCAAGGAAGCCTCTAACTTGATTTTCAGTTCTTGGTGTAGGCATTTATTGAATTTCCTTAACTTTATCAGGGCCAACTTCAATTATTTTCTGGATGACAATGAAACCTAATAATTTTCCTGATCGGACACCAAAGGTGCATTTATTTGGATTCAAGTGAAGACAATACTTCCTCAAACGCTGAAACAATTTCAACAAATCTTCAATATACCTTTCTTCAGTCTGGTATTTGGAAATCATATCATAAACATATACCTCAATTTCCTTATGCACCAGATCATGGAATACGGTTATCATAGCCCTCTGGTAAGTTGCACCAACGTTCTTCAACCCGAAGGGCATCAGTCCGTAACAGAATGTTCCCCAGGGTGTGATAAACATTGTTTTTTCCATGTCCTGAGGAGCCATTCTAATTTGATTATATCCGGAAAATCCATCCATGAACAAGAATACTTTGAATTTTGCTATACTGTCAACCAACATATCAATATGTGGCAACGAAAAGTCATCTTTTGGACTAGCTTTGGTTAGATCTCTATAATCTACAAACATGCGAACTTTTCTGTCTTTCTTTGGTACTGGGAAAATAATGGTAATCCAGTGAGGGTACATTGATGTCACTAGAAAACCGGCATTAATTTGCTTTAAAACTTTTTCTTTAATTTTCACTGCCATACCAGGGTGAGCTCTTTGCAACTATTGCTTGATTGGCGGGCATTCCGGCTTTAGCGGAAAATGATGTTCCATAATATCAATATTCAACCCCATGTCTTGGTAAGAACAAGAAAATATATTCACATACTCTTTCAAAAATTCAATCAACATGCGCTTCACATAAGGATGAAGTAATGCTCCAATATTGACTTCTTTTGGATCTTCTTCTGTACCAAAATTGATCGTCTCCAACGACTCTCTATAAGGTTGAATGGTACTTTCCTTACACTCAAGAAACCATGAAAACTCTTATGGGATTTAATTATATTCTCCTTCTTTGGTCACATACGTAGGATATTCAAAGTTGGGAGAAGGTGCAGGGTCATTGTACTCAACGGGTTTTTTTAATTAATCTGCACATATGATTTATGATTGATTTTAGAAACTGACACATATGAAAAGTGATTATGCAGATTTATTTATAGTTATTATTTATTTTGAAAGGGTTTTTATGATTACCATTTTCCAAGAAAAAGTAGAGAAAAAGACACAATTTGGGAATCAAAAACAACTTTTATTAATGATTTTAAAGATAAAAAAACAGATATGTCCATACAATGTCAATACTTTCACCTTGGGCAGAGTGAAAGATTTTTTGAAAAGATTAACAAAAACAAATTACTTTTAAATATGAATGAAAGAAGGAGCATCAATAGTGATCCAATTTTTGGACTCTGACTCTATGCGTCACGTAGTTCAGCATCTCTTGCTCTGATTCACCTTCCAGAATAGCATTGATCTTAGGAGTAGTTGGATGAAGATAACCTCTATTGTGAAAGATGTCTTGATATTTGCCGAAAGCAGACTTCAGCTTCATAATCTCACCTTTATTATTCTTCATGGAGAAACCCAAAACAACTCTATTCTTATTCATAGGTGGATCAATAATCTGCCTCCACACCTTACCAGGGCCATTGCACACTACATGTTAAGCATCCTTATACGAAGCTATACGATTCTTATTTTCCCTTACATTATCAATAGATAAAGATTGGAACTGAGTTTAAATAGCAGCTTCATCAGCTTCCATAACACTAAAGAGGACAAATGAGATATTAACAAAGCCTGCTCTCCGTTCATGATGACTACCTTTCCTTCACGAACAAACTTCAGCTTCTGTTGCAAAGTTGAAGTAACAGCTCCTGCCTCATGGATCCATGGTCATCCTAATAAACAGCTGTAGGCGGGAACAATATCCATAACCTGGAAAGTAATACGAAATAAGTGCGGGCCTATGTGAATAGGAAAATTTACTTCTCCGATGATAAACTTCCTAGAAATGTTAAAAGCTTTCACAATTATGCCACTCGGGCGAATGGGAGTTCGTTGGTACTTAAGCTTCATGAGTGTGCTCTTTGGTATGACATTTAAAGCAGACCCATTATTAATCAGCACATTGGAAAAAGAGTCATTCTTATGATTCATGGAGATATAGAGAGCCAGATTATGGTTCCTTCCCTTATCGATTAATTCATCATCACAAAAACTCAGATTATTACAAGATGTAATATTCTCCACAACACTAATGAATTGGTCCAGAGACATATCACTTTCCATAAAAGCTTGATCCACTACTCTCATCAAAGATTCCCTATGGGCAGAAGAGTTCATTAGCAATGCTAGAATGGATATCTTAGATGGAGTTTGCAACAATTGATCTCTAATATTATAATCACTCATCTTGATAATCTTCAACAAGTCATCCACATCTTTTTCCAAAGCAGTGCCACTAGATTCTCCCACTGTTTTCTTGGGCTCAGTACTTTTAGCAACCATTTTATCAGAATTAACTTTCCCTCGAATGATAGGTGCGAAAACACAACCACTGTAGGTTACTCAATTGGCTTCAGCAATATTATTGACATCAGATAAAGGTTGGATAGGAATCTCCACACTACCCTCTAGGATTGTCGCATTGTATATATATGTCACGACTTTGTCTGATTCATATGGGATAGGACCTGGCAGGCAAATAACCACTGGAGCAAAAACTAGCTTGCTATGGTACTCGATCTCTATAGGGGAGGGAACACCAAAACATGGCATAATAACATTCACCCATTCTTCAGAATACTTAGCATCACAGAATCATTGTTGGAGAACATATCTTCATCAGAAGAAAAGAACTCATATGCAGAAACATACTCATGATCTGACACAGTCTCGGCTAAGCAATATTCAATCACATTAATTCCATTGTAGTCATCTCTATTTCCTGAGACTTTGATAGTACCATTGTCTAACAATAAATGAATGCCCCTTTTCACAATGGAACAACCATGAGAATCTCTGCAGCAGATCTGGAAAGACCCGTGATGGTGTTCTTCTTGGCCATTCATGTGACAGAATGTACCATGCAGCTGCACCAAATCATCATTCATATAATTCACGTCAAAAATCCAGAATTCGCTGGGAAATCCATAAACCATATTCACATCTTCTTTGTACTCTGCCCTTGGCCTGATTATATGAATGAGGCCTTCGTCCATCATTTCTTGAAGATCAACTTTTATCTTATCACATCCCTGGATATTTGTACTGTAAATACTACAACCAGTATGTTCGTGCGTATAGTATCTGAATTCATAGAGGTCAGCATGCATCTTCACCTGATTCCCTCTAATTAGGTTGATATCAAAAATCCGGAAGTCCATAGGACAACCAACAACCATATTTACAACATTTGTGCCACCATGTTTAGGCAAAGGATTATTTTCACGTTAGGGCCAACATCTTTAAAGGATAGGAGGCCAAATCTCACCATCTTTTGTACTTCATATTTCAAAGGATAATAATTCTCTATGTTGTGCTCTGGGGCTCCTTGATGAAAAGTGCATGTTTGATCTGCCTTATAATACTAGGGTAAAGGTGAAGGTATAGCATGGGGAGGCCTGGTTTGGACCAAGTTCTTCTGAATCAAAGCCGAGAATAACTCTGCATAGCTCATTGGAATATAGTCAAAAGCTTCTCTCTTCTGACTTTGCCCTTGATTTCACTGAGGAGGTGGCCTCTAATAGGCAACAATAGTTAGAGCTACATTGATAACTAGAGTCACAAAAGCAACCTATCTTCCTTTCCCCAATAACAGCATTCGTTTCACTTTCTTTCTTTCTAGAAAATATGTATGATGACCTCTTTTTTCCTTCGTTTTTCTTCAAGTGTCCTTCTCTAACAGATTCTTCTAAATGAACACCCATGCTTACCATTTCGGTGAAATCACTCAGCACACTGGCAACCATCCTTTCATAATAAAATGATTCAAGGGTTTTCAGAAAGACCTTGGTCATTTCTTGTTCTCCCATAGGTGGTACCACCTGGGAAGCTATCTTGCGCCAACCATGCGCATATTCTTTGAAAGAATCCTTGTCTCTCTGAGCCATCACCTTCAATTGGTCACAGTCAGGCTCCATGAACATATTGTACTTATACTGCTTGATGAAGGCTTCCCTTAGATCATTGAAGGGGCGTATATTGCTACTGTCCAAACTCATATACCACTTCAAAGCGGCACCAGTTAAACTATCCTGGAAGAAATGAACAAGCAAACGCTGATCATCAGTATGGGTGGAAGTTTTTCTGATATACATCACCAGATGGTCACGAGGATAAAAGTTGTCCTTGTACCTCTCAAATTTTAGCACTTTAAACTTTGCTAGAACCTTTACATTGGGAAATAAGCAGTGTTCACTGACGTTCTGTCCAAATAATTCTTTTCCTTAAAGGGCCTTCATTTCCTTTTGCATCTCATTAAATTGATCTTGAAAATAATCCAATCGGTCATAGAAACCCACACTTTCACTCGATGGAGGAACAGGACGATAAACCACATCATTAACAAATGGCATAACATTCATCGTAGGAGGTGCAATATAATGAATCTCATTTCTAGCCACATGAGTAACATGCACCACAAAAGGTGCAGAAGTAGCAGCAGCTTGAGCAATTGGAGCAACTTGAGCATCAAGACTATAACCTTCTGGCATGAAATTTTCAAGCATTCACTATGGGTAACCCTGAGGCATACAATTTTGTGCAACAGTAACTGGAGTAGCAGAAACAGGAACTGATGGACCTTCAGAAGCAACCGTTGTTTGTTGTGGCAGAGCATAAGGAGGAATAAGTGGTGGCAGATTATGAGCAGCCACCAATGATTCCATCAAATCAGTCAGATTGGCCATACCTTCCTTCAAAGTAGTAACCTCTTCGCGTAGCTCGCGATTCTGTTGTTCAAGATTCTCCATTTTCATCTTGGAATTAGCCCGAGTATTATCCCGTTGAGACAACTTGCTTCTGAACAAGGTAGAGAAACACAATAAAACACCTGGGTATGCACAAAAAGGCAAGAAATACTTGAAAGATGATGCATGATATGAAATGCACATGATTTATTTACCATTAATATTTTAGGGGACTTAAAGGTTTATAGACAATTTGCGAATACTAAAGTAATAACACATTTTAAAATATTGAAAATCTCATTATAATAATTTTAGAATGCATTACAACTTTTAGTATAAGTTTCAATAACCCTAAGTACAAGAGAAGATAAAATCTAAAATCCTAAGGAGGGAAAGCTTAGGAAGATCTCTCCACACACTGACGCTTTCTGGTGAGTCTTGTAATCTGAGCCTTCAACTACTTTCTCTCTTCTACATACCTATTGGTGACCCCTTTCAAATCACCGGAGTCAGGAAGTGAGTAACTAAGTCCTGATTGAGCTCTAGAAGAAAATAAATCCTCTTGCCTCTCCATCACCTCCACAACACGACTCTCAAGAATCTCAATCAGGTTATCCTTCTCTTTCAAGTTTTCTCGGTAGGACATCTCTAAAGTCTAACACTTGTTCTTCCAGGCCTCATTCTCCTGCTGCATCCTAACTAGGGCAAGCTGAAGCTCTTCCACATCATATAAAAGGGGAGGAGTGGTCTTCAGAAACATACTAGGTATAGGTTCTTCACGAGAACATGGCATCTTCAATTAAATTTCCCTTGTTTGTACCCACCGGAGATAAGGCTCCAAAGAAACAGCTCTCTTTGGTCCCAAGTCTTTTCTACTCTTCCTGTGAATATGGCGCCAAATCTTTGCAATCTCCTCCTTAGTTTCCTTATGATCCTCTCCCTCCTGAGAAAGAAACCACTCATATGAACACTAATCGGATTTTCTCTCACCGAATATCCGAGTTGACGTCGTGCAAGAATGAGATTATAGTTATTTCCTCCCTTTGTACCAAGAAGAGGTACATTGGGAAACTACCACAACTATCAATAATATCCACGTCATAGTAAGCTTGATTATACCAAACAATGTTGAAATAAGTGAGATCCATAGTCTTTGGAGCCCAACAAGGTTCCTTCTTGATATCCCAGAAAGCATCAGACCTAGGTAAGTGAGAAATAAACCACTGATATAACAAAGGCGTGCAACAAATGATCATTTCTCCATGATAAGAATCCCAAAGATGAATGGAATAATAAGTATCTCCTAATAATGTAGGAACTGGATTCCCAATCAAAAAGATCCTGATGGCATCAACATCCACAAATTTGTCGATGTTAGGGAATAAGAACAACCCATGGGCAAGTAGGGCAAAAATGGCCTCAAAAGCAACCATACTCTTCCTCCTAGTAAAGTAGCAGCTTTCTCCAATAAAATTGAGCGGGTAATCCTCTGATTCCTCCTTTGGTAGTCATGTTGGCCTCGATCTGAGACTTCCCCAAATGAATCCTGGCAGAAATCCCATGAGACTTAGGCTCTCCCTCCAAACCGGTGAAAGGAACACGATCGGTGATAGGTAAACCCAGTAGGTAAGAATAATCCTCTAATGTAGGTGTGATCAGTGGAAATAGAACTGACAGTTTTTTAATGCTGGTTCGCATTTGCGTTTGTTTTTGCAAAATTTCGCGGTAAGCAAGAGTCACCACCGTCTTTTATTTTATCCAACAAGGAAAGGACAAAAGCACAGCAAAATTCCTTTTCGAGATGTTTCTCGGGTTCGGGAGGTAGATTATAGAAAGGGAAGGTGTTAGCACCCTTTCTATCTGTGGTTATCCACGGGCTCTTAGGTACTTGCTCATTGTGTTTTCAAAAGTTTGCTTTTCTTGTGTTCGTGGGTTTTGAAAAGAGTTTTGTTTGAAAACTTCGATTTAACTCTTGTTTCTGTCCTCAAGAGTGTATGAAGTGTTGTTTGAAAACCTTGTTTGAAAAGTGTAAGTGCGAAAAATTTGTTTTATTTTGAAAGAGCAAGTACTTGAGAACCTCTACCTACTCAAAAGGAATTAAGCTGTGTAAATGTCCTTTAGACAGTGCTATCCCACTATTGAGAAGTAGGCAGCACCGTCGTTGGAGTTTTCGGGTCAATTCGATTAAGGGACGTATGGTCACTAAAGCAATGGTAGGACGCCTTAGCGGTAACCCTAATGTCTTAGATCATTTTTTATCGAGGCAATCGTTTCGAGGCAACTTTGATCTCTAGACAGGAGGGCGACCTCTAAAACTTCCTATATTCAATGACCACGTCGAGGCAACCAAGTGAGGCGTACCCTAGGAGTGGCATGTGCAAGTGTGTCAGTTTTCAGTTATGTTATCTTTGTACATGTTAATGGTGAGCTACGGTTGATTTTAAGTTTAAGATAAGTCTTGTCATTCATAGCCTAGTTAGCATACATCTAGCAGTTAATAGTTGTGGAAAATAAAACTAAGCTATTATAAGGCGTCGGGTATTTACATCGCCAAAAACAAACCCTTGAAAATGTAAATTGCGGAAAAGTAAATGAAAGCGATAAAAAGCCCTAATTAAAACTATTACATCCTCGGAGCAAATATAATTATATGGATCAAAATATGAATCAACAAATCATACGCGCGTGAAAAATTGAATCGGAGAGTTTTTTAGGGTTTTGACCCTTTTTAGAAAAGAAAGAGATTTTTTGTTATTTCTGAATTTAAGAATTAAGTCTAAAGTAAAAAAATGGAATTAATTAATTAGTAGAAAATATTTTTGAGTTTTTTATTTTTAAGGAAATAAATTAAAAATGGTTAAAAGTTATTAAAACCTAATATTCTAATTAATTTTAAATTATTGCAAAAAAGTCAAAATTAACCTTATTAAAACTAAATTAATTAATTATTTATTTACAAAAAAATAATAAAAGTGATGAATTTAATAAAAATGATGTTTTTGTATTTTCTGATTTTTATGAGGAAAATAAATTATTAGGTTATTTTTAAAATAATAAAATAATTAAATAAAGGGAAATAAAAAGAGAAAGAAATTAAACCATTGGGGGGTTTAAGCCCAAATCAGGAGGTGAATCTGGAAATTTGTGGCCCAAAAACGTTCAAGCCTGCGTGTGTGTTGACTGGAGACTATGGTAAGGATCCCATTCTGGCCATTGGATTTGGGTTTGGAGACATCTGGCGCACTGAGATTTAAGGTGTATGGTGGACCTCTCTTTGCAAACTGCACAAGAATACCTGAAGAATAAAAATAACAAGGTTTTGGGGGGACCTGGGATTTGAACCCAGGTCCCAATACTCATTGGCCAGCGTCCCAACCACTCAACCACCTGCATCTTTTTGTTATTGGAATAACCACTAAATATAATATATGCAAACCATTTAATATGCTAAAATTATTTAAAAAAACGCGCTAAGATTCAAACACGCTAATCAGATGACAACACGTCATCATCTTCAACCATGGTTCTGCATCAAAGAGAATCAGATAGCGGGGGTTTTTAACCTCCACTACCTCCCTGCACAAAAAATAGCGAATAGACACACAGCAAACATAAATATTTTGCGAGGTATGTGTTGGAATCGTCTTGGTCTCACGATTTCAACCATGTATCCCATTGGTTCCAATTTTTCCTGGTTTGGAAAGCCCTATTTGAAAGCTTGAAAACCCTAGAAATTCAATCATGGCATCTCTCGATTCAGGGCACTATGGTTCAATTAAATCATTCCATTAGCTTTGTATGATCTCTAGCAATGCAAATCAGTCACAAAAACATGTCAAATGCATATGAATTAAGAGATACGATTTTAAATTATAAGTGCAAACCGTGAAACTGTATATCGCGATTCCTTTAGCTTTGATGCTTGAATTTGATTGCAAATCAATCCTGGTACTTCCTGAAATGTATTTGGATGGACAAGGCGCCTTGAATTGGCCTAGAATGCAAGAACCAGTTTTGAGTTTTCTTGAAAATTCTTGAATTTGATATGGCCGTTTCTGCAGCTTTTTCTCGTGTTCTAGGTTATGGTTGGCTTGCTTGCATATAAGGGAATCAATTTAGGTCAAAATTTGGACCCATGCCCATGTGCATTGAAGATTAAATCTTTGATTGATAAATCAAATATTCTTGATTTTCATGATTGAACAAATTGCCAAAATTGGATATTTTTGTATCTTTTAGCTTGTGCACGAATTGGTCAGCATATTTGGATCATATTTGCTTCACAAAAATGTTTAAGAAACAAATCTTTTATTTTCTTATGATTTAAATTTATTAAATGAATTAATATGTATTAAAAATCCATTTAATCAATAAATTTAAGAAAATAAATCCCATTTAACTTGGTGGGTCGTGCATAGGTCATGGGTGAAGTTTCAAAAAGAGATTTGAGGCCCATTAACAAAAAGAAGGTGTTTTGAGCAAAGTTGACTTTTGCAAATTCATGAAAATTTCCCAACTTCTCCAATGCACAACTTGCTCAATTTTGATCATATGACGATGTTCTTTGACATTTTGGAAAGCCCTTGAAGTCCTCTAACCAATGCCTTTGGTCCCATGTCATTTGGATTTACCAATCTCAAGTTATGGCCTTTGACTCAAAGTGTACTTTTGTTGACTTTTGAAATTGACCTATAATGTAAAAATTTGTAACTTTTTGTGAGAGCATTTATTGATCTTAGGGTATGAAGATGGATTGTAGGAAATTGCATCCTCTTCAAAATGAGATTTGGATGGAATTTTTCTGATAAACCATGAAAGAGTTATGCCCTTGTCAAAGTACAGTTGACTTTTCTGCTGTCCAAAAATAGTAACTTTTGCATCTTGATGATTTTTGAGCTATTCTTGTGGGATCATGATCAAGACTTGATCAAATGATGATTGTGAACTCAAAATGAGATGTTGACCAAGAATTCTGACTTTTGACTGCAAAATGACCATTTTGCCCTTGTAGTTGATTGTAGATCAAATGGAGCTTTTGACTGTGCAAACTGGCACTGTGAGTCTTAAAACTTGGCATGTAGGTGCTTGAGAATGTATATAGGCCTATGAGACTTGATTGAACCATTGAAAACCACAAATTACTTGAAAGAAACAAAACCCTAATTTTGACTTGACTACCTTAGGAGGTGGTTTGACTGTACAACCCTTGAGCCATTTTGAGCAATTTGGAGATAATTCTTGACAAATCTTGAAGAATATGGGAGGGTAAATTTTGGGGTACAATAGTTGCCCCTGTTCAATCTTCTTAAACCTGAGGATGTAGATTGGCTTGTGTGCCTTTCGTGATCCGAAGGTGGGAGATGATTGAACACTAAAGTGCCCAGAAATTTGCACTCGCATGGTGTAGTATCAGCATTGTGATATCGGGAATGGGCTTACAGATGCCATTTGGAGATTGTTGGTAAAAGGATGGGCTTATAGATGCCATCTGGAGATTGTTGGTAGAAGGATGGGCTTATAGATGCCATCTGGAGATTGTTTGTTGAATTGTAATTTTGTAAGTTGAAAGAAGGAACCTGTGTAGGGTTGCCTGATGATGAGTCCGTGTAAAACTGCATTTTGGAAGGAGAGAAGGAACCGGCGTAGGGTTGCTTCATGATGGTCAAGTAGATAATTGTCCTGTCTGGTTTCAGGTATTAATCTCTGACTTGAGAAAGAAAGATGGTCTTCCTAGCTTGTTACAAGTATTAATCTTGAATTTGAAAAGGTTGGCCAATGAGATAGTCGTCCTGGATGGTTACAGGTATTGATCTCTGACCTGAGAAAGAAAAATAGTTTTCCTGGCTTGTTACAGGTATTGATCTTGAATCTCTTCATGTAGATGGTTTTCCTGGCTGGTTTCAGGTATTAACCTACAATCAGTCGTCCACAGATATTTTCATGGCTTGTTACAGGTATTAATCTGGAACTTAAGAAAGGTTGGTCGAGGAGATAGTTGTCATGGCTGGTTTCAGGTATTAATCTCTAACCTGAGAAAGAAAGATATTCCTGACTTGTTACAGGTATTAACTTTCAATCTCTTCGTGTAGGTGGTTTTCCTGGATGGTTTCAGGTATTAACCTACAATCAGTCGTCCACGTAATTTTCCTGGCTTGTTACAGGTATTAATCTGGAACTTGAAAAGGTTGGCCGATGAGATAGTTGTCCTGGCTGGTTTCAGGTATTAATCTCTGACCTGAGAAAGAAAGATGGTCTTCCTGGCTTGTTATAGGTATTGATCTTCAATCATTTCGTGTAGGTGGTTTTCCTGGCTGGTTTCAGGTGTTAACCTACAATCAGTCGTCCACAGATATTTTCCTGGCTTGTTACAGGTATTAATCTGGAACTTAAGAAAGGTTGGTCGAGGAGATAGTTGTCCTGGCTGGTTTCAGGTATTAATCTCTGACCTGAGAAAGAAAGATGGTCTTCCTGGCTTGTTACAGGTATTGATCTTCAATCTCTTTGTGTAGGTGGTTTTCCTGGCTGGTTTCAGGTATTAACCTACAATCAGTTGTCCACAGATATTTTCCTGGCTTGTTACAGGTATTCATCTGGAACTTAAGAAAGGTTGGTCGAGAAGATAGTTGTCCTGGCTGGTTTCAGGTATTAATCTCTGACCTGAGAAAGAAAGATATTCTTGGCTTGTTACAGGTATTGATCTTCAATCTCTTCGTGTAGGTGGTTTTCTTGGCCGGTTTCAGGTATTAACCTACAATCAGTCGTTCACAGATAGCCTTCCTGGCTTGTTACAGGTATTGATCTGGAACTTGAAAAGGTTGGTCGAGGAGATAATTGTCCTGGCTGGTTTCAGGTATTAATCTCTTACCTGAGAAAGAAAGATATTCCTGGCTTGTTACAGGTATTGGTCTTCTATCTCTTCATGTAGATAACTTTCCTGGCTTGTTACAGGTATTGATCTACAATCAGTCGTCCGCAGAATTTTCCTGGCTTGTTACAGGTATTCATCTGGAACTTAAGAAAGGTTGATGGTAGCCATCTTTGGATTGACCTTTTCCTGAAAATGGCAAAATGTTAGCTGTATGCAATGTCATGATGTATGAAATGCATGATGTTATGATATTCTCAAAATAAATGAGATTTGTGTTGTATGATGCGTATGCATGTCATAATGTATGAAGATGTGATGTTTATGAATGTATTTTCATCTGGGAAAATAAATCCCGGCGCTGCTGGAGAATAGAGTTGAGTTCTTCGTTTCCGCTGGGGATGATGAACGGAGAGGATTGGGAGAATAAACCTGCAGGAGAAAAGAATTCCGTTGGGGAATAAACTGGTGAAGATATTACTCTGTGGGGAATTACTCTGTGGGAAGAGATGCTTTGCTGAGATTTTAACGATAACTCCGTTGGGGATTCCGTTGATAAGCTCTGTTGGGGATTTTGATGATGAACTCCGCTGGGGGATAGAAAGAACTTCGTTGGGGATGACCTTTCAGTTGCAACTTGCTGAGGATAACCCAGTTAAACTCTTGTGGGGATAACCTTTGAATATGGCTGGGGAGATATATTTGTACTCTGCAGGGGACAAGCTTCCAGAATCTACTGGGGAAGATGATTCAACTCTGGCGGGGAAGCTCTTTTAGACTGCGCTGGGAAATGGCTCCATTGGGGGTATCTTGTATTCCGCGGGGGAACATTCTTATAGTTCGTTGAGGAATACTAAGACTGCCGGGGAGGCTCCTTACGCTTGTTGGAGAATATCTGTATACTCCGCTGGGGAATATTAAGGCCTTCTGGGGATACCAAGTCTTCTTAGGGCTGATGATAGATCAACTCTGCTTAGGGGATAGCATTGCTGATTCGTTCGTAGTTGCAAGTCTCAATGGGGAGAGCTACCATTACTGTCTTACTCTGCAGGGAGTGAAGGTATCTTGGTCATACTCTTCAATTGAATCTACCTTGTACCTGGAGGACATAGCAGCTTGTACAGTTCGGACAATTCTTATTGCCCCTATTTCTGCGGGAGAAGAAGGCCTATGAGGTGCTTGGTAACTTCCGATTGACAAATCTTCTTCTGGTAGGCAAGTGACGAGATGACGGAACATAGTCGTACGCTTTGATCCCTAATTTTTGCCTGGACCGCCCTTTCGGGTTTTCAGTCCATCGGGATACCCCTTTTTGCCCAAGCCGCCTTTTCAGGTTTTCGACTTGCCAGGTGTACAGATTTTTTATTTTCATCCCTTATTTTTGCCCGAACCCTTTTTGGTTCGCCGGGAAGCCCTTATTTTTGCCTAGGCCAGTCGACCTAGCGGGTCTTTGATTATGCGTAGTATTTTTTTGACTATGTCCACGCTCTCAGAGTGTAGGGAGTTGTCACTGTCAGTAGTGTTGTGTTTCCATACTACCAGAAGATGTTTGATCGTGTAATATTCGTCGCTGGAATTCATGTCCAATGCCCCAAGTGACTCAGGCGGAGATTTGCCCCTGACCGTTTGGCATCTTGAGAGATTCCTTGAATCTTGACCTGACTGCCCCAGATGATGGACAATGATTAAGTATGCCCCTTGGTTGGAAGTGTTTCTTCCACTTGAGATGACCCTTTTTATTGAAAAGGTTTTTGTTCACTAGATATTCGTCATGCGAATTTCTCTGCTGTTTGAACAAATAGCCATATGCAAACAATGTTATTTTAAGAATGCAAAGTTTATGTCTGTCTTGAAGTTTTTTGAAAATGCAGTTTTCAATAAAACAAGTAAATTTTTGTAAAATGTGATGTCAACTCAGGATTTTACAGTAAGCCCTACAGGAGTCAGGATACCTTTTGTAACAGTATGCTTTCGAACTAACCCATGCTTCAGCTAGGACTTTTAAGGGTTATAACGTGGCATGGTTCACGGTTTAAGAAACAAAGGATAAAGGCTCAAAATTTATTTGTACCCACCCTCTCTTCGTGATGTTCTTCGATCCTAAACTCAGCTAATCATGCATTAGATCTTGTTTGAGTCTTTGCCCTGATATTCCAGTGATGGTTCAGATACTGATAGTTTATTTTGAATAGGCAGTCATTTTTATAAGAGTTTGCAGGATCTCTTTCTTTTTGATTGCGTTATCCCTGTCTTTTGCCTGAACTGTTTCTTTTGTAATTATAGTCAGTGGGATGCCCCAGTTTTGTAAGTCTCCTTCATAGGTTTTGACTTATGGGATTTTATTTCGAAAGATAACGACTGCATGTCCTTACGATTATTCGTAACCATCACTGTCTCTTGTTTTGGAAGGACTCCTTTGAAGCCATTCATTGTGCACCTAGATTAATTGAGAAAACTACCCTTCCCTAGGTTGTGATTAAGGGTTTTAATTTGTGTGAAAGAAAAACTCCTACTTCTTTGGCTCAAAGGGGTTGACTAGGGATTATCTTCCTTATAACTCCACTGTTCAGGATTTGAAACAATGCTTGTACCTCATTAGCGGGGTCTATTCAAAAGCATACTGTAAAGATCGTGGTATCGTTTTCGTCATCCTCCCTCAAAAGGTTTAGAATTTTTTAATCGAGAGTTTGAACATCACAAAAAGGAAATATGAAGCAATTTTAAGCATAGTGAAAACAATTAATTCAAAACAGACACGTGTAATGCATTAATGAAATAAAAGAGTTTGACATGATAATTGTTTGAATAAGCAAAGAAAAATACAACTTCAGAATTCAAATGAACAAAAGTGCTTTCAATCCTAGCCATGTTTTGGCAAGGAAGCAGTTGTCACATTGGGAGTCTCAGGAGGCTCGAATTCGATCTCATTAGCGTCAATCATATTCTGAATCTTGTATTTTAGCACCCAACAATCGTCAGTATCATGCCCCGGACTACCAGAATGATAAGCGCACCTTGCATCTGGGTTGTAGTTAGGAGAAGAAGTCTTTGGGTTCGGAGGAGGGTTTATCACCGTAATCAGATTCATCTTCAACATGTGCTGCAATGCTTGTGACAATGGCATGTTGATGTTAGTGAGCTGTCTTTTAGGCTCGTCCGGCCTTCGTTGATTTCCCTTTTGCTGTTGTCGGTGTGACGCATAACCAGAGATCAAGACTGCCCCTACGTGTTGGTCACGACGACTCTTTTGACTGTACATATCATTGGACTCTTTCTTCCCACTGTAAGGCTTTTTATGAACATCAGAAGGTGTAGCTTCTTGAATCTTCCCACTTTTGATGCCGGCTTCAATTCTCTCCCCAGTCAAGATAAGGTCTGTAAACCCGACTGAAGAGTTTCCAATCAAATGATTAAAGAATGGACCAGACAGGGTCCCCAAAAACATATCAACAAGTTCACGATCAGTTAAAGGTGGCTGCACCCTTCCGGCAAGGTCTCTCCATTTTTGAGCATACTCTTTAAATCCTTCACCCGTCCCTATTGACATACCCTGGAGTTGGGTACGCGTAGGAGCGAGGTCGGAGTTATATTGATACTGCTTATAGAACGCAGTCGCCAAATCCTCCCAGCTATGGATACTGGCTCCATCTAGCTGATAGAACCACTCAAGCTGAGTCCCTGAAAGACTGTCCTGAAAGAAATGGATCCACAAATTCTTATCAGCTGTGTAAGGCTGGATCTTCCTTACATATGACCAGAGATACAACTTTGGACAGGAAGCTCTGTCATACTTAGCAAAGGCAGGTGCCTTAAACTTATGGGGAATCACCACCCCAGAGGATAAACATAGGTCTACGAAGTCTAGCCCGAGCATGTTCTGTATCTCCATAGCGCTCAAGCGATCCTCCAACTGTTTGTACCTATCCTCAGCAGGAGGATACTGTTCTTCATCATAATTCGTCTCATTGTCGGAGACTACGGGGCTAGGAACCCTTCTCTCTTGTGGACTGTCTTTCCCTACAGATGAGGTGGTCAGATCAACCTCATTCTGCAGTCCATTTCCAAACCTGTGTCCGGTGTTGAACAGGACAATCCTCTTCTTCTTCTTCTTCCTCTCTTTCAGAATCAGGGTCTTCAGGTCCTGCTGACCCTTAGCTAGGCTCGTGACCAACTCTTGAAACTGGGCATTCTGGACCTGGAGGGCCTTGATAGCTTGCTCAGTGGAAGGTTCGGTAGACATGATGATTGCTGAAATAAACAGCGAAGAAGATAAGAGGCCTGTAATGGTACCTATAATGCAATGATATGTATGATATATGTATGCAATGTTTTCAAGGATCTCGTGGGATAAACAAAGAAACTTGTTAGAATTTGAATTTTGCAGCTTGATTGAAGGAGCTTCATCTTGTTAAGAGTCCTTCTTCAAGAGTCAGGCTCACCATATTGAGTGGGTCATAGCCCCTGACTCAAGTTATCGTGCTTGGATTTCTAGACAACCTTGGCTATAGGAAAATAAATCCCCTTTGCCCCTTGTTTGACGTCTGGTTCATCATGACCTGCATCACAAACCCTTGAGATCCTTGAAATGGTTAAGGAAATGCTATGGTATGATGTTATGATGTGTATGCTATGCGTTTAAGCAAAAGTGTGAGGTGATGTAAGTAAGCCCTGCAATAAATCCAAATTGTTGGATAAGGACTGTAAACAAAACCTGCAAGGAACTCATGCTGTCAGATAACAAGAATGTGCAAGTAGTTCAAGTTTGAAGGCACACAAGTCACACAAAAGAGCCCTTAGATTTCAGGCCGGCATGAAGCTTAGGTACTACCCTCTTTCAATTTCAGTTGGTTAAGACCTGTCCTAGAAAATAGTAACCGGGTTCTAGAGGATCTCAATATCACTGACTACCCTCAATCGGTCATAATTCCAGTTTCGCAACCTTTTCTTGTGGCCGGAACCATCGCGAGAGTTTAGTCTCAATGAGTGTAGCATACTGCTACTGTTATATGGACAAGTTGGTCAATTTAAGGTTCTAAGGTCAGTTGGTGCTTAATGACTCCTCAGAAGACCCATATTCTCCTCGTTCCAACACAAGGGATATCGGTACAGACCAAGGTGTCACACCAACGTAGCTACTGCTTCATCCGTGTCGGTCTACGCCGGACAGATCCCTCACAGTTTATTTCTACTTACCTAAAAAAGGGTACCCCAGATCCGGGTTAGGATCTATAAAACTTCGATACAAGCCCACAAAGTTTAAAGCATACAAAGCATACAATTGAAAACACAAGTGATCTAATCCTAAGGTACACCTCACTTATAAGAAGTCCCCAGCAAAGTCGCCAGTTCTGTGATCGGTGGAAATAAAACTGACAGTTTTTTAATGCTGGTTCGCGTTTGCATTTGTTTTTGCAAAATGTCGCGGTAAGCAAGAGTCGCCACCGTCTTTGATTTTATCCAACAAGGAAAGGACAAAAGCACAACAAAATTCCTTTTCGAGACGTTTCTCGGGTTCGGGAGGTAGATTATAGAAAGGGAAGGTGTTAGCACCCTTTCTATCCGTGGTTATCCACGAGCTCTTAGGTACTTGCTCATTGTGTTTTCAAAAGTTTGCTTTTCTTGTGTTCGTGGGTTTTGAAAAGAGTTTTGTTTGAAAACTTCGATTTAACTCTTGTTTCTGTCCTCAAGAGTGTATGAAGTGTTGTTTGAAAACCTTGTTTGAAAAGTGTAAGTGCGAAAAATTTGTTTTGTTTTGAAAGAGCAAGTACCTGAGAACCTCTACCTACTCAAAAGGAATTAAGTTGTGTAAATGTCCTTTAGACAGTGCTATCCCACTATTGAGAAGTAGGCAGCACCGTCGTTGGAGTTTTCGGGTCAATTCGATTAAGGGACGTGTGGTCACTAAAGCAATGGTAGGACGCCTTAGCGGTAACCCTAATGTCTTAGATCATTTTTTATCGAGGCAACCGTTTCGAGGCAACTTTGATCTCTAGACAGGAGGGCGACCTCTAAAACTTCCTATACTCAATGACCACGTCGAGGCAACCAAGTGAGGCGTACCCTAGGAGTGGCATGTGCAAGTGTGTCAGTTTTCAGTTATGTTATCTTTGTACATGTTAATGGTGAGCTACGGTTGATTTTAAGTTTAAGATAAGTCTTGTCATGCATAGCCTAGTTAGCATACATCTAGCAGTTAATAGTTGCGGAAAATAAAACTAAGCTATTACAAGGCGTCGGGTATTTACATCGCCAAAAACAAACCCTTGAAAATGTAAATTGCGGAAAAGTAAATGAAAGCGATAAAAATCCCTAATTAAAACTATTACATCCTCGGAGCAAATACAATTATATGAATCAAAATATGAATCAACAAATCATACGCGCGAGAAAAATTGAACCGGAGAGTTTTTTAGGGTTTTGACCCTTTTTAGAAAAGAAAGAGATTTTTTGTTATTTCTGAATTTAAGAATTAAGTCTAAAGTAAAAAATGGAATTAATTAATTAGTAGAAAATATTTTTGAGTTTTTTATTTTTAAGAAAATAAATTAAAAATGGTTAAAAGTTATTAAAACCTAATATTCTAATTAATTTTAAATTATTGCAAAAAAGTTAAAATTAACCTAATTAAAACTAAATTAATTAATTATTTATTTACAAAAAAATAATAAAAGTGATGAATTTAATAAAAATGATGTTTTTGTATTTTCTGATTTTTATGAGGAAAAATAAATTATTAGGTTATTTTTAAAATAATAAAATAATTAAATAAAGGGAAATAAAAAGAGAAAGAAATTAAACCATTGGGGGGTTTAAGCCCAAATCAGGAGGTGAATCTGGAAATTTGTGGCCCAAAAACGCTCAAGCCTGCTTTGACTGTGGCCATCCCATGCGTGTGTGTTGACTGGAGACTATGGTGAGGATCCCATTCTGGCCATTGGATTTGAGTTTGGAGACATCTGGCGCACTGAGATTTGAGGTGTATGGTGGACCTCTCTTTGCAAACTGCACAAGAATACTTGAAGAATAAAAATAACAAGGTTTTGGGGGGACCTGGGATTCGAACCCAGGTCCCAATACTCATTGGCCAGCGTCCCAACCACTCAACCACCTGCATCTTTTTGTTATTGGAATAACCACTAAATATAATATATGCAAACCATTTAATATGCTAAAATTATAAATAAAAAACGCGCTAAGATTCAAACACGCTAATCAGATGACAACACGTCATCATCTTCAACCTTGGTTCTGCATCAAAGAGAATCAGATAGCGGGGGTTTTTAACCTCCACTACCTCCTTGCACGAAAATTAGCGAATAGACACACAGCAAACATAAATATTTCGCGAGGTATGTGTTGGAATCGTCTTGGTCTCACGATTTCAACCATGTATCCCATTGGTTCCAATTTTTCCTGGTTTGGAAAGCCCTATTTGAAAGCTTGAAAACCCTAGAAATTCAATCATGGCATCTCTCGATTCAGGGCACTATGGTTCAATTAAATCATTCCATTAGCTTTGTATGATCTCTAGCAATGCAAATCAGTCACAAAAACATGTCAAATGCATATGAATTAAGAGATACGATTTTAAATTATAACTGCAAACCGTGAAACTGTATATCACGATTCCTTGAGCTTTGATGCTTGAATTTGATTGCAAATCAATCCTGGTACTTCCTGCAATGTATTTGGATGGACAAGGCGCCTTGAATTGGCCTAGAATGCAAGAACCAGTTGAGTTTTCTTGAAAATTCTTGAATTTGATATGGCCGTTTCTGCAGCTTTTTCTCGTGTTCTAGGTTATGGTTGGCTTGCTTGCATATAAGGGAATCAATTTAGGTCAAAATTTGGACCCATGCCCATGTGCATTGAAGATTAAATCTTTGATTGATAAATCAAATATTCTTGATTTTCATGATTGAACAAATTGCCAAAATTGGATATTTTTGTATCTTTTAGCTTGTGCACGAATTGGTCAGCATATTTGGATCATATTTGCTTGACAAAAATGTTTAAGAATCAAATCTTTTATTTTCTTATGATTTAAATTAATTAAATGAATTAATATGTATTAAAAATCTATTTAATCAATAAATTTAAGAAAATAAATCCCATTTAACTTGGTGGGTCGTGCATAGGTCATGGGTGAAGTTTCAAAAAGAGATTTGAGGCCCATTAACAAAAAGAAGGTGTTTTGAGCAAAGTTGACTTTTGCAAATTCATGAAAATTTCCCAACTTCTCCAATGCACAACTTGCTCAAATTTGATCATATGGCCATGTTCTTGGACATTTTGGAAAGCCCTTGAAGTCCTCTAACCAATGCCTTTGGTCCCATGTCATTTGGATTTACCAATATCAAGTTATGGCCTTTAACTCAAAGTGTACTTTTGTTGACTTTTGAAATTGACCTATAATGTAAAAATTTGTAACTTTTTGTGAGAGCATTTATTGATCTTAGGGTATGAAGATGGATTGTAGGAAATTGCATCCTATTCAAAATGAGCTTTGGATGGAATTTTTCTGATAAACCATGAAAGAGTTATGCCCTTATCAAAGTACAGTTGACTTTTCTGTTGTCCAAAAATAGTAACTTTTGCATCTTGATGATTTTTGAGCTATTCTTGTGGGATCATGATCAAGACTTGATCAAATGATGATTGTGAACTCAAAATGAGATGTTGACCAAGAATTCTGACTTTTGACTGCAAAATGACCATTTTGCCCTTGCAGTTGACTGTAGATCAAATGGAGCTTTTGACTGTGCAAACTGGCACTGTGAGTCTTGAAACTTGGCATGTAGGTGCTTGAGAATGTATATAGGCCTATGAGACTTGATTGAACCATTGAAAACCCCAAATTCCTTGAAAGAACCAAAACCCTAATTTTGAATTGACTACCTTAGGAGGTAGTTTGACTGTTCAACCCTTGAGCCATTTTGAGCAATTTGGAGATAATTCTTGACAAATCTTGAGGAATATGGGAGGGAAAATTTTGGGGTACAACAGTAGGCATCAACTGATAATCAGGGAAAGTAAAACATTGATACATCAGATCATAGAATTGGACCAAAGTACAAAGAATAACCTCCTTCACTATGAGCTTCATAAGAGACACAATGAATCCATATTTCTTCCATAAATCAGTAGAACTCTCGGTCTCGGGAATCAGACTCATCAATTCATATATCTTAGGATCCTTGAAACTGTATTTCCTAGTCTTTCTCTTTCCAGAATCCATGTCCAAACATTACCTGAGATATTCGCAAAAGGTCAACTTTAAGTCCCTTGAAACAAATGTTTTAAAGGATGCTCATGGTTGCATTAATGCATGATGCAACAATCACACAAAAGATCACAAACTTGGGGGGTTTATAGGTTCGACGTCACGAGAATGAGGTCAAAGGTACTACCCACAAGGTATGAACTAATAGTTTATCACCTGCTGAACAAGGTTCTAAGAGGTTCCGAGAGTCTACATCCTTCCTTCGGATATTACCAATGTCCCAATTGACTCGGTAATTAGTAATATTCTCAGGAAAAACTCGTCTGAATGTAGTATCGCATAACACCTAAAAAGCCAAGATTGGTTAAGGGTTTTATGGTCCTCGTCTTCAGCAGGCTCCCTGGTCGAAAGCAACATGTCTTCTCGATTACTCAGTAAACGACACTACAGTGAAAGGGGCCTCCACTGAGTGAGGGATCTCATGTCTCCGTTTTTGGGATTACTCCCTCAAAGTTATCATGACTATACCGCCCGTCCTATCTTAAGTTTGCCCAAGTCTGGTAGAGGACTTACAAGAAATCACCAAGCACTCTGAAAACCAGGAAAATCCAAACAAACATATATACAACACATAATATACAAACAATAATAGCACATTCACAAATTAAAAAAAATAGACTCAACCCACTTAGAGATGGACCATCATTTGGTCGATCTGTCCCCAGTGAAGTCACCATTTTTCTGTAGCGCTAGAAATGTTGAGACTAAGCCATTGGATTGACTTAACTCGCACAAATCAAATGAAAATCGCCACCGCGCTTTATTATTTACAGAGGAATGGGAAAACAGCGAATAACCCAAAAAAGAGGGGGAGAGAATATAGGTACGGGGGTTAGTTATGCAAAGGGAATGTATTATCACCCTAAACATCTACATTACTCCGCGGTAACCTCTTTGAAAATTTGTGTATTTTGGCTATGTTTGTTGTATGCAAAAATATATGGTGGGGATGAGAAAAGAAGTATTTTTTTATGATTTGTACACTCGTCGCAGTTGTGAACCTTTAGTGCCTACGTACCACATCCCGTGCAATGGAGATCAGGGTACTCGTAGTTCACCTTTAAAAAATTTAAAACATATGTGTGTCAGTTAATTTTAAGAGACTAGACATCATCGTCGTATCCGAGTGGAAAACATAGTTACTACCCACGACTATGAAAAAGGAAAATTTGCATCATCTCAAAGTGGAGGATATAACTTGGATTTTAAAATCAACATAGCCTAGCTCAACACCCAAGTGGAAAATATCTCACTTCACTATACATTGTAGAAGTATAGTAGCTTGGACCACTACAAGGATTGACAAGAGTCTAATCTTTTGAGAAAAGTTTAAGTAAAAAGCCAAAGTGGTAAAATAGTTTGAATGAGATTGATTGACTTTTAGTCTTCTCACAAAAATGTCAAAGTATTATTAATTTATTTAAAGTTTGATTAAGATAAATATTTTTGAAAATGCATGGATGTAAGCCCAAGTTTATTATGAAAGCGGTTCAAGTTAGAAAACAAGAAGAGTTTTAAAAAGGAGGGAGAATATTTTTGAAATTAAAGAAGATGTGAGGAGATGAAGGGACTATCCTAAAGCATAAGGTAAAAGCTAAGGAAAAGAACCGTCTAACCAAAAAGAAGCCAACACTTGACACAATGAGTCAATGTAGAATTCCCATCCTCTGGATTTGAAGCCAAACAAGCAAAGATAATAAACCTCTTAAAAATACCAAACATCAGATGCATTAAGTATTTACAAAAATTGGGAAGAGTAACGACTGTATACAACTGAATTCCCAATCACAGACAAAGCATATAATCAGAATAACCTGCACACAAAGAAAAAACCATCCAATTTCTCAGGGTAAACACCAAGAACTCTAGACAAAATAATAACAGAAGTCACAAGTTCTCAAGGGTAGTCAAGGCTTCTAATCCTAAGTCAAAATAGTCCAAGTAACCTTAAATTATTTTATTGTTCAAGTTGGTTATTAGGTATCTTCAAAAAGAAAATGAAAGCTCAAGTGAGCAAAACAAAATGACATAAAGATAAATGCTCAAGTGAGCAAAGATGAAAATAACATAAAATGTAAATGCTAAAATAAATGGTGCGTAAAAGTAAAGGCGTAAAATAAAAGCATAAAATAAAAGTCAATTATTAATGGGTTAGAAATTAGAAGTTAGTTGAATGACCATCTTGAATCTTGCATTTGAAAACCCATTAAAAGATTGATAAAATCAAATCCTCTCAACAATAAGTTTCATTTGCTTTTTGTCAAGTATATCATTCATTTCAAATTCTCGAGGCAACAACAAATGATCAACGATATTTAAATGATTCACTTAGACAAAAATTTATGATGATTAGAGGATTGATAAGACCAAAGCCTCCTAACAATGAACCTCAAAGTTATTGGATCAAAGGTTTCAAATTAAACATACTTGAGCCTGCAAACATAGGTTTAGGCCACGAATGATCGTTTCTCGAATTGGGACAAAATTTAGGGTAATTTTAAGCAATCGTAAGTGAAATTATGTAGAAGTCGCACTTATTTTGAGGCTGGTCAATAGCAATATATGTATCATATGTTTATAGAAATGATATGTAGATCATTCTCTAACAATATGTGGCACAAGTAAGAAAGGAATAAGATGAAGAGGAAGGGGATGTATTATATGAAATTAGAGTTTCAAATATCATCAACATTATTCATCCATTTTGTTAGATTTAGTTTTTTAACCTATCAACACCCAAGATACAATGAGGTTGAGGAATTTGTCACCAAATGAAATCCAAGTCAGGACCAAAATAAAAATAATAAAATAATATTTAATAAAACAAAATTAAAAATGGTTAATAAAACATAAAATATATTAAAATACCAAATAAAAATCCTAAAAAGTAGTTAGAGGTCAAACATGATTCAATAATAGTTGACAAAAAATTTCAGAATTTTTTAAAGTCAGAAACTATTTTTAAAATTTGAAGAAAATGAGCAAAATAAACCAAAATTTGTGAAAAATAGTAAAATCAGAAATAAAATAAAATGAGGTCATCAATATTTGTCAAGTGATCATTGGATCCTTCCATATTTTTTCAAAATTTAAAAAGACCAGAAAGTAATTTTAAAACAATTAAAATAAGGCAAAGAAATAAAATATTATGAAAAATATCAAACTTCAGAATAAAAATATGAAAAAAATATTTACAAAGTCAGAAACAAATCAAAGTATTTATGTTTATTTTTTTCATAATTTTTGGATAAAAATAAGAGAGTTATGAAAGTTTAAAGATAAAGGAATTTTAAAAATAATTTTGTGAAATAAAATAAATAAAAAAAAACCATACATGTTGGATCTTGCTCACTTATACACACTGACAGATCTAACGAATCTCAGATGAGGGAGCATCATGAATTCAAGTCAATGCGCGTGTATGTAACACAAGAAAGTCCACCCAATCAAAATAAAACAATTTTTTGAGTGTCATTGGTTGAAGAACGACACGTAGGTCGTCTTCAACCTCCAGCCTCCTGCAAATAGAGCAAAACCATGATTCTTAAATCTGTAAATTTAGACCCTCATAGTGGTATCATCAGACGCGTCTCTTCAAGACGATCACAACCATATCCTCGCGCCAAATATATATAAAATTTAACTTACTCGATTTGAAAAAACTAGAGATGTTTTGAAAATTTTGAAATTGAAAACATATGTATCAAATGCATTAATTCACCAAAATTAAGTTAATAGCAAGCATCAGTGAACATCATAAACCATTCCAGTAATTTGAGTTAGAAGATTTGGTGCCTTATACTACCTGAACAAAGTCAGATGAACTTGCTCTGTAATTGAACTTGGCTAGCACGATTTAGGGCACCTTAAGACTTGGTTCTTCTTCTGTTAGCTTCAGTGAAGTTCAAGGATGAAGAATCAACGAAGAAATTGGATTGAAAAGTGGAGAAAAGGTGAATTCGAAAACTCAGAAAAGAGAGTTATGGAGGGAGTTTGATAAAGTGATTTTGGTTGCTCAAGCTTTCCAAAATGAGTGGAATAGAGTCTATATTTATAGGAGAAGTGAATGGTATTAAGAGGAGGGGTGAATGATGCAATTTGAAATGAATTCGTGCACACATGTGTTCATGAGCAAGGTGTGTTCACATGTGCATCAAAACTCATATAATTGATGTGTTTTGTCACTCTAAATAATCCAAACATCTTTGCTGATCATGTTTAAGTGAAACTCATGTGGTAATTTGGTGATTAGAAGTCACATTATGGAGATTGCAATCTGACTGCAAGTGAAACTTCATTTCCAAGGTACCAACTTTGAATCCATGGTGTTCACAGCTCAAAAGGTATTAGGGAATAATTCTTGAAGAATTTGAAAGATAAGGTCACAATCTTTATAAAGTGAAAATAGAGGGATCATTTGGATTCTTGAGATAGGAGTTGTGTTTGGTCAAAATCATGAAAAATGCGTTGACTTTTTGTAATTAGAAAAATTCAAAGTTTTTCTCAAAAAATGTCCTATAATGTTTTGACTCCAAACAAGGTATTCCTTCAAAATTGAGCTTTGATCATTGATGCTAGCTTTAATTGGACTCCTTAAAGAGTATTGTGAAACTTTTTTCACTAAAAAATTCCAAATATTGAACAAGTTATGATACTTTGAAATTGGTGAAAAATCCATGAGGTGACCTATAATCTTTTGAGTTTTTGAGGCATCTTCGAACCCTTTTCAAGCCTTGCACATAAAAGAAGAGTTAAAGTTCAAATTATTAAGATCAATATGGAAAATAATGGGCTCATGAAGATAAAAATTGACCAAGTTATAACTTTTTGAAGTCACATAAGGGAATTTGATGGCCTATCTAGATGACTTGTAATTTTTCTCTATCATTAAGAATCTTCCACACAAATATTGCTTGAAACTTTTGAATTGATTGGTTGATAACCCTTTAAAGAGAAACAAATATTTGGAATCACTTAAAAATATCAAAAGATGAACAAGATATAGCCCTTAGAAGTTGAAAACCCTAGCTCCTAGAGAACAAAAATGACTTGGAAACCCCTTTCAATTTTGACAACCTTTCTTGCTCAATCACTTTTTCCATGTGAATAGGAGTTGTTATGGATGATAATAATATCCAATAGCAACAATAACCACTTCCAAATATTATGAATTGAGAGAGTTATGCACTTGTGACCAAGGAATCAAAAACTTTTCCAATTAGGTCAAACCTCTTCAATCAATTCTTGCATCTTTTGACTTCTTTTTACAAATTGAGGCATGATGAATCATAGTAGACCTTGTCATGATATTACTTTAAAGAATTCTCAATGATGAAGCTTGAATCTCAATGAAGCTTTGTTGAAGAAGGCATGGAAATAAACTCATGAAGCTATGAATCAACCTGATGAAATGTGTTGTGCCCTCACCTATAGTATCATCATTCAAAGAAAACATTCATTGTATTTGTTAGTTAAAAGTTAATCAACACAAGATATATATGATACAAATAAACAAATCAAAGTTCTTCGTGATCCCTCATGAGCAAACCTAGAGATAGGGAGAAGAACCAAACTCAAGTGTAATCTTGATATGATTGAGTTGATATAATATGATAGAGGAATCTTAGGGGAAAATTTTTAGTACAACACCAGGGCTTGATACTGATATTATGGTTCACTATCTGCTGATAAAAGAGGTTTATGCTCCGATAAAACAAAAGGTCCATCGTATGCATCCCGAGATGTCAGAGAAGATCAAGGCGGAGGTTATGAAACAATTCAACGTAGGGTTCTTAGCAGTGACATCTTATCCTCAATGGGTTGTGAATGTGGTTCTGATATCAAAGAAAGACGACAAGGTACGTATATTTGTAGACTATAGGGATTTGAATAGGGTGATCCCCAAAGATGACTTCCCACTTCCACATATTGATGTTTTGGTCGACAACACCGCTCAGCATAAGGTATTCTCCTTCATAGATGGTTTCTCAGGGTATAATCAGATCAAGATGGCATCCAAAGACATGGAAAAGACTACTTTTGTTACATAGTGGGGCACTTTCTGATACAAGGTTATGCCTTTTGGGTTGAAGAATGCTGGCACAATATATCAGTGTGCTATGGTAGCTTTGTTCCATGATATGATTCTTCACGAGATAGAGGTTTATGTCGATGATATGATAGCCAGATCACAGAGTGAATAAGAGCATCTGGATCATCTACATAAGTTGTTTGAGAGACTAAAGAAGTATAAGCTGAGGCTGAATCCGAACAAGTGCATCTTTGGGGTGAGATCCGGTAAACTCCTGGGTTTTGTTGTCAGCGGTAAAGGTATTGAGGTTGATCCTGCCAAGGTTAAAGCTATTCAAGAAATTCCCACTCCCTGTACTGAGAAGGAAGTCAGAGGTTTCTTGGGACGACTGAACTATATTGCTAGATTTATTTCTCATTTGACCGCTACTTGTGAGCCGATCATTAAGTTGCTGAAGAAAGATTAGGTAGTGAAATGGAACGACGATTTCTAGATAGCCTTCGACAAAAACAAGGAGTACCTACAAGAACCTCCAATTCTGATGCCGCCAGTTGAAGGAAGACCGCTTATCATGTATTTAACAGTGCTAGAGAACTCAATGGGGTGTGTATTGGGGCAACATGACGAGTCTGGTCGAGAAAAGCATGCAATATACTACCTTAGAAAAAAGTTTACCGATTGTGAAACAAGAGAGTATATGTTGACTCATACTACCTTGTTGATCTCTAAAATGGATCCCATCAAATATATATTCGAGAAACCCGCTCTATTCGAAAGAATAACAAGATGGAAAATGGTCTTGACCCAATACGACATTCAGTATACCACTCAGAAAGAAATTAAAGGAAGTGTATTGGCAGATCATTTGGCGCATCAAGCCGTAGACAACTACCAATCTATGAATTTTGAGTTCCCGGATGAGAACATTATGTTAGTTACAGATTGTGAAGAACCTGGACCGTATGAAGGACCTGATCTAGGATCCCAATGGACTATGATTTTTGATGAAGCTTTTAATGCGCTTGGCAATAAAATTGGTGTTGTAATTATCTCTCCTCGGGGTTGCCATACGCCCTTCACTTCCAGATTATGCTTTGAATGTACCAACAACATGGCTGAATACGAAGCGTGCATCATGGGCATCAGAGCTGCTATTGACCTAAGAATCAAGTTCTTGAATATGTACAGGGAATTGTCCTTGGTAATCAGTTAGATCAAGGGAGGATGGGACACTAAGCATCCAAATCTCATTATGTACCGAGAGCATGTGTTGACCTTAATCTCGTACTTCGTGGAGATCAATTTTGAGCATATCCCACGAGAAGAGAATTAGTTGGCAGACGCATTGGCTACCATGTCGTCTATGTTCAAAGTCAGATGGGATAACAAGGCTCCCATAATCACCATCGAAAGGCTAGATGAACCTGCACACTGTTACGAAGTTGACACTAATGAAGTAGAAGAGAAGCCTTGGTTTCATGAAGTGAAAAGATATCTTGAGGATCAAGAGTATCCTAAAGGGGCGTCTATCAATGACAAGAAATTCCTACGGAGGTTCTCAGCTAAGTTCTTCTTGAGCAATAAAATTTTGTACAGGCGTAACCATGATTCAACTCTGCTACGTTGTATGGACAAGAAAGAGGCGGACAAGATTAAGGAAGATATGCACAAAGTTATCTTTGGTACTCATTCCAGTGGACATACTATGGCTAAGAAAATTCTGAGAGCGGGTTACTATTAGTCAACTATGGAAACTGATTGTCATCACCACTCAAGAACTTGTCACAAGTGCCAGATCTATGCTGAAAAAGTACATGTGCCTCCAGTACCTCTGAATATCTTGACTGCTCCTTGGCCATTTGCAATGTGGGGCATTGATATGCTTGGAGAGATCAAACCTACTGCTTCCAACGGACATCGCTTCATCCTCGTCACCATTGATTATTTCACCAAATGGGTTGAAGCAGCCTCGTTCGCCTCTGTTACTAAAAATGTGGCTGCCCGGTTCATTAAGAATAACCTTATATGTTGGTATGGCATCTCCGAGAGGATTATCACAGATAATGGAACCAATCTCAAGAACACTATGATCACTGAATTCTACATGCAGTTCAAGATCAAGGACCATAATTCTTCTCTGTATCGACCTAAGATAAATGGCGCAATAGAAGCCGCCAATAAGAACATTAAGAAGATTATACAGAAGATGACAGTGACAATTAAAGATTGGCACGAGATGTTACCATTTTCTCTTCACTTTTATCGCACTTCAACTCAGACATCAACTAGGGCAACCTTATTATCTATGGTCTATGGTATGAAGGCTGTCTTGCCTGTCGAAGTTCAAATTCCTTCCTTGAGAATTATGAAATATGCAGACTTGGACGAAGACGAATGGATTCATAATAGGCTGGACAAGTTGAATTTAATTAACGAGAAGAGGCTTATGACTGTTTGTCACGGCCAAATGTATCAGAAGCGTATGATCAAAGCTTTCAATAAGAAAATCAAGCATCAGATATATCAGGTTGGTTACTTGGTAATAAAGTGCATTATCCTACCACAGGGTGACCCCAGAGGCAAATGGAATCCCTCCTACAAAGGGCCATTTGTGATCAAGAAAATATTTTCGGGCGGTGCCATGATACTTACCACCATGGACGGTGAAGGTCTTCCACACCCTGTGAACACGGACATAGTTAAAAAAATACTAAGCATAAAAATGACCTGCTAGGTTGATTGGCCTAGGCAAAAATAAGGGCATCCCAGCGAACCAAAAGGGTTCAGGAAAAAATCAGGTATATATAAATATATATATAAAAGATTGTACACCCGACAAGTCGAAAACCTGAAAAGGCAGCTTGGGAATAAGGCTATCCCGGTGGACTGAAAACCCAAAAGGGCGGTCCAGGAAAAAATTAGGGAATAAAGCATACGACTATGTCCCGTTGGATCACTTACAACCAGCTTTATTACCAACGTCAAGTTCGAATGGTGTCTATCAATTCAATCAATTTCTTCCGATAAGCGAGGGATGAGATGCTAGAAGACATAGGGGCAATAGCAGAGTTGGAACCCGACGAGATCATTTACACATAGCTATATATTTTGTTTTCACTTTAAACTCTCTTCATTTTTCACAACGATTTCCTCTTACTAGGATTTCTATCTCCTTGTACAATAATCGCCTGTTTATGGGCAAACTATCAATATAAACACAATTTCAAAGTTTAAATTTTGTTTTACTTTTTCTATTTTGTTTGCAAAAACATACAATGATTAAATTGAATGAACATATGCATATGAATATGATTACTATTAACAAAATATGCCTAAAAAATAGGAATAAACATTTACTCAAGATTCTAGGAGTTGGGATAATGTTCAAGCCATCCATAAATCCCCACAGAGTAATCCCCGATAAAGTTTCCCCGCAGAGAAGATTCCATAATATTATCCCCCATGGAATCAGCTTCACAAACTCATCTTCAACAAAGACATATTCCCCGCAAGCCTGAAATACTCTAATCGTACTCACGAATAGATCCCCCTAGCGGATAAAGGAGTATAATCTTTTCCCCTGCAATGTCGCTAACTTACGAAATTCCAATATTTAGTAGATTATGATAGCAGCACAGTCCACAAGAATTCTCTTCCCCAGCTGAGTTTATTTCTCCAACACTACAAAATCCCCTGCAAAATTATCTTCACCAACCAGATCCAAATCCTTCACCAGAGCATATTCCTCAACAGAGTGTTTCTCCACCAGAGTTTATTTCCCCAACAAGGTTTATTTCCCCAATAGGGTTTATTTCCCCAATGGAATTCAGTCTCCCCAACTCGAGTCTATCACTGTGACTACTGAAAATCACCGACGAAACTTCTCTCTCCAACAAAGGGTAGTCCATACATTATCCTAGAGAGTTGCTACAAAAATATGAAACCATACCAGATATCAGTTAATCTTATCCTCCCCAGACGAGTCAGGAAGGTTATCCATCTCTTTTATCCCCAGTCAGGGTATATAAGAATTAAATTCCCCAGTAGAGCGAAGAACGACCAAGGTTCCTGAACTTTTCTCCCCAAGCAAAAATCTAATTCCCCAGTGGAGTTTCCTCAAACAACAAGCAGAAATTCCCAACGGAGGCATTCTATGAAAAGATTGAAGATCACACATTCTTCATTCGCAGCAGTAGTCCAGAATTTATTTTCTCGATCAAGAATGTTATACAGAGATACTGATACGCTTCAATGACATCTCACATTCATACATCATTTATCATAGCATATGCATACGAAACACATATAACACACTCTCATTTTGTTTAACAATATCATTGCACAATGCATTACATACATCATAACATTGCATAAATACTACCTCTATCTTTTAAGGTAAAGTTCATGAATAGACGAACATCACCAACAATTTTCTAACAGGTCGTAGAGTAATTCCTAAAATAGGACGGAGCAAATATCTACATGACCAGACAATTTCCTTCGAAAATTGAATTCTGACAAGTATTTCCCTCAGAGACTAAATCTGACAAGTAGCTACTTAAGAACTTTCCCTAGAGAGTCATTATGAAAAATATCTCTTCTGGATGAAGTCGGGAATAGATATATTTTGGTATATCATTCTGATGAAGTCAGTCGTAGATTTCCTTCTGATATTCTTTTTTGAAAAAAGTCAAGCATAAACTCCTTCCAATACCTCTTCTAGTCGAAGTCGAGCATAGACATCTTCTAGTTCAGATGAAATTAAGCGTAGATTCCTTCTGAAACTCTTTTGGACAAAGTCGAGCGTAGAATCATTCCAAATGTATGTTCTATACAAATTCGGGCGTAGAATCATTCTAGTATATCATTCAGATGAAATCAAGCATAGACTTATTCTGATATTCTTTTTGGACAAAGTCAAGCGTATACTCATTCCAAACGTACCTTCTAGATAAAGTCGAGCGTAGACTCATTCTAGTGCATCATTCAGATAAAACCAAACGTAGATTCACTCCAATATTCTTTTGGACAAATTCGGGCGTAGACTCATTCCAAATACATTTTCTAAGACAAAGTCAGGCGAAGACTTATTCTGATATTTCTATCAACATTTACTCTGGATGGCATCTTTAAGCCTATCTTCGACGACTCTCCGCCACCTCTCCAAATGGAATATTTAAGCCTATTCCCGGTATAATCAACCAACAATATTACTTCATGCACATGCAAGTGCAAATTTCTGGGAACTTAAGTGTTCAATCATCTTCTACCTTCAAGTCATGAATGGCGGACATGCCAATCTAACTCTTCAGGTTTAAGAAGATTGAACAGGGGCAGATTTTGTACCCCAAAATTTTCCCTCCCATCTTTCTTCAAGACATTCTCATGAGGTCCTTATTTGCTTAAGATGGCTCAAGAATTGATCAGACAAATTCTCCTTCTAAGCAATGGGTCCATAACTAGGGTTTTGTGTTTCACAAGGAAGACTGGGTTCCCAAGGTCTCAAGTGTATTTCATGGTTCTCCATAGGTCTTCAAGAATGCTCATGTCAAGTTTCAAGCCTTGCATCACAAGTTTGCTCAGTCAATAACTCAAATGACTGAAAATCAATTATATTGGGTAAAAAGTCAATTATGGTCAACATACAGTCAAACTTCAAGATTTTTGGTCAACATTAACATTTTGAAGTCACGTTCATCATTTGATCAAGGGTTGATCATGATTCCTTAAGAAAAGCCCTCAAACCATTAAAAGTCAAAAGTTGCCAAATTAGGGTTTCCTTAGGAGAAGTCAACTGAGCTTTGACCAAGCATAACTTTCACATGCTTCATCATCTTTTCCCCAAACAAATCTCATTTTGGAGGAAGTTTAAATCTCTACAACTTTGTATCTCTAAGCTCAAGTACAAAAAATGCATCATTTGAGAGATATAAGGCAATACATTATAGGTCATTTCAAAATTCAACAAAAAGACACTTTTTGTCAAGGCAACTTAAATCAAGATAAATTCTTCAAAAGCAAAAATGATCAACATAGAGGTTGTATAAGACATCTTAAGCTTTTCAAAAAGTCCCAGATCACCTTCAAAAGATGAAAATTAAGTGAGTTATAACCATTGCAAGTTGGGAAATATTGAGCAAATGCATGAAGTCAAAATGAGCAAGCTTGATATTTTGGACTATTGGGCCATTGTTTAAGAGTCCAAACATGTATTGTACTCTTCCCACACCTCAAACCTTGTTCTTACACCCCTTGACCTTGTTTTATTTTAATTATTTTAATTATTTTTTATTTAATTCATTAATAATATAAAATAAATAAGATAAAATTACAAGAGTACAAACCCATCATATCTTTGCCCTATTTTTCTCTATATATTCAGACATCAAAGAGAGAACCAGGACACTAAATCCTTGCCTCTGAAACTTTTCCAAATTTACAAATATTTTTCAAGAACCCTAAAGATCTCAAACCCTATTTTCAAACCCTTCTCACTACAAACCACCCTCTCATTCATTCCTAATAATCCCACAGAGTAAGGTTGGGTTGGTTTTGATGTTCCAAAACACGTGAAACTTCATCGCAAGGCATAATCGATTTAATATTCTTGCAAATTCATATTTTTAATTTTGATTTGTTTTGAAGTGTATTAATATGACTAACATGTTCCTGAGGTGTATCAGAATAGGTCTAGACCATCACAAGGGTCTCATGCACACTGAAACGAAGAACACCATGCTAGCACCGATTTGCATCATTTTCATCCTAGCCCTCAAACCAAGCCTTTTTAGACCAAAACAAGGACACCATTGAACATGCAACCCTCAATTTAAGGGGGTAGGGTATTATTTACTACCTAATGATGTTTATTTTGCAGGTGGTACAAGAGGGATAGTTGGAGAAGACGACCAGAGCTAGGGCTCTGACGCCTCTCCGGTCAAGGCAGTCAGATTTATAATATATTTATATTGATTGGTTTTATATAATAGATGTATATCCACCCCATTGGCGGAAATGTGCTCGCTAAGGCATTGATCTCTCAGGTCACGGGTTTGATCCCCTATTTTGCTATTTTTCCATATTTCCATCATCTTTGCAGGTTTGATTACAAAACACGTTAGAGGCGTTACCTTACACAACCAGTGCATTGGTTGGGTGGTATGCTTGCTGCAGAAACTGCTTGAGAGCGTGGGTTCTGTCGTAACCCAAATTTTCCCTACCCCGACGATCTTGTCTTCCAAGATCAGAATAATAAAGAAGCGTTTAACCAAGGATGGTCCATCAATATCTGGCGGTCCATTTATAAGAATTCAAGTCAACAAAGGGGTATATCCTAATTCAAGGGAGTGGGCCTTTCTAAATCAGAAAGACCTCGGTGTCCACAGGCCCATTCGCAAAGCATGTTGGCCAATGGCCCATGATATTCAAATATTAAAAATATCTTAAGAAGAAACTAAAGTTTTACTTGTATAATGGTCCACTAGGTTGTTATTGTTGTTCATAAGTTGCAAAGGGGGGGGTGTAATTTCAAGTTACAGGCCCAAAGAAATAAAAAAAATGTTGGGATGACCCATTTCCGTTTAGGTAAGAAAGGGGGGTGTATATCTTATTAAGCTTATTTAATTAATTTTTGAAAATCATTCTATTTTAGTTTATTTCAAGAAAAAAAACATTTTTATTAAACATTGTCTTATTAATTATTTTTATAAAGTGTTTGTTAAAAGACTAGTTTTATAAAGCTCAAGTTCTATGTTGGGTCTAATTTGTTACAAAGAAGCCCAATCCGAGGTATTGCAATAAACCAAATAGTATGTTGGACCCATTTCTCATTTTTGGAGTTTATGTTGTTGTTACTGTTTTATTCTAAGTGTTATTATTAAAACATCACTTTTGTTTTATTTTATTGTTAAATACTATTTAGGATTTGTTTTATAAGTATTGTTTCTGAAAATGTAATTTGGAGCCCAAAAGATTAGGCCCAGTCTGCAGCAAGGTGCTAAGATTATTGTAATAAAAAAAATGTTATTGGGCGGAAGATATGTTGCAGAACAGTTTAAGGCCCAAAAGTGCAACGTGTACTGTATCAATTGACAAACATTTACGCACGTTTTTTTCTTCAACATAACAATTACTGTATAGATTTATTTTGCAAATCAAATCTTCTAAAAGGCAAACTCCAGATTTTTTTTATAGACAAAATCTAAAAAGATTGAATCCTAAAATCAATTGCAGATAAGATATAACAGAGTCCAAGCCCATAAATCTCCATTACAAACAATTGGAATCTCTAATGTACAGAGGAAAAAATCTCAGAATCTTGAAAAAAAACTAAATCAATCTCAGAATCAATTAACGATAAAATCAAATCTTAAACCAAATCCTAAGTTGCAAGAATGGAATTAAATCTTCAAGAATGTTCAAACACGACAGAATAATAAGAATAAATGGTACAGAAAAATGAAGCAAATCTCTACAAAAGTAATCTCAGAAAATCTCATTACAGCCCAAATCTGAAGTTACTGAATTAAGAACAAATCTAGTCTTGTACATAAGCAAATCTCATAAAAACGATCTAAATATCATGTAAATCTCTATTACAAAATCAAAGATATAAAATCAAATCTTTACAATCCCAAAATTACAGAAATCAGTAATCGATCAAAGGAGTTTCAATCCCTAATTTTCTATCTGTAAATTTCTAATCTACGCTAACAAATCTCATAAACCCTAAAAACCTAAAGAAACTATAAATACAAGGGAAAAAAGAGAGGAAACGAGGATTCAGGTGATTGATGGAAGGAGAACAATACCGTGAAGTTGTGAACAGCGAGACGCTTGAAGTCAAATCCCTTTGTGAGTAAAAATCGTTGAAGAAAGGAAGAACGGTTGGGGTTTCTTTATCAGAAACCACAACCGTCGTTGACGGCCGCTTCCAATCAACCACTGTCACTTTCAATCAGAGCCATATACTTGGATATTCGAAGGGGGTAATTTCTTTCTCTGTTCAATTTTGTTTGTTTTATGATGTAGGGCTAGGAGGTTATTGGGGGGTAGATCGGGTTGTCCTCTCCGGCGCCACCGTGGTTGTAATTTTAGGGTTAACAAGAAAGGGACGGTGAAAGGATTTGTGTTTTTAGCGAGAGAGAGAGAGAGAGGGAGAGAGAGAGAGAGAGAAAGGAGATGAACATATGTCTACTGTAAAACCGGACATAATTGTTTTTTGTAAAAAAATGGAAGAAAAAAACACGATAACTTGTATGCTGATTGGATCGTATATGTCGCGCCTAGTTTAATAATCATACACCCTCAACTTCATCCTTTGGATACGCATCAAACGTCTGTTAGGTCCAGTTCCATGGTAGGACCGTGATCCCTTGCCTCACCTAATCCACCAGGCTTCTTTCCAAACGCATCGTGCTTAGGCCCACTGATCTTCACACCCTCTTTCCAACAATTTGCTAAAACGCAAAGCCAGATACACCCCCCTTGCCTGGACTATCCTGGGCTTAAACCCATATTACTGAACAACACCCCCCTGTTTTGATACATAATTGAAAACACCCCCCCCCCCCCAGGTTTATTTAAATTTATAATTATTTTGTTATTATTTCTATTATATTTTATTAATTATTTGTTTATTTCTCTTTTACTTATAATTATGATTATTATTATTGATTATTATTATCATATTTTTATATTAATTATTATTATTATATATATTATTATTTATTATATCATGAAAACAAATTATTTTTATATCAAAATAGCATATATTATGTATATATTTTTGCATTAAATCTTTTTATCATGCATTAATCAAGAATTTTTGCAATTAATATTGTTAAAAAACACAAACCAATCTCAAACTATTTTCGCGAATAAAATTAAGATAATCAACAGTCTTTTTTGCAAATGGGTTTCAGATTAACTTTGACTTACTGCACACTCAATCAAAATCTCTGCAATCACTACTCCTGACAGAGTGCGAAGTGATTCAAAATATATTTGCAAACCTCTAAAATACACCAACTCATACGAACTACGAATTTGGACTTTGATTCCTCATAAGAGGATATGTAGGCATACGATCTAAAATCGTGGCGAGTCTTGCTAATTAAAACTCAAAAACCCTGTTTATCCCAAACCTAAACCTAGGGCTAATATCATTGTGAACAAGGTAGACGAAAGGTGCCTAACACCTTCCTTTTGTCTATTTGAGTCTGAAACCTATAATCTCTGTCTGCGAATTAGGGTTTTCTGTTAGGTTCCCTTCCCTACGATAAAAATTAATAGTGGCGACTCTTGATTTAAAAACCAGTCACGACAGTTGGCGACTCTGTTGGGGACTCTCCTTAACCCTAGGTTTAGGTTCTTTTTGGGTTTTTATTTTTATTTTCTTTATTTATTTATTGCAGTTATCTATTTTATTGCATTTATTTATTTACCGTCAAATTCTTTTATTATCATATATTTTCTATGTGGCGAGTTTTTTATCTCATAAAAAAATATTTCCAATAAACCTTAAAAAGAAGGTTAGTCTATTAGCTTAGGGGGTATATCTGGAAGCTAAGGAACTAGAATTTGCTAATTATAAGGAGTGGGAATCTTGTGTTGATTGTTTAGGGCTGTTGGTATTCGGTGTAATCTTATTTCCTTGGACTATGGACTATATTGACCCCGCGACCATTAGCATATTTTGGAGTGTGAAAGTCTTTAATGTGGATCCTACTCCTGCCTTGCTTGCTGACATTTATTACACTTTACATATGATATATGAAAATAGAATAGGCACGCTAAATTGTTGCATCTCGCTTCTATATATTTGGTTCATGACCCATCTCTACAAGGAAGACTATATGATCCCAAATTGACCAGATGTGAGTGGCCACAAAAATTAAGATCTCTCACTACAAACTCCATATTATGGTACACAAGGAAGTTAGATACTGGTGACATCACTATTAGTTGTGGTGACTTTCCTAATGTCCCTTTGATTAGATCGCGAGGCTGCATTAACTACAACCCTACTTTGGCCCTACGACAGCTAGGGTATCCTTTGGAAGACAAACCTTTGGAAGAACAACTCCGAATGTAACGCCCGTAATTTAATTAATTATTTAATTAAATTATGTTTGGAATATTTGTGAAGATGTGTGGTGATTAGTTGGATTTAATTATTTTATTAAGTGGTGAAATAATATTAGGAGAAGGATAATATTATTTGATGTGGGCTTGTTTTAAAGGAATAGAATTATTAAAAGGGGGGTGTATTAGTTTTAAGCCCATTAAGGAATAAAGAGAATAATAGGTTATTTTATTATATTGTTAGAAGCAATGATAAGAAGAATAAGTAGAAGAATAAGGGTTGGAAAGAAGAACGTGAAGCTGTTGGAAAAGAGGAAAAACGGCAGAACAGGAATTCAACTAGAATTTATAGAGCAACTTTCAATCCAAGGTAAGGGTGGGGTTCTGACTCTATAATAGAGTTTATGATAATTGGTATATGGGGTTAGAGGTGAAATCTTGTTTGGTTTATGATTGAATGTATATGATGTTGTATGATGAAAAATCGATGAATTATGGATGAATAATGATGTCCCGATGTTGTATATTTGATGTAGAATTATAAGGTAATGATAATCGATGAATTACCTATGATTAGAGGATATTTTTAGGGCCTAAAGTATGTAACCCGTAGTGAAAATGCAGAGAAAATCGCAGAAAATACCCTTAGTAAAGCTGTATGTGTCGACCCCAAACGTGATGTGTCGATACAAGAATGTTGTTAGACTCAGTATGAGTCGACACGAAGGAGTCATGTGTCGGTACATGATTGCTTTCAGACTCAGGATGAGTCGATACGTAGGAGCATGTGTCGATACATGCAATGTTGCAGACTTAGGATGAGTCTATACAAGAGAGGATGCGTCGACTCATGTTGCGATTTCAGTTCAGTACGCGTCAACCCAAGGTATTATGCATCGATCCATGCTGTCTGGTTTTTGGCAGAATCAATTTGAGAATGTTGTAACTTGAGTTTTCAGTCTCCATTTGAGGTGTCGTTCGAAGCGTGTAATAGCTAACGCGATGAACTTCATTATTAAGGATTAAAATAAAGAATAGGAGGAATAATACTAGTCCCAAAGTAGGATTTGAATTAGTTCTCGTCTTGATTGTTAAGTTGTTTTTTGTGAAGAATGATGAGGATGAGATGTATATAGATTGTTGTTTGGTTTGTAACAGTAGGATGAATGATGATAATGATGCAGTATTACAGATTTGTAACATGCAGAGGTTGGTAATTTAGAAGTAAGCTTTAGTTGATTAACTAGTTATAGGCGAATCATGTTGCAGGCCTATGGCCAACGTTGTGAGATTGACAAATTTCTGTTTTAATGTTGTTGTGGCTGAATTGCTGCAAAATATATGTTGTATGTAAATATGATGTTTGATGAATTATGATGTTGATATATGATGTTGATGAAAGATGTTGAGATGCCTCTAATAATTGGTAGCTTTTAAGATGTAGGCTTTTGGCCAACGATGATATTTGTGTTGTGATGTTGTTAATTATGGTGTTGTCATTACATTCGTTATTGTGTCGCATACATTGCATTTCAAGATGGAGCTTATGCTGGTTAAGATGGCCTGTATTGGCGAATATTAAGATGAAGGCTTATGCCTTGTTGATGCCTCTATTTATTTGAAGATTTTTAAGATGGGAGTTCTGCTCCAATGGTACCACATGCATTTGCATAATATTGAGTCGCATTATATAATTGCATAAAGAAGTTGTGAATTGATGTGATGGATGTATATTATAGTTGGTGTTTCTGTTGCAATTATTGTTGATTATAAGATGAGAAGTGGTGATGTTATGTGATCTAATTTAATATATTAATTATCATAAGCTTTATTATATTGTTAGATATCTCACCCCTTTTGTCTGCATGTTGTCCTTATGTTGGTAACGTACAGGTAATCAAGAGTGAAGGTTGTATACCTTCTGTAGTTCGAGTAGGTGTCATTGCTCTGATATGTAAAACTAGGTATCATACGCTTTAAGTTGATTATTATAAAGTATGTGTTGTTTTTAAGTTGCTATAACAATGATAAAGATATTATTATGAATTTCGTTGCGTAGATGTTTAATTTGTTGAATTAAGAGATTAAAGTATTATGATGGTGGTTCATCCGAAGTTTTAAAGTGTTATGTATCCACATTGAATGCAATGAGATTTGAATGAAGAATTTGTGGCATCCTGATTCGTTTTCATGAATGATTTTTATAACTTTGATTTATTTATATAATTGTCGGGTAGAATTGGGGTGTTACAATAGTTGGTATCAGAGCAAAGGTTGGTCTGACCTTGTTGTCGAGTCGTAGTTGTCTAACAATCGAGTATTGTTAATTCGAGTTCTAACTGTTGTTTATGTTGTAGTGATAAGTTGAGATGGCGGGAAGGAATGATGTTGCACTTGCTGCTGCTTTAGAAGCAATGGCTCATGCGGTGGAAAATCAGCCGAATGCTGACGGGAATGCTGGATCTCATAGCTTGGAGACATTCCAGAGAGAGAATCCTCCTACGTTCAAGGGAAAGTATGATCCTGACAGAGCATTGGATTGGTTGAAATAGATTGAGAGAATCTTCCGTGTGATGGAATGCACTCCAGCGCCGAAGGTTTGATATGGTACTCATATGCTAGCCGTCGAAGTTGATGATTGGTGGCTAGAGACTTGTCAGAAGTTAGAAGCTGCAGGTGAGAATGTCACTTGGGCTGTGTTCCATAGGGAATTTTTGAGGAAGTACTTTCCTGAAGATGTCTGTGGTAAGAAGGAGATTGAATTCCTTGAGCTGAAGCAACAGAGTATATCGGTTGTGGAGTATGCTGCCAAGTTTTCTGAGTTGGCTAAGTTTTATCCACGGTGCACTGATGCAGATGCTGAGTTTTAGAAGTGTATTAAGTTTGAGAATGGGTTGCACCCATAGATCAAGAAGGAAGTTGGATACCAGAAGATCTGTGTCTTTGCTGATTTGATTGATAGTTGCAGGATTTGTGAGGAGGATAATAATGCTCATTACAAGATTATCAATGAGAAGAGGGGTAAGCACCAATAGAATTGTGGTAAGCCTTATGATACCCCAGCTGGTAAAGGTGAATAGAAAGTTGCTCAGGGTCAGAGGACTAGAGGAGGAGATGCTCATGCTGGTGTGGTTTGTTTTAAATGTGGCAAAACTGGGCATAAGAGTAATGTGTGCACTACTGAAGTGAAGAGGTGTTTCTGTTGTGGTAAGAACAGACATGTTGTATCTGAGTGCAAGCATAAGGATGTGATTTGTTTCAACTGTAGTGAAGAAGGGCACATTGGCATTCAGTTTCAGAAACCGAAGAGGGCTCAGACAAGTGGTAAAGTGTTTACTTTGGTTGAGGATCAGGCAACTATTGAAGCTAGACTTATCAGAGGTACATGTTTCATTAGTAATACTCCTTTAATTACTATTATTGATATCGGTGCTACTCATTATTTTATTGCTGCTGATTATTTCGAAAGATTGGGTCTTATGTTGTCTTCTATGAATGAAGAAATGGTCGTCGATACTCCAGCCAAGGGCTTGGTGACTACTTCTTTTATGTGTATGAAGTGTCCCTTGTCGATCTTCGACAGAGACTTTGTTGTTGATTTGGTTTGTTTACCGTTAAGAGGTTTGGATGTGATTTTGGGTATGAACAGGTTACAGCATAACTGTGTTCATGTTAACTGTTATGACAAGTCTGTGAGGTTTTCTACTCCTGAAGAAGAGAAAGGTAGTCTGTTGTCTGCTAGACAATTGAGGAAGTTGATGTAAGAAGAAGAACATATGTTCTCGTTGATGGTGTCGTTATCTGTAGAGACTCAAGCTATAATTGAGGGATTGCAGGTGGTGTGTGAATTTTCTGAAGTTTTCCCTGATGAAATTCCTGATGTACCGTCGAAGAGGGAAGTTGAATTTGCAATTGATCTTGTACCTGGTACCAGACCTGTGTCTATGGCACCATACATGATGTCTGCATCTGAATTGTCAGAGTTAAAGAAGAAATTGGAGGAGTTACTTGAGAAAAAGTTTGTAAGGCCAAGTGTATCGCCATGGGGAGCTCCAGTGTTGTTAGTAAAGAAGAAAGATGGAAGTATGAGGCTTTGTGTTGATTATAGACAGTTGAATAAAGTGACGATTAAGAACAAGTATCCGCTTCCAAGAATAGATGAATTGATGGACCAATTGGTGGATGCTCGTGTGTTTAGTAAGATTGATATGAGGTCGGGTTACCATCAGATTAAAGTGAAGGATGAAGATATCCAGAAGACGGCTTTCAGAACGCGTTATGGACATTATGAGTATTCGGTGATGCCTTTCGGTTTTACTAATGCGTCGGGAGTATTCATGGAATACATGAATCGTATCTTTCATACTTATTTGGATCGGTTTGTAGTGGTTTTTATTAATGATATTTTGATTTACTTTAAGTCAGAAGAAGAACATGCAGAACACGTAAGAGTAGTATTGCAAGTTTTGAAAGAGAAGAAGTTGTATGCAAAGCTGTCCAAGTGTGAATTCTGGTTAAAGGAGGTTAGTTTTATTGGTCATGTGATCTCAGGTAGTGTGATTGTTGTATATCCATCAAAGGTTGATGTTGTGTTGCAATGGGAAACTCTGAAGTCATCTACTGAGATTAGAAGCTTTCTGGGATTAGCTGGTTACTATAAAAGGTTTATCGAAGGTTTTTCTAAGTTGGCACTTCCGTGGACTAAGTTGACTTGTAAAGGTAGAGCTTTTGTATGGGATGTCCAGTGTAAAGAAAGTTTTACTAAATTGAAGAAGATGTTGACGTCGGCTCCGATTTTGACGTAGCCTAATCCAGGAGAGCCTTTTGTGGTGTATTGTGATGCTTCTAAGATTAGTTTAGGAGGTGTGCTTATGCATAATGGTAAGGTAGTTGCTTATGCGTCAAGGCAGTTAAGGACTCATGAGAAGAACTATCCTACGCATGATTTAGAGCTTGTTGCAGTTGTTTTTGTGTTGAAGATTTGGAGGCATTATTTTTATGGTTCTAGATTTGAAGTGTTTAGTGACCATAAGAGCTTAAAGTATTTATTTGATCGGAAGGAGTTGAATATGAGGCAACGAATATGGTTGGAATTGTTAAAGGATTGTGATTTCGGTTTGAATTACCATCCAAGAAAAACGAATATGGTAGCTGATGCGTTAAGTCGAAAGACTTTACATATGTCGGCAATGATGGTTAAAGAGCTGGAATTAATTGAGTAGTTCAGAGATATGAGCTTAGTTTGCGAGGTTACTCTACATAGTGTTATGTTAGGTATGTTGAAGATTAATAATGAATTTCTAGACAATATCAGAGAAGCTTAGAAGTTGGATGTGAAACTGGTAGATTTGATGGTTGGAATCGATCGGTCCGAGAATAATGATTTTAAGCTAGATGCATAAGGTGTGTTGAGATTTCGTAACTAGATTTGTATTCCTGGTGATACTGAGATGAAGATAGTGATACTTGAAGAGAGTCATAAAAGTAAGTTGAGTATTCATCCAGGAGCTACAAAGATGTATCAAGATTTGAAAGGTTTGTTTTGGTGTACCGGAATGAAGAGTGGTGTGGCTCAGTTTGTGTATGCATGTTTGAATTGTCATAAGTCGAAAGTTGAACATCAGAAGCCTGTAGGGTTGATGCAACCGTTAGAAGTTCTGGAATGGAAATGGGATAGCATTTCAATGGACTTTGTGACGGGGTTACCTAATACCTTAGGAGGACATGATTCGATTTGGGTGATTATTGATAGGCTTACAAAGTCGGCTTATTTTATTCCTATTAACATCAGTTTTCTAGTGTCGAAGTTGGCTGAGATTTACACTAGTTGATTGTGAAGCTACATGGTGTTCCTTTGTGCATTGTGTCAGATAGAGATCCAAGATTTACTTCTGATTTTTGGAAGAGTTTGCAAGAAGCACTGGGTTCTAAGTTGAGGTTGAATTCAGCGTATCATCCTCAGACATATGGTCTGACTGAACAGATGATTCAATCGTTGGAAGACTTGTTAAGGGAATGTGTTCTTGAGCAGGGAGGTTCGTGGGATACTTACCTTCCGTTGATAAAGTTCACTTATAATAAAAATTACCATTCCAGTATTGGGATGGCACCTTTTGAAGCGTTGTATGGTCGAAGATGTAGAACTCCTTTATGTTGGCATGAATCTGGTGAAAGTGTAGTACTTGGACCTGAACTTGTTCGTGAGACTACTAAGAAGGTGAAGTTGATTCGAGAAAAGATGAAAGCTTCATAAAGTAGGCAGAAGAGTTATCATGATAAGCGAAGGAAGGCTTTAGAATTTCAAGCGGGTGACCATGTGTTTTTAAGAGTTACACCTGTGACTGGTGTTGGGCGAGCGTTGAAGTCTAAGAAGTTCACTTCTCGTTTTATTGGACCATATCAGATTTCGGAGAGAGTGGGGAATGTTGCTTATAGAGTGGCTTTACCGCCTAATTTTTCGAATTTGCATGATGTATTTCACGTGTCGCAACTCTAGAAGTATATTTCAGATCCATCTCATGTGATTCATATGGACGATGTGCAAGTACGGGGTAATCTTAATGTGGAGACGATGCCTGTGCGAATAGAGGATCGTGAAATAAAACTCTAAGGGGCAAAGAGATTGCTTTGGTTAAATTGGTTTGGCTAGGAGCTTCCGGTGAAAGCACAACTTGGGAGTTGGAGAGCAATATGCGAGACTCCTATCCTGAGTTGTTTGATTAAGGTAAAAATTTTAGGACAAAAACATTCTAAGTGGGGGAGAGTTGTAACGCCCGTAATTTAATTAATTATTTAATTAAATTCTGTTTGGAATATTTGTGAAGTTTTGTGGTGATTAGTTGGATTTAATTATTTTATTAAGTGGTGAAATAATATTAGGAGAAGGATAATATTATTTGATGTGGGCTTGTTTTAAAGGAATAGAAGTAGTAAAAGGGGGGTGTATTAGTTTTAAGCCCATTAAGGAATAAAGAGAATAATAGGTTATTTTATTATATTGTTAGAAGTAATAAGAAGAAGAAGCAGTAGAAGAATAAGGGTTGGAAAGAAGAATGTGAAGCTGTTGGAAAAGAGGAAAAATGGCAGAACGGGAATTCAATCGGAAGTTATAGAGTAACCTTCAATCTAAGGTAAGGATGGGGTTCTGACTCTATAATAGGGTTCATGATAATTGGTATGTGGGGTTAGAGGTGAAATCTTGTTTGGTTTATGATTGAATGTATAAGATGTTGTATGATGAAAAATCGATGAATTATGGATGAATAATGACGTCCCGTTGTTGTATATTTGATGTAGAATTATAAGGTAATGATAATCGATGAATTACCTATGATTAGAGGATTTTTTTAGGGCCTAAAGTATGGAACCCATAGTGAAAACACAGAGAAAATTGCAGAAAATACCCTTAGTAGAGCAGTATGTGTCGACCCCAAACGTGATGTGTCGATACAAGAATGTTGTTAGACTCAGTATGAGTCGACACGAAGGAGTCACGTGTCGATATATGAGTGCTTTCAGACTCAGGATGAGTCGATACGTAGGAGCATGTGTCGATACATGCAGTGTTGCAGAATCAGGATGAGTCGATACAAGAGAGGATGCATCGACTCATGTTGCGAGTTCAGTTCAGTACGTGACGACCCAATGTATTATGCATCGATCCATGTTGTCTGGTTTTTGGCAAAATCAGTTTGAGAATGCTGTAACTTGAGTTTTCGGACTCCGTTTGAGGTATCGTTCGAAGTGTGGAATAGCTAACGCTATGAACTTCATTCTTAAGGATTAAAATGAATAATAGGAGGGATAATCCTAGTACACAAAGTAGGATTTGAATTAGTTCCCGTGTTGATCGTTAAGTTGGTTTTTGTGAAAAATGATGAGGATGAGATGTATATAGATTGTTGTTTGGTTTGTAACAGTAGGATGAATGATGATAATGATGCAATATTACAGATTAGTAGCATGCAGAGGTTTGGTAATTTATAAGTAAGCCTTAGTTGATTAACTAGTTATAGGCGAATCGTGTTGTAGGCCTATGGCCAACGTTGCGAGATTGACAAATTTCTGTTTTAATGTTGTTGTGGCTGAATTGCTGCAAAATATATGATGTATGTAAATATGATGTTTGATGAATTATGATGTTGATATATGATGTTGATGAAATATGTTGAGATGCCTCTAATAATTGGCATCTTTTAAGATGTAGGCTTTTCGCCAACGATGATGTTTGTGTTGAGATGTTGTTAATTACGGTGTTGTCATTACATTCATGATTGTGTCGCATACATTGCCTTTTAAGAGGGAGCTTATGCTCGTTAAGATGGCCTGTATTGGAAAATATTAAGATGAAGGCTTATTCCTTGTTGATGCCTCTATTTATTGGCATATTTTTAAGATGGGAGTTCTGCTCCAATGGTACCACATGCATTTGCATAGTATTGAGTCGCATTATATAATTGCATAAAGAAGTTGTGAATTGATGTGATGGATGTGTATTATAGTTGGTGTTTCTGTTGTAATTATTATTGATTATAATATGAGAAGTGGTGATGTTTTGTGATCTAATTTAATATATTAATTATCATACGCTTTATTATCTTGCTAGATATCTCACCCCTTCTGTTTGAATGTTGCCCTTATGTTGGTAACGTGCAGGTAATCGAGAGTGAAGGTTGTATACCTTATGTAGTTTGAGTAGGTGTCATTGCTCTGGTATGTAACACTTGGAGGGTGAACGCTTGTTGTTTTTTATTGTTGATTATTCAGTTGTTGAACTTTAAGTTGATTATTGTTAAGTATGTGTTGTTTTGAAGTTGCTGTAACGATGATAAAGATATTATTATGAATTCCGCTGCGTAGATGTTTAATTTGTTAAATTAAGAGATTAAAGTATTATGACGGTGGTTCTTCCGAAGTTTTAAAGTGTTATGTATCCATGTTGAATGCAATGAGTTTTGAATGAAGAATTTGTGGCATCCTGATTCATTTGCATGAATGATTTTTATAACTCTGATTTATTTATATAATTGCCAGGTAGAATTTGGGTGTTACACCGACCATTTATCATCCACAATATGGGTATAGAAGACCAAGGGTTGCTCAAAAAGGTTATTCGATCCTGGAACAAGGTTAACAAGAGGAAGGCCAAAAGAAAGAAAGACATAGCAAGAGAACCCTACACCAAATGAGTCCAAGATAGGGTACGAATTATCAAGCTTCCATTCGAGAAAGATTAAGAGTATAAGTCAGAGGTTCCAAAGATAACACCTATATCTTTGGAAGAAGTCGACAATCTGAAAAATTCCTTAAAGCAAGCTCAAAAAGAGAAAGAAGCACTGGAAGTCAGTCTCCTCAATCTAACTAGAGAAAATAAATAGATGCAACTTATACTTGAGTCAAAGGACGAGCAAATTGATAAAATTCAAAAGGACTTAGAGAAAGAAAGTCTCAAACGAAAGCGTACAACTGAAGAGCTGTTAAGTACAATGTTCAACCTAGATTCTCACAATCAAAGGTTAGAAGAGGCCACTGCTGAAATCGGGAGGTTAACTAGATGGTATGAAAAGGCAACACATGACAAAAAGGTGCTAGAAGAAAGTTTGATAGCCCAAATCCAAAGCTTGGCACAAGCTTCGTTAGATCAAGAAGAGCAAGTAAAGTACCTCGCCACTGAACTCCAAGACAGCCACGAATCAGAGGTCAAATCACGCCTTGAAAGGATAGAAGTAGAGAAACTCTTAACTCAAAGGAATCGAGAATATGAGCATGTATGTTTAGAGTTGCAGGGTCTGCAAATGGATTTTCTCATCCAACGAAGGCTTTACACAGAAAGAAGGGGTGAAAAGATGTATTGGGAAGAGCAGTATACCAAGATCGCCCAAGCTGGGAGGGATAACCACAAGATAATCCCACATCTTTATCAGGAATACAGACACTACAAGGACAAACATGAAAAGCTCGTCTTCTTAGAAAATAATCTCATCGAGGACATCCCTAGAAGTTTAAGAGATGCAGCGAATGTAATGGTTCCTCTTCCGAAGGATGTCGAAGACTTTCTACAACTTTGTTGAGCAATGGTTAATGGCTTCAGAGCATACATCCGCAGGCGCACTTAGGAAATTTAGTTCTTTTTAATTATGTTTGCACAAATAAGTTTTGATTTAAATTTGTAATATTTTTCAATATCTGGATTATGTTACTCTTAATAAAGGCATTTTGTTTCCCTATCTCGAAGACGTGTCTATTTTAAAGTTGGTTACCAAATAAAATAATAAGTGGATACAAATACGTACCCAAGTGAATAAGACAGTTAAAATAAAAATCATTTCATAATTATGCACATCCATTTGCACGCATGCATTTATAGAACACTTGCATGTCATATCAAAAAAACTCATTTGCTTTAAAAATCTCTCCAGTTAAGCCATTGGTAAAAGAAGACCTTCACCTCCTTGGCCTCCATATCAAACAAGAGCCCATCAACAAAAAGCAATGGAACAAATCGAGGAGACTCAAGCTGTGTTCAAAGAGGATCTTAATCAGGTGAAGGGTGACGTAAGCCCAATGAAAGGAGATTTGAGCCAGGTTCTTCTAGCCTTGAAGAACATTATCGACAGGCAGGATCAAATTCCCAGGGTAGCTTTTGAAGAGGTAGCCCAAACCATTGGTGCATCGAGCGGTCACCAACTGAGGAAAAAGCCGGAAGCAGGGCCCCAAAAGTCTGTAATGGCCTAACAAGAGGTTGAAACTGAAGGATTCATCCCACCACCGTCAAAATTAGGGGCATCACATACCCTACAAATTCCAACAAATAACACAGATAATTACCTAGACTTGCAATACAGAGATCATGACCCAGATGATGTTCACCAGGCACCCTTGAAGACAACTAGAGCTCATGCTGCAGATAACCCACTGGTAATGAATTAGTATAAAGCCTTGGAAGAAATACTGAAGGCTGTGGAGGGCTTCGACGCTTTCAAAGTAGACGCTCTGGAAATGGGTTTAGTCCCTGATGTGGTGATACCACCAAAATTCAAAGTACCCGAGTTTGGAAAGTATAAAGGGCTCACTTGTCCGAGGAATCATCTTCGTATGTACTGCAGGAAGATGCATGCCCATGCCCATGATCAGAAACTAACGATTCACTGTTTCCAAGACAGTCCAAGTGGGGCATCTTTGGACTGGTACATGCAGTTGGAACGAACACATATCCGAACTTGGGTGGATCTTGCTAACGCTTTCTTGAAGCATTACAAGTATAACTTGGACATGGCGCCTACTCGCTTGCAACTCCAAAATCTGTCTCAAAAGAAGGAAGAATCTTTCAAAGAATATGCTCAAAGGTGGATGGAGATGGCATCTCGTGTACAACCCCCATTGCTGGAAAAGGAACTTATAGACATGTTCATGGGAACCTTGCAAGGGAATTATTATGATAAAATGGTGGGAAGTGTCTCGTCAGGATTTTCGGACCTAGTGACTATTGGTGAAAGAATCGGAACTAGCTTGAAAAGCGGAAAGATATCAGGGGGGTCGTCAAGCACCCCTTACAATTCAAAAAGACCGGCTTCAAAATTTCTAAGAAGGAAAGAGGGAGAAGTCAACGTGGTGGCCTCACAATCGAGGAAATCACAACCATTGGTGATCCTGTAAGGACAAAGGCAGGACAGATTTAAAAGGCCACCTAGAAATTTTTATCCACTACCCATGCCACCAAGCCAGTTATTACAACACTTGGTTAAGGAATACCTGGTGGAAATCAAGCCTTTAGCTCCTCTAGTCGGGCCACTCCTGCAAAGATATAATGCCGACACTAGGTGTGAGTACCATGCTAATTCTCCATGGCACACCATAGACCAATGTTGGGCCTTCAAGCATAAGGTTCGGGATTTGCTAGAGTCTCAAGACATCACCTTCGATAAGCCTAATATCAAATCAAACCTCATGCCTTCGCATGGTGGATCGACAATAAATGCAATCGAGGTGGTCACCGACTTTGGGGAAACCATAAAGGCAAAAACCACTACCAACTTGTTGAAGGAATATCTGTTCGAATATAGATTCTTGTTAGAGCATAATAAAGCTTTTGAAACAACTCTGGAAAATCGGGTGGATCGGGGGATAGTCCAATTCGGACTGTACCTTGAAGAAAAATATGTAGCCACGATTGGAGGGAAAAATCCACTGGTAATCCCTTTCTAGGATCCAAGCCTTACCAAGAAGACCCTAGTCATTCCATGGGGAGAATCAGTAGAGGACACCAGAAGGGTACCTAAGAAGACCCTATTAATACCCACCACTCCAAAGGCCACGATGGTAATTAAGGGACTGTTACATATCCCTTACGAGAATAATAAAGAGGTACCTTAGAGTTATGACTCAGCCGTATACATCAATGGAGTGAAGCAGGAAAGTGAGCCATCTGCATGTCAAGGACCTCCAATTTCAAACATAGCAGGAACAGGAGGTATGAACCGAAGTGGTCGAATCTATGAAGCCGAACCATCAAAAAAGGAAGATTTGACTCCGATGAAGGACAAAGGAAAAGCAGTGGTTGATACAAATCAGGAAATAGAATCTCCGAACAAAGACTTTATTGATCAAGAGGCAGAGGAGTTTCTGAAAATATAAAAAAATGACTACAGAGTGGTGGATCAGCTCCATCAAACTCCAGCAAAAATCTCCATATTCTCGCTACTCATCAACTTTGAAGCACACATGGATTCCTTGATGAAAGTGTTAAGTTCAGCTCATGTCACAAAGGAAATTTTGGTAAATCAATTTGATAATGTCATAGAAAATCTCACGTCTGAATCCTACCTGGGTTTCAGCAACAATGAATTACTGCCACAGGGCTGGGCCCATAACAAAGCACTCCATATTACTATGCAAATAGGTACTACCCATTTGTCTAGGGTTCTTACTGACACCGGTTCCGCTCTTAATGTGTTGCCAAAGTCAAGTCTCGTAAAGTTAATAATAGACGATGTGACAAAGACCAAGTTCTATGATAGCAAAGGCATTTGACGATTCTCGAAGCTCGGTTCTAGGAGAGGTGGACCATTCAGTCAAGATTGGGCCGCATATCTTTAATATCACTTTTCAGGTCATGGATATTGAACCAGCATACACTTGTTTACTGGGGAAACCTTGGATCCATGTGACAGGGGCAGTAACCTCGACCCTGCATCAAAAGTTGAAGTTCCTAGTGGAAGGGGAGTTGATCATAATTGATGGCGAGGAAGACATCTTCGTGAGCCACATTGAGTCATACAGGTATATTAGTGTCGACGAAGACTGCATACTTACCATGTTCCAAGCCTTGGAAATTGCTTCGATGATAACACTACTAGTTGAGAAGGGTAACAAGACTAAAGTGAAATCATGGAGAGATCTGCAAATGACTATGGGAGGTGATGCCTCAAAACGCTGGGGAAAGCTCCCAGAAATTCCTGAGAAGAAGAATCACTTTGGTTTAGGTTACGAATCGTCAAAGGATACTCTGAAAGGCAAAGCATGTTTTTCACCGATCCGAGAGACTTTCGTCAGCAAAGTAACAGAGCATGGCGGGCATGTGGCACTAATATCAAGCAAAATTAATACCAAAAGGGCAACCGACTTCATCAGAGAGGGCGCCCCGAGAGAAGAGCTTAACGGATGGACTGCTGAGGAGGTTCCTGAGATATTTTTATTTTATAAGTAATATTTCTTCTTTTGGAAGAACCTATGTCAAGCCCGAGGCATAGGGGTTGCTTGTAAGGGTTTTCCTTGTTCTCATTTCAGACAATATTTATAATTAATAAAAGTTATATTCTGTTTTCAATTAAGATCCTTGTCTTTCTTTTGCATTTATCTATTAAATATATAAATGGCAATACTTTCTTTGCATCAACATTTTCAAATTCCAAGCACTAAAATATGGACCAAAACATGATAAATGTGCATATCCATGTCCAAAATTACCGATAACGCTACTGCTACGACCCGATACGATTTTGATGTTCCTATCCACCAAGCCGGAGAGGAAGATGATGAAGATCTTAAACTCTTCGAGGAAATGGAGAGGGAAATAGAGCAAAAGGCTAACAGCATACAACCATATCAAGAGCCTATTGAGACCATTAACCTGGGCACTGAAGGAGATCCAAAAGAAATCAAGCTAGGGGCAATGTTGGAGCAGAGTGTCAAAGACAGGCTAATCAAGTTATTACAAGAGTATTTGGATATATTTGTCTGGTCCTACAGGGACATGCCATGGTTGGATACAGACATAGTGGTGCATAGACTACCTCTCAAAGAAGGTTGTTCTCCAGTCAGGCAAAAACTCAGAAGAACTCATCCAGATATGTCGAGCAAGATCAGAGAAGAGGTTCTCAAACAATTTGATGCAGGGTTCCTAGCAGTGGTAGATTATCCACCTTGGATAGCTAACATTGTACCAGTACCTAAGAAGGATGGAAAAGTATTCATGTGCGTATATTATCAAGACCTAAACAAGGCGACCCCCAAAGATGACTTTCTGTTATCCCACATTGATGTCCTAGTAGATAATACGGCTCAAGCATCGGTATTCTCATTTATGGAAGGTTTCTCGAGCTATAACCAAATCAAAATGGCGCCCGAGGACATGGAAAAGACTACCTTCATGACACCTTGGGGAACTTTCTACTACAAAGTGATTCCATTCGGTCTCAAGAATGCAGGGGCAACCTATCAGAGGGCAATGATCACGTTATTCCACGACATGATCCACAAGGAGGTTGAAGTATACGTCGATGATATGATTTCCAAATCCCATATGGAGGAGGAACATATCATACATATAAAAAAGTTATTCGAGCGGCTACGTAAGTTTAGATTAAGGTTGAACCTGAATAAATGCACATTTTGCGTCAGATCAGACAAATTATTAGGTTTTATTGTAAGCCAGTGGGGTATCGAGGTGGATCCCGACAAAGTGAAAGCTATGCAAGAGATGCCCGCTCCAAGGACAAAAAAAGAAGTATGTGGTTTCTTAGGACGATTGAACTACATCTCAAGGTTCATATCACATCTAACAGCTACGTGTGAACCAATATTCAAGTTATTACGAAAGGATCAGACGGTAGTATGGAATGACGTTGTCAAGCTGCCTTCGAGACAATAAAATAGTATCTGCAAGAGCCACTAATCTTAATACCACAAGTCCTCAGAAGGACACTCATCATGTACTTGACAGTACTCGTGGGGTCAATGGGTTATGTTTTAGGATAACAGGATGAAACTAGTAGAAAGGAGCATGCGATTTATTACCTCAGCAAGAAATTCACTAACTGCGAAACCCGTTACTCACTCTTAGAGAAAACTTGTTGCGCATTGGCTTGGGATACCAAGAGGTTGAGACAATATATGTTAACCTATACTACATGGTTAATATCAAGAATGGATCCTCTAAAATAGGTGTTCAAAAATCCTTCTCTTACCAGAAGAATTGCACGATGGCAGATGTTACTATCAGAATACGACATCCAATATGTCACGCAAAAGGCCATCAAAGGTAGTATACTAGCTGATCATCTAGCTCACCAACCACTATCAAAATATCAACCCACAAAGTTCGACTTTCTCGACTAGGATGTCATATTTATAGCTAACTACGAAATACCAGGACCCGGCGAAGGGCCCGAGCCAGGGGCACGTTGGACACTTATGTTCGACGGGGCTTCAAATGCACTAGGTCACGGTGTAGGGGCAGTATTAACATCTCCCAAGAATCATCACCACCTGTACACTGCAAGGTTATGTTTTGATTGCACCAACAACATCTCTGAATACGAAGCATGTATACTAGGGCTGAAAGCTGCCATAGATTTAAGAATAAAGCACCTGGAAGTGTTCGAGGATTCTGCGTAGTCATATACCAAGTTAATGGAGAATGGGATAATAAACACCTTAAACTGATTCCATATCAGGATCATGTTTTAAAGTTAGCTGCAGAATTTACAGAAATCATTTTCAGTCATATCCCACGAGAAGAAAATCAAATGGCAGACGCTCTGGTAACCCTATCAGCTATGTTCTAAGTGACTTGGCCGAATCATGAACTACGAATTACGATCAGACATTTCAAAGAACCTGCACACTACCTTGCTATTAAGGAAGGATCTGACAAAAAACCTTGGTTTTATGATATCAAGAAGTACTTGGAAAGGCAGGAATACCCCGAAAATGCCTCTATTATTGACAAGCGAACCTTGCGAAGGTTAACTTCAAAATTCTTTCTAAGTAATAGAGTGGTATACATAAGAAACTATGACATGGTACTACTCAGATGTGTGGAAAAGAAAGAAGCAGATATGCTCATGAGAGAAATCCACGAAGGCACCTTCGGGACCCATACAAACGGGCACGTCATGGCCAGAAAGATTCTACGGGAAGGATATTACTGGTTAACAATGGAAGCTGATTGCTATCATTACACGAAGACATGCCATAAATGTCAGATCTACACCGACAGGATAAATGTACCACCGACTCCTCTGAACTTCATGAGCTCTCCTTGGCCATTCTCAATGTGGGGAATTGATATGATTGGTATGATCGAGTCGAAAGCATCCAACGGACACCGCTTTATATTGGTAGCCATCGACTACTTTACCAAATGGGTAGAAGTAGCATCCTATGCCAACGTAACAAGTCAAGTGGTTACACGCTTCATCAAAAATAACATCATATGCAGATATGGTGTCCCAAGCCAGATAATTACAGATAACGGGTCTAATTTAAATAACAAGATGATGAAGGAACTATGCGACGACTTCAAAATTGAGCATCACAATTCCTCCCCATACAGACCAAAGATGAACGGGTCCATCGAATCTGCCAACAAAAATATTAAGAAAATCATCCAGAAGATGGTAAATACATACAAAGATTGGCACGAAATGCTTCCCTTCGCTCTGCACGGCTATCACACTTCTATATGCACATCAACAGGCACGACTCCTTCCTCACTAGTATATAGCATGGAGGCAGTACTCCCGGTGGAAGTTGAGATACCATCACTTCGAGTCCCGAGGGAAACAAAGCTAGAAGAAGTGGAATGGGTACAAGCTCGACTGGACCAGCTCAACCTCATTGAAGAAAAATGGTTAACGGCTTTGTGTCATAGTCAGTTACATCAAAAGAGAATTAAGAGGGCCTTCGACAAGAAAGTACGCCCTCGAATATTCAAGGAAGGGGATCTAGTGCTCAAAAAGATTCTACTACATTGCCTCGATTCACGTGGTAAATGGACACCTAATTACAAAGGTCCATTTGTAGTCAAAACAACATTATCTGAAGGTGGTGTTATCCTCATAACAATGGATGGGGAAGAACTACTGCATCCAACCAACTCAGACGCAGTCAAAAAATACTATGTATAAAAAGCTCGCTGAGATCGAACCTCCAAAAGGTCCGACTTAAGCAAAAAAAGGAGCGTCCCGATGGATCGAAAACCCAAAAGGGCGATCCAGGCAAAAATTAGGGGCACATAACAAGAAAATCATCCCGGTGGATTGAAAACCCAAAAGGGAAATCCAGGCAAAAGTTAGGGATTCCCTACAGAGAAATAAAGAACAAAAAGACTGCAATCTGAGAGCTACGACTATGAACCACGAAGGAAAGGATAGATTGGAATCATACAAATCAGAGGGAAGGGAGATAAGATCATCAAAAGATATGGGGGAACAGCAGTAGCGATTATAATTTTTTCATTTCCATTTACTGTCTTAAGACTTTCTGTAATTACCTCTTTCTAGGAATTGCATCTTGTATTCTCACCCACTCTGAGGCATATCAATAAAACATTTTTTTTCGTTATATCTTTCGAGTCATGTTTTTTCTTTTCTCAGATTTGTTTACAGAATAAAAACATCTGACAAATATCGAAAAAAATGCTTGGGTTAGAAAAATATCGAAGGATAATCCACGTATATGTCCATACACACAATTACTCCTACGTCTTGCAAAAATCTATACACTAGTTTGCGTTTGTACCTATGCATATCTATGCATTCATACACAAAGTCTATGACCATGCACATGCATGCGCCTATGCTTGCACTCGATGATACAAAGTCATTACATATATATACACGTCCCTATGCAAAGTCTACGTCCATGTCAGCACCTAAGCCTAACTTACAACACGAGGTCTACGCTTACGTCTGCGCCTACAAATCTACACATAATCCATCATTTACGTCTATGCCTACATATATACAAAATCAATGTTCAAATATTGCTAACATTCAAGTTCAATAGTGCTACAATGACACAACATACAATTGGTAAACTCTAAGCCAATGGTTTAAAGGAGAATTCCAGAAAGGATCTTCGTAACATTCCAAGGCATACATGCATCTTACACATTTCATACATACATACATTTTACATATCCCGAGCTTACATACACTATGCACTCTTGCATACAATGCACATATAGTCAGGGTTCCATGTCAATGTCAAACATCATACATTTTGCATACCCACAACATTTAATGCACATGCATACATATATCGCCTGGAAAGTAGACAAATAATTTTACCCTCGAGTCAACCATCTAAGGGTCAACCCACACAATAATCCTCCAACGATTTAACCCGTCACCTCAGTCTTCATGCAGTGACACATTCATCCCATCACTTAAGTCTTCCTGCAGTGATGAGTTCCTTACAAGTTTAGTATGTTTCCCCTAAGCCGCAACATATCTTCAAAGCCCATTATGTTGCCTCTAAGCCGCAACGTATTTTTAAAACCCATTACCTTGCCTCTAAGATGCAAGTGAATCCTTAACACTCTGTATGTTGCCTCTAAGCCGTAACACATTCTCCCATTGCATTGCCTCTAAGCCGCAACGCATTGTCAAAGCTAAGTATATTGTTTCTAAGCCGCAATATATCATCTAATTCAAATACATTGCCTCTAAGCGGCAATGTATCTTTCCTAATTAACATATTGCCTCTAAGCCGCAATATATTATCCAAATCGAACACATTGCCTCTAAGCCGTAATGCATTACCCAAACTCAGACGATCGTCTCAGACTTCAGGCAGTGATGTTCAAAACCAGATTAGCTTATCACATCAGACTTCACACAGTGATCTGTGAACCTAATCCATTGCCTCTGACTTCATGCAACAATGTATTTCGTTATGCCAAGTTCCAGACCATTGCCTCAGACTTCATGCAGCAATTTGTTCCAAACTCCCAACCATCATCTCAGACTTCATGCTGCGATGCTCAAAAGAAAACAAAGATTCAACACATTGCCTCTAAGCCACAATGTATGATCCAAACTCAACACATTTCCTCTAAGCCGCAACGTATCCTCAAAACTTATCACATTGCCTCTAAGCCGCAATGCATTATCCAAATCAACACATTGCCTCTAAGCCGCAGTGTGTTTTTCAAACTCCAACACATTGCCTCTAAGCCACAATATGTTCTTCATACTGAAATACATAGCCTCGGAGCCGCCGTGTATTCATGCTTAAAACAACGCCTCAAACATCAGGCAGCAATTCGCAAACGTAATCCATGGCCTCAATCTTCAAGAAGCCATGTGTGATCGTGGGAATGAGAATTGACTATTTTTTAATGCTGGTTCGCGTTTGCGTTTTGTTTTCGCAAAATGTCGCGGTAAGCAAGAGTCTCCACCGTCTTTTATTTTATCCAACAAGGAACAGACAAAAGCACAGAAAAATTCCTTTTTGAGATATTTCACGGGTTCGGGAGGTAGATTATAGAAAGGGAAGGTGTTAGCACCCTTTCTATCCATGGTTATCCACGAACTCTTAGGTACTTGCTCACTATGTTTTCAAAAGGTTTACTTTTCTTTGTGATTGTGGGTTTTGAAAAGAGTTTTGTTTGAAACTTCAATTTAACTCTCGCTTCTGTCCTCAAGAGTGTATGAAGTGTTTTTGAAAACTTTGTTCGAAAAGTGTAAGTGTGAAAAGTTTTGTTTTGTTTTTAAAAGGAGCAAGTACTTAAGAACATCTACCTACTCAAAAAGGAATTAAACTGTGCAAGTGTCCTTTAGACAGTGCTATCCCACTATTGAGGAGTAGGTAGCACCGCCGTTGGAGTTTTCGGGTCAATTCGGTTTAAGGGACGTGTGGTCACTAAAGCAATGTTAGGATGTTTTAGCGGTAACCCTAATGTATTAGATCATTTTTATCGAGGCAACCATTTCGAGGCAACTTTGATCTTTGGACAGGAGGGTGACCTCTAAGACTTCCTATACTTAATGACCACGTTCGAGGCAACCAAGTGAAGTGTACCCTAAGAGTGACATGTGCGAGTGTGTCAATTTTTAGTTTATATTATCTTTGTACATGTTATGGTGAGCTACTGTTGATTTTAAGTTTAAGAGTTAATCTTGTCATGCATAGCCTAGTTAGCATACATCTAAACAGTTAATATATGTACATGAACTTAAAGTGCGGGAATTGTAAATCCTACGCTATTACAAGGCTTTGGGGAGGGGGATTATTTACATGTCCAAAATTGGGAGAATAAAAGCAGTAAAGTAAAAGTTTAAGCTAAACTATTACAAACCAGTAAGCAGTTACAATCAAATAAACACGCGTAAAACAAGGAAAAGAGACGTCTAAGAAATTTCTAAGTAAATAAGAAAATCTTTTTTTTTTGTTTTTGGTTAAGAAAATATTTGAATTAAATAATCCTAGGTCTAGTTTATTTTAAATTGATAAAATGAAGTTAAAATAATTAATTAATTTGTTTACAAAATTAATTTGAATAAAAAAAACTAACCTGATGTTTTTTTGTGATTTTTTGATTTAAAGTTAATTTAAATGATAAAGTCAATAAATAAATAACGAAAACAAAAATAAAAATACAAAGGGCATCCTTCGATCCAGGGATAAAAATGGGAAGCTTCGATCCAGAGAAGGTGACTTTAGATCCAGAGAAGGAAATGTCTCCTTTGATCCAGGAAAAAAAAAGGGAGCTTCGATCCAGAGAAGGAAATGTCTCCTTCGATCCAGAGAATGGGTTGCCTTCTTCGATCCAGGAGGGCAAACTGCTTTTCGATCCATATCTGCAAGACAAGCATTAGAACAATAAAGATGCAGGGCCTGGGTGTCGAACCCAGGTCCTTCGCTATTGTGTGCACTGGTCTTCTCAGGCTTGATCTGTAGTACAAGCGTTAGAAAAAAGAAACAAATACAAACCTGGGTGTTGAACCCAGGTTCTTCTCCTGCACATACACCTGCAAGTTTGATCAAATGCTGGATCGAAACAGATCCCAAGACCCTACCCTATGCATGATCACTTCCTAAACTCAAATATGGGGTTAAAACTAGCACAAGATCTTTACACCACCTAGTCTGAAGCATGGCTGCTTTGAAACCTTAAAATGGCACCATGCACTTCCACACTTATATTTGTATGAATGATCAATAAGAACACAAAGATGCATATAAAAACAATTCAAATAGTAATCGAAAGGTTGTGACCCAGAATTTTACCAAGGACTAGTGGGCTTGATGCGTGACTTTTGGATATGGGAACACTTCCTGCAGACTTCAGGGAGTGAAAAGAGTGTTGCTGAAGACTCCTTCGATTGGTACCACTTATGAGGATTTCGATAGCTTTGGGATGGTTTACTGAGGAAGTGTATGCGTGTGGCTCTTTGAGGTAATTTTTATGTGTATTTTTGGTGTGTGTTCTCCTGCAGAGTTTTTGTGTGTGTCCTGAAATGTATGCTGGCCTCTGTATTTATAGGGGTGTGAGGGTCTTGTAACGGCAAGAGACAACCATTAAACAGGCCATTAATGCCATGAGACAAAAATCAGGCACATTAAAGTATTTCCTTTTTTGAAACATTTGTGTCTCTTGAATGAACCTGGACATGTTTGCTTTAAGCGCCCTCTTGATGACCTCCTTCGAATGGCCTTTGTCCAAAGATCAATCGAAGGGTACTAATTAAAATTCCAACCAAAAGGCTTTGTTAACAGGCCAATCGAAAGGTGTTGTTTCATGCTAATCGAAGTGCCCCTTCAGAATACCAATCGAAGGGTCTTTCAGAATGCCAATCGAAGTGCTTGTCCATAATGCCAATCGAAAGGCTTCTTTAGAATACCAATCGAAGGGTCTTTCAGAATTCCAATCAAAGTGCTTGTCCATAATGCCAATCGAAAGGCTTCTTCAGAATACCAATCGAAGGTTCTTTTAGAATGCCAATCAAAGTGCTCCTTCAGAATGTCAATCGAAATGCTCCTTCAGAATGCCAATTGAAGGGTCTTTCAGAATGTCAATCGAAGTGCTCCTTCAGAATGTCAATCGAAATGCTCCTTCAGAATGCCAATTGAAGGGTCTTAAAGCACCACTCAAAAAAATTTCTTTTTCCTTAGGCAAGAGTTTGTGATCAACCATGCAGGGGGAAGACTTTGGAAAACATGAGAGGGAAAATTTTGGGGTGCAACAGTTGCCCTTGTTCAATTTTCTTAAACCCGAGGATGTATATTGGCTTGCGTGCCTTTCGTGATCCGAAGGTGGAAGATAATTGAACACTAGAGTGCCCAGAAATTTGCACTCGCATGGTGTAGTATCAGCATTGTGACGTCGGGAATGGGCTTACAGATGCCATTTGGAGATTGTTGGTAGGAGGATGGGCTTATAGATGCCATCTGCAGGAGTGTCGATCGCATAAGAGATTCATTAGCGAGAACTTGCATACCTGTTGTTGTAGAAGATTCCGCTGGGGAAGTCTAACTTTGGAGGTGAACTGCATATCTGGACTGAGAAGGAACCTGGGTAAGGTTACTTCATGATGAGTCCATGTAAATCTTCATCTGGAAAGGAGGAACCTGTGTAGGGTTACTTGATGATGAGTCAGTGTAAAACTTTATCTGGAAAGGAGGAACCTGTGTAGGGTTTCCTGATGACGAGTCCGTGTAAAACTTTATCTGGAAAGGAGGAACCTGTGTAGGGTTTCCTGATGACGAATACGTGTAAAACTTTCTCTAGAAAGGAGGAACCTGTGTAGGGTTTCCTGATGACGAGTCCGTGTAAAACTGCATCTTGGAAGGAGAGGGAACCGGTGTAGGGTTTCCTGATGATTAGTCCGTGTAAAACTTTATCTGGAAAGGAGGAACCTGTGTAGGGTTTCCTGATGATGAGTCTGTGTAAAACTGCATCTTGGAAAGAGAGGGAACCGGTGTAGGGTTTCCTGATGACGAGTCCGTGTAAAACTTCATCTTTAGAAAGAGAGAACCTGTGTAGGGTTTCTTGATGACGAGTCCATGTAAAACTGCATCTTGAAGAGAGGGAACCGGTGTAGGGTTGCCTGATGAGGAGTCCGTGTAAAACTTCATCTTTGGAAAGAGAGAACCTGTGTAGGGTTTCTTGATGATGAGTCCGTGTAAAACTTCAGGATGGACCGAGGTAAGGTTACTGTGAGATAAGTTTGTGTAAAACTTCAGGAGGAACCCGGGTAAGGTTGCTTTGGGATAAGTTCGTGTAAAACTTCAGGAGGAACCTGGGTAAGGTTACTTCGGGATAAGTTCGTGTGAAACTTCTGGAGGAACCTGGGTAAGGTCACTTTGTGATGAGTTCGTGTGAAACTTTAGGAGGAACCTGGGTAAGGTTACTTCGGGATAAGTTCGTGTGAAACTTCTGGAGGAACCTGGGTAAGGTCACTTTGTGATGAGTTCGTGTGAAACTTCAGGAGGAACCTGGGTAAGGTTGCTTCGGGCTAAGTTCGTGTAAAACTTCAGGATGAACCGGGGTAAGGTTACTGTGAGATAAGTTCGTGTGAAACTTCAGGAGGAACCTGGGTAAGGTTGCTTCGGGCTAAGTTCGTGTAAAACTTCAGGATGAACTGGGGTAAAGTTACTGTGAGATAAGTTCGTGTGAAACTTCTGGAGGAACCTGGGTAAGGTTACTTTGTGATAAGTTCGTGTAAAACTTCATTCAGAAATGTATGAGAAAGGACCCGTGTAGGATTTTTCAGGATAAACCCGTGTGAAGATGCATTTACGAGAAACCCATGTAAGATTTCTTCATGACGAACCCGTGTAAAGCTGAATTTGATCGTGCAGATAATTACTCTGTTTAGTTTCCGGAGTTAATCTTGAACTTGCTGGAAGTTGTTGATGATAACCATCTTTCCTGAAAAGATACATGATTAATCGTACATGATGCATGACATGCATTGTATGATGATGTTCTCAAAATAAATGAGATTATGCTGTATGCAATATGTATGCGCACGCCATGATGTATGAACATGAAATGCTATTGTGGTATGTCCGAGTTTGGGAAGATAAATCCCTGACTGTTGTTGGAGAATAAAGAGTTTCACTCGCTGGAGATAACGTCCTAAGATGATTGGGAGAATAATCCTGTAGGAGATAATAACTCTACTGGGGAATGGACTGACGAGGAAATGACTCTGTGGGGAGTATATACTCTGCTAGAAGATCTGCTGATTTGGAGAAATAAAACTCAGTTGGGGATGAATTACTGTTATTGGTGACAGTGAACCCTGTTGGGGATTGAATTTTTGTCTATGAAAGGAATGAACTCCGCTGGGGACAGAAAGAACTTCGCTGGGGATGATCTTTCAGTTGCAACTTGTTGAGGATAACCCAGTTAGACTCTTGTGAGGATAACCTCTGAATTTGGCTGAGGAGACTTATTTGTGCTTCGCAGGGGACAAGCTTCCAGGGTCTACTGGGGAAGAGGAGTTGTGGTCCTTTGATCTGTAGTAGTCGGAGAGGCAAACTCAAACTGGGGAATCCTGGTGTTGTTGGGGAAATAAACCATGTCGTCCGTCCGCTAGAGAGGTGACATCTTCATTGGGGGAAGTCCTCGAGGATTCTTGAGGTTGATTCAGCTGGGGAAAGGTTTTTAGAGATTGAACCCTTACTGGGATGTCATCCTATGAGAAGGATTTTGGGGAGATTTTTCATTTCACCTAGTAGCAAGTGTTTGTGACATTGCCAGAAAATGTTTAATTGTACGTAACCCTCCACTGAGATTGATGTTCAATGCCCCCAGTGACGGAGATGGAGACTTGCCCCTGGTTACTGTGCACTTATTTAGAGATTTCCTGGAATCTTGATTGGACTGCCCCAGGTGTGCTGGATAGTGACATGTCATGCCCCCTTGTGGATAGGAGATTTGTCAATGGAAGTGTCATCCTTTTTGAAGTGATTTTGTTCACTGAGATGGTTTTCGTTCATCGGATATTCGTTGTGTGAATTTCTCTGCTGTCAAACAAATAGCCAAATGCAAACAGTGATATTCAAATAATGCAAAGTTTATGCTTGTCTTGAAGTTTTAAAAAATGCGTTTTTTAGCAGAAAACTTTTTATAAGACAAATTCAACACAAGATTTAGGCCAAGCCTTACAGGAGTCAGAATACCTTTTGTAACAGTATGCTTTCGAACTAACCCATGCTTCAGTTAGGACTTTTGAAGGGTTGTAATGTGGCTTGGTTCACGATTTAAGAAACAAAGGATAAAGGCTCAAAGTATATTTGTACCCACCCGCTCTTCGTGATGTTCTTCAATCCTAAACTCAGTTAATTGTGCATTTGAACTCCAAATGAGTCTGGAACGACGTTTTGGTGATGGTTCACACAAGTTGAATTTGTTGGAAGGCAGTCATTTTTGCAACATTTTTCATGTTGTTGAGGATTTGTAGCGACCTCGTTCTTTTGATTTGTTATCCCTAACTTTTGCCTGATTGTTCCTGTTTTCGAGATTACAGTCAGCGGGATGCCCCAGCTTTCTTAAGCCTCCTTTATAGGTTTTGGCTCAGTGGGATTTTCTTTTTTGAGAGATTGATTGCCTATGAAATAAAGAACCACCACTGACTTTTGATTCCAGAGGAATGCTTTTAATGTCGTTCATTTTATTATGAACTGAGAGTTTTGCGACTTCAATGCGCATCTTTTGAATTAACTGAGAGACTACCCTACCCCAGGTTTAAATCAAAGGTTTCCATTTGTTTAAAACAGAAAACTCCTACTTCTTTGGCTCGAAGGGGTTGACTAGGGATTATCTTCCTTATAACTCCAGTGTTTAGGATTTGAAAGAAATGTCTGTACATCGTCAGCAAGGTCTGTCCAAAAGCATACTGTATGAGATTATGGCATTGTTTCGTCATCCTCCCTCTAAAGGCTTGTAACTTTTAGCAAGAGTTGAATGTCATAAAGTGAGTAAAAAGCATAGTTTAAATGTAATTAAAATGATTGGATCAAATCAAGACAAACATATGCAATGCATTAATGAAACAAAGTTTGGCATTAATAGATAATTGTTTGAATAACAAAGAGATTACAACTTGAAAATTCAAATGAAACAAAGACATTCTCAATGATTTGGCGTAGGAGCAGTGATTATGCTAGAGTATCCAGAGGACCAAACTCAATCTCCTTGGCATCAATCAAATTCTGAATCTTGTACTTCAATGCCCACCAATCGTTAGTATCATGCTCGGGACTGTCAGAATGATAAGCGCAGGTCGCATTAAGATTGTAGTTAGGAGAAGAAGTCTTGGGGTTTGGATGAGGTCCTATCAATGTAATTAGATTCATCCTCAACAAGTGTTGCAACGCTTGAGACAACGGCATGTTGATGTTGGTGAACTGTCTTTTAGGCTCATCTGGCTTTTGTTGATTTCCCTTTTGCTGTTGTCGGTGTGACGCGGAACCAGTGACCAGGACTTCCCCTATGTGTTGGTGACAGTGACTTTTTTGACTGTTAACAGCATTGGACTCTTTCTTCCCATTGTAGGGCTTTTTCTGAGCATCAGAAGGTGTAGCTTCTTGAATCTTCCCACTTTTGATGCCAGCTTCGACTCTTTCTCCGGTCAGAATTAGTTTGGTGAAACCCACTGACGAGCTGCCGATCAAATGATTGAAATAGGGACCAGACAAAGTCCCAAGAAACATATCCACCAACTCCCTATCAGACAGAGGGGGTTGGACTCTTCCAGCAAGATCTCTCCACTTCTGAGCGTAGTCCTTAAAGCCTTCGCTTGTAACCATAGACATACTCTAAAGCTGAGTACGCGTGGGAGCAAGGTCGGCATTATACTTGTATTGCTTGTAAAAAGAAGCAGCAAGGTCCTCCCAGTTGCGGATGTTAGCTCCTTCCAGTTGACAGAACCATTCAAGCTGAGTCCCTGAGAGACTGTCTTGAAAGAAATGGGTCCATAAGTTCTTATCAGCAGTGTAAGGTTGGATCTTCCTCACATATGACCGAAGGTGCAACTTGGGACAGGAAGCTCTGTCATACTTGGCAAAGGCAGGTGCTTTGAATTTATGGGGAATCACCACCCCAGAGGATAGACCTAGATCTCCGAAGTCCAGACCGGGCACCTTCTGTATTTCCATAGCGTTCAAACGGTCTTCCAGTTGTTTGTACTTATCCTCAGTAGGAGGATACTGTTCTTCGTCATAGTCCGTCTCGTTGTCGGAGATTTCAGGGCTAGGAGCCCTCCTTTCTTGTGGATTGTCCTTCTCCTAAGATGGGGTGGTTAGATCAACCTCATTTTGCAGCCCATTTCCAAACCTGCGTCCAGTGTTGAACAGGATGGTCCTCTTCTTCTTCTTCTTCCTCTCTTTCAGAATCAGGGTCTTCAAGTCCTGCTAACCCTTAGCTAGGCTCATGACCAACTCTTGAAATTGGGCATTCTGGGCCTGGAGGGCCTTGATAGCTTGCTCAGTGGAAGGTTCAGTAGACATGATGATTGCTGAAATAAACAGCGAAGAAGATAAGAGACCTGCACTGGGAGACCTGTTATGCAATGATATGTATGATATATGTATGTAATGTTTTCAAGGATCTCGCGGGGTAAATAAGAAACTGTTAGAATCTGAATCTGGTAGCTTGATTGAAGGAACTTCATGTTGCTGAGAGTCCTTCTTAAAGAGTCAGGCTCACCATATCGAGTGGGTCATAGCCCCTGACTCAAGTTATCGTGTTTTGATTTCTAGACGACATTGGCTAGAGGAAAATAAATCCCCTTGCCCCTTGCTAGACATTTGGTTCATGACCTGCATCACAAACCTTTGAGATCCTTGAAATGGTTTAGGAAATGTTAAGGTATGATGTTATGATGTGTATGCTATGCGTTTAAGCAAAAGTTTGAAGTGGTGTAAGTAAACCCTGCAATAAATCCAAGTTATTGGATAAGGACTGTAAATAAAACCTGCAAGGAACTCATGTTGTCAGATAACAAGAATGTGCAAGTAGTTCAAGTTTGAAGGCACACAAGTCACACATATAGCCTTAAGTTTAGGCTGGCATGGAGTTTAGGCATTACCCTCTTTCAGCTTAGTTGGTTTAAACCTGTCCTAAAAATAGTAACCGAGTTCTAGAGGATCTCAATATCACTGACTACCCTCAATCGGTCATAATTCCAGCTTAGCAACCTTTTCTTGCGGCCGGAACCATCACGAGAGTTTAGTCTCAATGAGTGTAGCATACTGCTACTGTTCTATGGCCAAGTCGGTCAATTTAAGGTTCTAAGGTCAGTTGGTGCTTAATGACTCCTTAGAAGACCCATATTCTCCTTGTTTCAACACAAGGGATATCGGAACAGACTAAGGTGCCACACCAACGTAGCTACTGCTTCATCCGTGTCGGTCTACGCCGGACAGATCCCTCACAGTTTATTGCTACTTACCTAAAGGGTATCCCCAGATTCGGGTTAGGATCTATAGAACTCCGATACAAGCCCACAAAATTTAAAGCATACAAAGCACACAATTGAAAACACAAGTGATCTAATCCTAAGGTACACCTCACTTATAGGACTTCCCCAGTAGAGTCGCCAGTTCTGTGATCGGTGGGAATGAGAACTGACTGTTTTTTAATGTTGGTTCGCGTTTGCGTTTTGTTTTCGCAAAATGTCGCGGTAAGCAAGACTCGCCACTGTCTTTTATTTTATCCAACAAGGAAAGGACAAAAGCACAGAAAAATTCCTTTTCGAGATATTTCTCGGGTTCGGGAGGTAGATTATAGAAAGGGAAGGTGTTAGCACCCTTTCTATCCATGGTTATCCATGGGCTCTTAGGTACTTGCTCACTATGTTTTCAAAAGGTTTGCTTTTCTTTGTGATTGGGGTTTTGAAAAGAGTTTTGTTTGAAACTTCAATTTAACTCTCGCTTCTGTCCTCAAGAGTGTATGAAGTGTTTTTGAAAACTTTGTTCGAAAAGTGTAAGTGTGAAAAGTTTTGTTTTGTTTTTAAAAGGAGCAAGTACTTAAGAACATCTACCTACTCAAAAAGGAATTAAACTGTGCAAGTGTCCTTTAGACAGTGCTATCCCACTATTGAGGAGTAGGTAGCACCGTCGTTTGAGTTTTCGGGTCAATTCGGTTTAAGGGACGTGTGGTCACTAAAGCAATGTTAGGATGTTTTAGCAGTAACCCTAATGTCTTAGATCATTTTTATCGAGGCAACTTTGATCTTTGGACAGGAGGGTGACCTCTAAGACTTCCTATACTTAATGACCACGTTCGAGGCAACCAAGTGAGGTGTACCTTAAGAGTGACATGTGCGAGTGGGTCAATTTTCAGTTTATATTATCTTTGTACATGTTATGGTGAGCTACTGTTGATTTTAACTTTAAGAGTTAATCTTGTCATGCATAGCCTAGTTAGCATACATCTAAACAGTTAATATATGTACAGAAATTTAAAGTGCGGGAATTGTAAATCCTACGCTATTACAAGGCTTCGGGGAGGGGGATTATTTACATGTCCAAAATTGGGAGAATAAAAGCAGTAAAGTAAAAGTTTAAGCTAAACTATTACAAACCAGTAAGCAGTTACAATAAAATAAACACGCGTAAAACAAGGAAAAGAGACGTCTAAGAAATTTCTAAGTAAATAAGAAAATCTTTTTTTTTTGTTTTTGGTTAAGAAAATATTTGAATTAAATAATCCTAGGTCTAGTTTATTTTAAATTGATAAAATGAAGTTAAAATAATTAATTAATTTGTTTACAAAATTAATTTGAATAAAAAAAAACTAACCTGATGTTTTTTTGTGATTTTTTTATTTAAAGTTAATTTAAATGATAAAGTCAATAAAGAAATAACGAAAACAAAAATAAAAATACAAAGGGCATCCTTCGATCCAGGGATAAAAATGGGAAGCTTCGATCCAGAGAAGGTGACTTTCGATCCAGGGAAAAAAATGGGAGCTTCGATCCAGAGAAGGAAATGTCTCCTTCGATCCAGGAAAAAAAGGGAGCTTCGATCCAGAGAAGGAAATTTCTCCTTCGATCCAGAGAAGGGGTTGTCTTCTTTGATCCAGGAGGGCAAACTGCTTTTCGATCCATATCTGCAAGACAAGCATTAGAACAATAAAGATGCATGGCATGGGTGTCGAACCCAGGTCCTTCGCTATTGTGTGCACTGGTCTTCTCAGGCTTGATCTGCAGTACAAGCGTTAGAAAAAAGAAACAAATACAAACCTGGGTGTTGAACCCAGGTTCTTCTCCTATACATACACCTGCAAGTTTGATCAAATGCTGGATCGAAACAGATCCCAAGACCCTACCCTATGCATGATCACTTCCTAAACTCAAATATGGGGTTAAAACTAGCACAAGATCTTTACACCACCTAGTCTGAAGCATGGCTGCTTTGAAACCTTAAAATGGCACCATGCACTTCCACACTTATATTTGTATGAATGATCAATAAGAACACAAAGATGCATATAAAAACAATTCAAATAGTAATCGAAAGGCTGTGACCCAGAATTTTACCAAGGACTAGTGGGCTTGATGCGTGACTTTTGGATAGTGCTTGGGAACACTTCCTGCAGACTTCAGGGAGTGAAAAGAGTGTTGCTGAAGAATCCTTCGATTGGGACCACTTATGAGGATTTCGATAGCTTTGGGATGGTTTACTGATGAAGTGTATGCGTGTGGCTCTTTGAGGCAATTTTTATGTGTATTTTTTGTGTGTGTTCTCCTGCAGAGTTTTTGTGTGTGTCCTGAAATGTATGCTGGCCTCTGTATTTATAGGGGTGTGAGGGTCTTGTAACGGCAAGAGACTTCCATTAAACAGGCCATTAATGCCATGAGACAAAAATCAGGCACATTAAAGTATTTCCTTTTTTGAAACATTTGTGTCTCTTGAATGAACCTGGACATGTTTGCTTTAAGCGCCCTCTTGATGACCTCCTTCGAATGGCCTTTGCCCAAAGATCAATCGAAGGGTACTAATTAAAATTCCAACCGAAAGGCTTTGTTAACAGGCCAATCGAAAGGTGTTATTTCATGCTAATCGAAGTGCCCCTTCAGAATACCAATCGAAGGGTCTTTCAGAATGCCAATCTAAGTGCTTGTCCATAATGCCAATCGAAAGGCTTCTTCAGAATACCAATCGAAGGGTCTTTCAGAATTCCAATCGAAGTGCTTGTCCATAATGCCAATCGAAAGGCTTCTTCAGAATACCAATCGAAGGGTCTTTCATAATGCCAATCGAAGTGCTCCTTCAGAATGTCAATCGAAATTCTCCTTCAGAATGCCAATCGAAGGGTCTTTCAGAATGTCAATCGAAGTGCTCCTTCAGAATGTCAATCGAAATGCTCCTTCAGAATGCCAATCGAAGGGTCTTAAAGCACCACTCAAAAAAATTTCTTTTTCCTTAGGAAAGAGTTTGTGATCAACCATGCAGGGGGAAGACTTTGGAAAACATGAGAGGGAAAATTTTGGGGTGCAACACCATGCATCATAAATCATTGCTATACTCACCCTCCAAATGGTTGAGTAAGCCAAGACATACAAAATTACACTATCTGCGTCATTATCAAACCCGGGTGAGCGATATATCATCAGCTTCGCCTACTTCCTTGAGACTTGTAAGGGTATGCTACATCAGCATAACCTTATGTTTGTCAGATAAATTTTGTGATACTTCAAGTATTCAATAAACTTCCAATCAAAACGCGCGAGACTCGAGTTTTCTCATGCTATTCGATTGAAAGATAATTGAATAGAGGCAGCTGTCGTAACCCAAATTTTCCCTACCCTGAAGACCTTGTCTTCCAAGATCAGAATAATAAAGAAGTGTTTAACCAAGGATGGTCCATCAATATATGGCGGTCCATTTATAATAATTCAAGTCAGTAGAGGGGTATATCCTAATTCAAGGGAGTGGGGCTTTCTAAATCAGAAAGACCTAGGTGCCTACAGGCCCATTTGCAAAGCATGTTGGCCAATGGCCCATGATATTCGAATATTAAAAATATCTTAAAAAGAAACTAAAGTTTTACTTGTATAATGGTCCACTAGGTTGTTATTGTTGTTAGTAAGTAGCAAAGGGGGGTGTAATTTCAAGTTACAGACCCAAAGAAATAAAAAAACATTGGGATGACCCATTTTCGTTTAGGTAAGAAAGGGGGGGGTGTATATCTTATTAAGCTTATTTAATTCATTTTTGAAAATCACTCTATTTTGGTTTATTTCAAGAAAAAAACATTTTTATTAAATATTGTCTTATTAATTATTTTTATAAACCATTTGTTAAAAGACTAGTTTTATAAAGCTCAAGTTCTATATTGGGTCTAATTTGTTGCAAAGAAGCCCAATCTGAGGTATTGCAATAAACAAAATAGTATGTTGGATCCATTTCTCATTTTTTGGAGTTTATGTTGTTGTTACTGTTTTATTCTAAGTGTTATTATTAAAACATCACCTTTGTTTTATTTTATTATTAAATACTATTTAAGATTTATTTTATAAGTATTTTTTTTGAAAATGTATTTTGGAGCCCAAAAGATTTGGCCCAGTTCGCAGCAGGGTGATAAGATTATTGTAATAAACAAAAATGTTATTGGGCGGAAGATATGCTACAGAATAATTTAAGGCCCAAAAGTGCAATGCGTACTGTATCAATTGACAAACATTTATGCACGTTTTTTTCTTCAACATAACAATTACTGTAGAGATTTATTCTGCAAATCAAATCTTCAAAAAGGCAAACTCCAGATTTTTTTTACAGACAAAATCTAAAAAGATTGAATCCTAAAATCCATTGCAGATCAGATATAACAGAGTCCAAGCCCATAAATCTCCATTACAAACAATTGGAATCTCTAATGTGCAGAGGAAAAAAATCTTAGAATCTTGAAAAAAACTAAATCAATCTCAGAATCAATTAACACTAAAATCAAATCTTAAACCAAATCCTAAGTTGCAAGAATGGAATTAAATCTTCAAGAACGTTCAAACATGACAGAAGAATAAGAATAAATGGTACAGAAAACTGAAGTAAATCTCTACAAAAGCAATCTCAGAAAATCTCATTACAGCCCAAATCCGAAGTTACTAAATTAAGAACAAATCTAGTCTTGTACAGAAGCAAATCTTAGAAAAACAATCTCAATATCATGTAAATCTCTATTACAAAATCAAAGACATAAAATCAAATCTTTACAGCCCCAAAATTATAGAAATCAGTAATCAATCAAAGGAGCTTCAATCCCTAATTTTCTATCTGTAAATTTCTAATCTACGCTAACAAATCTCATAAACTCTAAAAACCTAAAGAAACTATAAATACAAGGGAAAAGAGAGAGGAACAGAGGATTCAGGTGATTGACGAAAGGAGAAAAATATCGCGAAGTTACAAACAGAGAGACGCTTGAAGTCAAATCCATTTGCGAGCAAACATCGTTGAAGAAGGGAAGAACGGTTGGGGTTTCTTTGTCAGAAACCACAATCGTCATTGACGGCCGCTTCCAATCAACCACCGTCACTTTCAATCGGAGCCGTAAACTTGGATATTCGAAGGGGTAATCTCTTTCTCTGTTCAATTTTGTTTGTTTTATGATGTAGAGCTAGGAGGTTATTAGGGGGTAGATCGGGTTATCCTCTCTGGCGCCGCCGTGGTTGCAATTTTAGGGTTAACAAGAAAGAGACGGGGAAAGGATTTGTGTTGTTAGCGAGAGAGAGAGAGAGAGAGAGAGAGAGAGAGAGAGATAAAGGAGATGAACAGATGGCTACTGTAAAAACGGACAGAATTTTTTTTATTGTAAAAAATGGAAAAACACGATAACTTGTATGTTGATTGGATCGTATACGCCGCGCCTAGTGTAATAATCATGCACCCTCAACTTCATCCTTTGGATAGGCATCAAACGATCGTTAGGCAAAGTTCCATGGTAGGACTGTGCTCCCTTGCCTCACCCAATCCACCAGGCTTCTTTCCAAACGCGTTGGGCTTAGGCCCGCTGCTCTTCACACCCTCTTTCCAGCAATTTGCTAAAATACAAAGTCAGATACACCCCCCCTTTCCTGGACTATCATGGGCTTAAACCCGGATTACTGAACAACACCCCCCTGTTTTGATACATAACTGAAAACACACCCCCAGATTTATTTAAATTTATAATTATTTTCTTATTATTTCTATTCTATTATATTAATTATTTGTTTCTTTCTCTTTTACTTATAATTATAATTATAATTATTTATTATTATTATTATCATATTTTTATATTAATTATTATTATTATATATATTATTATTTATTATATCATGAAAACAAATTATTTTTATATCAAAATAGCATATATTATGTATATATTTCTGCATTAAATCTTTTTATCATGCATTAATCAAGAATTTTTGCAATTAATATTATTAAAAAACACAAACCAATCTCAAACTATTTTCGCAAATAAAATTAAGCTAATCAACTGTCTTTTTTGCAAATGGGTTTCCGACTAATTTTGACTTACTACGCACTCAGTCAAAATCTTCGCAATCACTACTACCGACGGAATGCGAAGTGATTCAAAATATATTTGCAAACCCCTAAAAGACACCAACCCATACGAACTATGAATTGAGACTCTGATTCCTCATAAGAGGATACGTAGGCATACAATCTAAAATCGTGGAGAGTCTTGCTAATTAAAACTCAAAACCCTGTTTATCCTAAACCTAAACCTAGGGCTAATATCCTTGTGAACAAGGTAGACGAAAGGTGCCTAACACCTTCCTTTTGTCTATTTGAGTCCTAAACATAGAATCTATGTCTGCGAATTAGGGTTTTCTATTAGGTTCCCTTCCCTAGGATAAAAACTAATAGTGGCGACTCTTGATTTAAAAACCTTTCGCGACAGGTTCAACATCCACGCCTACTCATTTGGTTATTTTTTTCAATTCTACGTTTCTCACTCTTTTAAAAAACCTTTTTTCAAAACCATTTTTAAAACAAACCTTAATTTTAATTTTTGGTTTTAATTTTAGGTTTTAATTTAATTTTAGGTTAAAACTAATTCTAGGTTTTAATTTAATTTTAGGTTAAACTCAATTTTAGGTAAAAATTAATTCTAGGTTTTAATTAATTTTAGGCTTTAATTAATTCTAAGTTTTAATTTAATTTTAGGTTTTAGTTGATTAACCCTAATTTGAGTTGTTAGGTTTTTCAATTGAATAAAAATCAACCTAGATTTTAGGGTTTGCCTAATTAATCGATTCTTTTTAATAAACTAATTCTTTTTCTAAATTAAAATCAATTAGACTTTAGGTTAATCATCAAGTTTTTTTCATCAAACAATTTTCCTCTTATTTTACAATTTTTGCGCACCTTTATTACTTTCGCATTAGGTTTCCCGATTATGTAACAGCTACATTATGTAATAGTTCAATTAAGGATTTTATTTGCTTTACTTTTTTTTTCCGATTTTGTGGTTTTGTACCCCTTCCCCAAAGCCTTGTAATAGTTTAGGTTTACTTTCTGCACCTTTACTTTCCGCAATTTATTGCTCTCCTTATAACTGCTAGTAATTAGGGCATGTATGGCAAGACATAAAAATGAACATAGCTAACCCTAAATACAAGATTAAATAACTGAATCGAATCACTATTCACACACATACACACCTCTAGGGTAACCTCACTCGTTGCCTCGGAAAACAATCATGTCCGTCGAATATGGGAACGCCTTAGTAAATAACCTCGATTAAAAAGATCATAGTTCCTCGATGAACCTTTGATGCTGCCTTCGATAAACGATCTTAGTCCCTTACGATAAATTTCTAAAGCACCCCTACGAGTTGCCTTTATGACTATACAATGACCCATGTCTGTCCTTTCACATCCAACGATAGGGCTTCCTACTAACTAATGGTGGGGTAGCACTATCTAAGGAGGAGGAAAATAACATGAAAGATCTTTGAGTAGGTAGACAGCTATTAATCGCTTGCTCACACAAAACATCATTTTTACAAACACTTTTTTCTAAAATATTTTCAAAAATAAACACTTTGTGTGCGTTCTTAACTTATACAAGAATCATTACAAAGTTTCCATACTTAGGCATTTTTTTCAAAATATTTTTAAAACACATTCACAGAGCGTTTTAAAAACAAAAGTGAGCTAGCGATTAAGATCCCGTAGATAACTACGGATGAAAAGGGTGCTAACACCTTCCCTTTTCATAACCTACCCCCCGAACTCAGAAAATTATCGAAGGTCTTTCCTGTTCGTTTCACCCTTTCCTTATCAGATAAAAGAAAAGTTGGTGGCGACTCTAGCTATCCGTAACATTTGTAATAAAATGCAAAAGAAGTCAGTTGTCTCACCGTGTTACAACCGACACAAGGATTTCCTTGTATACCACAGGGATCCTTAACCTGTCAGTGTGGGTTGTCAAGAGGATGCTCACATGTGGAGGAGGAAATAGTCCTTCCATACCTGTTATTATGTTGTGGATGAGCACCAGCCTCATTTTTGTTGTTGTTGTTGTTGCCAACATCGTTGAAGTGCACATTCTCTTCGTCGTTGTTGTGTTTGTCGGCTATGATAATCGATAGGAGTTTACGTGTTTGCTTTGTTCTTAAGGTTTCGAAAAAAGGCAGGGAAGCAAGAGTTCTCACAGACGGCGCCACTAATCTACCCTGATCAGAAAATATCTTCAACGGGCTAGAAAACTTAGACTTTTACAGTTGTTGAAGTGAATGAGGCGGTACCTACAAGATACTCGGATGCCAAAGTAAGGTTCAGAGCAAACTACAAGTATGAAAGAGTGTAGAGAATAATGTATCTAACCCTCTAGTTAAAGAGGGTATTTATAGCACCCAGCGTTAGGCCAAGGTCTCCATTTTCGGTCGGATGCCCAAGCCCAAAATGGATACTGACAGGATCCTAAGTGGGTAAAAGAGACCAGTTAATGGTCTCTATCCTGGTTCAACTGCTCCATGATTCTCTGAGGGTGAATACTCGTTCTTTTCGGGAGCAAGATGACTCCATAATATTCGGAGGGACGTTGGCCACGTGTCTTTGGCGGGCACATGGAGATATATTTGTCGGGCACATGGATGAGATGTTCCCGTTGGGCATGGATAGAAGCTCTTCGATGAGAACACGTAAGAGACATCTGCGGCGTGCATTTAATGAGGAGGAGGTCCTTGACGAGAATGTGCAAGAGATGTTTCATAAATTTCATAACAACGTGGGCTACAAAAGTGGGCCTTCTTTGTAACAGAGTTGGACTGCGCTTTGCCCGATAGTGGACCAAACACATGCCCAATCAAGAACTATATATATATATATATATATATATATATATATATATATATATATATATATATATATATATATATATATATATATATATATATATATATATATATATATATATATATATATATGGCCCCGTGAGTGTTCAAAGTATGCTACTGCACAAGGCCTCAAATTTTTAAAACATAACAAATATTTTGAGAATTTCTTTGTACACCTCTTAGGGGTGGGAAAAAACCCTGAAAATCCGAAAGCGTCCTTCAGAGATGTATCTCCGAACACACCCCAAATCAAAGTGTTTCAGAGATGCATCTCTGAAAGCATCCAAAATCTTAAATTTTGGGGTGAATTCAGAAATACACTTCCTTAAATACCCGAGATAAGAGTTTTGTCTTTGCATAATTCAGAAATACATTTCCGAAATTTAAAAAAAAAATCAGGAAATGTTTCGGAAGTGTACTTCTGAAGACACCCTATTTTTGTTAAAAAATAAGGGGTTGTTTCGGAGATGTATTTTCAAAACATACCCTGACACATGATAAGATTTTTTGGGACTAAATTGCTCCAAATTTTCTATAAATAGAGTGTCTAAACCATTTCTTTAACATCATACACCCCAAATCAGTTATCAAAATGTTGCGACATCCTCAGTTACTCATTTATAGCAACATGTAATGTTAAATTTATGTTTTAATATCTATGTAATTTCGACTTTGAATGTTAAATTTATGTTATTGTTTATGTAATATCTATGAAATATCAATGTTTCAATATCTAGGTTATATCTACATAATTTTCTGTTTAAAGGTTTCTATTTTGCTGAAATCATTCAGTGTCTATTTTGGAAATGTACGTCCGAAATATAGCATTGGATATCTTCGGAAATACATCTCCGAATTCATTCCAAAAAATGAAATTTCGTAACATCGCTAATACATCTCCGAAATCACCCCAGGAAAAAAAATTTGAACTTCGACAATATATCTCTAAAATTACCCTAAAAAAATGAACTCTAATACGTTCGGAGATACATCTCCGAATTTAAAAAAAAAAAATTCGTCACAAGTGGCTAAAAACATGTAGGGATGAAGAAAAAAATTCTCAATATTTTATAAATAAAATTTGCTTGTCTTGTTGAATATCAAATTTGGGATAGTGCTCTAGCGGTTTTCACGGAGGTCTTGCAATCCGCATGTCTTGGATTCTGTTTTCTAGCATTTTGATTTGTTATTAAATTTTTTTAATAAACTATCATACATATTATGTGTGACTTGATGTTTTTTTATATAAAAAAAAGTATATAACTTTTTTAGAGATATTTTATTGTTAAGCTTTATTTTATTATAAATTTTGATATTATTTACAACTTAAAGAAAATTCTAGTCTTTTTTATATTTTTCAATTTTTTAATATTAAAATCCAACATTAAAGATTAGATCAGGCTAACATTATCAGTGAAGTGGACTGACTATGGTGACAGTCAATATGTATATTATTGTTGTTACATAATTAATGTTAATTGCATAATGATGATGATGATGATGATGATGATGATGATGATGATGATGATGATGATTTTGGCCTATATGGCGTAATGTTGAGGGCTTATGTCCTGTAGTGACATAATTATGTTATTGCATGTTGGTGTTGCATGCATTCATTAGTGAGGGCTTATATCTTGTTGTTGACCTATATTGGTGTTATGGTGAGGGCTTATGCTCTATTGTTGCCCTATTTGGCATTATGGAGAGGGCTTATGCCCTGTTGGTACCACATGCATCGAGTCAGTGTCGGTCTCTTTGCATATCTTTTATTAATTGACATGATGTTGAATTGTATGGATGGTATATGTATTAGGTTATATGAAATTATTGTTGATGGCGTAGAAATGTGAGATGTGAAAGGTGTAACTATGCATGCTTATATCTATCACATATATATTATTATACATTCTATTATGTTGTTATGATATCTCACCCTTCTGTTGAAATGATGTTCCATGTGGAGTTTTAGAAAAGGTTGATCTTCAAGTTTAATAGAGTCGGTGTCATTGCTCTGATACGTAACATCGGGAATGGATGGACGCTTATTTATTTCGTTGTTTTGGTGATTTATTGGAGTTTTATGAACTCCCTTTAATTTTGAGTAAATGTTGGTTTATGTCGAATGTGAAATGTTTTAACGACAAGTATGATTCTTTTTTATGCTGCATTAATAAATTTGAAGTTGAGAACTATGGTTTGTTATTTTTGTTCATCTATGGTGGTGTTATATATCGTTTATATAATTTGGGCAGCCTTGTATATTTTGTAAGATGTGGCATCCTAATTGTGTTTTGATGTCTAAATATTACTCTGATTTAATTATAATTACGCATGGTTAAATTAGGATGTTACACTCCATGTTCAACTCTAGTACAATAGCCTAGATCATCAAACATACTTATAGATAACAAGTTTTGCTTGAGTTCTGAAACATATCTCACATTGTGACTAAGAAATTCACGATCATTAAACATGTAAAGTCTGATTGTATCAATACCATGAACCTTACAAATCTTATTATCACCAAGGCGAATGACTCCACCTTGAACCACCTTCAAAGTATTCTATTCTTGGACACATGTAATAAGAACAACCTGAGTCAAAGATCCAACTATCTTCAGTTTCTAAACTCGATACTACTAGTTCACCGACATCCTTATAACTTTCCTCACATAAACCAACTGCAGCTTGAACCAAATTTTTATTGACCTTTCTCTCAGGACAATCCCTTTTAAAGTGACTGATTTTCTGACAATTAAAACATTTTACCTTTGACTTATCCAACCTCTTTGATTTGGACATCCCTTTATGCTCACCTCCTCCTCTTGACACATTTAAGCCTTCACCCACTATCTTCAATCTTCAAATCTTTCAACTTTGAAAATTGTTTGGATTTAACCGTTGTCTGTACTTCATCTAAAGTAATAGTATCTTCCTTACCATAAAGAAGAGCATCTTTAAAATGCTCAAAGTATTTGGGTAATGAACTAGACCGTAGTAAAGCCTTGTCCTCATCATCAATCTTCACTTCAATATTATTAACATCATCAATAATATTGTGAAATTCTGTAAGCTGCTCAACTATGGATATATGCTCCATCATTCAGAATGAACAAAGTTGTTGTTTCAGATACAACATGTGAGATAAAGACTTTGTCATATGCAATGATTCAAGTCTTACCCACATAGAAACCATAATTTACTCCCTGGAGACTTCTCTTATAACGTTATCCTCGAGGCGCAAGAAAATGACACTTCTGGCCTTATCCACCATCTCGATCTTCTGTACATGTGTAAGACTTGCAGGCATCAACGCTTCACTCTTCAAAACATCAATTCACTTCTCTTGAATTAAAATTGTTTACCTCTTAATTTTCCACAACCTGATGTCGTTGTTTCCAGAAAATTTCTCAATCTCCCATCTAACCATAGTGCTAACTTGTAAGCAATACCTCTTTGTCCACACTCACCGCACCACTTGTTATGAATCTAGTTGTAAATTACGACAAAATTCAATATTCATTTGTGAGGAAAATAATAATAGCAATCAAAATAAATGGTCTACAAAAATAATAATTCGTACATGGATAATATAACAGAATAAGGCGAGAAAAAAATGAAGCTTTGTTTACCTAATTTGAACAAACAATCTACTATGGGAGAGAGAGCAGCTCTCCAATTCACTATACTCAAAAAATTGTTACAAGAGATCACGAATGAGTTAAAAGAAAATAATGTTTGCCTTCAGGTTCCCAAGATCAACCCCGAAGGCTCCCATGAATTATCCTATTTTCTACCCAAGTGTTTCCCAACCTCTTCAACCTTCAATATATGAATAATCCAAATCCAAGGTGTAGACAAGTGCTTTCCAATTCACCAATTCTCTTAGATTACTCCAAAGATTTTCAAAACCCTTACCTTTCTAAGATTTCCCTTGAGAATAGTAAAAAACCATATGTTATGCCTTTAAACCCTTGCTCTCCCTTGTTGTTGTAAGCTCTAAGATTGTCACACGATAATAACAAAAGATATATATATATATATATATATATATATATATATATATATATATATATATATATATATATATATATATATATATATATATATATATATATATATATATATATATATATATATATATATATATATATATATATATATTTATTTATTTATTTATTTATTTATTTATAATAGCCAAAATCCAACAAATCCATCACAAATCTCCAAACATATATCCTTAATTGTTAGAATAAAAGATATTATTATAATCTTATAATATCTCTCAAATATTATTAATATCTTATAATATTTCTTAGACTATTATAAATATATATCTTATAATATCTTTTAGAATATTATAAATATGTTATAATATTTTTTTTATATTAATTTATATGATCTCTAAATTAATATAAAATATTCTAATATTAATGAATGGATCAATGAACCGAACCGACCGAACTCGATATCCGTAAATCGTTTGGACTAGATTACTTTTCAACTTTATGATTTTTGAAAATCTCAAAATATGCCTTCTTTCTAATCATCAACAAAGATTTTTAAGACATATTCCAACCCATGTTAAATTAGCTTGGTTAGTATTCTAGGCAAATATATTTGACAATGGTTCACTTTTAGCCCTGCGGATGAAGCTGAAATTAGGATGTTAGAAGAGAAAGCCTCTTTGTTTGGACCTGTGTGTGAACTTATATACTAAATAATAGAATACAGTAATACTATATATAATGAGTTTGCCTAATTAATTGAAAATAGGCTACAACTGATATACATTTAAGTCCTGCTAAGAAACAGATCTATTTTGGCATCACAATATTGGTCATAGATCATTTACTATAATCATAAACCTAGAGCACTTGATACTTGATACACTCAAATTGTTTAATTTTGAAGTTGTTTGCTTTTGATCATTCAAATTTCTATCACAAACGTGTTTTGGAATCACAATGTCGATTATAGATCATTTACCATAATCATTGAATCAGAGATGCTAATCTACTAAATCATACACCACTATTAGAAAATTTTATTAATGTGTTGCCAACAAAATGCAATAAGGAGTAAGTGACAACATGTATTGGTTCATAAGGGTGATTATTGGAAAATGAATAGATACAGGAATTCCTTTTGGCTACACTGTAGCGATAGTTAATGAATAGTTAATGATTTTGTAATAGTTTGCAGTGAAATTATTTGTATTAAAAGCTACGGTCGATTAATATTATCTTAATTTTATATTGATATATATTTGGTATGTTTAATATTAATTTCATATTGACATGAACTTGGAATATCCCTTAATTAAATCTTTTATTTTCTTAACTAATATTTGATTTTAAGACAAATTTAATTAATTCTAATGATTTATTCTCATTAAAAATATTAATTAATGTATTTTTTAATTTGAATTTATATTTCATTTGTAATAATCAAAATTTATCATTATTTCACACGTCACTATCACAACAATATCTTTTTTATTTTATTCACCAAAATATTTGTAAATTTTTATAGTTAAAGTTACATTTCCAATGAATAACTCTATCTATGAATGAACTTACCCGTGGGGACGCACATGTGTTCGACTAGTTTTTAGAAAAAAATAATAGGCCATATATATATATATATATATATATATATATATATATATATATATATATATATATATATATATATATATATATATATATATATATATATATATATATATATATATATATATATATATATATATACTATGACTATTTAATCAATCCTTTTAACGGTTGAGATTTGATGTAAGTCTTTTAGGTTATTTATTTGAGGTTTGCTAACACAAACTCACTTGTGATCGTACCTGATCAGAGTTGGACCGTCACAGCTGGCTTTTAATGGCGTTCGAAGGAGATGGGAGGGATACCTGCAAGACACTCTGATGACAAAGTGAGAGACAAAATGAGCAGGCAAGTAAGTATATGAAGGAAAATTGCGATCAAAAGCGCAGCGGAATTTAAAATTTTCCTTTAGCGATCCTTACGAATGAACATGGTCAGTGATAGAAATATTTACCTCTTGTGGCGATTCAGGCCTTTGATGTTGTGATCACGAGCGTTGATGAAGAACAACGCCTCTACTCAGTCCACACGAACAGGTCGCTTCCGGTCACAGTGCTAGCTGATCACGAACGAAAACCTTGAGTGAGAGAGAGAATCAAAAACGAAATTGCATCAAGTGAAATTGCTTCATCACAAGGGATCTATTTATAGAATCACTCGTGTGGGCTACAAGCTAAAAGCCCAATTAAGCTTATGGACATCATACCTTATGATGTACCATATATCACTTATCCACGTGGTACCTTACCACTTTCCGTATTACATTTAAGTGCACCGTACCTTACGGTGTTCCTTATTTATTCTATCTTTCATCAACCTGTCCTTATGTGTGTGACCCTGTAGGTTTTCGCGACGTTGGCAATTATATTAAATCACACATTTAATATAATAAACAGTGAGAGGTATCTAGCAACACATCACTGTTACCCAAGTCACGAAAATGTCATGTGATCTGACCAAACCTTTTCCGTGATAATATTTGTGTTGTACAATTACCCTTTTGCCCTCATGTCTATATTGAACACAAGGCATACACTGTGTCACCCTTGTCCAGTTCAATATTGGGCCCTTAGACATTTATCATGTTATGCAGAATGAGCAAATTCCATCTAGGTCACTCATGTCCCTTAGCATGCTTTGTGAAGTACCCATCAACCGTCTTTATAGTCATCCAGTTACGGATGACGTTTGATCAGCAATAAAGTACTTGACTCTACATCTAGGGTCCATAGTGGTTTCAGGTCGAAGGGTGGTATACATCATTATCATCATGAGAATAACTTATGACACTTTGTATAACATTCTATGTAGTATTCTCATAGCGGGTCAATCCAGTATAAATATTACTCCTAATATTCATACCTATGTCAAGACTTGATAACTCCTTATCTATGATCCATGAGATGTGATCATCAATCTATCTTCATAATAATCTTAATATTTTAATGTTATCCCACTTCATATTAAAGCTTGACTACAGATACTTTAAGAATAGTGTCTTATGTTTAATGGGATCTCATGATTAAGTCACACTTAACATTTTATTAAACAAATAAACCATTCTAGGGACTTTATTATTTTGGAAAGCAAACATAATAAAGAAATGCCTTTTATTATTAATAAATAATTCGATACAAGTACCAAAAATATTGGCCTCTAGGGCTTACACCAACAGTATATAGGTGTGAATGAATGAATACCTGACCCTCTTGAAATATAGGGTATTTATAGCCCTCAGCGCTGGGCCAAGGTCCCTTTATTGGACTGACCAAACAGGCCCAACAAAGGGACTGCCAGGTTCTACGTGAGTAGTGGGGACCTGCACGTGGTCTCCTACCTAGATGATGCTCTCCGCAAAATAGGGAGGGTAAAGACGCGATCTTCCCGGGACCCTGAGGACTCTGAGACACCCGGAGAGGTTGAAAGTCTGCCCTACGAGGAGGGTACTCGAGCAGGGCTTGGATTAGGGTGTTCCTCGTCTGGGATGTTCCTGGTCGGGGAAGTTCTTCGCGGGCACCGGCGGGCGCAGTCGTATTCGACCAGTCATCTATGACCGGGGTGTGCTCGGAGGATCTAATGCTCAGCATGATACGTTATAAAGCTTGGATTGGGCCTCACTGGTGATTGGGCCACGGGCAGGCCCAATCCAGAACAGGATCCCACCAAGTCGTTGCTCCTGGTACGAGAGTTATGACTTGATTCAAGTTCGCTCTTTCGCGAGGATCGCTTGCGTGACGCAGGGGTTTTCAACCAGGGAGAAGAGACATCGCCCGGTTTGTGATTTTCCCCGTGCAGCGATCGAGGAGTGTTCGAGGAACTTTTTGTGGAGAGGTGGTGACGCGTCAGTTAGACACGTGGTGCGGCTCTTGGAAACCATAATTCCGCCCTAGGGAATAGGGCCATCATTGTCTATACGAGTAGATGTTGAGGATGTGGGCGGTTTGTGGTTCCCCGACACGACGTTTCATATTCCACGTCATCTCTATAAATAGGGTTACAAGGCCCATAGTTTGTTTTCACCTCTTTCCGCTTCTCATATTTTCTTTGTTTTCAATCTCGTGAATTCTCCTAGCGTCGATGAGACCGCCGCACCGTTAGCCGTCTGATCATCACCACCACCGTCGTTCTTCATTCTTCTCTCAAGTAAGTGTTTTCTCCTTTTGATATCTCGTGTTGTAGATAGATTTGATGGCATTTTAGTGGTAGAATCTCGTGTCTGGGGATAGTGCCCGATAAATTTAAGCGCGCTAGGCGCCTGATTAATGGTTGTGCCCGAGATATTCATGAGTTTAGGCATACGGTTTACAATCGTGCCCGTGATACTCATGCGTTTGGCTAGTAGATTTATGAACCTGGTCGGGAGATTCATCCTTTCGTTAGTATGTAGGCTAGTTTTCCCCGTAGTATTCTTGTATCGGATCAGCAACATTATGAACTTGGTCGCGGGATTCATCCTTCGCTTGTGATATTCATGCTATGCTCACAGCGTTCATGACTTATACACGTCCGCTGCTGAGGTTGGTGTTTGGTCGAGGTCCAATTGTTTCCCGTTTTTCGTGCGAATGGCTGTAGACTTGGTCTGAGTGTTGCTTACTTCTTCTCGTCTTTGTGGAGGACAAGCGGGTTTGCTGTCGAATTCACTGGTTTCCTGTACTTTGCAGGTAAATGGCCGACATTCCTGAGTCCTCGGGGTGTAACGATGTCGAGGAAACAAGCACAACGGAGGAAACTATCACCCTGGTCGACACCGTCGATGACCCCAGTCTGGATTGGGTCGGTGTTGAGCCCCAGGGAATAGTTTCGATCTACAACATTTCCAGTAGACAAGCTTACACTGTCGTCGAGTACGGCGGCGGTGAAGAGAGATTTTAAAGGAACTTCAAGATTATGAGGCCGACGAGGAATGCCCGTATCTGTTCAGAGTTCACTCAGGATGCATTTCCCATGTATGAAATCGTATTTAGAGATCTCAGGCTCTGGTTGCCCTCAATGACTTCCAGGTCAGAGTGTTTAACCATCTGAACCTGGCCCCCTCCCAAATACATCCTAATGCGATTGCCTTTCTCCGAGCATTCGAACTCACCTATCGCTTCCTGAGGATTGGGGCGACGATCCCCCTGTTCTTCAGGGTTTTTCACTTACAAAGGCAGTCCCAAGGAGGGAAGCACAGCTGGGTGTCCCTTAAGCAGTCGAAGAGATTGTTTAGGATGTATATGGATTCGGTGCGAGATTTTAAGGATAAGTGGTATATTTTGCAATTGTCCACCCAGACAGCCATAGATTCATTGTTCGAATCGGTGTTGTGGTGGACGAGGATGGGGAGCCGTGTTTGGATGCTGAGGGTAACCCCGAGATTGGGAGGGTCTCTAGGTTTCCCATTCACTGGTGTTCGGGCCATTACGATCATGGTCCTGGATACTACCACACTCTTGTTGGGGGTATGAGTGTTGAGGATGAGGAAGCTTATGGCGTCCTAAACAAGTTTGTTGATGGCTTCTTTCCTGCTTGGTGGGTCACGAGGGAAGGGGACGACGTTCTCGATGAGGATGGCTATCTGATGTTTGAGGTGCGCCCGATCAATACTAAGGCGCTCGTCGAGTGCTAATCTTACGGGCAAGCCGTAGACCTCTTAGGTTTCTTGCTTTGCTCTATTTTCGTTTCTCTTTATTTGTTTTCTTTAATGTATGTAGCTAACCCAAGTACACTTCCTTTTCAGGTCACGTGGCAGAGCATCGCGACAGGCCGCTGAAGCTAACTCAAGACAAGAAAATCAACAAGATATTGGTGAGGCCGCAACAAGCCACACGGATGGGCCCGCCTCCTGACATGGTCAAGGAAGGATCTAGTGGGTCCTTGGGTTCCCCGGATGCCGAGTGCTAATCTGCTCTTATCAGCAAGAAGCCGGGTCGACCAGATAATGGGGTCGAAGTGATCGACGGAAGTGCGGGTGCCCGGGCCTTCGGCCTTCCCCCCTACTTCGTGGAGAAGTATTTCTTCGAGGGGTTTCCCTTGTCCGTATCTGAAAACGAGGCCGACATCATCAGACGGCTTGACAAGGAAAGTCAGAGGAAGCACCTTGCTGCCAGCATGGTCGGGGTGGTAAAAATGGCCGAGATGGCAGTTGTCCTCGCGGGGGAAGGATCGGACTCCATGGATCGGGTCAGGGAGTTGGAGTTGGAGAAGGCCGCTCTTGTGGCTAAATCCCGCAAACTGAAGGCTGCCCTCGAACGCTCAGAGGAAATGTTTCGCGAGCAGTCCGACGTGTTGTCGGGGGAGAAGGAAAGGGCCAACAGGGCTCTCGAGGAAAGAGATTTCCTCCAGCTTGATAAGGAACGGTTGGAGAGCGACAACCAACGGCTGTCGAGAGAGGTCGAAGACCTGAAGGCTGTTATGCTTCCCGCTGAGGACGAACCAGAAAGGATGGCTGACTTGCATACGCGCTCTGGTTTTATTGCTCGTATTCAACTCCTAGAGTCAGATTGTGTTGGCGCTTTTGCCGATGGGTTTGAGGTTGCGGTGAGTCAGTTGTCCATGCTAAATTCGGGTTTGAGCATCGAAGGGGCTGGAGTTCTGTCCCAGATCATCGATGGTCGGGTTGTGCCTCCCCCCGATTGATGCTTTGTTGGTGTTTGGGTCTTCACACCCGTTTATTGTTTTTTTATTTTGGGGCCTACGTGCCCGTATTTGCTTTTGGGGCCTGTGTGCCCGCTATTATTCTTAGTTTTTTAGCCGTCGCGCCTGGTCTATAATTTCGGATATCATCGGCCCTCGTGGTCGGTATATTATTAATCCTTGTTTGTGATTTCCTGTTCGACGGATGCTTTACAATTATCTGATAGTATTTTAGGTATATGCTCGACTGTTATTTCAATAATAAATTCTTGGCAAAGTTTGTATTCTAGTGGAGATATCCGTTCGACCCCTGTGACGGTTCGACGCACTTCGAAATGTGTTAAATGCGCGGAGTGGAATCCGTGTGTCGGGCGTATGACCGCGATTGGGGTCCTACGCCCGTGGCGTGAACTTCCCATCGCGAGCTGGGTGTTTTTCCATGTGGGGTACTTTGACAGTGGAGCTCGATCGAGGTGTCCCTGCCGGGCATGTACGTTTGGTTCATCGAAGTGAACGACAGTACGCCCTCGTTGGCTAGTAGGTCGGGTCCGTACCTCGACTCGCCTACGTGGTCAAGATTTTTTTCCTTTGTCGTCTAAAGGTGGATATTTGATGGCGAAAGTCTGCAGTTGGTGAGGGCTTTAGCTATAGTATTGTTTCAGCTTCGCAACATTCCAGGGTCGTGGTAACGGTTCTCCATTTAATTTCTCGAGATAATATGCTCGGGTGCCCGTAGTGCCCTGGACGCGATAAGGTCCCTCCCAGTTTGCGGCCAATTTTCCTTCGCAGGAATCTTTCTGGTTCCGTCACAAGACTAGGCTGTCGACCTGGAATTCGCGTCTGATGACCTTGTTTTCGTGGCGTAGGGCTACTCGCTATTTCAGAGTGGCCTTGCACAGGGCGGTTCCCGATCGGATTTCCTCAACAAGGTCGAGCTTCTCTCTTAGAGCTTCGTCGTTCATTTCCTCGTCAAGAGGCATCTCCGTTAGCCTAGATGGCTCCATGATCTCTACGGGGATGACCACCTTGGTGCCATAGGTTAGTCGGAATGGAGTCTCACCTGTCATCGAATTGGGCGTGGTGCGGTAAGCCCACAGGACGCTATGTAGTTCCTCGACCCACCCCCTTTTTTCTTCGCCTAATCTGCACTTGAGTCCTCGTAGGATGACCCTGTTGGCGGCCTCGGCTTGCCCGTTGGTTTGGGGATGCTCGACTGAGGTAAAATGTTGTTTGGTGTCGAGTTTGGCGACGAAGATTCGGAAGCCTTGGTCGGTGAATTGGGTACCGTTATCTGTGATCAGCGCCTGCGGGATTCCAAACCGGGCGAGGACGTTTCGTTTGTAAAAGCGGAGGATGTTATGGGAGGTGATTTTTGCAAGGGCCTCGGCCTCTATCCACTTTGTAAAGTAATCCACAACCACGATGAGGAACTTGTTTTGGTACGTTCCTTGCAAGAATGATCCGAGGATGTCCATCCCCCACCAGGAAAATGGCCACGGGGATGACAATATATTCAGCTCGTGTGTGTATGTGGGGGGGGGGGGGGGGGGGGAGATGCATGTCGGCGTGCCTTTTGCATTAGTCACATCTCTTGACGTGGTCTTTGGCATCTTGTTGTATTGTCGGCCCGTAGTACCCTGCTCGTAGAGCCTTCCTTGCTAGGGATTTTCCACCCATGTATTGGGCGTTAATACCTTCGTATATTTCCCATAGTATCTCGGCGACTGTGGATTCGTCGACGCACTTCAAGAGTGGGATGGAAAATCCCTTGCGATATAGTTCGTGCTCGATCACCACGTAGGAGCATGCTCGTCGTTTGGTCGCAGGTGCTTCTGTTTGGTCCGGGGGGAGTTCCCCCCTTGTTAGGAAGTTGAACACCGGGGGTCATCCAGCACGAACTATCTCCGATGACATTTACCTCGGGTGGAGTCGAGGTTTTTTCGATGCTCAGGCGAGATATGGATTCTTGTATGATGGATTTGTTTCCTCCTTTCTTCGTCGTGCTTGCGAGCTTCGAAAGTACATCGGCCCTTGTGTTTTTCTCGCGCGGTACGTGCGAAATTTCTGCTCGGTCGAACTTTTTCATGTACTCTTTGACTAAGTTCAGGTATTCGATGAGGCTGCTATTTTTATCCTGGTATCCTCCTTGGACTTGGGACGCGACGAGTTAAGAGTCGGTGAAGATTTATACCTCACGGGCGCCTAAGTCCTCGGCTAGTCTTAGTCCCGCGAGCAGGGCCTCGTATTCCGCTTGGTTGTTCGAGGTCGGAAAGGAGAGGGTGAGCGAATGCTCGACCACCACACCTTCCTCGTTCTCTAGGAGGATCCCGACGCCACTCCCGGATGAGCTGGATGCTTCGTCGACGAAGATGATCTACTTGTGCTCTTTTCCTGCGGGGGGTTGTGAGCGGTCATCTCCGCGACGAAATCAGCCAAAGCTTGTGCCTTCAGGGCTTTCCTGCTCTCGTAATGGATGTCGAACTCAGAGAGTTCCAAGGACCACTTCAGAATTCGACCCGCCATGTCTGGGCGACCCAAGAGCTGTTTCACGGGCTGATCTATTCGTACTACGATTGTGTGCGCGAGGAAATAGTGTCTGAGCCTTCTCGCTGCATTGACAAGGGCCAGAGCTAACTTCTATATCCGTTGGTATCTAACCTCGGGCCCTTGAAGCTCTTTGCTCGTGAAATAGACGGGTTTTTGCCCGTCAGGCGTCTCGCAAATGAGGGATGCACTGATGGCTCCGACCGAGACGGCCAGGTACTGGAACAAAGGTTCCCCGTCGACTGATCGTGATAACACGGGCAGCTGAGATAGACTTTGTTTAAGATGGAGTAGCGCCTGCTCACATTCCTCGGTCCATTCGAAGGTTGCTTCCTTGCGAAGAAGCTTGAAGAAAGGGAGGGCGTGTTTAGTGGATTGTGCAACGAAACAGGATAGTGAGGTGAGCATGCCATTCAAGACTTGTATGTACTTCTTCGATGTAGGTGTGGGGAGGTCGGAGAAAGCCCGACATTTGTCAGGGTTGGCTTCGATTCCTTGTTCTGTTAAGTAGAAGCTGAGGAATTTTCCCGCCTTGACCATGAACGTGCACTTCTCGGGGTTAAATCTCATTTTGCATTGCCTCGCTTGAGCGAAGACTTCCCTAAGATGAGCGGTGTGGTCGGTGTCTGCTCGGGACTTGACGATCATGTCGTCCATGTATACCTCGAGCATATCCCTAATTTGGTTGCGGAAGACTTTGTTCATCATCCGTTGATACGTTGCTCCTGCATTTTTCAGACCAAAGGGCATTACATTGTAGTAATAGTTTCCCGTGCTGGTCATAAAAGCGGTGCAATGCTTGTTGCTTATTGCCATTTGGATTTGGTTATAGCCCGAATAGGCGTCCATAAATGATAATATTTTATAACCAGCCGAGTTGTCGACCAGCATATCAATATTAGGTAAAGGAAAAGCATCTTTCGGGCATGCCCGGTTAAGATCGGTATAATCAACGCACATTCGCCATTTTCCATTATTTTTCTTGACAAGTACAACATTTGACAGCCAGGTTGAATATCGGGCTTCAGAAATAAAATTTGCCTCTAGGAGGTCTTTTACAGCTTTTTCAGCAGCCTTCATTTTCTCTGGAGACTGCCTATGTCTATGTTGCACTATTTCCCTAGCGGCTGGATCAATGGCAAGTTGGTGACAGGCGACCTCAAGGTCGAGTCCGGGCATCTCCGCAGTGCTCCACATGAACAGGTTTGCGTTCTCGCGCAAGCAAGCTTTGATTTGCTTCCTCTCCAAGTCGGGGAGTCTGGTGCCAATCTTCACTCCTCTGTTTGGGTCTTCCCCGAGGGGGACGAGTTCGAAGTCCTTGTCCGGAATTGGTCGAAGGGGGACTTGCTCTCCGCTAGGAGGCTCATCCTAGTCGAAACGGGTGTCCAGGGATATTGATTCAACCTCTAGAGGGGCTCTCTGCTCTTCTGCTTTAACGGGCTCTGACCTCTGAGGTTCTGGTCATGTTGTTACAGCTCTTTTGGCGGCAATTGTGCTGGTGTCGACTGTATCGCGTCCCTTGGATGCCGCGTTAAAACACCTTCGGGAAGCTTCTAGATCCCCTTGGATGGTGGCGACCCATGCCCTCTTGGTGTAAAACTTCATTTTTAGATGAACGGTGGAGGGTACTGCGGTCAGCTTCTCCAGTGTCGGCCTTCCTAGAATGCAGTTGTAGAGGGAACAGCAATCAATGACGAGGAAGCGCACCTTGACTTGTCTCGTTGTTGTATCCTCGCCGAATGTGACCATGAGCTCGACGTATCCCCAAGGCTTGGAAGTTGAGCCGTTAAAGCCCTGCAGGTCCTACCCCACATAAGGCGAGAGGTGAGAGTCGTCGAGCTGCATGGTTCAGAACAGTTGGATGTACATCACGTCGAAGGAACTTCCTTCGTCGATGAGGACGCGATGTACGTCGAAGTTGGCCATTCTCGCTCTTATCAGCAGAGGGATGACCGAATTTGGAGCCCCTCCGGGGAGCTCCTCGAGATAGAAAGTGATTGGCTCCGACCTGCCCCTCACTTTTTCAAAGGTCACCGTTTGAGGGGGGGCCGTGTCGACCAATTCGTCCAGCTTTCTCTTAGCTGAATTTATGGTCAGGTCGTTGAACCCTCCACCATTGATGACCATGGCGGAGGGGAAGTGTTCCCACCTGCTTTGCATCGACAGCGGTTCTTGCATGTGATCGGGGACGTAGAAGTCCTCGGGTCTTGTGACGGAGAATGCGGTTTAGATGGGAACCGACTCGTCAGATGGTTGAGCATCCTCTTCTGCTTCCCTCGTCTCGCGGGCGTCACGAAGAGGAGCGTCGTTTCGCCGGTACTGCGCGAGTCTCCCCCCTTTTATGAGGGTCTCGATGGCGTCCTTGAGGTGGACGCAGTCTTCGGTCAGATGCCCGTGGCTCCGGTGATACTGATAGTATTTGCTCTGGTCCACCCCGGGTTTGGCAGAAGCTGGTCGGGGATGTTTGACGCCGCCATCTTTAAAGTTTGTACTCGCACACTCCGCTAAGATGCGCTCGCGGGAAGCCGTGAGCGGAGTGTATTCTGTGAACCGTCCTGAGGGCCCCCTCTGCTCCCGGGCGTCCCGGGGTTTATCGTCCTTTATTTTTCCCCGATTCATCGAGGAGGGGCGGTATCTTGTCGCGGATTGCTGCTGGTTCCGCGATTCCTGGGGTCACGGGATCTTTTGGCGGCTTCCCTCTCCTCGTAGTCCATGTAGGCTCTGGCCTTCTCGAGGAGGGCGTCGAACATTCGGGGCGGTTTGATGCCCACGGATTTCCTGAATTCGGTTCCAGGGAGGAGCCCCCTCTCCAGCAGGTATCTCTTCATATGGTCCGTGCAAGGGACCTGGATGGCTTCCCGGTTGAAGCGGTTGATGAATTCCATTAAGGTCTCATCGTGCTTCTGGACGATGGCCTCGAGCGCCGCTTTGGTCTTCGGATGTCGCCGCGACGCAGTGAACAAGCTGATGAATTGGTTCTTCAAGTTTCGCCATGAGGTAATTGACCCCGGGGCGAGACCCTTGTACCAGTCCATAGCTGCTTTCCTCAAGGTCGTGGGGAACAACCAGCATTTAATTGGTCCCCCGATGTTATGGTAGTGCAGTATGGCCTCGAACCCGTCTATATGGTCGACCGGGTCGGCGTTGCTGTCATATTCTTTTAATTGGGGAGGTTTCTCCAAGCCCGGGGGAATGGGAGCCTCCATGATAGCTTGTGACAAGGGACCGTGAGGGTCATCCTCGTCACTCTGTTCCGGGGAGCGGGATGGGGATTTGATGTATTGTCGCTCACGATAGCCCTGGTCGTGCGGGACGTTCCTAGAGCGATGTGACCATTGATAGATTCCTCCGTGTTTGTCCCCGAGAGGTCTTCATTCTTGCCGTGAAGGGTCGTGGATGAGTTATTCTCTTTCCAAGGGGGCCGCCGCCCGATTGGTCGAGGCGACAGGCTTCGAGAGATGTCCCGATCTTGTCTCCGTGTGGGAGATCGGGCACGTTCCTCCGTCCATCGAGGAGGAGGGGATTGGGGCCTCCTGTGTTTTCTAGGGGGCCTTCGGTCATCTTCAAGTGCTCTCAATCTTTCCCCTGGGCAAAGATGAGGTAGTTGGTCTGGTTAATCGCCGTGAACAGTGCCTTGGTTGTGGCGTTTGCCCCGGCGGGGATAGGAACCTCGTGGAATTGGACGGCTGGATAGTTCAGAGGAACTAGGTGATCTTCTTCAAGCCGAGGATGGATTGATGAAGACGAGGCCGTGACTCCGTCTCGGTAGTTAGAAGGCCCGAGGATGATGCTGCTGGGGACCGTGTTATGGCCAGTGATGTCGGTGTTGTCGGGGCCGGCATTATTGTCAGTGATGTTATTGTTAGCTTCAACGACGCAAATGTTCTGATTGTCCTGAGTCTGTTTAGGCATGACAGTCGATGATGGTTTTAGCTTTGGTCTTTTTAAGTGAATAAGACGGGGAAGCTTAGTTTCCCACAGACGGCACCACTGATCGTACCTGATCAGAGTTGGACCGTCACAGCTGGCTTTGAATGGAACTCGAAGGAGATGGGGGGGGGTACCTGCAAGACACTCTGATGACAAAGTGAGAGACGGAATGAGCATGCAAGTAATTATATAGGTGTGAATGAATGAATACCTGACCCTCTTGAAATAGAGGGTATTTATAGCCCCCAGCGCTGGGCCAAGGTCCCTTTATTGGGCTGACCAAACAGGCCCAACAAAGGTACTGCCAGGTTCTAAGTGAGTAGTGGGGACCTACATGTGGTCCCCTACCTGGATGATGCTCTCTGCAGAATAGGGAGGGTAAATACGCGATCTTCCCGGGACCCTGAGGACTCCGAGACATCAGGAGAGGTTGAAAGTCTGCCCTACGAGGAGGGTACTCGAGAAGGGCTTGGATTGGGGTGTTCCTGGTCGGGGACGTTCTTCGCGGGCACCGGAGGGTGCGGTCGTATTTGACCAGTCATCCATGATCGGGGTGTGCTCGGAGGATCTAATGCTCGGCATGGCATGTTGTAAAGCTTGGATTGGGCCTCACATGTGATTGGGCCACGGGCAGGCCCAGTCCAGAACAACTTGTTTTTATGAAGATTTATTTTAGCAACATTCATTTTAAGGTGTATCTAACCATTTTTTAGTTAAAACTTGTTAAAATAGACCTTCATAAAATCCAGTGGGTCTATTATATCAAACCCCTATAAGCTTTACTAAAATACACCCACTTTTTTTATGAAGGTTTATTTTAGCAACATGCACCTTAAAGTGCATCTAACAATTATTGAGATATCAAAATACAACCGAGGTCATGTTTAGGTAAGAAAATATTAGTAAGAATACAATGTCCAAAAAGAATATACTAGTGATAAAAAATAAAAGGCACACTACTATGGAAAAGGTCTTCCATAACGGTTGTAAAAAGGATACTTTAATGGATTATCAAAAGTTGTGACGTACAAGGTGATTGCATGTATGATGTTTTTTATCAAGGCGCGTGACCTGGTGATATGTATGTAGCGCGCTACCTATCACAACTGTTATTCCAAATAACTATTGTGATATAATTTTTAGAAAAAAATTAAGAACGACTTTTCTAACCAACCGCTGTGTTATATATACTGAGTTTATTTTAATTTATTTGGAATGCTAATTTTGTCAATGTTCACTAAACTTATAACCTTTTATTCTGATCTAGAACATTATAATTTGAAAAACAAAGTTATATTAGAAGAACAAATTTCATATTCAATGTTAGACAAGAATTCTTCAGTTCTTTATCCATATTTTGTTCTCTAATAGTTAGAACTTGGTTTTTCTGCTCCTAGTTCTTCAACCCGCTTCCTTCACCTCTATTTCTTTTTGCATATATTATTTACGTTGCAAACTAAATTAAAGGTGTAGGAAGGCGAGGTTGAAAAATAAGAAGCATTAAACCATGTTCTCACTGTTAAAGAATAAAATGTAGATAATAGACTAAAAGATTCTTGTCTATAATTGAACGTGTAACTTGTTTTCAAATATAACTTTATCTATTATATTATAATTTTCTAATGCAATTCTAAAAGTATATATATTCAGTAAAATGTTGGAAAAACAAGAAAACCACATAAGATTTAATAAACTCATCTAAAACAAATATTAACAACACCATTCATCAACAACATACCCTTAAACAACATAAAACATACATGTCTCATAATAGTATCCAAATGAAATGAGGATAAATCTGAAATGAGAGAATAAAGCACGTGTTTGCAGTGCTCACACAAATTTGATGCACTCACTTTAGTTTCAACCTGTTTAATTTTTTCCTTTCATCCAACCATACCTACAAATAAACAACAAGCACAAACATACACATAACATTATATCTTACGGTTTGAAACAAAAATAATATCTAAAATTTAAACTTATATATTAGGGTTTTAAATATAAACAATGGGGTAGAAATAAACTAAACAATAAAAGAAAAACAAAAACGTAAACAAAATCAGAGCATAAGTTTAATGAATGAACCTGAAGGTAGCCATTCGTGAAGTCGAATCTGAAGGCTGCAGTATGTGTGATGAGTGACATGGATAAAAAAATAAGCATAGTGAAATATCTTTTAGTAAAAACAAAAAAATAAAGCACCCAAAAATGAAATTTCACCATGATTAACAAAAAGCAGTTCTAATATTGTTTGACGAAAAATATTTTCCATAGTAGTGATAACTAAATTAAAAGGAGAAACAAAAATAAAGAACCACTCTAACATAAAACAACCTAGATATTAGTCAAAAGAAACTACCATATATTAAAATAATTCTTTATTGGATAACTAAGAATTTTCCACCATAATGTCTAATATATTCACCTTTCTATCAGATGAGATGAAAAGGAGGGTTCTTAAGCCAAATAATGAAAGTACAAGAGTTTCCCGCATACCATCTCTATAAAAAATTAATATTTTCGAGTAGAAATACTCCTAGAAATGCAAGAATTCTCCTTGCAATGTTCACTTTTTCGAGGAGTAAAATACCTCGCAAAAACACTTATCGCAACTTTTTGTCAAATAAAAAATTTCTCGCAATTTTGCAAAGTGAAAAACTCTTGGCAACTTTACAAGGTATAAAAATCCTCACAACAAGTTACTTTATTAGGACAAAAATAGAAACACATAATTTCATTCTCATCCAAACATACAACAACATAATAACAAGTCTCTGCCGCTACAGAATCATTGTTGTCCCTCTCTATACTCACATCCTACTAACACCACCATTACGACACCCACATCCAATTCTTTTTTAAATCCAAAAACAACACATAAACTATAACCAAAATAATAATAAGAAGTGGAGCAAATCCGCAATCTTTGCCCACGACCACCCTGCTAGCACCACCTACAAGACCGCAGCTCGTTATAGTTCAGTTTTCGCCCACCACCGTGAGCACCACGAATGGTGCATAATCACTATTTTAGAAATATGTTTGTTGGAATATGACTTAAAACTTTTTTTGATGAAGAGAAAAATAACATGTTTCGAGATTGCAAAAAATCAAAAAGCTGAAAAGTAATTTGGTCCGAGTAATTTATGAGTATCGAGTTCGGTCAATTCAATTCATTCATCCGTTAATTAATGTTAGAATGTTTTATATTAATTTACATATCATATAAATTAATATAAAAATATATTATAAGATATTTATAATACTATAAAAGATATTATAAGATATATATTTATAACATTCTCTAAGGTATGTATTTATAATAGAATAAGCGATATTATAAGATATTTATAATATTCGAGAGATATTATCAGATTATAAAAATATATTTTATTCTAACAATTAAGGAGATATATTTTGGGATTTGTTATGGATATGTTGGATTTTGGCTATTATAAATATGTATCTCTTCTATTATTATAGTGAGACAATCTTAGAGCTTACAATAACAAGGGAGAGAAAGGGTTTAAAGGCATAGCATAGGGTTTTGACTATTCTCAAGGGAAACCTTAGAAAGACAAGAGTTTTGGAAACATTTGGATTATCTAAAGTTATTAGGAATAGGAAACACTTGTTTACACATTGGGTGGGTTTGAGTAATTCATATATTGAAGGTTGAAAAGGTAGAGAAACACTTAAGTAGAAAATAGGGTAATTATTGGGTGCCTTCAGGGTTTTTCTTGGGAACCTAAAAGCGAAGGCTATTTTCTTGTAACTCGTCTATAATATCTTGTAAAAACTTTTTGAGTATATTGAATTGGATAGCTGCTCTCTCCCATAGAGTAGATCGTTTAATCGAACTGGATAGACAAACCTTCGTCTTTTCTCGCCTTATTCTGGTATATTATATGTGGACAGACTATTATTGTTGCAAACCATTTATTATGGTTGCTAATATTCTTTGTCTCACAAATTGATATTGAATTTTGTCGTAATTTACAACAAGATTCACAACAACTGGTGTGGTGAGCATGGAGAAAAGAGGTATTAAGTACAATGGTTAATAGATGGGAGATCTAGAAATTTTTGGGTAACAACGAATTCAAGTTATGGAAAATTAGGATGCAAGAAATTTTAATTCAAGAGAATTATATTGATGCTTTGAAGAGTGAAGCATTGATGCCTGCAGACCTTACACATGTACAAAAGACCGAGATGGTTGATAAGGCCAGAAATGTCATTATCTTGTGTCTCGGGGATAAAGTTCTAAGAGAGGTCTCCAGGGAGCAAACTATGGTTGCTATGTGGGAAAAACTTGAATCATTGTATATGACTAAGTCTTTGGCTCACAGGTTGTGTCTGAACTAACAGCTCTATTCATTCTGAATGGTGGAGCATAAATCCATAGTTGAGCAGCTTACAAAATTTCATAAGATTATTGATAAACTTGAGAATATTGAAGTGAAGATTGATGATTTGGACGAGGCTTTACTCTTATTGAGTTCATTACCCAGATGCTTTGAGCACTTTAAGGATGCCCTTCTTTATGGTAAGGAAGTTACTATTAATTTGGATGAAGTCCAGACGACGGTGAAATCCAAAAAAATTTCAAATTCGAAAGATTTGAAGATGGAAGATAGTGGTGAAGGCTTAAATGTGCCAAGAGGAGGAGGTGATTGTAAAGGGGTGTAAAAATCAAAGAGGTCTGACAAGTTAGGGTAAAATGTTTTAATTGTCAGAAAATCACGGAAAATTAAAATTTTTGTTTAGTGATCCTTACGAATGGGCATGGTCAGTGATAGAAATCATTACCTATTGTGATGATTCAGACCTTTGATGTTGTGATCACGAACGTTGATGAATAGCAATGTCTCTAATCAGTCCATACGAACAGATCACTTCTGGACACAGTGCTAGCTTCTTATGAATGGAAACCTTGAGTGAGAGAGTGAGAAAAAATATACGGCTAGGGTTTCAAGACCGAATTTTCATCAAGTAAAATGCTTCAGCATACAGGTTCTTTTTATATAACCACTTATGTGGGCTGCAAGCTAAAAGCCCAATTAAGGCTGCAAGCTAAAAGCTCAATTAAGCATACGGGTATCATACCTTATGATATACCGCATATATCTTAAGCGCATGGTACCTTACCACATTCCATATTTCACTTAAGTGCACCGTACCTTACGGTGTTACTTATTTACTCTATCTCTCATCAACCTGACCTTATGTGTGTGACCCTGTAGGTTTTCGTGACGTTGCAATTATATTAAATCACAGATTTAACATAACAAATAGTGAGCGGTATCAAGCAACACATCACTGCTACCCAAGTCACAAAACCACTATGGACCCTAGATGTAGAATTAAGTACTTTATTGCTGATAAAACATTATCTATAACTGGATGATCATAAAGACAATTGATGGATACTTCACAAAGCATGCTGAGGGACATGAGTAACCTTGATGGAATTTGTCCATCCTGTATAACATGATAAATGTCTAATGGCCCAATATTGAACTGGACAAGGGTGACACGGTTTATGCCTTGTGTTCAATATAGACATAAGGGTAAAAGGGTAATTGTACACACAAATATTATCACGAAAAGTTTTTATCAGATCACATGACATTTTCATCACTCGGGTAATCGTGATATATTTCTAGATACTGCTCACTATTTATTATGTTAAATGTGTGATTTAATATAATTGCCAACGTCATGAAAACCTACAGGGTCACACACATAAGGACAAGTTGATGAGAGATAGGGTAAATAAGGAACACCGTAATGTACGTTGCACTTCAGTGAAATATGGAATATGGAAAGGTACCACACGCTTAAGTGATATGCGGTATATCATAAGGTATGAAACCCGTATGCTTAATTGGGCTTTTAGTTTGCATCCTTAATTGGGCTTTTATCTTGAAGCCCACATAAATGGTTCTATAAATAGTACCCTTGTGCTGAAGCATTTTACTTGATGAAAATTCAATCTTGAAACCCTAGCCGTATATTTTGTCTCACTCAAGGTTTTCGTTCAAAAGCATCTAGCACTGTGTCCTGAAGTGATCTGTATGTGTAGACCGAGTAGAGACGTTACTATTTATCAACGTTCATGATCATAACATCAATGGTCTGAATTATCACAAGAGGTAATGATTTTTACCACTGACCATGCCCATTCGTAAGGATCAATAAAGGAAAATTTTAATTTTCTGCTGCGTTTTGGATCGAAATTTTCCTTCAAATCGGTCACTTTAAAAGGGTTTGTACTGAAAGAATGGTCAATTGAGATTCTTTTCAAGCTACAGTTTCCTTGGGTGAGGAAAGTTATGAGGATTCTGATGTACTAGTAGTATCGAGTTTGGAAACTGAATATAGTTGGGTCATTGACTCATGTTGCTCTTATCACACATGTCCAAGAATAAAATACTTTGAAACTTTGAAGATGGTTTAAGGTGGAGTTGTTCGCCTTGGTAATATAAGGTTTGAAAGGTTCATGGTATTGGTACGGTAATACTTAAAATGTTTGACGATCGTGAACTTCTTATTCACAATGTGAGATATATTCTAGAACTCAAGTGAAATTTGTTATCTATAAGTATGTTTGATGATCTAGGCTATTAATTTAGGTTTTAACATGGAGTGTTAAAGATTTCGCGTGATGAAATGATTATTGCTAAAGTGTCTAAAATATGAATTCTATATATTTTAGAAGGCTCAAATGTTTTTCATGCATCATTAACTAGTGGAGGCTTTCATGAAAAGGAAGAACTATGGGATTTGGATTTAAGGCGTTATGAATGTATTGAGAAAGTTTTAGAGGACTATAATGAATTTGGAAGAACTCAAGGGATAAAATCATGTTACCGCTGAGTTGTTATTGAGTTTTTGAGAAATATCTAAGGTTAAAACAGCTTACTTGATTGATGGAGAATTTTTTCAGTGGGAGAATAGTGAAAATTAAGGGAGAAACTATAATGGAGAAAACTCAGTTTGAGGTGGAGAGTCCTACTATGTATACTAGTAGTATTGAGGGAGTAGTTACAAAGATCTCTGATTATCATTTGACTCATGATAAGGTATATAAGGTTAATATAGCATGTCAAAGGGATGGTTATGCTAGCCTTGGATATTATGTTTTTAATGTGGCGGAAGAACTGTAAAATAAAAGAAGAAAAACCTTCAGAGAGGCATTTGAAACCAGGTGAAGTCAAGGGTGGTTGAAAAATCATACTTGTATGCTTGTTAAATTACCTAGGAAAAAAAAGGTAATTGGAAACAAGTGGATGCAAGTGGTGAGATCAAGATTCAAGGGTTGGTTGAATTTGATCAAGGTCATTGATTAAGAGTTTCAACCTGGTAGAGAGCTGCAATGTTGTTGATGGTTAAATTGGTGTCAACGCGGTTTAAAGTCAAGGTGGAGATTGTTAGAATATGCCTTAAAACCTTTATCGATAAAGAGAAAGAAAACATATTTCGGGATTACAAAAAATAAGAAAGTTGAAAAGTAATCTAGTCCGAGCAATTTACGGATATCGAGTTCGATCAGTTCAGTTCAATGATCATTAACTAATGTTAGAATATTTTATATTAATTTGGAGATCATATAAATTAATATAAAAAGATATTATAAGATATTTATAATATTCTAAAAGATATTATAAGATATGTATTTATAATATTCTATAAGATACTATATAATTATAATAATCTAAGAGATATTATAAGATATTTATAATTTTTGAGAGATATTATAAGATTATAACAATATCTTTTATCTAACAATTAAGGAGATATATTTTGGGATTTGTTATGAAAATGTTGAATTTTCGCTATTATAAATATGTATGTTATTATAGTGGGACAATCTTAGAGCTTATACTAACAAGAGAGAGTAAGGATTTAAAGGCATAACATAGGGTTTAAAGGCATAACCGGGCAGCGGAACCCCCGACTAACTCTGTGTAGTGTGATCAATCACCAAAATTTAATTTGACTTATTTAATTAATAGAATTTAAATTAATAATAATAAAAATGTTTATTATTGTTGTCTTGTGGTGATCAGTTATGGCCTTAGATTCCTTTATTTTGTTTTAGGGAATTTAAAATACGACCTGCGTGTCGTGCCTTTCTCTTAATCTCTCTATGTAACTTATTTTCTCATCTCATTCCCTCGTATGTAAAACGATTATTCTTTTATGTAATGTATTATAATTAAGAAAAGGAAGAAGACAAGATTGAAAGAAGACAACCATGGAGATCTATCTTGGATAATTTTAGATTGTTATTAGTTTAGTTTAGGTTCTCTCATTGGCTTGGGAGAAAAATTGCGCTAGGGGCCATAATTGTATCTTTTTATATGTATGTTGATGCATGTGTTTTTATGTTAATGCATGTGAGAGACGATTTGCGTGTTAAGCCGGTGAGATAAAACTAATATCAAATTCCCTCAAAAGGAATATTAAGTTTATGCTTTCCAAGTTTTAGCAGTCATCAAGACTAGTATCGAACAATGTAGGTTTCGCCTAACGCAAGGTGCATGTTCTATATTAGTAAGGTGCGATGAGATAAATGTAATATCCAATTGATAAAACACTGGGTCAAACTTAACTAAACAAATTATAATAAGATTATACATGTTTAGAAGCAAGAGCTGGGAATGATTCATATGATGGATTAGAATAAGGAGTTATTCACCCAACTGAAAATATTCGAGAATTGTATGAGATACAATTGGAAGGAGTTCCTACCTAAATAGCCTAGTTTTGTGTAATCATGCTAACTCTGACTTAAAACAAAGTGAAATATGGATCTCGACCCACTAGAAAATCTTCCAACGGGATTTTCCAAATCAAATGATGAGGGTAATTTGTTTTGAGTAAAATAGTGGGAGCATATTTGATTAAAGACCTAATTAATTATGTTGTTTTAATGATACTTATATTTTCATATTTTCTTGTAGATTACCATGACAACAAACACCTCTAACAACATTTTGCGATCAATCCTTGATAAGGAAAAGTTGTCTGGGACAAATTTTCTAGATTGGCACCAAAATTTGAGGATTGTCCTCAAGCATGATAAGAAGCTATATGTCTTGGAGTCACCTGCTCCTGAAGTGGAACCTCCTAGTTCTACACCTAAGGCAAAAATATATGCTTATAAGAAGCATGTCGATGATGCCAATGAAACTGCTTGCCTTATGCTAGCTATCATGAACTCAGAGTTACAAAAGCATCATGAGAACATGTCAACATTCGATATGATCAGACATCTGAAGATGCTATTTCAAGAGCAGGAAAGAAATGAGAGGTTTCAGGTTTCAAAGGCCCTTTTTAATAGCAAGTTAGCTGAGGGAACCCATGTAGGTCCCCATGTACTTAAGATTATTGGGTATGTGGATAACCTTGAAAGGTTAGGATTTCTCCTTGGAAAGGAACTTACAACTGATTTGATCTTGCAATTGTTGCCATAGAGCTTCAGTCAATTTGTCTTGAATTTCAACATGAATGACATGGACAAAAGTCTTCCAGAGTTGCTAAGCATGTTAAGAACTGCTTAGTAAAATGTGAAGTCAAAAGGGAAGTCCATTTTGATGGTCAGTAATGGAAAAAAGCTGAACAAAAGGCCCACCAAGAAGGTTGGTAAAGGGAAAGGTAAGGAAGTTGCCAAACCTAAACCTAATGTTCCTGCTTTGAAGCCTAGTGGAGGCATAAAAAAAGAGGGTACTTGCTTCCATTTTGATAAGACCAGACACTAGAAGAGAAACTGCCCAAAGTACCTAGAAGATAAGAAGATTGGAGTAGAGACTTCAAATTCCAGTATTTTTGTTATAAAAATTAATTTATCTACTTCTGCATCATGGGTATTAGATATTGGATGCGGTTCTCACATTTGTACCAATGTGCAGGGACTAAAAAGGAGTAGAGATTTGTCAAAAGGTGAAGTTGACCTACGAGTTGGAAATGGAGAAAAGGTTGTCGCTTTATCCGTAGGAACTTATGTTTTGACTTTACCTAGTGTTTTAATAATTCAGTTAGAGAACTGTTATTATGTACCTGCAATTAGCAGGAATATTATTTTCGTTTCTTGTTTGGACAAGTTTGGTTTTTCATTCATAATAAAGAACAATTATTGCTCCATTTATTTGAATGATATATTATATGCTTCTGCACAAATGAAGAATGGATTGTATGTCCTTTTCTTGAAATGCCAATTTATAACATTAATACTAAAAGGATTAAACCTAATGAGATAAATCCAACTTACCTTTGGCATTGTCACTTATGCCACATAAATGAGAAACACATTTCCAAACTCCATAAAGATGGACTCTTGGACTCATGATTATGAATCATATGAGACATGCAGGTCTTGTTTAATTGGAAATATGACAAAGTCCCCATTCACATGAAAAGGTGAAAGGGCTAACAATCTTTTGGCTCTCATACATACTGATGTATGTGGACCACTGAACATACCAGCCAGATGAGGTTTTCAATACTTCATCACATTTACTAATGATTTTAGTAGATATGGTTATGTTTATTTAATGAAACACAAATATGAAACCTTTGAAAAGTTCAACGAATTTAAGAATGAAGTACAAAACCAACTAGGTAAGAATATTAAAGTTCTTCGATCAGATCGAGGCGGTGAATATTTATGCCTAGAGTTTGATGACCATCTAAAGGAATGTGGGATTCTATCCCAACTCACCCCTCTAGGAACACCATAATGGAATGGTTTATCTGAGAGAAGAAATTAAACCTTGTTAGACATCGTACGATCTATGATGAGTCACATTGATCTTCCAAACTCCTTTTGGGGACATGCACCATTAACAGCAGCTTACACACTTAATCGTGTTCCACCAAAAAAGGTTGAGAAGACACCATATGAGATATGGAGTGGTAAGAAACCACATATGTCTTACATGAAGATTTAGGGTTGCAAAGTTTATGTGAAATGACAAATCTCAACTAAGGTTGAGCCCAAATCTGACAAATGCTTATTTGTGGGGTATCCTAAAGAAACAAGAGGATATTGCTTCTATAATCCTTCTGAGGGAAAAGTGTTTGTCGCTCGAACTGGAGTTTTCTTGGAAAAAGACTTTATTTCCAAAGGAATCAGTGGGAGGAAGGTAGAGCTTGAAGAAATTCAAGAATCACAAAGCATTGATACACTTATGGAGGAATTAGAGCAGGAAACATAAGTACTTGTGGAAGAGCAACCTGCTCAAGTAGAACAAGACCAATGTAGGTCAAATAGGATACGTCACCAACCTGATAGATATGGATATCTAATAAGCGATTAAGGTGATGTATTGCTCATGGATCAAGATGAGCCTGTGACCTACCAAGAGGCCATAAATGATCCTGAGTCTGAGAAGTGGATAGAAGCCATGAAATATGAAATGGATTCCATATACACAAACCAGGTTTCGACCTTGGAAGAACCTCCTATAGGAGTGTATCGTTAGAAATGTTTAAGACTAAGCCATTGGATTAATGACTTATACAGATCAAAATAAAAATCACCACCGCGCTTTATTGTTTCCAAAGGAATGGGAAAAGAGTGAATAACCCAAAAGAGGGGGAAAGATTCAAGGTAAGGGGGTTGGTTATGCAAAGGGAAGGTATTAGCACTCTAAACATCTATGGTACTCCCCAGGAACCTCTTTGTAAAATATGTATATTTTTGCTATAAAATGTTGTATGAAAATAGATTGTGGTGGTGAGGAAAGAAGCATATTTTTTAATGATTTTTGCACCCGCCGCGGTTGCGAATCTTTAGTGCCTATGTACCAACTTTCATGCAATAGGGAATCAAGGTACACGTAGTTCGTCTTTTTTAAAAATTTTATAACACAAGTGTGTTGGTTAATTTTATGAGATAAGATATCGTTGGCATTGTCCGTGTGGAAAACATACTTACTACCCACAATTATGAGAAAGGAGAATTTGTGTCATCTCAAAGTGGAGGATATGGCTTGGATTTAAAATCAATAATGCCTCACTCAATACCCAAGTGGAAATTATCTCTCTTAACTATATATTGTAGAAGTATAGTTATTTACATCACTACAAGGATTGACAAGAGTCTAATCTTTTGAGAAAAATGTCAAGGTATTGTTAAGTTGATTTGAGGTTTGATTAAGAAATAACTTTTGAAAATACATGGACATAAGTCCAAGTTTATTATGAAAGTGTTCAAGTTTTAAAAACAAGAAGATTTTTTCAAAAGGAGGGAGAAATTTTTGAAATTAAAGAAGATGGGAGGAGATGAAGAGAATATCCTAAAGCATGAGGTAAAAGCTAAGGAGAAATACCATCTAACCAAACAAGAAGCCAACACTTGACATAATGAGTCAATGTAGAATTCCATCCTTTGGATTTGAAACCAAGCAAACAATTAATAAATACCTCAAGAATACCAAACTTCAATTGCGTTAAGTCTTCACAAGAATTGGATAGAGTAATGGTTGTATACAGATGAATTCCATATCACAGACAAAGTATATAATCACAATAACCTGCACACAAAACAAACAAACAACCAAATGTCTTGGGGGTAAACCCCAAGAACTCCAGAAAAAATAACAATTGAGGTCACAAGGTCTCAAGGTAGATCAAGACTTCTAATCCTAAGTCCAAGAAGTCAACAACTACATAATGCCAAGGATAGTAACCAAGTAGTCCAAGTACCATTAAAGTTTTTTATGATTCAAGTTGATTATTAGTTATCTTCAAAAAGAAATGAAAAGTTCAAGTGAGAAAAAATAAACAAGACATAAAAGATAAAGGCTCAAGTGAGCAAATATGAAAATAACATGAAATGTAAATGTCAAACTAAATGGTACATAAAGTAAAAGCATAAAATAAAAAGTATAAAATAAAGTCATTTGTTAGAAGTTAATGGTTAGTTGGATGACCATCTTGAAACTTACATTTGGAACTCATTAGAGGATTAATAGAACCAAAGCCTCTCAACAACAAGTTGCATTTGCTTTTTGTCAAGTATATCATCCATTTTAAGAATCTCAAAGTAACTTAATGATCAATAATGTTTAAGTGATCCACTTTGACCAAAATTGATGAAGTTCCATTAGAGGATTGGTAGAACCAAGGCCTCCTAACAATGGATCTCAAGGTTACTGGATCATAGGGTTCAAATTAACATACTTGGGCTTGCAAACATAAGTTTGGGCCACGAATGATCATTTTCTCAAACCGGGACAAAATTTAGCGTTATGTTAAGCAATCGTAAATGGACTTATATAGAAGTCACACCTATTTTGAGACAGGTCAATAGAAATCTATGCACCATTTGTTTTGAGACATGATATAGAAATCATGCTCCAATAATACTTAGTGCAATAAGAAGGGGATGAGATGAAGAGGGAAGGGAAAAATGAATAAACCACATTTGAATCAAAATTTAATCAAACTATTATTAAAATCATTCATCCATATTTATGGAGTTAAACTCAACACCATGGATCCAATGATGTTAATAAAGTTCATGATCACAATTTCAATCCAAGATCAGCCAGAAAATATGCAAAAAATAAAATTGTATTAAAACTAAAAGAATAAGGATTTTAAAATGATTATAATATGGAAATAATAGAGGAAAAATAGCAACTATATTCAAATTAATCAAGAAAAATTAAGCAAGGCTATATAAAAATCATAAATGAACTCAAATATTTTTATAAGATTTTTGGTAATTTTTTTAAAGTCAGAAACTATTTTTAAAATTAAAAGAAATAGGTGAAATAAATAAAAAAATGATAAAAAATAACAAAGTCAGAAATAAAAAATAAATGAGGTCACCAATATTTGTCACAATGTCATTGGATCCTTCCATATTTTTTTCTGAATTTGAATATGCATAAAAGTATTTTTAAACATTTAAAACAATTCAAATAAAGTGAAAATTATAAAAAATATCAAAATACAAAATAAAAATGTGAAAATATAAAAATCAGGAAGAGAAAAATCAAAAGTATTTTCCATAATCTTTTCAGATTTTTTGGAGTTAAAATGAATTTCCTATGAATTGTTGAAGTTTAAAATAATTTAAATATAAAAATAAGAAATGAAAACAAAGTAAAAAAATGTGGACCAATGGATGAGAGTCAAAATGCATTAGTAAGCTAATCCAATGGATTAGACGCGTTGTTCATATCATGGTCTTTAATAAATATCACACCGAATCAAATATTTTTAAAATAAAATAACATAAAGTGTGGCGTGTTGGATGAAGTCTGACTCACAAAAGTAATCAGATCCAAGGGCTCCTGAAGCACGTGCATGGTAAGGCAAGAATATCATATCCCTTTCAAAAAAAATAACGTGGCTTTGTGTCATTGGTTAAAGACGGACATGTCATCATCTTCAACCTCCAACCATCTCCAAATTGAATCCTTCAAACTGTAAAATTAGCAATCCAGACCGGGACCATTAGATTTGTCTCTTCAAGAAGATTCTAATGGTACCATCGCACCAAATTTATATAAATTACGCTAGACTGTGTTTGAAGAAAACCAGAAAAAATAACGAGCACGAAAATCTGGGATATCTCACTCAATTCTCAATGAAATTGCAAATTATAAAGAGCACGAGGATCAGAAGGATACAAGGAGTGGATTAGTCTTTTATTTGAATCAATTTGGCCAAGAAATATACCTGAACTAAGTAGTGAGAAGTTGCTCTGAAACTAGACTTCTACAAATCAATATAGGTCATGATTCATGAAAGTAACCGTATGGTTAGCTTCAGAGAAGTTCAATAAAGTTAACTGAATGGAAATTTTGGTGTTTGAAGGTGAGAATGTAAGAAATCAGAAATTCAAATTCAGAGTTCGTGTCGGATCTGAACAAGGGTCAATTGGCTATCAAAATCTTGAGAAAATGAGTGAGGAATGATCCTTATTTATATATGATCATGATGCAAGGCTCGAGCGTGTGAATTGGAGGCAAAATCAGTGAAATCGTGTGGACCTGCTAAGTGTGAAAAGTGTGACTTCACATGGCTTAAAACACAGCAAAATGAATGGTTTAAGGGTCATTTCTTGTTATGACAAGTTCCTAAACACGATTAGATGTGAAATTGATCCTTAAACAGGCTTGTAATTGGATTTAAACTAATTTTTAAATCTGACTGAACTTGAAATTTCCATTTCATGATGCTACCTTCATAACCATGGTGCCAACAATGTAGGGTACCATATGATGTGATTTTTGAAGCAATTGAAAGATAAAGTCACAAGTTTTACAATGTGCAAGGAGTGAGATCAATTGGATGTTTGAGCAAGAAGTTGTGTTGAGTCAAAGTTGGAAGACAAGGGCTGACTTTTCATACTTTGAAATTTCTAAGTTTTTCTTCAAAAATGACTTATAATGTCTTGCATCCAAATATGGCATTCCACTTAAAATTTTCTCTTGACCCAAAAAGATAACATGAATTAGATCTCTTGAATGTCATTTTGAAACTGGAATCATTCAAAATCTCCAAAAATTGAGAGAGTTATGACTTGTTGAAGTTGGCAAGAATTCATGAAATGACCTATAATCTTTTGTATCCTTAGAGCATCTTCTTTCCATTTTCACACTTTTCATATAAAAGAAATGTTGAAGCTCACATCTTCAATATCATTGTGAAAAAATAATAGGCTTAAGGTGATAAAAATTGATCAAGTTATGATCATTTGAAGTCTCGTGAAGGGATTGAGTGTTCATCTAGAGGACTTTTAATCTTTCTTCATCATCAAGTTTCTTAGACAAAAAATTTCCTTAAGACCTTTGAAGTGATTTGTTAATAACCCTTTGAAGAGAAGGATGTCTTTGTAATCACTCAAAAATACAAAAAGATGAGCAAGATATACCCCATTAATGTTCAAAACCCTAGCTCCTAGAGCAAGAAAATACCTTGGGAGAACTTTACAATTTTTGATCAACCTTCTTGCACCAATACTTTTATCTTGCAAATAGAGGTTGTTCAGGATGATAATGAGAAGTCATAGATACCGACATCACTTTAACATCTTGAGAATTGAAGGAGATATGTACCTGTGATCAATGGAGACAAAGACTTGTCCAATTGAGTCAAACTTCTTTTTAGTCAACCCTTGTACTCTTGAGCTAACTTTGACAACTTGAGGCATAATGAATCATGGAAGACTTTGTCATGATGTTACTTTAAAATATCTTTCATAGAAGCTTGAATCTCAATGAAGCTTTTGTTGAGGAAGGTACAAAGAATAAACTTATGAATCCAAAAGCTAACTTTGATGAAATGCATTGTGCTTTCACCTACATCATCAACAACTAGGATACACATACATTGTATTTGTTAGTTATACATAGATGATCACAAAATAAAAGTCAAGGTGCTTGGTGATTCCCCATAGAGTAAAACTAAAGATAGGGAGAAGAAACAACACCTAATGTGTGATCTTATTGTGATTGAATTGGTATGATATGATGAAGGCATCTTAGGGGGGGAAATTGGGGTACAACAATTGCCCTTATTTAAGTGTCTTCTATCCGAAGATACGAAGGTTACAATCTTCGTGTTGACGCGATTGAAGATACTTAAATATAAAACAAACCCATTTTTTCCCTAAGATATCATGCAATGCTTATGATTATAAATGCAGATGAACAAATCTAAAGGGACGCAAGACACCACTGGGGATGTAAAAAGTAAAATAGGAAATAAAAGAAAATTGACCAGGAAAAGAAATCACTGGTGAGGGAAAGACAAGACTCTGTTGGGGTAATTCCTAAGATAGGATCTAAAGCATCGTCAATTCAAGAATTGAGGAGAGAGAGTAAAACATAATGGTGACAGACAGATGACTGCGAACTATCCAAACTTTGAGGGGATAGCAAAAAAGTAACGTCGGCCCACCGGGGAAAGGGGTGGTAAGATAATACCAATAAATATCAAAATGTATCAAATATTCATAACTACAAACAGATGAACTTCTATTGAGTAACAGAATCTCAACGGCGAACTACCTTCTATAATGACAAGGCTACCATCCATCGAAATAACAATCTCAACAATAGACTACCTTCCATAATGACAAGGCTACCGTCTGTTGTACCCCAAAATTTACCCTCTTTATTTTCATTATTACATACACGCATATCATTGGTTCTATGGTTATGGTATCAACGTATATTTATCAAGTTTCGTCAGGTTACAAGTGACGTTTATTTCGCCAATGGATGTTCTTAGAGTATTTTCCATGCTGAAGATCGGTTCGCCATTTCGCAATGATTCGGGGTTCAAAGATTCACAAGTCCAACCCGACACGTCATGTTCAGGTGTTTTTTCGCCAAGATATCCCTGATAACATATTCTCAATTTAAGGTTCGGATCGAGAGCCAATTATTTAAAGAAGGTCTCCGAATGTACGATTGTTTCTCGAAGAAATATGGTGAAAAAGTGTGCTGAAAGTGCAGTTTTTACGCACTAAAAAATTCATAACTTGAAGATCGTGGCTCGTTTTGAACCCGTTTCGGTGGCCAAAATTATGTCTTGACGTCATCTATGTTTTCATCTCTCACGGCTGGAAGAAAATTTCGATCTGAAGGTCTTCAAAAATGCAGATTTATCAGGTATTTTCGTACAGAAAATTTGTGACAGAAGTTTATTTGCGTCATGTTCATAAAATCATAACTTGGTCGATTTTCATCGTAATGAGCTGGTTCTGGCGCAAAAATTTCACAAATTGAGTTGGCTACATTTTCAAAGGAGGTATCGAGTTCGAATGGTATGCAAAAGGCCTTCGTTGTTTACCCAGAGTGCGCGTCACGCGGCAAAAATCCTGAATGCTGAATATTATTTCATCTGAGTCGAAACTTCGAAAATTCATAACTCGGTCAATTTTTATTAGATCGGGCCCATCTTTTTACACAAGGTTACTGACTCATAGATCTACAACTTTGCTTCCAAAGTCCAGACCGGTTTCTGCTCCGATCAATACCATTTTTTTTATTGAATAACGTGTCAGAGATAACACTAGAGCCCAAAATAAGTTTGTCTGAGGCGAAACTTCAAAATTTCATAACTAATTCTCCGTTTATCCGATTGAGCCCATTTTTGGACAGTAGTTTTTTCTCGATGTCGGATACATTTTTTTTCACATTTCAAATTCAAAAATTATACTTAAGTCCCTGCGATTTAGCCTAGAACGTGTCAGACTCAAGTTAATAAAAATCGACACTATTGATTGTGGTTATTGGAGGCCCAATTGCATATTCAAAGCCCATATCGTTGCTCTAATTTCCACTATATAATCTCAATATTTTCACACAAACAGGACGGGAAAAAAAACTTTGTCACAACCCTGTCAAAATATCAAATTCTTTCAAGAACCCAAAAAATCTTGAAATCCTTGTTACAAACCCTCATCTCACTACAAACAAGCCATTCTTGTTACAAACCCCCATCTCACTACTTCTCCAGTAAGGGTAAGGCTGGTTTGATCTCCATGATCAAAATGATGTAGAAGCATTCATAAATGTTATATCGGTTTAAACATTACAAAATTTCATATATTTGCTTTCTTTGTATTTCATGATATAGTAATTTATTTAATGTGTTCATGAGATTCAACATTGTAGATTTAGACATGGTCCCATGCAGGGTTATTACAAAACATTGAGGTCGGGTCCTAACAACAACCAACGACACCATGGCGCAGTGGTAAAGGGGGTGATCAGTGAGGTTAAGGGCGTGAGTTCAACACTCACCCCTATTGGTTTTGGTTTTCTTCCTTTCTATTTATCCTTTTACCTATTTTCATTCTTTCTGTTTAAAATCTTTTTCATAAAACCTAACATTTTTCATAAACCTTTGATTTTTCATAATAAACTCGAATAATTAAGTTTAGGTTTTAATTTAATTTTAGGTTCAACATCCACCCCGATATTTTCATGGTTTGTTTTTGGTTTCTAACTAATTTGTCTTTTCCAACCCTAAATTCACTTAACCACAAAAATTTTTTCACAAACCTTTTTTTTTTACAAAAAAAAACCTAATTTAATTTTTAGGTTAATTAATTTTAGGTTTTTTAATTTTTTTTTCAAAATTAACCTTTTTTTATTAATTAAAATTAATTAGGTTTTAGGTTTTTTTTAATTAACCTTTTTTTCAAAATTAACTTTTTATTATTATTAATTGAAACTAATTAGGATTTAGGTATTTTAATTAACTTTTTTTCAAAATTAACATTTTTTTATTAACTTAAATTAATTAGGTTTTTTAGATTTATTTAATTAATTATCATAAATCATTTTTTTCATAAAAAATCACCAAAATATTTTCTTTGCTATTTTCATCTTATTTTTATTTTCCTAGATAAAGTGTATAGGACGCGGCGCGTTCAACTGTAATAGCGTAGCTTTTTTTTCCCCGCTTTTTTTCCATCATTATCATGTAATTGCTTCCGGGGTGTAATAGTTTTAGGATTTCTTTTCCGCACTCTTCACTATTATGTAACTGCCCCAAAACTCTGTAATAGCTTAGGTTTACATTTCCGCCTTTATCTTCTGCTACTATATTTTATGCAATGCTTAGATTAATAGGATTGTATGGAAAGATAAAAATGAACGATAGAAAACCCTAATTTCAAGATAAATAACTGAACTGAATCATTTGCACCCTCGCACCTCTAGAGTAACCTCACTTGTTGCCTTCGGCAAAACAATGGTCATGTCCCTCGAACATAGGGATACCCTTAGCAAAGACCCTCGATTAAAATCATCATAAAGATCATAGTCCCTCAATGTCCCTCGAGTTGCCTACGAGAAATGATCTTGTTTCCTCGATGTTTCCTACGAATATATGATGACAGTCCCTTCGAACTGCTAAGGTATCCCTATATGTTGCCTTCTATAACCATAACGATGACCCACACCTGTCCCTCACACATTCAACAATAGGGATACCTACTCACTAATAGTAGGATAACACTGTCTAAAGGATAGGGAGAAAAGAACGACCTTTTCGAGTATAAATAGATAAGTTCTTAGATGCTTGCTCAAAACAACTTTTTGCACCTACACCAAAATATTTTCAAAAACACTTTCAAAAACATTCGCCTTGTCAACACTCTTGAGGACTGATACAAGAGTTATCACAAAGCAAATCGCTGCACTAAGGCATTTTCAAAAACAGACAAAGCACAAGCAATTTCTAAAACATGAGCTAGCATCTAAGAGCTCGTGGAAAACCACTGATGGAAAGGATGCTAACACCTTCCCTTTCCATAATCTACACTCCTTACTCAGAAAACTCTTGAAAGGTCTTTTTATGTTCTTTTCACCCTTTCCTTTGTTGGATAAAATAAAATTTGGTGGCGACTCTTGTTTACCGCGACATTTGCAAATACAAAACACAAACTAATATAACAGTCGATTCTGCCACCGTATCACACCATCCATTGGAGTAACAAAATCAACAACAGACTACCTTCCATATTGACAAGGCTACCATCCATTGGAGTAACAAAATCTCAACAACAGACTACCTTCCATAATGACAAGGCTATCATCCATTGGAGTAACAAAATCTCAACAATAGACTACCTTCCATAATGATAAGGCTACCATCCATTGGAGTAACAAAATCTCAACAACAGACTACCTTCTATAATGACAAGGCTACCATCTATTGGAGTAACAAAATCAACAATAGTCTGCCTTCCATAATGACAAGGCTACCATCCATTAGAGTAACAAAATCTCAACAACAGACTACCTTCCATAATGACAAGGCTACCATCGATTGGAGTAACAAAATCTCAACAACAGACTATCTTCTATAATGACAAGGCTATCATCCATTGGAGTAATAAAATCTCAACAACAGACTACCTTCCATAATGATAAGGCTACCATCCATTGGAGTAACAAAATCTCAATCTTATTTAAGAATAATCAGATTCACCGGGGAAGTACAAGTTGCTCAAATAAAGCGTCCCGCCATTTACTGTCATGAGGAGTAATTGCAATAAAGATTTCCTAAAGAAGAAATAACTTCCTGGATAAATTCCAATATAATTCCTATAGAAATTTCTTGTGCAAAACAAAATCATATTCTCAAAATGGGCCTTGAAGTTCACAGAAATTTAAATAATAACACTGTCGAGGGTACTTATTCCAACCAGAAATAAATCGGAATGAAGCAATTAACCAAAATACACCTTTTGAGAAATAAACTCAAGAGGGAAATTACATCCCATCCAGAAAGCAAGCTGAAAAAAAGGTTGAAACAAAATTCTTCCACGAGGGATAATTCAATGGGGAAGTTGAAAGAATGTACACTTTCTGCTTAAGGTTGACATTCTATTGGAGAGAGGGTAGTACAACTCTGTAAAGCAGGGTAACATGTTAGCGAAAAATCAATGAATGCAAATGATCAATGATATTTTAAATTCAAACATGTAAATGCATGTGTGAATGTATGAATGTCACCATGTATGCTGACATAACAGACACAGAACACTGAGGATAACCAGGCAAGGCCGCAAATGGGTATAATCAATACTCGGCTGAATCAAAATTAGGATGGAATTTCCATAATAAAAGTAAGCACCAATTGAGGAATAAATTCCTATTTCATAGATTAATCTTTACTGGGGAAGAACTAAATTAAATGACGATGTAACATCTTCCTCTGAGCTTTAACTGGAAATTAAACAAACTGAATACCCAAAGAGGGTCTGAAGTTCAAATTTCTGCCAGGGTTGACTTCACTAGAGAAGAAAAAAATTATCTCGTTGAGTTATCAACTAGTAGAAAACTGACTTCAATGGGGAAGATAATACTATATTGGCGAAGGATAATTCAAGATACATCTTCAATAACGAGAGTGATAATTGCACCAACTTCTCTGGGGCGAAAGTACGAAAACCTCACATGGCTATAATTTTTTAAAAGTATCTCGTCTCAACATCACCAGGGGAATTTCAAATACCGCAACAAAAACTTCTGGGGATTTTAAATACAAACCAGCACTTGGTGGGAGAAAACCCAAAAAATGATAACCATGTCAATACTTCTTCAATAAAACACTGCCCTTGCCTTGTTGTCGTGCAGATAAACAGAATGCTAATGTTCTCGAAAGGAGATACTTCGTGAATGAGTCCAATCTCAGCAGGTACAAAGAGGCAAAACTTCATACCAAATGAGTGAAGCCTTCACTGGGGAAAATTGGATAGAGTCCTCATTTTATGCAAACCTTTGAGTTTTATCTGTCTTTGAGATCACTAATTTTGTCCTCCTTGTACCACAAAATTTAAAGCAATTTGTAAATTCTTTTCAGAAAATAATTTTGTTATTTAATTTGTTTGCTTTGATCATTACTATTAATAATAAATGAAATCTTTATAAGCTGAATAAAATAAGAATTGCAAAGAATTGGATAAAAGGCTCAAACTTTATTAATAGAATGGTAGCCTGCAAATGGCAAGACTCCATAGATGATTACAAAATTTGGAAAATGGTAACATATATTTGAAAAGATACATTGAATTACAATGGCCACCATTCTCTCTAGCAACTTTGAATTCCCGAGCCGAAACTTTGGTTGAAGAGTAGCAAGATCCAAGTAAATTGTTGCCTCCTTTGATCAAGTCTTGTCTGATGCAGTTACTTGCCAGAAAATCTCTAACTTTTGCCTAGGTTTCCCTTGCGAGTTTTCAACCTATCGGGAATCATTTATTCTGTTTTATGTCTCTAACTTTTTCCTAGATCTCCCTTTCGGGTTTTCGACCTACCGAGACGCTCCTTTTTGCCTAAGCCGCCCTTTTGAGTTTTCGTCTCAACGAGCTATTCTTTTATTTTTCCAGGTGAAGTATTTCTTAACTGCATCAGCATTCACAGGGCGTGGGAACTCCTCACCATCCATTTTTTCAAGAATCAATGCACCATTGGAGGCTTTCTTGACAACGTATGGGCCTTCAAAATTGGGAGTCCACTTGCCCTTAGAATCAACGTTGAAAGACATGATCTTCCTGAGCACGAGGTCGCCTTCTTTGAATTCATGAGGTTTGACCTTCTTATCAAAAGCTTTCTTCATTCTTTTTTGGTATAATTGACCATGGCACAAGGTCGTCATTCTTTTTTCTTCTATTAAATTCAGCTGGTCAAACCTGTTCTGGATCCATTCAGCCTCAGACAACTTGGCTTCAATTATTACACGCAAAGAGGGAATTTCAACTTCAATGGGGAGCACTGCTTCCATGCTATATACAAGATAAAACGGGGTTGCCCTTATTGAAGTGCGTATAAATGTTCGATACCCATGCAAAGCAAAGGGGAGCATCTTATGGCAGTGTTTATAAGTAACCACCATTTTCTAGATGATTTTCTTGATGTTCTTATTGGCTGCCTCAATAACTCCATTCATCTTTGGTCTATAGGGAGATGAATTATGATGGACGATTTTAAATTCTTCATAAAGTTCAGACATCATTTTTTATTCAAATTTGAGCCATTGTCGGTGATAATCCTGCTTGGCACACCATACCGACATATGAGGCTGTTCTTGATAAAACGCACCACCACTTGTTTAGTGACATTAGCATATGAAGCTGCCTCCACCCATTTAGTAAAGTAGTCAATTGCCACTAAGATGAAACGATGCCCATTTGACGCCTTTGGTTCAATCATTCCGATCATATCAATACCCCACATAGAGAAAGGCTATGGGGAAGAAATAACATTGAGAAGTGTAGGAGGCACATGAATTTTATCAGCATAAATTTGGCATTTATGGCACTTCTTAGCAAAATTGTAATAGTCAAATTCCATTGTCAGCCAACAGTAACCTTCCCTAAGCATCTTTTTCGCCATTGAATGTCCATTAGCATGGGTACCAAATGAACCTTCATGAATCTCATGCAGTATGCTTCGTGTCTATCCACGCATCTGAGCAAGACCATGTCATGATTTCTCTTATACAGTACATCTTCATTAAGGAAAAAGTTGCCTGCCAACCTTCTCAATTTCTTTCTATCTTTATTTGATGCACCAATTAGGTATTCCTGGGTTTGGAGGAAATGCTTGATATCAAAATACCAAGGTTTTTCATCTGCCACATCCTCTGCTGTAAATACATGAGCTGGTCTATCCAAACGCCGCACTGTAATACGAGGCACATCATTCCAAGTGTTAACTTGATATATAGAAGCCAGAGTTGCCAAAGCATCCGCCATCTGATTTTCATCTCTCAGGATATGATTGAATTCAACTTTGTTAAAGAAGGGTAATAGTCTTCTAGCATAATCTTTGTAGGGGATCAAACCAGGATGGCGAGTATCCCATTCTCCTTTAATCTGATTCATAACCAAGGCCAAATCACCATACACATCTAGAACATTAATTCTGAGATCAATGGCCTCCTCGAGATCTATAATACAAGCCTCATATTCCGCCATATTATTAGTGCAATCAAATGTCATCCTTGCAGTAAAAGGAATATGTGATCCATGTGGAGTAATAATCACCGCACCAATTCCTTTTTCGTAAGCATTTACCGCTCCATCAAACACCATACCCCACCGAGATTCAGGATCTGGTCCTTCCCCAGGCAAAGGTTCATCATAATCTTTTGCTTTTAAGAACATCACATCCTCATCAGGGAAAAACAAACTTAACAGATTGATAGTCATCTACCGGTTGGTGAGCAAGATAATCTTCCAGCATGCTGCTTTTTATGGCCTTTTGAGTGTGGTACTCAATATCGTATTTAGACAATAGCATTTGTCAGCGGGCAATTCTCCCTGTAAAAGTAGGATTTTCAAAGATATTCTTTATTGGATCCATTTTGGAAATCAACCAAGTAGTATTATTCAACATATATTGTCGCAACGGCTTTGCCGCCCAGGCCAGAGCGCAACATGTTTTCTCCAACATAAAATAACATGAATCACAATCAGTAAATTTCTTACTGGGGTAGTATATGGCATATTCTTTCTTTCCCGTCTCATCTTGTTGTCCCAAAATACAACCCATAGAACTGTCCAACACTGTTAGATGCATAATCAACGGTCTTCCTTCGGCGGGAGGGAGCAAGATAGGAGGTTCAAGCAGATATTCTTTGATACTCTCAAATGCCTTCTGACAATATTCTGTCCACACACAACTTTCATCTTTCTTTAACAACTTAAAGATTGGTTCACATGTTGCAGTCATGTGGGAGATAAACCTGGAAATATAATTCAGACGCCCAAGGAACCCTCTAACTTGCTTCTCAGTCCTTGGCGCAGGCATTTCTTGGATTTCTTTGACTTTGTATGGGTCAACTTCAATCCCTTTCTGGTTGACAATAAAACCCAAAAACATTCCTGATCGGACATCGAAAGTGCATTTATTTGGATTCAGGCGGAGACGGTACTTTCTCAAATGCTGAAACAACTTCAACAAATCCTCCACATGCCCTTCTTTGCTCTGTGATTTGGCAATCATGTCGTCAACATATACCTTAATTTCATTGTGCATCAGATCATGGAATAGGGTTGTCAAAGCCTTCTGGTATGTTGCACCAACGTTCTTTAACCCGAAGGGCATCACTCTATAACAGAATGTTCCCCAGGGTGTGATAAACGTTGTTTTTTCCATGTCCTCAGGAGCCATTCTTATTTGATTATATCCGGAAAATCTGTCCATGAACGAGAATACTTTGAACTTTGTTATGCTATCAACTAGCATATAAATATGTGGTAATGGAAAATCATCTTTTGGACTAGCTTTATTTAGATCTCTGTAATCTACGCACATGCAGACTTTCCCATCTTTCTTTGGTACGGGAACAATGTTGGCTATCCATTGAGGATATACTTATGTCACAAGAAAACCAGCATTTATCTGCTTTAACACTTCTTCTTTGATTTTTACTGCCATTTCAGGGTGGTTTCTTCTCAACTTCTACTTGACGGGCGGGCACTCTGGCTTCAAGGGAAAGTGATGCTATACAATATCAGTATCTAGGCCAGGCATATCTTGGTAAGACCAAGCAAAGATGTCCACATATTTAGTCAATAGTTCAGTCAACATGTTCTTCACGTCTGGATGCAATGATACTCCAATCTTGACCTCCTTGGCTCTTCTTCCGAACCCAAATTAATTGTTTCTAATGACTCCTCGTGCGGCTGAATGGAATTCTCCTCGTGTTCGAGCAACCGTGAAACCTCTTCTAGAATCTCATCATACTCTTCTTCTTCTGTCCTAAACACATGATATTCAAAGTTGGGAGAGGGTGCGGGATCATTGTATTCAACGGGTTTATTAATTAATCTGCACATGTGATTTGTGATTTCTTTTAGAAAATTACACATATATATCAAATGTTTATGCATATTTATTCACAAACATATTGTATTCAAAAAAAGGTTTTTTCTGATTACCATTTTCCATGAAAAATAAAACAGAAAGCAGAAAAATAAAAGACACAATTTTGAGAATCAAAGATAACTTTTATTCATGATTTTAATGATCACAGTAAACAAATAAGCCCATACAACATTAACTTTCATCTTGGGCAGAATGAAAGCTTTTTGCAAAGAAAAACAAATTACTTTGAGACATGGATCCAAGAGGGAACATCATAAGTGACCCAATTATGGATTCTGACTCCAGGTGTCACATGATTCAGAACTTCTTCACCCTTCTCAATAGCATTAATTCCAGAGATAGTTGGATGGAGGTAGCCTCCATTGCAGAAAACATCATGATAACCGCTCATAATAGACGTTGGCTTCAAACCTTCATTCTTGCCATTCTTGGTAGAGAATCCTAAACCAGCCCTGTTCTTGTTTACTGGAGGATCAATGACTTGTCCCCATAATTTACTTGGACCATTACGCACAACCTGATGAGCATATTTTAATGAAACCATAGAGTTCTCATTCCCCTTTACATTATCAACAGATAGAGCATGGAAGTGCGTCCCACAACAGCCTCATCTGCCTCAATAACACTGAAAGATGATAGGTGAGATATCAACAACGCTTGCTCTCCATTTACAATAATCACTTTGCCTTCGCGCACAAACTTCAACTTTTGGTGCAGTATGGAGGTGACAGCCCCTGCTTTATGTATCCATGGTCTTCCCAATAGACAACTATATGTGAGAATAATATCCATGACCTGGAAAGTGATTTAGAATAGATGTAGGCCTATGTGAATAGGCAGATAGACCTCCCCAATAACCGACTTCCTTGACTCATCAAAAGCCTTGACAATAATACCACTTGGGAGCATAGGAGCCCCCTGATATTTCAACTTCATTAATGTACTCCTAGGTATTAAATTCAAGGTAGATCCATTATTAATTAGCACATTTGATAATGAATTGCTTTTATAGTTCATGGATATGTGGAGAGCCAAATTGTGATTCTTCCCCTCGTTAGGCAATTCATCATCGCAAAAGCTTAGGTTATTACATGATGTAATATTACCTACCACGTTGTTGAATTGATCTAACGGCATGTCATACTCCACGAAGGCTTGGTCCAACACCCTCATTAAGGATTCTCTATGAGCAGCAAAATTCATTAATAATGCCAAGATAGATATTTTGAAGGCGTCTGCAATAACTGGTCCATAATTCGGTAGTCGCTCATTTTGAATATTTTCAAAATATCATCCATGTCCTTCTCCAGGGTAGCACCGCTGGATTTCCCTGCAGCCTTCTTATCTTTAACACTTTCCATAACCTTCTTTCCAGCATCATCAATTCCCCGAGCAACTGGTGCAAACACACGACCGCTGCGGGTCACCCTACTAGTTTCAGCAATATTTCCAATATTAGACATAGGCTGGATGGGAACGTCTGCACCATCCTCTAAAATTGTAGCATTATACTTGTATGGTACAACTTTGTCGAATTCGTAAGGAACGGGCCCTGGTAAGCAAATCACCACAGGGGCAACAAATGGCTTACTACAGTATTCAATTTCAACAAGGAAGAATCATTGAAACATGGCACAATCACATTCACGCCTTCTTCAGACAATCTTGTCATCAAAGTGTCATCACCAGAGAACAAACCCTTATTTGAGGAAAAGAATTCATCTATAGAAGCATACTCATCATCATCTGATTCTTCCTTAGCCAAGCAGACCTCAATCTCATTAACCTCATGGTAATCATCTCTTTTCCCCGAAACCTTGATGGTTCCATTATCCAACAACAATTGAATACCTTTTCTCACAATTGAACATCCTCGGGAGTCCCTGCAATAAACCCGGTAAGATCCATAGTGGTGCTCTACCTGACCAATCATGTGGCTGAAAGTAGCCTGTAACTGCACAAGATCATGGTTCATATATTCCACATCAAATATTCTGAACTCTCCAGGACATCCAGAAACCACGTTTACTTCTTCCTCATACTCTACCCTAGGCCTAATTATATGGATGAGGCCCTCATCCATCATCTCCTGTAAATCAGCCTTTATCTTATCGCAACCTTGTATATTAGTACTACAAGTACCACAACCAGCATGGTCATGAGTGTAGTAACTAAACTCGCAAAGGTCTGCATGCATCTTTACCAGGTCTCCTCTAACCAAGTTAATATTATAGATGCAAAAGTCCCCTGGGAAACCAACAACCATGTTAACAAGATTCGCTCCTCCATGTTTCGGGAGAGGATTATCTTTTACATTCGGACTGACATCTTTGAAGGACAAAAGGCCATATCTAACCATTATTTGTACCTCATATTTCAGAGGATAACAGTTTTCCACATTATGTCCTGGTGCACCCGGATGGAAAGCACACGTCTAATATGCCTTGTAGTACCAAGGTAAAGGGGATGGTACAGCGGGAGATGGCCTATTCTGGACCAACATTTTCTGAATCAATGCCAGAAGTAGATCTATATAACTCATAGGGATATAGTCAAAAGGTTCTCTCCTCTGATTCTGCCCTTGGCTTCCCTGAGGGGCTTACCTTTGGTAAGAAATTGTAGTCGGAGTTTCATTTACAACCGGAGTTACTGAGGCAATCTGTTAAGGGTGCCGATGATTTCTTTTAGAGGTGTTGACCCTTCTTTCTTGAACAACAACATTTGTCTCTCCCTCCTTCTTCTTAACAAATCAAAATGATGGCTTCTTCATATTGCTGGAACTTTCACTTTTTGTGAGACGACCCTCTCTTACAGCCACTTCCAAACGAACACCCATCCCCACCATTTCAGTCAAATCACTGGGTGCACTCGCCACCATTATTTAATAATAGAATGCACCTAATGTTTTCAGGAAAATATTTGTCATCTATTTTTCTTCCATTGGAGGAATCACTTGGGCGACTACCTCATGTCATCTCTATGCATATTCTTTGAATGATTCCCTGTCGTTTTGGACCATGGCCCTGAGTTAATCACGGTCAGGTGCCATGTCCACATTGTATTTATATTGTCTGGTAAACGCTTCTCCTAAGTCATTAAAAGAATGAATAGTAGCACTGTCCAAGCTCATGCACCATTTCAACGTTGCACCAGTTAGATTATCTTGAAAGAAATGAATCAACATGCGCTGATTGTCTATGTGTGTAGACATTCTTCTTACATACATTAACAAGTGAGCACGAGATCAAGTGTTGCCCTTGTACTTTTCGAACTCCGATACTTTAAACTTCGCAGGTATCTTGACATTGGGAACCAAACACATGGCATTCACATTCTGCCCAAATAGCTCTTTTCCCTTGAGGGCCTTCAATTCTTTCTGCATTTTGTCAAACTGGTCTTGAAAATCATCCATTCTATCATAGAAACCCAAGCTTTCACTTGGTGGAGGAATAGGACGATACACATCATCATTAGCAAATGGTGTCACATTCACCGAGGGCGGTGCAACATAGTGAATTTTGTTTCTAGCAGCAGGGGTAACATGTACCATAGGAGGTGTGGGAACAACAGTAGTATGAGTAAGCGGATAAATTTGAGGATCTTGATTAAAACCTTCTGACATAAATTTTTATGGCATCCCTCAAGGATATCCCAGAGGCATACAATTCTGAACAACAGTTGGATTTGCAGACACAGGAACAGTCGAAACTTTAGTAGTAACCATTATCTGTTGAGGTTGAACACTCGGTGGATGATTCTGAGAAGCCACCAGAGATTCCATCAGAGCAGTGAGATTGGCCATGCCGGCCTTCAAAGCAGAAACTTCCTCGCGCAACTCGTGATTCTCTTGTTCTAGGTTATCCATCCTCCTTCTGAAATTAGCTCGAGTATTGTACTGGTGAGATAGCTTGCTGAACAAAGTAAAGAAGCTCAATAAGACACCTGGATATGCATAAAAATGCAAGAAGTGTGTACAATATTATGCATGATGTGCAATGCACATGATTTATTTTATGATTAATATTTCAAGGGGCTTAAATATTTATAGACAATTTTGCAAATATCAAGGTAATAACACATTTGAAATACTGAAAATATTTATTATAATAACTTCAAAAATTGGATTACAAGTTTCAATAATTCCAAGTACAAGATGAAAATAAAGTCTAAAACTCTAAGAAGCAAAGATGATGGAGATCACTCTGTGTGTTGACGCTTCTCGGTAAGTCTGGTAATCTGAGCCTTCAACCTCTGGTATTCTTTCGTATACCTGGTGGAAACTTCCTTCCAATCATCAGAGTCAGGAAGTGAACAACTAATGCCTGATTGAGGCTTAGGATAAAATAAATCCCCTTGCCTCTCCATCATCTCTATAGCCCGACTCTCAAGAATCTCAATCAAGTCGTCTCTCTCCTTCATGTCTGCTCGATAGGAAATCTCTAGACTTTGGCACTTATTCTTCCAAGTCTCCTTTTCCTACTGCATCCTGACTAAAGCAAGTTGTAGCTCTTAAACATCATCCAATAGGGAAGGATTGGTCTTCACAGACAAATCAGGCATAGGTGCTTCTTGAGATTACGATATCTTCAAGTGAATAGCTCTGGCTTGTACTCACTGAAGATAAGGCTCCAAAGAAACAGCCCCCTAGGTCCCAAGTCCTTTCTACTCTTCCTGTGGATATGATGCCAAGCCTTCACAATCTGCTCCCTATCTTCCTTATGGTCTTCTCCCTCTTTCAGGAAGAAACTACTCAAATGAATACTATTTGGTTTATCCCTCATCGGATATCCAAGTTGTCGTCGTGCAAGAATAGGGTTGTAGTTAATCCCTCCCTTTGTACCAAGAAGAGGTACATTGGGGAAACTACCACAAATGTCAATAATCTCTACATCATGATGAGCCTGGTGATACCAAACAATATCTGAGTGAGTAAGTGCCATAATCTTAGGAGCCCAACGGGGTTCCTTCCTGACATCCCAGAAGGCATCAGACTGAGGCAAATGAGAAGTAAACCACCGGTACAACAGAGGCGTGCAACAGATAATCATCCCTCCATGATAGGAATCCCGAAGGTGACTAGAGTAATAAGCATCACCCAACAACCTAGGAACCGGGTTTCCAATCATAAATATCATGATAGCATTGATATCAACAAATTTGTCTACATTAGGAAATAAGAACAACCCGTAATCAAGTAGAGCAAAAATGGCCTCAAAAGTGACTGTACTCTTCATCCTGGCAAAGTAACGAGATTTCTTCAATAAGAACTGAGTCGGTAATCCTCTAATTCCTCCTTTAGTAGTCATGTGGGCTTCAACCTTAGACTTCCCCAAATGGATCAAAGCAGCAATCTCATGTGATTTTGGCTCACCCTCCAAACCAGTAAAAGGAACACGATCGATAATAGATAAATCCAGCAGATAAGAATACTCCTCTAGCGTAGGCATCAACATATAGTCAGGGAAAGTAAAGCATCGATACATCAGATCATAGAACTGGACCAAGGTTGAGAGAATACCCTCCTTCATCCTAAGCTTCATGAGAGAAATGATGGATCCATACTTCTTCCAAAAATCTGCAGAACACTCAATCTCGAGAATCAGACTCATCAACTCATCTATCTTAGGATCTTCGAAACTGTATTTTCCGATCTTTCTTTTTCCAGAATCCATATTAAAAAAGTACCTGAGATATTCACAAATAGTCAACTTTTAAGTCCCTTGAAACAAAATGTCTTTAGGAGATGCTCATGGGTGCATGTACGCATGATGCAATAATCACACACAAAATCACACACATAGAGTTCATAGGTTCAACTTCACGAGCATGAGGTCAAAGGTATTACCCATAAGGTGTGGCCTAAAAGTTATCACCTTCTGAATAAGGTTCTAGAGGTTCTCAGAGTCTACATCCTTCCTTTGGATATTACCAACTTCCCGATTAACTCGGTGTTGTACCCCAAAATTTGCCCTCCCATATTCTTCAAAGATTTGCCAAGTCAAGCTTCAAAATTCCCCAAGGGTTGCACAGTGTAAGGGCCTCCTATACAGTCAAAATTAGGGTTTGTGTTCTGATCAAGAAAATGAAGTTTCTAAAGGTCCAAACAAGTCTCACATGCTTACAAATATGGTCAAGTATCCTCATATCAAGTTTCAAGACATTCAGCCCAAAATTGCACAGTCAAAACCCTGAATTGCACTACAGTCAACTGTAGGGGCAAAATGGTCATTTGACAGTCAAAAGTTCAAATTTTTGGTCAACATATCATTTTGAAGCCACAAACATCATTTGATCAATGCTTGATCATGATTCTCAAAGCTTGGCTCAAAAATCATCAAGATGCAACAGTTTCCTTATTTGGACAGTTGGAAAAGTCAACTGTAAATTGACCAGGGCATAACTTTCACATGGATTATCAGAAAAATTCCATCCAAAGCTCATTTTGAATAGAAAGACATTTCCTACAACTCATACTCATACTTCAAGTCCAAGAAATGCTCTCACAAAAAGTTATCAATTTCAACATTATAGGTCATTTTCAAAAGTCAACAAAAAGGGGCTTTAAGTCAAAGGCCATAACTTGAGATTGGTAAATCAAAATGACATGGGACCAAAGACATTGGTTAGAGTACTCAAAGACCTTTCCAAAATGTTCAAGAACATGAGAAAAGCTTAAAAATTGAGCAAGTTATGCCTTGTGGAAGTTGGGAAATTTTTGGATATTTTGAAAAGTAAACATTGATTCAAATGACCTAAAATTGTTAATGGGCCCATTTTTCTTCCACAATTCATCACCCAAGGCATATGCACGACTACTTGGCCCAAAGTGAAGTCTTTATTCATTTTTTATTTATTTATTTGAATTTTTATTTGTAATAATTCATTTAAATCAAATTAAATATATGAAAAATGCTTAACCTAATTTTTTCAATCTTTTTGTGCACAAAATCTACTCAATAACTCGTGCATGATCCAATATGGAAAGATTTGGAGAGAATTGATATGATTGAGAACAAAAACACATGGAAAAAGATTGAAAAGATCTTTGAAAATCAATTTCCAAAAACTATGAATGCAAGAGATTTGGATGATTCTTTTTAACCTAATTCATTACTACATATGCAAGGATCACAACCCTAGTGCCATTACACACGCAGCTGCTCAGAAACCTGAAAAACAAACTTGAAAATTTTGCAAAGAAACTCAATTCTGAAAACCACTTTCTAGGGCGATTCAAGGCACGATTTTTGTGTCATTAGCTTGCTGAAGGATCATAGGACATATTCCAATCAAAAACATTCATCAAAACTCAAGGAATCGGTATACAGAACTTGAAATTTTTCATGAAAAATGCATAATCGTGTTTCGTATTCTAGGCATTTTCATTGTGTTTTCTTGATACATTCATACTAATTGGCTTATTCTGAAACTAACCATGTGCTTTGATTGAAGTTTTATGCATTATACACGATTTCACCATGAGAGAATATTAGGGTTTTGCAAGCTTCAAATTAGGGGTTTTGTAACAAGGAAAAATTAGAACCCCTGACCACCACCATTCAAATCAGCGCATCTGGACGATCTTAAACCCACCCTCGCGCTCAATTTATGAGCGTCACAGGGCCATTCGCTATTTTCTTGTATCTTACCTATGGCAACGTTTACAAAACCGTTGCTAGTTTGTTCTTGTTTCAGGAAAAATAAAACACAACGAAGAAGAAGGGTACGTGGCCAGCCATGACTGGATGCTTTGAATCTTGGCGCGCGCTTTTCTGATTTAGGCCACTAGCGTTCGTTTTGTCTTATATTAATTCTCATGCATATAATATACAAAGTAAACAAATTGGTTCAGTGGCAAGGCATATACGCTGGCAACATCCATGACCTGGGTTCGATCCCCAGGTCTTCAATATTCCCATATTGTTTTTCCATAAAAATTCACGTGCAGGTTCAATATTGAAGCACATCATGCACCCTCCAGGTCAAACCATCCACGTGCATATCAGGCTCAAATCAAAGGCTCAGAATTGAGGAACACCATAAACATGAGTCAACATGCCAGCACGTTGCCTGGAAAAGTCAAACGGACCATGCTAAATGGGCCAGAATTGCTTGGGCTATACCTCCATATTGGGGACTGACACCCCCCTAGGTTTGCTATTTTAAGTATTTTCTTTTGCATTATTTTTATTTTCATTATTTGTTTAATTAATTAATTATTTTCACAAAATATCAAAAATATAAAAATCAAAAAATCAGAAAAGAGGAAAAATCTAATAAATATTTTTGTTTTAATATTTTCCATAAATAAATCATATATAATTATTTAGTTTTAAATTAGGTTGTAATTTTAATTCTTTTCATAATAAAATCTAAAAAAAAACATAGAATTAGGTTTAATTAATAATTTTTCATCTTTTTGTTTTTCTTTCATGATAATCAAATATTTAATATTATTTATTTTATTTATTTTTATAATTAATTTTGTATATAAAAATTAGGGTTAATTTAGGTTAAAAACTTCAATATTTTTTTAATAAATTAAAAATAATTAGGATTAGGGTTTGCATCTTATTTTAATTTCAATTAATTCCTTTTTCATATTAAATCCTAAAATACTAAAAAATACCAAAAAAACATCTCCTTTCTTTTTTAATTAATTAATTTCATCGTTTAATTTTAATTTTGCAAAAAGGGTCCAACGCCCTCGTTTCGATTTAATTCTTATGCGCGTATTTATTTTATTTCTGTATAATTTTTATGTACTTCTCCCAAAGCCGTGTAAATAATTGCTCGCACTTTTAATTCCTTATTTTCTTTTACTTTATTTATTTTCTGTCAAATCGGGTTCGAGAAACTTTTGGCGATGTGGACCCGCGCCTTTTGTAATAGCTTTAGATCTTTACTTTCCCGCAAATATTTTAACTGTTAACAAATGGCATGAAAGAATGTATGGACAAAATAAAAACAAGCGTAGAACACCAATAACATGACAAGACAAATACAAATGAAAACGACACACAAATCACACACCACCCCTAGGGTACGCCTCACTGTTGCCTTGCCTCGAAAGGTGATCGTCGAGTAGAGGATGTCTTAGTAAGTCCTCATGATCCGGGAACCTGGCATGAGGGTAGCTTCTAAGGTATCTTCCCATTGCTCCGGTGATCACCATGTCCCGAACCTCGAATTGACCCGAACACCTCCAACGGTGGTGCTACCTACCTCTCAATGGTGGGATGACACTACTTTAAAGGACATTTACACAGACTAATTCCTTAGGGTAGGTAGACGACTCTTGATACTTGCTCTAACTTTAAAACAAATCAAAAATACTTTTCACACCAACACATTTTCAAAAAGCTTTCGAAAGCATTTTTTCAAACACTCTTGAGGACCGATACAAGAGTCGAACTGGAATCTTCAAAGAGACTTTTTAAAACCCACAGTTGAAAAGCAAACAAACCATTTTTGAAAACACAAATGAGCAAGTATCTAAGAGCCCATGGATAACCATGGATAGAATGGGTGCTAACACCTTCCCTTTCTATAACCTACCTCCCGAACCGAGAGCAATCTCTATAAGTAATTTTTCTGTGCTTTTGTCCTTTCCATTTGGAGAAAATAAAAGACGGTGGCAACTCTTGCTTCCGCGACATTTCGCGAACCAGCGTTAAACAGTCAGTTCCAGATCCACCGATCACACTCGGTAATTAGTAATATTCTCAAGAAAAACTCGTCCGAGCGTAGTATCGCGTGACAACTATTTCCGAATTACTCCGTCGTAGCTTCCGCACTACACCTAAAAGGCCAATATGGGTTAGGTAACCTACGGTCCTCAGCTTCAGCAGGCTCCCAGGTCGAAAGCAGCATGTTTTCCCGATTACTCAGTAAACGAAACTACAGTCAAAGGGGCCTCCATTGAGTGGGGGATCTCATGCCTCCTTTTTTAGGATTACTCCCACAAAGTTAACATGACTATACCTCCCTTCCTATCTTAAGTTTTCCCAAGTCCGGGTATAGGACTTAAGAGAAATCCCCAAGCATCCTGAAAACCAGGAAACATCCAGACAAACATATATACAACATATAACATATAAACAACAATAGCACACATACAAATATAAACAAAGATAGGCTCAAACCACTTAGGGATGGACCAGCAAGAGGTCAATCTATTCCCCAGTGAAGTCACCATTTTTCTGTAGTGGTAGATATGTTTAAGACTAAGCCATTGGATTGACTTGACTTATTCAGATCAAAATAAAAATCACCATCGCGCTTTATTGTTACCAAAGGAATTGGAAAAGAGCGAATAACCCAAAAGAGGGGGAAAGATTCAAGGTGAGGGGCTGGTTATGCAAAGGGAAGGTATTAGCACCCTAAACATCTACGGTACTCCGTAGGAACCTCTTTGTAAAATCTGTATATTTTGGCTATAAAATATTGTATGAAAATAGATTGTGGTGTTGAGGAAAGAAGTATATTTTTTATGATTTTTGCACCCGCCGCGATTGTGAAGTTTTAGTGCCTACGTACCACCTTTCGTGCAATAGGGGATCCGGGTACACGTAGTTCCTCTTTTTTAAAAAATTTATAACACAAGTGTGCTGGTTAATTTTATGAGATAAGACATCATCGTCATTGTCCGTGTGGAAAACATACTTACTACCCACAATTATGAGAAAGGAGAATTTACATCATCTCAAAGTGGAGGATATGGATTGGATTTAAAATCAACAATGCCTCACTCAATACCTAAGTGGAAAATATCTCTTTTCACTATATATTGTAGAAGTATAGTTCTTTGCATCACTAGAAGGATTGACAAGAGTCTAATCTTTTGAGAAAAGTTTTTGAAGACAAAAGCCAAAATGACAAAATAGTTTGAATGAGATTCATTGACTTTTAGTCTTCTCACAAAAAATGTCAAGGTATTGTTAAGTTGATTTGAGTTTTGATTAAGAAATAACTTTTGAAAATACATGGACATAAGTCCATGTTTATTATGAAAGTTTTCAAGTTTTAAAAACAAGAAGATTATTTCAAAAGGAGGGAGAAGATTTTTGAAATTAAAGAATATGGGAGGAGATGAAGAGACTATCCTAAAGCATAAGGAAAAAGCTAAGGAGAAAGGCCATATAAAAAAATAAGAAGCCAACACTTGACATAATGAGTCAATATAGAATTCCATACTTTGGATTTGAGACCAAGAAAACAATTAATAAATCCCTCAAGAATACCAAACTTCAATTTCGTTATGTCTTCACAAAAATTGGGCAGAGTAACGACTGTATACAGATGAATTCCAAATCACAGACAAAGCATGTAATCACAATAACCTGCACACAACACAAACAAACAACCCAATGTCTTGGGGGGTAAACCCCAAGAACTCCAAACAAAATAACAATTGAGGTCACAAGGTCTCAAGTTTGATCGATGCTTCTAATCCCAAGTCCAAGAAGTCCACAACTCCACAATGCCAAGGATAGTAACCAAGTAGTCCAAGTACCATTAAAATTTTTTATGATTCAAGTTTATTATTAGGTATCTTAAAAAAGAAATGAAAAGCTCAAGTGATCAAAAATTAACAAGACATAAAATATAAAGGCTCAAGTAAGCAAAGATGAAAATAACATGAAATGTAAATGTCAAAGTAAGTGGTACATAAAGTAAAAGCATAAAATAAAAAGCATAAAATAAAGTCAATTGTTAGAAGTTGATGGTTAGTTGGATGAACATCTTGAAACTTGTATTTGGAACTCATTAGAGGATTGGTAGAACTAAAGTCTCTCAACAATAAGTTCCATATGCTTTTTGTCAAGTATATCATCCATTTTAAGAATCTCAAAGTAACTTAATGATCAATGATGTTTAAGTGATTCACTTTGACCAAAATTGATGAAGTTCCATTAGAGGATTGGTAGAACCAAAGCCTCCTAACAATGGATCTAAAGGTTATTGGATCATAGGGTTCAAATTAACATACTTGGGCTTGCAAACATAAGTTTGGGCCACGAATGATCATTTTCTCAAATCGGGACAAAATTTAGCGTTATGTTAAGCAATCGTAAGTGGACTTATATAGAAGTCGCACCTATTTTGAGGTCGGTCAATAGCAATCTATGCACCATTTTTTTTGAGACATGATATAGAAATCATGCTCCAATAACACTTAGTGCAATAAGAAGGGGATGAGATGAAGAGGGAAGGGAAAAATGAATAAACCACATTTGAATAAAAATTTAATCAAACTATTATTAAAATCATTCATCCATATTTATGGATATAAACTCAACACCATAGATCTAATGATGTTAACAAAGTTCATGATCAAAATTTCAACCCAAAATCAGCCAGAAAATATGCAAACACTAAAATTGTATTAAAAATAAAAGAATAAGGATTTTAAAATGATTATAATATGGAAATAATAGAGGAAAAATAGCAACTACATTCAAATTAATCAAGAAAAATTAAGTAAGGCCACATAAAAATTAGAAATGAACTCAAATATTTTTATAAAATTTTTGATAATTTTTTTAAAGTCAGAAACTATTTTTAAAATTAAAAGAAATAGGTAAAATAAATAAAAAATGATAAAAAATAAAAAAGTCAGAAATAAAAAATAAATGAGGTCACCAATATTTGTCACAATGTCATTGGATCCTTTCCTATTTTTTCAGAATTTAAAAATGCATAAAAGTATTTTTAAACATTTTAAAAAATTCAAATAAAGTGAAAAATTATAAAAAAAAAATCAAAACACAAAATAAAAATGTGAAAAAATAAAAATCAAGAAGAGAAAAATCAAAAGTATTTTCCATAATTTTTTCAGAATTTTTGGAGTTAAAATGAATTTCCTATGAATTTTTGAAGTTTAAAATAATTTAAATATAAAAATAAGAAATGAAACAAAGTAAAAAAAAAGTGGACCAATGGATGAGAGTCAAAACACGTTAGTAAGTTAATCCAATAGATCAGACGCGCTGTGCATATCATTGTCTTTAATAAATATCACATCGGATCAAATATTTTTAAATTAAAACAACTTAAAATGTGGCGCGTTGGATGGAGTCTGACTCACAAAAGTAATCAGATCCAAGGACTCCTGAGACACGCGCATGGTAACGCAAGTATATCATAACTGTTTCAATAAAATAACGTGTATTTGTATCATTGGTTGAAGACGGACATGTCATCGTCTTCAACCTCCAGCCATCCCCAAATTGAATCCTTCAAACTGTAAAATTAGCAATCCAGACCGGTACCATTAGATTCATCTCTTCAAGACGATTCTAATGGTACCATCGTGCCAAATTTATATAAATTATGCAAGGTTGTGTTTAAAGAAAACCAGAAAAAATAGCGAGCACGAAAGTCTGGGATATCTTACTCAATTCTCAATGAAATTGCAAATTACAAAGAGCACGAGGATCAGAAGGATACAAGGAGTGGATTAGTCTTTTATTGGAATCAATTTGGCCAAGAAATCTACCTGAACGAAGTAGTGAAAACTTGCTCTGAAACTGTACTTCTACAGATCAATATAGGTCACGATTCTTGAAAGTAACCGTATGGTTAGCTTCGTAGAAGTTCAATGAAGCTAATTGAATGGAAATTTTGGTGTTTGAAGGTGAGAATGTAAGAAATCAGAAATTCAAATTCTAAGTTTGTGTGGGATCTGAACAGGGGTCAATTGGCTATCAAAAGCATGAGAAAATGAGTGAGGAATGATCCTTATTTATAGTTGATCATGATGCAAGGCTCAAGCGTGTGAATTCGAGGAAAAATCAGTGAAATCGTGTGGACTTGCTAAATGTGAAAAGTGTGACTTCACATGGCTCAAAACGCAGTAAAGTGAATGGTTTAAGGGTCGTTTCTTGTCATGGCAAGTTCCTAAACATGATTAGACGCGAAATTGATCCTTAAACAGGCTTGTAATTGGATTTAAACTAATTTTTAAATCTGACTGAACTTGAAATTTCCATTTCATGATGCTACCTTCATAACCATGGTGCCAATAATGTAGGGCATCATATGATGTGATTTTTGAAGCGATTGAAAGATAATGTCACAAGCTTTACAATGTGCAAGGAGTGAGATCAATTGGATGTTTGAGCAAGAAGTTGTGTTGAGTCAAAGTTGGAAGAAAAGGGCTGACTTTTCATACTTAGAAAATTTCTAAGTTTTTCTTCAAAAATGACTTATAATGTCTTGCATCCAAACATGGCCTTCCACTTGAAATTTGATCTTGACCCAAAAAGATGTCATGAATTAGATCTTTTGAATGACATTTTGAAACTTGAACCATTCAAAATATCCAAAAATTTAGAGAGTTATGACATGTTGAAGTTGGCATGAATTCATGAAATGACCTATAATTTTTTGCATCCTTAGGGTATCTTCTTTCCATTTTCACACTTTTCACATAAAAGAAAGGTTGCAGCTCACATCTTCAAGATAATTATGGAAAAATAATGGGCTCAAGGTGATAAAAATTGATCAAGTTTTGATCATTTGAAGTCACATGAAGGGATTTGAGGGTTCATCTAGAGGACTTGTAATCTTTCTTCATCATCAAGTTTCTTACATACTAAATTTCCTTAAGACCGTTAAAGTGATTTATTAATAACCTTTTAAGAGAAGGATGTCTTTATAATAACTCAAAAATACCAAAAGATGAGCAAGATATACCCCTTTGAAGTTCAAAATCCTAGCTCCTAGAGACAGAAAATACCTTGGGAGAACTTTGCAATTTTGGATCAACCTTCTTGCACCAATACTTTTATCTTGCAAATAGAGGTTATTGAAGATGATAATGGGAATTCATAGTAACCAACATCACTTCCACGTCTTTAGAATTCAAGTAGATATGCACTTGTGATCAATGGAGACAAAGACTTGTCCAATTGAGTCAAACTTCTTTTTTAGTCAACCCTTGTACTCTTGAGCTAACTTTTACAACTTGGGGCGTAATGAATCATGGAAGACTTTGTCATGATGTTACTGTAATTGCAAGCTTCTCAAGTCATATTTAAAGCATGTGTTTTGATGAAGACAACATGGACATCAACATTTCAAGGATGTGCAAAAAGCTTATCAACATCAAATAAAAGTCTTGAAGATTATTGAAGAATTATTGAAGAATCATCAAATGTCAATATGGTATAAATAATTCTTAAAATCTTGAATATAGATGTTCACAATATGCATTCATCAACATATACATATTCCATAATTTTAACATCAAGAAAAACTTTGTTTGAAATATCTTTCAAAAAGTATTTTTGAAAATAACCCTTTAGGAACCGGTTCCTCCCTAACAGGGAACCGGGTTCCAGCATTTCTCAAAAAACATGTCCCTGGATTTTGTACCAGGAACCGGGTTGTACCAATAGGGGAACCGGTTCCTGCATGATATTTTTGAATTCCAACTTATAACGTTCACTAAGAACCGGGTTCTGTCAGTGTCGGAACCGGTTCCTAGCGAACCAGTGCAGCTTTTACTTTGTTTTTTGAACATTTTTCAAGTGGTATCTTTTCATGAATGCATTGCAACTTTTCATATGAATTGGCATGAATGAAGAGGTTCTTACAACTTTATAAAATGCAGATTTTCTTATTTAAAAGAATGCTTCAATTTTCAAATTAAAAAATATACTTCTTCAATAAACAATTTTCTCATTCATTCAAATTTGCACATAAACTTTCATGTGTTCATAATTTTGTGAAACTTGCCATATACACTTTCATTATCATTACAAGTTTCATACATACATTGTGAACATTTATATACATTGTTGAGAATTGTTTTTATCTTGAAGAAGAAGATCAATTGAAGATTGATAAAGCTCTCCATATACTTCAAACTAAATCATTGTATTACTTAAAGGTTTTCCCTTACTATCCAGGATTGTTGGAAGTAAGTGTTGTGATTTGAAGAGGATTGTTCTTCATTCACATTAGTGTTTGTTTGGTCTTAAAGTTGTTAAGAACCTTTGATCACCCTATAGGTTAGATAGTAAGCATAGGTTGTACAATCATTCTAACTATAATGAAATCTCTTTTGTGTTGGAAAGGGGACTGGAGTACTCTCGGATTGTGAGGGGAACCAGGATATATCACCGTGTTCTTTACTTTTCCGCATTTATCGCTTTCATCACCATAATCAAGAAAAGATAAAGATATAAACAAAACCTTCAAACACTTAACCAAAATTACTACCAAGCATTCTCATAAAACCGAATAAATTTTATAAGACCTAATTCACCCCCCCCCCCCCCCCTCTTAGGCACTCTGAGACTTACAATTGGCATTAGAGCAAGTTATAGGTAACTTGTTCCTAAAGATCCAGAATGGCTTCCGCAAATCATCAACCAGTTTTCAGAGATGGTGGTAGTAACAACAAGCCTCCTCTATTCTGTGGTGAATATTTTGACTTCTGGAAAATACGCATGAAGGCGCATTTAGAAGCACAAGGAGAGGAAGTATGGGATGCTGTTGAAAATGGTCCATTTATCCCAATATCAGTAATCAATGGCATTGGTTCTATAAAGCCCAAAACTGCATGGGACGACGATGATAAAAAGAAAGTTCTCTATGACAAAAAGGCAATAAACCTTCTTCAAGGTGCACTCAGTATGGACGAATTTTTCCGTGTCTCGAACTGCAAGACAGCAAAAGAAATATGGGATACCCTGGTTCAAACTCATGAAGGAACGGCTGAAGTAAAAAGATCAAGGCTAAATACCTTGAGTCAAGAATATGAACTATTTCAAATGCAGCCCGGAGAATCCATTCTTGACTTACAAAAGAGATTTGTGCATTTGACAAATCACTTAAATGCTCTTGGTAAAACCCTGACAAATGATGAACTCAACTTGAAAATCCTTAGATCATTGACTAGGGAATGGCAACCAAAGGTAACGGCAATCTCGGAAAAGAAGAGTCTCTCCGCAATGACTTCCGCTACATTATTTGGCAAGCTTCAAGAATATGAAACGGAACTCGGTAGACTTGAAAAACATGAAAATTTAGAGAAGAAATCCAAAGGCATTACCTTGAAAGTTGATTCAAAGGAAAGTCAAGATAAAGATGCATCAGAGGAAGATGAAAACTTCTTGCTTCTTGTAAAAAGGTTAGGAAAATATTTTGGTCATAAAAATAATCTTCATAATGCTAACTTTGTCAAGAGGAAGAAATTTTATAATCATAAAGATAAAGAAGCCTCCACATCAACACAAGATGTCACATGTTATGAATGTGGAAAGCAAGGTCACATAAAGTCGGATTGTCCAAAACTCTCCAAGAAAAATGGATTCAAAGGCAAAAAGGAGTTCAAGAACAAAAAGGCTTATGTTGCATGGGAAGATAATGAGATAAGTTCTTCATCCGATTCGGAAAGCGAGGAATGTGCAAATCTAGCATTAATGGCTTCGCATCACTCCGACGATGAAGAAGAGGTTAGTAATGAATTTAATCTTTTTGATGATGATGTTCAAGATGCTATTGATGAACTCTTGAAAGAATGCAAAAGTTTATACAAAAAGGTGTCAAATCAAGAAAAAGAACTACTAAGTTGTTTAGAAAAAATTGACACCATGACTAAAGATTTTGAACTTCAAAAACAGAATTTTATTAAAGAAAAAGAAAACTTTGCATGCTCCAAGTGTGAATCAAATGTCTTTCAAATTGTTCAATTGAAAAGAGTCATTGAACGATATGAAAAAGGACAAATAGGATTGGAAGGATTACTAAGCCAACAATGTTATCCAAATGATAAAAGGGGTCTTGGTTATGTGAATTCTAAGAAACCAACTAACAATCCCACTGTTTTTGTAAAGGCTAGTAATAGTTCCAAACCCAAGAAAGTAGAAAAGAAGCAAGTTGTTCATAATCATCAAAAGAAAAAGGCAAATGTATCGAAAAAGAAAACATTTCCTAAGAAGAAATATTATCCTTCTAGATATAGAAGTAACTTTGAACCTACTTGTTTTTATTGTGTTATTAAAGGCCATACACCTACTGCTTGCTATGTTAGAAACTTTAGTATAGCAAGTGGGCATTATGTGTGGGTGAAAAAGGGAACTAAATATGAAGGACCCAAGGCAACTTGGGTACCTAACAAAGAATAATTTGTTTGTGTAGGTATGCTTGAAATCCACATCAAATGTTTGGTATCTTGATAGTGGATGTTCAAAGCATATGACAGGAGATGTACACCAATTTTCATATCTAGTACATAAAGCCAAAGGGTATGTCACCTATGGAGACAACACCAAAGGAAAGATTCTTGGCGTTGGAATAGTTGGCACACCTCCATCCATTCAAATTGAGGATGTTCTCTATGTTGAAGGATTAAAGCACAATCTTCTTAGCATAAGTCAACTTTGCGATAGAGGGTTCAAGATCAAATTCAACAAAGATGAATGTCTCATTATGGATGAGGCAACCAATGAGGTAAAACTCAAAGGTATAAGAACTAACAATATTTTTATGATTACGTTAGATGATTTGTCTCTGAAGGTACAATGTCTTATGGTAAACAACAATGACGCTTGGTTATGGCACAAGAGGATCGCTCACATTCACATGGAGCACTTGAACAAATTGGTTAAGCATGACTTAGTTATTGGTCTACCAAAGATGAAGTTCATCAAAGACAAATTATGCAATGCATGCCAAAAGGGCAAACAGACCAAAACAACTTTCAAATCTAAGAATGTGGTGTCTACTACAAGACCACTACAATTGTTACACATGGATCTCTTTGGTCCATCAAGAATAAAAAGCTTCAGAGGTAATGTATACGCTTTAGTCATTATTGATGATTTTTCTAGATATTCTTGGACTTTGTTTCTTGTGCAGAAGAGTGAAGCTTTCAAAGCCTTTAAGAAGTATGCTAAGCAAATCCAAAATGAAAAATCACTAAAGATTGTATCCATAAGAAGTGATCATGGTGGAGAATTCCAAAATGCTCAATTTGAAGAATTTTGTGAAGAACATGGTATCTCTCATAATGTTTCAGCACCTAGAACTCCATAACAAAATGGAGTAGTTTAAAGAAAGAATAGGTTTCTAGTGGAACTTGCAAGAACAATGCTTAGTGATGCAAATCTTCCTAAATATTTTTGGGCGGATGCGGTTAGTACGGCATGTTATGTTGGAAATCGAGTGATCATTAGACCTATAATAAAGAAGACTCCATATGAACTCTTCAAAGGAAGAAAGCCAAATATTGCTCACTTTCACATTTTTGGATGCAAGTGATTTGTTCTTAATAATGACAAAGACAATCTCGGTAAGTTTGACGAGAAATCCGACGAAGGTATTTTTCTTGGTTATTCGCTTTCTAGTAAAGCATATAGAATTTATAATAAAAGAACTTTAACTATTGAAGAATCTATGCATGTATCTTTTGATGAAACTAACCCCTCCAAGGAGGAAGTAGTTGTTTGTGATGATGATGATCCTATAGATTTACCCCCGGAAGATCTTTCAATTGATCAAGTTAAGAAATCACCGGAAAATCAAGAAAACATTGTACAACAAGATTCAAACACAAATGATCTACCAAAAGAATGGAGAACTCATAGAGACCATCCTATTGACAAAATTATTGGTGACATTAGCCAAGGAGTATCAACAAGATTGAATCTAAAAGATGCTTTCTTAAACATGGCGTTTGTTTCTCAAATTGAACCTACCAAAGTTGATGAAGCCTTAGGAAATGATCAATGGATTATTGCTATGCAAGAAGAATTAAATCAATTCGAGAGAAATCAAGTTTGGGAACTTGTTCCTAGACCAAGTGGTAAACACATCATAGGTACCCGATGGGTGTTTAAGAACAAACTTGATGAGAATGGTCTAATTGTTCGAAACAAAGCAAGGTTGGTTGCCCAAGGTTACAATCAAGAGGAAGGAATCGACTTTGAAGAAACATTTGCTCCGGTTGCAAGGTTAGAAGCTATACGTCTTTTACTTGCTTATGCTTGTTCATTAAATTTTCAGCTTTTTCAAATGGACGTCAAAAGCGCATTCTTGAATGGATACATCAATGAAGAAGTCTATGTCAAACAACCCCCGGGATTTGAAGACTTCAAACATCCTTCACATGTCTTTAAGTTGAGAAAGGCTCTTTATGGCTTAAAGCAAGCACCAAGAGCATGGTATGATAGACTTAGCAATTTTTTGTGTGAAAAAAGGTTTCGAAAAGGGTAAGGTTGATAAAACCTTGTTCATTAAGAAAATCCAAAGTAACACTTTATTGGTTCAAGTCTATGTTGATGATATCATTTTTGGATCGACTAACAAAGAAATGTGTGAGGAATTCTCATTGATGATGCAAGGAGAATTCGAGATGTCTATGATGGGAAAGATGAACTACTTTCTTGGACTACAAATTAAGCAACTAGAAGATGGAATCTTCATCAATCAATCTAAGTATTGCAAAGAATTATTGAAAAAGTTTGATATGGACAATTGTAAAGCAATGAATACTCCAATGGGCTCCGGTACATATGTTGATCAAGATGAATCCGGTACTTCAATTGATATTACAAGGTACAGAGGTATGATTGGTTCTTTATTGTATTTGACGGCAAGCCGTCCTGACATCATGTTTAGTGTTTGTCTTTGCGCTCGCTTTCAAGCAAATCCAAAGGAATCACACCTCATGGCAGTTAAAAGGATCATGAAGTATCTTAAAGGAACAATTAATGTCGGCCTATGTTATCCAAAAGGTAGTACTTGCACTTTAATTGGTTATTTTGACGCGGATTATGCAGGTTGTAAAATTGATCGTAAAAGCACAAGTGGTACTTGTTACATTATTGGAAATGCATTAGTATCATGGGCTTGTAAAAAGCAAGCATGTGTTGCTCTTAGCACGGCCGAAGCAGAATACATAGCAGCGGGTAGTTGTTGTGCACAAATTCTTTGGCTCAAGCAACAACTCCGTGATTACGGACTTGATCTCGGATGCATTCCTCTTCGATGCGACAATACAAGTGCTATCAATATTACAAAGAATCCGGTCATGCATTGAAGAACCAAACATATAGATATCCGACATCATTTTCTCCGTTATCATGTACTTAAAGGAGATGTCGAAGTCACTTTTGTGGATACTCATAACCAACTCGCAGATATCTTCACTAAACCGCTTGCTCGAGAACCTTTCTTCAAAATCCGAAGAGAAATTGGTATTTTGGATGAAGGTGATATCTAATGTTTCTCTTTTTATACACATCTTAATTTTTATATGTATCTATTTCACTCTTTTCCACATCCTTTTTGATGTTAACAAAGGGGGAGAAGAATATGCATGTGTGTTGTTTTGTTTCAAAGAAATTGCAGGCCCAAATAAATATCAAACTCACTCCAAAATTCGAAGAATCATGGACTTAGGGGGAGCATACAATTTAGGGGGAGCCTTGCATTTGCTCAACATGTTTGCTATACAAAACAACATAAACATTTCAAGAAATCGTTTTCAAGACTTGGTTGTCATCATCAAAAAGGGGGAGAATGTAATTGCAAGCTTCTCAAGTCATATTTAGAGCATGTGTTTTGATGAAGACAACATGGATATCAACATTTCAAGGATGTGCAAAAAGCTTATCAACATCAAATAAAAGTCTTGAAGATTATTGAAGAATTATTGAAGAATCATCAAATGTCAATATGGTATAAATAATTCTTAAAATATTGAATATAGATGTTCACAATATGCATTCATCAACATATACATATTCCATAATTTTAACATCAAGAAAAACTTTGTTTGAAATATCTTTCAAAAAGTATTTTTGAAAATAACCCTTTAGGAACCGGTTCCTCCCTAACAGGGAACCGGGTTCCAGCATTTCTCAAAAAACATGTCCCTGGATTTTGTACCAGGAACCGGGTTGTACCAATAGGGGAACCGGTTCCTGCATGATATTTTTGAATTCCAACTTATAACGTTCACTAAGAACCGGGTTCTGTCAGTGTCGGAACCGGTTCCTAGCGAACCAGTGCAGCTTTTACTTTGTTTTTTGAACATTTTACAAGTGGTATCTTTTCATGAATGCATTGCAACTTTTCATATGAATTGGCATGAATGAAGAGGTTCTTACAACTTTATAAAATGCAGATTTTCTTATTTAAAAGAATGCTTCAATTTTAAAATTAAAAAATATACTTCTTCAATAAACAATTTTCTCATTCATTCAAATTTGCACATAAACTTTCATGTGTTCATAATTTTGTGAAACTTGCCATATACACTTTCATTATCATTACAAGTTTCATACATACATTGTGAACATTTATATACATTGTTGAGAATTGTTTTTATCTTGAAGAAGAAGATCAATTGAAGATTGATAAAGCTCTCCATATACTTCAAACTAAATCATTGTATTACTTAAAGGTTTTCCCTTACTATCCAGGATTGTTGGAAGTAAGTGTTGTGATTTGAAGAGGATTGTTCTTCATTCACATTAGTGTTTGTTTGGTCTTAAAGGTGTTAAGAACCTTTGATCACCCTATAGGTTAGATAGTAAGCATAGGCTGTACAATCATTCTAACTATAGTGAAATCTCTTTTGTGTTGGAAAGGGGACTGGAGTACTCTCGGATTGTGAGGGGAACCAGGATATATCACCGTGTTCTTTACTTTTCCGCATTTATCGCTTTCATCACCATAATCAAGAAAAGATAAAGATATAAACAAAACCTTCAAACACTTAACCAAAATTACTACAAAGCATTCTCATAAAACCGAATAAATTTTATAAGACCTAATTCACCCCCCCCCCCCCCCCCTCTTAGGCACTATGAGACGTACAGTTACTTCAAAATATATTTCATAGAAGCTTGAATCTCAATGAAGCTTTTATTGAGGAAAGTACAAAGAATGAACTTATGAATCCAAAAGTTAACTTTGATGGAATACATTGTGCTTTCACCTACATCATCAACAACTAGGATACACATACATTGTATTTGTTAGTTAAACATAGATGATCACAAAATACAAGTCAAGGTGCTTGGTGATTCCCCATAGAGTAAAACTAAAGATATGGAGAAGAAACAACACCTAATGTGTGATCTTATTGTGATTGAATTGGTATGATATGATGAAGGGATCTTAGGGGCAAAAATTGGGGTACAACAAGGAGTTAACACTATAGGATGCAAGTGGGTCTTTAAAAATAAGACTGACATGGATGGTAAGCTACATACCTATAAGGCAATACTGGTTGCAAAAGTCAATAAACAAATTCACGGGGTTGACTATGATGAAATCTTTTCACCAGTTGCAATGCTTAAATCTGTCCGGATTGTACTTGCTATCGATGCATATCATGATTATGAAATATGGAAGATGGATGTAAATACTACTTTACTTAACAGTAATCTTATTGTGGATGTATACATGACACAACCTGAAGGGTTTAACATACCACATGAAGCCCAAAAGATATGCCAGTTACATCGATCAATCTATGGATTGAAGCAAGTTTCCAGAAGCTGGAATCTTCATTTTGATGAAACAGTAAAACAATATAGATTCATCAAGAATGAAGATGAGCCTTGTGTCTACAAGAAGGTTAGTGGGAGCATGATTGTTTTCCCGATATTATATGTAGATATCATATTACTCATTAGAAACAATGTCCCTACTTTACAACAAGTAAAGACTTGGTTAGGGAAATTCTTTTCTATGAAGGACCTAGGTGAAGCAGCCTATATATTAGGAATAAGGATCTATAAAGATAGATAACAAAAAATGCTTGGACTAAGTCAGAGTACATACATAGACAAAGTATTGAGACGCTTTAATATGCAGGATTCCAAGAAAGGATTCATACCTATGCAACATGGCATGTGTTTATCAAAAACAAAATCCCCTTCAACTAAGGAAGACAGGGATCGCATGACTAAGATTTCATATGTATATACAATAGGATCTATCATGTATGCCATGTTATGTACTCGGCAAGATGTCTCGTATGCTTTAAGTGCAACGAGTAGGTACCAATATGATCCCGGTGATGCTCATTGGGTAGCTGTCAAGAATATCCTTAAGTACTTGAGAAGGACTAAGGACTCATTCTTGATATATGGAGGTCAAAAAGAGCTTGTTGTGATTGGATACACCGATGCTAGCTTCCATACAAATAAGGATGACTTTAGATCGTAATCTGGTTATGTGTTCTACTTAAATGGTGGTGCTGTGAGCTAGAAAAGTTTAAAGCAAGATACATTTGTTGATTCTACAACCGAGGTCGAGTATATTACTGCTTCAAATGCAGCAAAGGAATTTGTTTGGATCAAAAAGTTCATTAGTGAACTTTGTAAAATCAAGCTTCACAAATAAGCGTTTGTTTTGATGAAGTCAAACCATGGCTAACAAAGAAGGAAAAGATTTATGATCAAGCATCTAAGCATCTAAGGATAATATCTTCATTCAAAGCTCTCAACAACTTTAAAGGTATAATAATATTATCTACTTTGATCTTAAGATATAGATGCTCAAAAATGAAAAAGAAATGTTTAAGAATCATTACTCAAGCTTTTCAAAGATAAAATTTCATTTTTCTTCTGCATGCAATCAATTTACATCTTAGTGCAATCGATTGCACACTTCAAAAATTCAGATCTTTTACTTCTGTTTCTATGTGCAATCGATTTACATTACCTATGCAATCGATTGCATACTTAAATTTTTCAAAACGTTTGCTTCTGTTTCTCATGCAATCGATTTACATTGCAAGTGCAATCGATTGCACTCAGTTACTTTTTGCTACTGGCTTTGCATGCAATCAATTACATTATTAGTGCAATCCATTGCACTCTTAAAGATTTTGAAAAAATAGTTGTTAAAAACCTTGTGCAATCAATTTACACCAAGGATGCAATCGATTGCATACTGCACGAATTTGAAAAATAGCAGCTTTGTTCATGCCTTTTCATCATGCATTTTCATTACATCTTTTCACTTAAACTTGACATTTGTTCATGATACATTTCCAGATCTTCATTTCAAAAGGGTGTTATGAACATATAAATATTCAATTTCAAATCCATATCTAACACTTTTCTTCCATAAATATTTTCTGAAATTTTAAAATACAAACTCAAGCATTCTTCATTTTCGTATATAAGTTTTCTGCACATTTTCATACATTAACAAACAGAAAACTTTGAGCAAATATATCTTGAGTATTTGTACAATATTATTATTAAAAGAAGAAGATTATACATTGTCAAATCACTCTAAGTGATCAATATTACTCTACTCACTCAAACTCACAAATTGATATTTACTTACTTATTTTCCAGGATTGTTGAAATTAAGTTTAAGTGTTTTTGTTGAAATCATGTCTTTCCAAGTTGTTAGATACAAGTGTAGTTACATTGAGAGGATTGTTCTCATAGGTAACTTAGTGAAAATCCAAGAGGTGTTCTTGGTCCAAGAGGATTGTTCTTGGTTTGGTTGGTAGTTCTTGTTTAAGTTTGCCACAATAAGGAAATCTCTTTCATGTTGAAAGGGGACTGGAGTACTCTCGGACTGTAAGGGGAACCAGGATATATCTCCCGTGTCTCTTTATTTTTCCTGCATTTTTAAGATTTCCTAAACTCACTTATAACCAGAAAAATAAGAACCATCATCACTAAAAACCAGAATTTTTAAAGTACCTAATTCACCCCCCCCCCCCCCCCCCTCTTAGGCGCACTTCGTACTTACAATTGGTATCAGAGCAGGTTATAGGTAACCTGCTCCTAAAAGATCCAGAATGGCTTCCGCAAATCATAATACTGTTTTCAGAGATGGTGGTAGTAACAACAAGCCTCCTCTATTTTGTGGTGAATATTTTATTTTCTGGAAAATACGCATGAAGGCGCATCTAGAAGCACAAGGAGAAGAAATACGGGATGCCGTCGAAAATGGTCCATTTATGCCTATAACGGTAATCAATGGTGTCGTCTCATCAAAGCCTAAAACTGCATGGGACGATGATGATAAGAAGAAAGTTCTCTATGATAAAAAGGCAATAAACCTTCTTCAAGGTGCACTTAGCATGGTCGAATTCTTCCGTATCTCGGCATGCAAAACAGCAAAAGAAATATGGGATACCTTGGTACAAACTCATGAAGGAACGGTTGAAGTAAAAAGATCAAGACTAAATACCCTAAGTCAAGAATACGAATTATTTCGAATGCAGCCTAGAGAAACCATTCTTGACTTACAAAAGAGATTTGTGCACTTGACAAATCATCTAAGTGCTCTTGGTAAAACTTTGACGAATGATGAATTGAATCTGAAAGTAATTAGGTCCTTAACTAGGGAATGGCAACCAAAGGTAACGGCAATATCATAAAAGAAAACTCTATCCAACATGACATCCACAACATTATTTGGAAAACCTCAAGAATACGAAACGGAACTTGGAAGACTCGAAAAGCATGAAAATCAAGAGAAGAAATCCAAGAATATTGCTTTGAAAATAGACTCCAAGGAATTTGAAAAGGAAAACAATCCAGAAGAAGATGAAAACTTCATGCTTCTTATTAAAAGGCTTGGTAAGTTCTTCGGTAGAAATGACAAACCTTTTTCTCATTAAAAAGGAAAGAAACATTTTCAGAAAAAGGAAGGCTCCACATCAATATAAGAAATCACATGTTATGAATATGGTAAGCAAGGTCATATCAAGCCGAATTGTCCAAAACTCTCCAAGAAAGGTGGCTTCAAAAGCAAGAAGGGATTCAAGAACAAAAATGCTTATGTCGAATGGGAGGACAATGAAATAAGTTCCTCATCCGATTCCGATAGTGATGAAAGTGCAAATCTAGCATTGATGGCCTCACACCATTCTGATGATGAAGACAATGAGGTTAGTAATGAAATTTCTCTTTTTGATAGTGATGCACAAGGTGCTATATATGAACTATTGAATGAATGCAAAATTTTGTATAAAACCATTTCATCAAAAAAGAAACAAATTTCATCCTTAGAAGAAAAATATGTTTCAATGGAAAAAGATCTCAAAGAAGAAAAACAAAAATCAAGTGATGAACAAAAACAGAATTTTGCATGCAAAAATTGTGATTCACTCTCTTTCCAAATTGTCCAATTAAAAAGAGTCATTGAAAGATATGAAAAAGGGAAAATTGGATTGGAAATTGTTATTAGCCAACAAAGTTACTCCAATGATAAAAGTGGACTTGGATATTCAAAGTTTTCAAAACCAAGTTCTAACAAAACTATCTTTGTTAAGACAAGTGATCAATCTTCCAAAGAGAAAGTGAACAAACCTAAAATAGTTCGTCACTATCCGAAAAAGAAAACATTTTCTAAGAAGAAATCTTATCCTTCTAGATATAGAAGTAACTTTGAACCTACTTGTTTTTATTGTGGTATTAAAGGCCATACACCTAATGCTTGCTATGTTAGAAACTTCAGTGTGGCAAGTGGGCATTATGTATGGGTAAAGAAAGGCACTAATTATGAAGGACCCAAAGTAACTTGGGTACCTAACAAAACCTAATTTGTTTTGCAGGTATGCTTGAAGACCACATGCAATCTTTGGTATCTTGATAGTGGTTGTTCAAAGCATATGACAGGAGACATAAACCAATTTTCACATCTAGAGCTAAAGGCCAAGGGTTTTGTCACTTATGGAGACAATAATAAGGGAAGAATCCGCGGCAAAGGCAAAGTTGGTGCTCCACCTTTCACATCCATTGAAGATGTTCTTTATGTTGAAAGACTAAAGCATAATCTTCTAAGTATTAACCAACTTTGTGACAAAGGCTTCAAAATCAAGTTCACCAAGGATGAATTTTTGATAGAAGACGAAGTCACTTATGAGGTTATACTTAAAGGTAAAAGAATCAATAATATATTCATGATTTCCCTTGATGATCCATCTTTGAAGGTTAAATGTCTCATGGCAAACAACGATGATTCATGGCTTTGGCACAAAAGAATTGCTCATATTCATATGGAACACTTGAATAAATTAATCAAGCATGATCTTGTCATTGGATTGCCTAATAGAAATTTCGTCAAAGATAGACTATGCGATGCTTGTCAAAAAGGGAAACAAACTAGATCAACTTTCAAATCTAAGAATGTGGTGTCCACTACAAGGCCACTACAATTGTTACATATGGATCTATTTGGTCCATCGAGAACAAGGAGTTTTGGAGGTAATATATATGCTTTGGTTATTGTTGACGATTTCTCTAGATATACTTGGACATTCTTTTTAGTGCAGAAAAGTGATGCATTCAAGGCGTTCAAGAAGTATGCTAAACAAATTCAGAATGAGAAGTCTCTAACAATTGCCTCAATAAGAAGTGACCATGGCAGAGAATTCCAAAATGCTCTATTTGAAGAATTCTGTGTAGAACATGGAATATCTCACAACTTCTCGGCACCGAGGACTCTACAACAAAATGGAGTGGTTGAAAGAAACAATAGGTCTCTTGTGGAACTTGCTAGAACAATGCTTAGAGACTCAAACCTTCCAAAATACTTTTGGGCGGATGCCGTGAGCACGGCATGTTTTGTTAGCAATAAAGTTAACATTAGACCAATCTTAAAGAAAACTCCATATGAACTTTTCAAAGGGAGAAAACCAAACATTGCTTTCTTTCATATCTTCGGGTGCAAATGCTTTGTCCTAAACAATGACAAAGATAATTTGGGTAAGTTTGATGAGAAATCCGATGAAGGTATATTTCTTGGTTACTCACTCTCTAGTAAAGCATATAGATAATACAAAAAAAGAACCTTGATTATTGAATAATCTATGCATGTTCCTTTTGATGAATCTAACCCCTCCAAGGAGGATAATATTGTTTGTGATAATGATGATAAAATTTTAGAAGGTCCTCAAGAAAATTCTTCCATGGATCAACCCATTCAACTAGAAGAATCACCTCAACAAGAATCGAATCTCAATGATCTACCAAAAGAATGGAGAACTCATAGAGATCATCCTATTGATAAAGTGATTGGTGACATAAGTCAAGGCGTGTCTACAAGATTAAATCTCAAGGATTCTTGCCTAAACATGGCGTTTGTCTCTCAAATTGAACCTTTCAAAGTTGATGAAGCTTTAGGCGATGACCAATGGATCATAGCTACGCAAGAAGAATTGAATCAATTTGAAAGGAATCAAGTTTGGGAACTCGTTCCTAGGCCAAGCAACAAACACATTATTGGAACAAGATGGGTGTTCAAAAACAAACTTGACGAGAATGGAATAATTGTTCGCAACAAAGCAAGATTGGTAGCACAAGGCTATAATCAAGAAGAAGGAATAGACTTTGAAGAAACTTTCGCTCCAGTTGCAAGGTTAGAAGCTATTCGTCTCTTACTTTCCTATGCTTGTTCATTAAATTTTCAGCTTTTCCAAATGGATGTCAAAAGCGCATTCTTGAATGGATATATCACTGAAGAAGTATACATTAAACAACCCCCGGGTTTCGAAGACTTAAAGAATCCATCTCATGTATTTAAATTAAGAAAAACTCTCTATGGACTGAAACAAGCACCAAGGGCATGGTATGATCGTTTAAGCAACTTCTTATGTGAAAAAGGTTTCGAAAAAGGAAAAGTTGACAAGACTCTATTTATCAAGAAAATCAAAGACGACACTTTGCTAGCACAAGTCTATGTTTATGACATCATCGTCGCTTCTTCAAATCAAGAAATGTGTGAAGAATTATCATCAATGATGCAAGGAGAATTTGAAATGTCCATGATGGGTAAAATGAACTATTTTCTTGGACTTCAAATCAATCAACTAAAAGATGGCATCTTCATCAACCAATCCAAATATTGCAAGGAACTCTTGAAAAGGTTTGACATGGATAACTGTAAGGAAATGTCTACACCAATGGTTTCTGGTTCTTATGTTGATCAAAATGAATCAGGTGTTTCCATCGACATCAATAAATATCGAGGTATGATTGGCTCCTTATTATATTTGACGGCAAGCCGTCCTGACATAATGTTTAGTGTTTGTCATTGTGCCCGCTTTCAAGCTAACCCAAAGGAATCTCATCTCACGGCGGTAAAGAGGATCATGAAGTATCTCAAAGGAACAACAAATGTCGGATTTTGGTATCCTAAAGGTAGTGTCTGCAACTTAATTGGTTATTCTGACGCGGATTATGCAGGGTGTAAAACAGATAGAAAAAGCACAAGTGGTAGTTGTCACATTCTTGGTAATGCATTAGTATCATGGGCCTGCAAGAAACAATCATGTGTTTCTCTAAGCACGACCGAAGCTGAATATATTATAGCCGGTAGTAGTTGCGCTCAAATTTTGTGGCTAAAACAACAACTTCGTGACTACGGACTCGATCTAGGGTGCATTCCTCTAAGATGCGACAACACCAGTGCAATTACCATTACAAAGAATCCCGTCATGCATTCAAGGACTAAACATATAGACATTCGACATCATTTTCTCCGTGATCATGTTCTTCAAGGAGATGTTGAGGTAACCTTTGTAGATACTCATAATCAGCTTGCCGATATCTTCACCAAACCTTTGGCAAAAGAACCTTTCTACAAAATTCTTCGAGAGCTCGACATACTTGACGAACGCGACTTATAAGGTGCATTCTACCCTTGATATACCTTTTATATATGTTTTATACATGCTATATATGAATCTATGTTATGTGATATTTAAATTTTCAAGAAAAATTTGGTTTTGGACAATTTTTGTTGATGCAAATCGATTGCACATAGAGTGTCAATCGATTGCACAAAGAGTTTTTTCAATTCTGTCCATTATGTTTCATGTGCAAATCAATTACACCTTTAATGCAATTGATTGCACTCTGTGCGTTTTTGCTTATTTTTGATTCTGTTTGTGTGCAAATCAATTGCACATGGTATGTCAATCGATTGCACGTACTGAAATTAGCTTTTATGACAAAAAATTAATGTTGGTCAGAATTCCTCTCTCATATTTCCAAGCCAAATACACTTCAATTCTAATAACTCATTTCCTTATCTACCCAAATCACTTCCAAATCTCAGCTCACAAAATCTTTCTCTCTCACAAAACCTAAAAACCCCAAAAACCTAAAACTCCATATCCATGGCTTCAAGAACAAAGAGAAAGGCTTCCGTTTCAGATAAAGGAAAAAAGAAGGTTGATTCAACATCCAATCCACTACTTTCAACTCTCACTGAAGAGCAAGAAGCCAGATTTATCAAAGACTTTCAAAGGAAAATTGTATCCAACCCCAAGTATGGTATACTCTCCTCCTTTCCTCAAGAATGTTTTTCCTTTCAGAACGATCTAGCTGCTTATGGTATGGAACCCTTGATTTCTTCGTACGGTCCATACTACCCGAATTTGGTAAGAATGTTTTTCAGTAATCTAACACCCCACAAAGAAAAAATAGTCATATATGTGTTGGGCACTCGTATCTCTCTAACTCCTCAGGTTGTTGGTGAGATCTTGCATATTCCTTTCACTGGAAGCTCCCTATATGATCCTGAAAATGAGATATGGGATGGCTATCAGAAAAAGGGATTCTTTTATAGCATTGGGCGGTTAAGTGAAGCTGAATTTCGCGCCAAACGGATTCGTGGTCTTGGCGGAGTAATTCCATCCAGAGACTCCTGGAGTGCAGATAACCTCCATATAGACGATCGCTTATATCATTATTTTTTGGTCTATATTTTGTTTCCAAGAGCTGGAAAACATTGCACGGTTACCGACTTTGAGATGCAGCTTATTTACGCAAGGAAGAAAGGAGTAAATGTAAATTGGGCAAGAATGATCATGATGCATATGCTGAGAGTGGATGAAAAATCTAAATTCCTTCCATATGCTTATTTTGTCACTTTGATTGTGGAGGAATTTGGTGTGGATTTTTGTGGTTTTGAAAAGGTGAATATGGATCCTAATCTAAACAAAATTTCAATTAATAATGTTGATTCAAGAATGGGCATACATTTTAATCCGGAGACAAAGACCATCGCCTACATTGGTGAAGATGTTGTTGGCAATGAAGATAATGACCAAGAAGTTGAAGGCGGTGAAGTTGTGCCTCCTCCTCCTACTGCTCCCTCTGGTCCAAGCAATCAAGAGCTCATGGACTACATGTCTCAACAGTTTGCTTCTATGAACACCAACATCAACAATCAATGGAGTGCAATCAATGACTCCACTACAACCCGGATAAATGATTTTCACTCAGATGTGAACCAACAATTCTCGTACCTTTATTATCACCTTCATATCCCACCATACGACCCAAATAACCCAGCTGCACCTCCTCCACATTATACAGAACCTCCACTTCAACAACAATTCCCGAACCAAGGCTCATGGTCTCACAACCATCCAGACATACATCACCCTTAATGTTTTGGCTGACTTTTTTTTTTCTGTTATGTTATTGTCTTGCTATTTCAATGTTTCATTTGTTCAATTTTCTGTGTAACTCTTAAACAATTTGTGTTACTGTTTTAAATTCTATAATTTTTGTCAATATATTGCTCTATTATTATTTGCTTTAGGCATCTTTCCCTTCTTTTTGATAATGTCAAAGGGGGAGAAAGATGTATCGTACTTTATGCTTGTATTTCCTGTGTCTTAACTTTCAAGGTACTCTCCAATCAAGATGAAGAATTGCAAAGGATTCCAACCCTCTCCTACATAGGGGGAGTTTTGCATTTTAGGGGGAGAAGCTCTTTCGGAAAGTACATCGCATAAAGCAAGATTGTTTGTCATCATCAAAAAGGGGGGGAATGTAAAGTCAAGCTTCACAAATAAGCTTTTGTTTTGATGAAGATAAACCATGGCTAACAAAGAAGGCAAAGATTTATGATCAAGCATCTAAGCATCTAAGGATAATATCTTCATTCAAAGATCTCAACAACTTTAAAGGTATAATAATATTATCTACTTTGATCTTAAGATATAGATGCTCAAAAATGAAAAAGAAATGTTTAAGAATCATTACTCAAGCTTTTCAAAGATAAAATTTCATTTTTCTTCTGCATGCAATCGATTTACGTCTTAGTGCAATCGATTGCACACTTCAAAAATTCAGATCTTTTGCTTCTGTTTCTATGTGCAATCGATTTACATTACCTATGCAATCGATTGCATACTTAAATTTTTCAAAACATTTGCTTCTGTTTCTCATGCAATCGATTTACATTGCAAGTGCAATCGATTGCACTCAGTTACTTTTTGCTACTGACTTTGCATGCAATCGATTACATTATTAGTGCAATCGATTGCACTCTTAAATATTTTGAAAAAATAGCTGTTAAAAACCTTGTGCAATCGATTTACACCAAGGGTACAATCGATTGCATATTGCACGAATTTGAAATATAGCAGCTTTGTTCATGCCTTTTCATCATGCCTTTTCATTACATATTTTCACTTAAACTTGGTATTTGTTCATGATACATTTCCAAGTCTTCATGATGTTTCAAAAGGGTGTTATGAGCATATAAATATTCAATTTCAAATCCAGATCTAACAGTTTTCTTCCATAAATATTTTCTAAAATTTTAAAATACAAACTCAAGCATTCTTCATTTTCGTATATAAGTTTTCTGCACATTTTCATACATTAACAAACAGAAAACTTTGAGCAAATATATCTTGAGTCTTTGTACAATATTATTATTAAAAGAAGAAGATTATACATTGTCAAATCACTCTAAGTGATCAATATTACTCTACTCACTCAAACTTACAAATTGATATTTACTTACTTATTTTCCAGGATTGTTGGAATTAAGTTTAAGTGTTTTTGTTGAAATCTTGTCTTTCCAAGTTGTTGGATACAAGTGTAGCTACATTGAGAGGATTGTTCTCATAGGTAACTTAGTGAAAATCCAAGAGGATTGTTCTTGGTCCAAGAGGATTGTTCTTGGTTTGGTTGGTAGTTCTTGTTTAAGTTTGCCACAATAAGGAAATCTCTTTCATGTTGAAAGGGGACTGGAGTACTCTCGGACTGTGAGGGGAACCAGGATATATCGCTCGTGTCTCTTTATTTTTCTGCATTTTTAAGCTTTCCTAAACTCACTTATAACCAGAAAAATAAGAACCATCATCACTAAAAACCAGAATTTTTAAAGTACCTAATTCACCCCCCTCTTAGGCGCACTTCGTACTTACAAACTTAATATAGTCCCAAGCATTTTGGATCCTATTGATCTCTATTGTGATAACATTGATGCTATTGCACAAGCTAAGGAGCCTAGATCTCACCAATGATCCAAACACATACTTAGGCATTATCACCTCATTCGGGAGATAATTGATCGAGGATATGTGAAGATATGTAGAGTAACTACACTTGACAATGTTGGTGACCCACTAACAAAGCCTCTTGCGTAACAGAAGCATGATGGCCATATTAGATCTATGGGTATTAGGGGTATGCCTGATTGGGTCTAGTGCTAGTGGGAGATTTCTAGTGTAAGCCCTAGAGGCCAATACTTTGGTTACTTGTATTAATTATTTATTAACGATAAAAGGCATTTCTTTATTATGTTTGCTTTTCCAAAATAATAAAGTCCCTAGAATAGTTCGTCTATTTAATGAAATATTAAGTGTGACTTAATCATGAAATCCCATTAAACATAAGAACATTATTCTTAAAGTATCCGCAGTCGAGCTTTATTACAAAGTGGGATAACATTAAAGCATTGAGATTATTATGAAGATAGACTGATGATCACACCTCATGGATCATGGATAAGGAGTTATCAAGTCTTGACATATGTATGAATATTAGGAGTAATATTTATACTGGATTGACCTTCTATGAGAATACTATATAGAATGTTATACAAGGTATCATAAGTTATTCTCATGGTGATAATAGTGTATACCACCCTTCGACTTGAAACCACTATGGACCCTAGATGTTTAGTTAAGTACGTTATTGCTGATCAAACGTTATCCATGTCTGGATGACCATAAAGACATTTGATGGGTACTTCATGTAGTTGTTTAGGTATTGGCTTGCATTTTTGGTAAAACCCAAGTGTATGTGTGAATGTCATGACTGATGTCATAACATTCTAGTTTAGTTTGTACTGACTCATTAGGTACCTTTGCAGAAAAATATTGTAATTCAAGTACTGATGTTTATAAGTGTGTATCTGAGCATTTTGCAAAATGATCACATTTTGCTAAATCAGTAGACAGGTTTTCTCAGATGTCATAAACAGATGTTATGACATCCTGTTCTGAACTAACAGGTTTGCAGGTTGGATAAGTCTGAGTTTTTTCAGGAAAATAACTCAGTCTTTCCTGAACAGAATCCTGCGTTTTCTGAGGGGTAACCTAGCTCAACCCTAACCTGGTTAATAAAGTCCTGTGACCTGGTCTTTAGGTCAAACGGAATTAACCCTAGGTTTTTGTGGAAACCCTAACTGAAGTTGCAGCTGCTATATATTCAACAGAGCTGCTGTTTTGCAAGGCATCCCTTTTTATTGATCAGAAGATCATTTGTAATCTGTATAGATTTGATTATTGTACTCCAAGCAATTATCATTGTGATAAGTGACTTGGAATAGGTTTCAAATTGTAAGGGCTGTGTAGCACTCAAATCTTTGAAGCAAGAGTGTTTGAATGTTCCTTGACTAAAGCTGTGAAGCAGAGTCAAGTTAGTTGTGTGGATCACTCAAAGCTGTGAAGCAAGAGTGATTGTGTTGCTTGATTAAAAAGCTGTTAAGCTTAATCAAGTGTTTGTTTTTGAAGAGTGTCTTCATCAACTCTTAAGTCAAATTGTTTTATGTATCACTGTTGTGATTGAGGGGGAGTGAGTAGGAACTCAGGTTTAAGTTGTACTTAGATTGGAATTGCATTGGGTAGGTCTTAAGTGAAGGAGATAAACTGGTTGGTTTATTCCTGAATTAACATCTCTTATAGTGGATTTCCTCCCTGGCTTGGTAGCCCCCAGAGTAGGTGTTGTTGCACACTGAACTGGGTAAACAATTGACTGTGTTCTTTATTGCTTTTGTATTTACTGTCATATAGTAAGTCAGATACGGTGTCATAACATTGAACGTGACATTGAGTATCTGCAGCCAGAATTTCAATTGGCATCAGAGCAGGCACCCTGCCTGTATTACTGGGTGAGATCTAGGGATATCACTTTCTGGCACTATGGACAAAGAAGGAGTTTTTGGAAATAGACCACCCATTCTGGATGGAACTAATTATGACTACTGGAAACCTCGTATGATTGCCTTCCTAAAATCTCTGGACAAAAAGGCTTGGAGAGCTGCTGACAAAGGATGGATTCATCCCACCATAACTGAGAAAGATGGGACAATCAGTCTGAAGCCTGAGGAAGATTGGAGTAAAGAAGAAGATGAGTTAGCTCTGGGAAATTCAAAAGCTTTAAATGCCTTGTTCAATGGAATTGATAGAAACATTTTCAGACTAGTACATCAATATGAACTGGCCAAGGAAGTTTGGGACACTCTCAAAACTACTCATGAGGGCACTTCCAAAGTAAAAATGTCAAGGCTTCAGATGTTGACCACCAAGTTTGAGAATCTAAAAATGATGGAAGATGAAACCATTCATGAGTTTCACATGAACATCTTGGAGATTGCCAACACCTCAGGAGCACTGGGAGAAAAGATGTCAGAAGAAAAACTGGTAAGGAAGATTCTCAGATCCTTGCCTAAAAGATTTGCAATGAAGGTAACTGCCATAGAGGAAGCCCAGGACATCAGCAAGTTGAAAGTGGATGAACTTATTGGGTCTCTTCAGACTTTTGAGATGGGGATCACTGATAATGGTGACAAGAAGAACAAAAGCATAGCACTTGTATCCAACACTGATGTTGAAAACAAGGAGGATGAAGAAGAAAATATATCAGAAGCTATTGCTATGCTTGGAAGACAGTTCAACAAGCTCATCAAAAGAATGGATCCAAAGTCAAGGTCTAATGTTCATAACATTCCCTCTGACATTGACAGTTCCAGCAGAAGACCAAGGTCAGAAGATAAGGGAAACCAAGGCAGAGGTATTCAATGCCATGGATGTGAAGGATATGGACATATTCGAGCTGAATGTCCTACCTTTCTTAAGAAACAAAAGAAAGGAATGACTGTTACTTGGTCTGACTATGATTCAGAAAGTAATTCTGAAGAAGAATCTGCCAAACTAGTTACTGCTCTAACTAGTGTTTGTACTTCTGAAAGTGACACTAGTGATGAGGAAGTGACATTTGAAGAACTTGCTGATACCTACAAGAAATTGTGTATCAGAAGTGCTGAAGTCTGTGTGTAGAATGAGAAACAGTCAAAACTCATTATAAAGCTGGAGGCGGAAAAAAGGGCAGATCTTGAAACTATAAGTCACCTAGAAGGGGAAGCTCAATTACTGAAATCACAACTGAACCAAATGACAAAATCTGTCAAGATGTTGACCAATGGATCAGATAAATTGGAAGAGATCCTACAAGTGGGACAAAATGTGGGAAACAAATCCGGTCTAGGATTTGTGGAAGCTAAGAAACCTGGTGCAGACAAGAAGATCAAGCATGTTAAACAATTGTCAAAGCAGATGTCTCAACACACCTCTCAACATCAGAAATACATGAAGAAAAAATACCAAAGATGGAGATGTCATCATTGTGGGAGATATGGCCACATAAAGCCCTTCTGCTTCAGATTACATGGATATCCTAATCAGAACTCAGGTGCTAAACCTAAGCCAAAAAGGGTACCACATACTCCTCATTGGAAGAAAAAGGCTACTGCCCTGATAGCCCATACTTCCCCGAGAGTGTCTGCAAAGGAAGGCTGGTACTTTGACAGTGGATGTTCCAGACACATGACTGGATTCAAAAATCTCCTCAATAATGTTATGCCTCACACCACCAGTTTTGTGACCTTTGGAGATGGTGCTAAAGGTGAAGTCAAAGGAGTTGGTAATTTGGACTGCCCTGGAGTTCCAAGTCTGAATAAAGTACTGCTGGTAAAAGGGCTGACTGCTAATCTCATTAGTATCAGTCAATTATGTGATCTAGGATTCAAGGTCAACTTCTCAAGATCTGAATGTATAGTAATTAATGAAGAACTAGAAGTTGTAATGAGAGGAATCAGATCCAAAGATAACTGCTACTTGTGGCAGCCTGAGAACACTGATATCTCCACTATATTTCCAATTATCAAAGAAGAAAAAGAGATGAAACTGTGGCAGCATAAGCTTGGTCCCCTTCATCTAAGAAGAATGAAAAGAGCTATTTCTATGGAAGCAGTCAGAAGAACTCCAAAACTACAGGTTGATAATATCTGTGATGTGGCAAATAAACTTGAAGAAGGATGTGTTGTCAGAACCATAAGTCATCTTGACAAGGATGTTGGAAATAACAAGTCTAATAAATTTTGTTTCCCTGAAGAAATGAGGCTTGAAGTCTCCTCTCCTATAACTCTCCATCAAAATGGACTGGACAAACAGAAAACTATTCAAGAATCAACCAGAACTGTGATTCATATCAAAAGAATGCCTTCCCAATTATGTGCGGAAATAGTTGCTGCTAGGAAAAACTGTTCTCAAAACATCTGGTCAAAACAGATGCTCCCTGAGTACAATGTTACACAAGATGTTGTGACATTGTGTTGTGACAATCTGAATACAATCAACATTTCCTTGAACCCTATTGACTTTGAAGAGAAGAAGTCATTTAAACTGGAACATAGTTTCTCTAAGCTTCAGCTGACTGATTCTTCTACCAAGGCTCTTGTTGGAAATAAACTTGAAAATTTGAAGGGCAGGTTGGGTATTCACCAACATAAGATTTTATAGCAATTAATTTTGCTTAAAACAAAGGTTGAAGGAATTAATTTTATTAAGTCTATCTTTAGTGGGTTAATCATATACTTTCACAATTCTTTCAAAATCTTTAAGAAGTTGAAAAGACTCCCTTTTACCCCCTACCTCTCTCGTCCTTGCAACCTGTTTCCTCCTCACAATCAAAGATTTTTCTCAAACTGCTACCATTACTCAAAGTCAATCAAAATGTCTCAGACATCGTCTTCAACCATGGCAACTTCGTCATCCTCATCATCGTCATCATCTGACCAAGATTCTAGGGCAATCACCACATGCATAGAATCTGAAGTTCTTGAGGTCACTCCTCTCAGAGAGATGGCAACTGACCCAGCCAAAGTCAAAAAGCTCAGAACCAGACATGCAGGAAGAGCTCAAGCTACAGCCTCTGGTAATTCTTCTCATCCTTCGTCTTCTATACCTAATAGAGAAGGATCAATTCAAGTTCATCAAGCTATTGCTAGGCTGGTTACTAGTATACTGAGTGGCAACCAATCTGTACCGGGGATCTCTGTCCCTTTAAACCAATCAGAAAGTCCAAATGTGGAAGTTTCTGAGAATGTAGATGTCACTGAGAATGTTGTGACACAAAAAGACAACATTCAGAACCCTTCAGAAAAGGCTGCTGATCCACCTATCATTGATGTGGATGAGGATTACTCAGATAATGATCTGATTGCTAATGTGAACCCTAGCATAGCTAGGAGATTGATGAAAAGAAAGAGTAGTCAGAATGATAAACCTAATGCTAAGAAATCCAAGGCTGAAGGCATGGCTGAGAAAAGTATTCAGACAAAAGGGAAGAAGGCCCAGGTGCATACTGCTAGACAACCAATCTCTAAGAAGAGAAAAGAACCTGAATCTTCTGATTCTGATGAGGAATCAGAATTTGAGATTGATATTGAAGAAACTCCTATCAGAAGGAAGCTCCCCTCCAGCAAAATTGCTAGAGTGCCTGAAGTCCCAACAGACAACATCTCTTTTCATCATCCTGACAATGCAAACAGATGGAAGTATGTTTGCTTAAAGAGAATAGCCTTAGAGAGAGAACTCAACAATGATGCCTTGGAGTGCAAAGACATCATGGACCTGATCAAGAATGCTGGACTAATGAAGACAGTGATAAAGTTTAACAAATGTTATGAAAATCTGGTCAAGGAGTTTGTAGTGAACTTGTCTAATGATTGTGCTGATGGAAGGTCAGCTGACTTTGAAAGTGTTTTTGTTAGAGGAAGAAGGGTCAAGTTCTCTCCATCAGAAATCAACAAGTTTCTTGGAAGAACAAATGAGGACTGTCCTGATCTGGAGGCAACTGACAATGAAATTTGTCAAACCATCACAGCCAGGCAAGTAAAGTGCTGGCCCTTGAAAGGCAAGCTGAATGCCAGTAAACTCAGCATGAAATTTGCCATCTTGCATAAAATAGGTGCAGCCAACTGGGTGTCTACAAATCATAAATCAACTATCTCCACAGGATTGGGGAGATTTATTTATGCTGTGGGAACCAAGACTGCTTTTGACTATGGCAGGTACATCTTTGAACAAACTTTAAAGCATGCTGGCAGTTATGCTGTCAAAGGACCAATTGCCTTTCCCTCCCTCCTTTATGGAATCATCCTTGCACAATATCCTGATGTCCTTGTGGCAAGAGATACAGTCTGCAAAAGAGCTCCTGCCCTTGGCTTGCACTACAAACTGTTTCAGGGATCTCATGCTCCAGACATTGTCATAACATCAGCTGAGACATCGTCTGTGAAGACCCAGTCCAAGACATCAGATGTCATAGCTGTTTTAAAAGAAACTTGCAAAGAGCTGGATGCTAGAAAAAGGACCCTAGAAATTCTAATTGCCAGGCTAGAAAAGGAGGAAGCTGAAGAAAATAGAAGGGAAGAAGGTGTAGAAGCTGAAGGTCATCTCAACATTGAAGAAACTAGCTCCTCTGAGTCTGATGACAGTGCTTGAAGGTTGGTTGCTGTTTGGTGTTGTTGCTGGTCAGTGCTGATATCTGGTGGAGTTTGGAAGTGTGTTCAGTTTTTTTTTCTGCTGCTGCTCTTATTAATTGTTTTTGGATAACTGTATAATCATTATGAACATGTATCTTTGGCCCATTTGTGGCTAAAGAGGGGGAGAATATTTTGGTACTTAATATGTACTTGCCCAATTAGACATTCTATTTTTCTGCAGTCATTTATTTCTGCTGCTATCTATCTCTGATTGCTTAGGGTCTTTAGCCAAAAATCTGCCAAAGGGGGAGTTTGTAGTTGTTTAGGTATTGGCTTGCATTTTTGGTAAAACCCAAGTGTATGTGTGAATGTCATGACTGATGTCATAACATTCTAGTTTAGTTTGTACTGACTCATTAGGCACCTTTGCAGAAAAATATTGTAATTCAAGTACTGGTGTTTATAAGTGTGTATCTGAGCATTTTGCAAAATGATCACATTTTGCTAAATCAGTAGACAGGTTTTCTCAGATGTCATAAACAGATGTTATGACATCTTGTTCTGAACTAACAGGTTTGCAGGTTGGATAAGTCTGAGTTTTTTCAGGAAAATAACTCAGTCTTTCCTGAACAGAATCCTGCGTTTTCTGAGGGGTAACCTAGCTCAACCCTAACCTGGTTAATAAAGTCCTGTGACCTGGTCTTTAGATCAAACGGAATTAACCCTAGGTTTTTGTGGAAACCCTAACTGAAGTTGCAGCTGCTATATATTCAACAGAGCTGCTGTTTTGCAAGGCATCCCTTTTTATTGATCAGAAGATCATTTGTAATCTGTATAGATTTGATTATTGTACTCCAAGCAATTATCATTGTGATAAGTGACTTGGAATAGGTTTCAAATTGTAAGGGCTGTGTAGCACTCAAAGCTTTGAAGCAAGAGTGTTTGAATGTTCCTTGACTAAAGCTGTGAAGCAGAGTCAAGTTAGTTGTGTGGATCACTCAAAGCTGTGAAGCAAGAGTGATTGTGTTGCTTGATTAAAAAGCTGTTAAGCTTAATCAAGTGTTTTTTTTAAGAGTGTCTTCATCAACTCTTAAGTCAAATTGTTTTATGTATCACTGCTGTGATTGAGGGGGAGTGAGTAGGAACTCAGGTTTAAGTTGTACTTAGATTGGAATTGCATTGGGTAGGTCTTAAGTGAAGGAGATAAACTGGTTGGTTTATTCCTGAATTAACATCTCTTATAGTGGATTTCCTCCCTGGCTTGGTAGCCCCCAGAGTAGGTGTTTTTGCACACTGAACTGGGTAAACAATTGACTGCGTTCTTTATTGCTTTTGTATTTACTGTCATATAGTAAGTCACATACGGTGTCATAACATTGAACGTGACATTGAGTATCTGCAGCCAGAATTTCACTTCACAAAGCATACTGAGGGACATGAGTGACCTAGATGGAATTTGTCCATCCTGCATAATAGGATAAATGTCTAAGGGCCCAATATTGAACTGGACAAGGGTGACATGGTTTATGCTTTATGTTCAATATAGACATAAGGGAAAAAGGGTAATTGTACACACAAATATTATCACAGAAAGGTTTTGTCACATCACATGACATTTTTGTGACTTGGGTAGCAGTAATGTGTTGCTAGATACCACTCACTATTTATTATGTTAAATGTGTGATTTAATATAATTGCCAACATCACGAAAACCTACAGGGTCACACACATAAGGCCAGGTTGACGAGAGATAGAGTAAATAAGGAACACCATAAGGTACGGTGCACTTAAGTGAAATATGGATTGTGGTAATGTACTACGCGCTTAAGTGATATGCAGTACATCATAAGGTATGATACCCGTATGCTTAATTGGGCTTTTAGCTTGCAGCCTTAATTGGGCTTTTAGCTTGCATCCCACATAAGTGGTTCTATAAATAGAACCCTTCTACTGAAGCATTTTACATGATGAAAATTCGGTCTTGAAACCCTAGCCGTATATTTTGTCTCACTCTCTCACTCAAGGTTTCTGTTTGTAAGTAGCTAGCACTGTGTCTGGAAGTGATCTGTTCGTATGGACTGAGTAGAGACATTTCTATTCATCAATGTTCGTGATCACAACATCAAAGTTTTGAATCATCACAAGAGGTAATGATTTCTATCACTGACCATGCCCATTCGTAAGAATCACTAAAGGAAAATTTTAATTTTCCGCTGCGTTTTGCATCACAATTTTCTATAAAAATTGGTCACTTTAAAAGGGATTGTCCTGAAAGAAAGGTCAATGGAGATTCTTTTCAAGCTACAATTGCCTTGGGTGAGAATAGTTACAAGGATGCCGATGTACTAGTAGTATCGAGTTTAGAAACTGAATATAGTTGGATCATTGACTCAGGTTGCTCTTATCACATGTGTCCAAGAATAGAATACTTTGAAACTTTGAAGATGGTTCAAGGTGGAGTTGTTTGCCTTGGTAATAATTAGGTTTGAAAGGTTCATGGTATTAGTACAGTCAAACTTAAAATGTTTGATGATCGTGAACTTCTTATTCACAATGCGAGGTATGTTCCAGAACTCAAGTGAAATTTGTTATCTATAAGTATGTTTAATGATATAGGCTATTGTTTTAGATTTGAACATAGAGTGTTAAAGATTTCGCGTGATGAAATGATTATTGCTAAAGGGTCTAAAATATGTGTTGTATATATTTTAGTGGAGGTTTTCATGAAAAGTAAGAACTATCGGATTTGGATTTAAAGCGTTATGAATGCCTTGAGAAAGTTTTAGAGGAGTATGATGAATTCGGCATAAATCAAGGGATAAAAATGCATGTTATTGCTGAGTTGTTATTGAGTTTTTGGGGAAGATCTGGGGTTAAAATAACTTACTTAATTGATAGAGAATTTTTTCAAAGGGAAAAGAGTGAAAACTAAGGGAGAAACTATAATGGAGAAAACTCAGTTTGAGATGGAGTTTCCTACTATGGATACTAGCAGTATTGAGGGAGTAATTAACAAGATCTTTGATTATCATTTGACTCATGATAAGGTAAAGAGGGTTATTGTAGCATGTCAAAGGGACAATTATGCTAGCCTTGGATATTATGTTTTTAATGTGGCTGAAGAACTGCAAAATAAAAGAAGAAAAACCTTCAGAGAGGCATTTGAAACTAGGTGAAGTCAAGGGTGGTTGAAAAATCATACTTGTATGCTTGTTAAATTACCTAGGCAAAAAAGGTAATTGGAAACAAGTGGATTCAAGTGGTGAGATCAAGATTCAAGGGTTGATTGAATTTGATCAAGGTTATTGATTAAGAGTTTCAACCTAGTAGATAGCGGCAATGTTGTTGATGGTTAAATTGGTGTCAATACGATTTAAAGTCAAAGTGGAGATTGTTAGAATATACCTTAAAACCTTTGTCGATTCGATCAGTTCGGTTCAATGATCCATTAATTAATGTTAGAATATTTTATATTAATTTAGATATCATATAAATTAATATAAAAATATATTATAAGATATTTATAATATTCTAAAAGATATTATAAGATATATATTTATAATATTCTATAAGATATATAATTATAATAGTCTAAGAGATATTATAAGATATTTATAATATTTGAGAGATGTTATAAGATTATAATAATATATTTTATCTAACAATTAAGGAGATATATTTTGGTATTTGTTATGAAAATGTTGGATTTTCACTATTATAAATATGTATGTTATTATAGTAACAAGAGAGGCAAGGGTTTAAATGCATAACATAAGGGTTTGACTATTCTCAAGGGAAACACTACTACAAATAATACTTGTAACATCGGTCACGAAATTCACTTTATCTCGGAAACCCAGGCGAGGTTAGTAAGGTCGTCATGAAAAGTATCCACTTAACACCTCGATGTTTTAAAAGCTGAGGTTAAAATTGAAAAGGCCACGAGTTCGATTCCTAGGAACTGCATATATTTTATTTTCTACATTTTGTTGTGCTTTTCATATAGCTATAAATTTTGTTTATATTCTGAGGTTATAAGGTATTCATTTACCTTAGATTTAGATGAAAACTAATGGGTTAATATGAAGCTTTTTGACTATATTTATCAATTTCATTGACTCCCTATATCATTTTTTGCCTGTATCGTTTTCACTGGCTTGTATCATATCATTATAATAAATCTATTAGCCTTCCAGTATTATTTTTTACCTAGAAACTACAAAATATGTAACAAAATATCATATATAATTTCAAACCAAGTGTGTAAATAAACATTGTTATCATCAAGAAAAAAATAAGAAAACCTATATTCATATAAAAATAATATTATAGCAACCAACATAAACTATTGTTCTTGTTCTTGAGCTTCATAATGAGATAAGAAGACACTGACCAACGTGATCAGATGTCATCAATTTCCTCTATTGAATATGGTTTTTGGTTGTTATGCTCTTACAATTAGAACAAAATTTAAACTAAAAACAACAACAATTAGTTTATGAAGTATACATAACCTGAATTAAGCTAATACCTTATTCTTCAACCATCCTTGTATAATGTCATCAGAGATAATATGAAGCATATAGCTTATAACATAATATCCACAATAATAGGCGTTGGTTTGTTTACGCCACTACAAAAAAAAATTCATTTATTAGTCACACTAATACTATACTTATTCTTGGGTAATACAAGTTTGGATTTTTACCCATAATATTTCTTCTTTGCACATCAATTCTAAAGTTAAATTTGATTATAATAAATAATAAAACTTACCTACTCAAAGTGTTGATCACAACATCGAGAAATGTCGAATGCACTGAGAAAAACACAAATATACTATTTTTCTTGGGAGACATGACAAGTAGTTGCCAATGTCGGCTGCATAAACATTCAGAATAATTAATAATATGCATAAAATTGATTTATAAATGAAAACAAAAATTAATATATACTTACTCACGGTAAAACGGGATCACATGATAATATTTGATGCTTCCTCTCTCTATCAACTTATATTGTAAGTAAATTCTGACTTCGTGACCTAGAGAATCGCGAGTAAGAGAAATCTTCACAACATATAAGATACAATACTTTTTTAGAAATTACTTTCTGAACAGAACTCATGGACGTACCTGCAAGGTCAAATCTTTGTGCTAAAGTATAAGAATGTATGTATATAAATAGAAATCAACATAAAACTATAACTACGATGACCAAATTTGCAATATGAACTAGTCTAGTTCCTCATCTTCCTTCAAAAATTCATGTAACAAATTCTTGTTAAGAAACACAGGCTAGTGTGGATCATGACTTAATTTAATACCTATAGTAATGGTTTCAATACTCGACAACATCATCTATAGTCTCCGAAGGCTATCTTGATTTGGTGGTGAGGGTTCAACACTGCCTTGGTTGGCAGAAAAACTATGTGTCGCGCTTGTACCATCCATAACTTTCTGAACTACATTCTCTCTAATTTCCATCTGATTTGAATTTGTATGGCTGATTATACCCAACGAACTCAATTTCTGCATCATAAAAACAACATAAATATAATCCAAAATTGAAATACATAGACAATAATAACAACAAAATACAACTTATACCTCAAGAACATCACAGGTACACTTACCAGTCCTCTTCTTATCATTCATCTTCTCTCGCTCCTCTTGCTTCTTCTGGACACTCTCCCGCCCAGTTTTCAACAATTTCTCCCTCTCCTCCTCCAAAAACTTCTCATGCACTGTTTGCAACAACCTATCCCTCTCCTCCTCCAAGAACTTCTTATGCACCGTCTGCCATAACCTCTCCCTCTCATCCTCCAAGAACCTATCCCACTTCTCCCTTTCCTCCCCCAACTTACAACAACAATCTCTTCAACCTCTGTCTTACTCATTTTTTCTCTAGATGATTGAGATCGTCCAAAATATACCTTGAAGCCAAAGCATCTACCAAGATCACGGACACGCCAATGATGCTCCTCAGTTCCAATCACTTCTACCAAGATGTCATGACGACCTTGTGAAGTGAAGTGGTCGACTTTGGTTTGTTCAACAAGATCATCATACAACACATTAAATTTTATCTTTACCAAATTGATTTAAATAAAATAAATATACTTGAAAAAAGTATCTACTTAGAATACTTTAAGCCTCTTCGCGCATAGCATCTGATGTATACTCGCCATCATTTCTTTGGCGTTTCCTCTTCCATTTCTCATGGCGTGATGGTGGATATGGAATTCGATCAAGACTTATAGAATCTCCCAGCTCTACTTCCATTTTTTTTCTCTTTTCGTCCATCATTTTTTTTCAATTCTTTGATATCCTCCACGAGATAACCTATGTAGATAGATATTTCTTGCTCAACTTTCCTTTCTTTTTTGGATCTTTTCCAAGAAGTTGGGAATTTTGCGAGACTCTACGAATTTCTTCCAATTATCTTGATTAATAAATGAATATAACTCGTATGGAGGTGGTTCTTTATGATGTTTAATATAATCATGGGTGAGTTTTGTCTTAAACCCAATTCAACGTTTACCATAATAAGCAAACATTTTTTTCACGTACTTATCATTTGGAGTAACAATGAAGTGATCCTATGTTTATACAATAGAGATTTTATTAGTATTGCACAAAAATATACTTGTAAAACAAATGATAGAATACAAGATAAATACCATAATATTGACCCATATATTGTTTTTAAATTCATCATCAATGTCATGCCAACTATTTACCAAAATACTCATTTTACTTCTACTTTGTAACACAATATAACCCAAAAAATCACCAGCAAGTTCACCTTCAACCTTGCTGGTTTCTGCATCAACTCTAATCGGGTGTCGAATACCAAGTTCGTTGGCTTTTTTCACCTTTGTATACATTGTGGTACCTCTGGTTTTTCTTTTATGACTTTGTGTATTAACAGAGTTTGTAGCAGATGTTGTATGGGAAGTACTTGTCGAATCAGTCATGACTATCAAGATGAATAGACAAAGTGAAAAACTAACGTTGATGAATATGCAAATGGAAAATAATAGATACATAATGATAAATAGACAAAGTAACGAAGAAACCCTAAACAAACTGATTAATAGGCAAAGTGAAAAACTAACATTGATGAATATACAAACTAGCGATTCAGTGAAGATCAAACCTGTTGTGAAAATAACGTTTGATGAATATCTGTTGGAAGAGTTTTGGTGTCGCCTAGGATGTTTTGCAAAATGAGAGTGACGAACTGACGTTTGAGTGTTGATAGGTAAATAAAAAGTTAGAAACTAGCTAGATATTTCTATGAAGTATTTCATGCAAAATAAGTTTCGTTTCGGTTTTACAAAAAAACTGACGTGGTTGTTTTATTAAAAATATAAAATACCAAAATAACTTCATAGCGCCATATTCTGGGAATTCATTTAAATAATATATCACGTCAGATATTTAGGAAAATAGAGGGGTTAGAATATATCAAATAAAGTATTAAAATAAGATTTTGAAATTAATATTATGAAATTGTTAATGAAAAATATATCATGTCTCAGTTAGATCATATAGCTGAGGTAAATACTAATGGAACAAATAAAAAAATGGAAATTGGAAAGGCGCCATGTGAGAAATACCTACTAAACAATTGAAAAAAACATAAAATGTAGTAATTGGATGTCGAAGAGAGCTTCCTTATTGCTATCTTATCTCAGTTATATTAAATATCTGAGGTCTAATGTTTTTTTTAAAAAATTAATACAACATAACGCTTTCAGGACCTATACCCTCGTTTTTTCATTGTTTGACGTGTAAGCTTCGTCATGAAAAACGTTATTTGTTGTAGTAAAACCTTAGAAAAGCAAGAGTTTTGAAAACATTTGGAGTTATATAAGGTTATTGAGAATTCGGAAACACTTGTTTATACATTGTGATTGAGTTATTCATATATTGAAGGTTAAAGAGGTTAGGAAACACTTGAGTAAAAAATAGACTAATTCTTGGGTGCCTTCAGGGTTGTTCTTGAGAACCTGAAGGCGAATGTTATTTTCTTGTAACTCATATGAAATTCCTTGTAATAACTTTCTGAGTATAGTGAATTGAATAACGGCTCTCTCTTCCAGAATATATCGTTTAATCGAATTGGATAAACAAACTTTCGTCTTTTTCTCGTCTTATTTTATTATATCATCTTAGTACATATTATTATTGTTGTAGACCATTTATTTTGGTTGTTACTATTTTTTATCTCACGAATTAATAGGAAATTTTGTTTTATAATTTATAACAAGATTCACAAAAAAAAAAGTTCCTTTTAATCTATCACCGCTTACCACCACAGATTCGTCGTCGGTGTTTGGCATAAAAATCCTCTGTCATTATTGGGCGCACTTTTCTTCTCTTTACCTTTTATCGTGTTTATGTTTTTTGAGAAAAAAATTATGAATTTGTTTGTGTTTATCAGTTTGTGAAAAGCTTGAGATTCTAAATTTTTTTAGTAAAAATATACAACACTCAATAAATAGAACAAGTACAAATTTCTCTCTAAAAAATTTAATTTTTAAAAAAGGAGTTGATAGGTGTTTTATTCCTCGCAACATAATTTTCCAAATTTTCAATTTCTCCCAAATACTTGTTAGGGGTAAAATGTCTTGAATTGATTTTTTTTTTTCTCTCTATTAATGTGTTCCTAGGAGTTATTCTCCGTGCAAAGTAACTTTTTTGTGAGATGCTTTTCTACGAACAAACTCCTCACAAATTCCAGATTTCGAGTAATGTATCAAAATACTATTTTCAAATTGAAAATATTTTTTTATCTTCCACGTCCTTAACCTATATCTACCTTTAGATTATCTAAAGATAAAAATAAAATAATGTTAATATTCTTAGAAATAACAAGACACCACTTCAACCATCTAAAAATAATATTTCAAACATACGTTAACAGATCATAGATCACAAACAAATGTGTAATCAAATTTGTTCTTTCCTACACATTGGAAAAAATACATCCACATGATTTGTTCTTTCCTACACATTGGAAAAAATACATCCACATGATACACTAAAGCCTTACACGTAAACGAGTTACTTCTAATAGAAACATTTTTTTCAGAGTGATGGTCAGTGTTGAAATATTAAATTAGATTTGATTAGATTTAATATTTAAATATAATCTAAGTTGTGTTATCTCAAATTCAATTAGAGTTGTATATAAATAATTATAGTGTGTATTATTATTTGTATCATTCAATAATACAAATCTTTATTTCTTTTATTATTATTATCTCTTTTTCTCCTCACTAAAAGTGCCTTACGCACTAACAAATTGGTATCCAGAGCTTTAAGTTATTTTTCTTGATCAAGTTTTCAAGAATTTCACGTCAGAGATCGTGTTTCTAGGGCAAGTGAATCAACCGCTGCGAAGATGGCTAGTGATAAGGGCATTCTGAATTCTCTTCCAATGTTTGACGGCAAAAATTAGATCCGATGGAAAAAACAGATGCAATTCTTGTTTGGCTTCCATGAAACCCTAGAAGTGGTTACCGACAGCGTTCCTGCGTTGGCTGCAAATGCAACCGACGAACGGAAAAAAACCCATAACAAAGTCAAGAAGAAAGATTGCAAGGCTGCCTATTGCATTCAAACGGCTGTCGATGCTGATAATTTCGACAGAATCTCTCATGTTGAAACGACGAAGGAGAAATGGGTTATTCTGGTGAAGTATTACGAAGGAGGTGAGAAAGTCAAGGTTGTCAAATTACAAACCTTACATCGATAATATGAGCTATTGTCGATGGGAGAAGATGAAAAAGTTGTAGAACATGTGTCGAAGGTTCAGAAACTCGTCCATCTCATGAAGGGTTGTGGTGAAACCATTACTGATAAGATGATAGTTGAGAAGGGAATGAGAACATTGACCTCTCACTTTGATCACGTTATCGTAGCCATTCAAGAATCCAACAATCTTGAAACCACTAAAGTGGAAGATTTGGTTGGTTCATTGGAGGCGTATGAGATGAGAATTATCGAAAGGAAAGGAGTTTAGGACTCGATACAGGCACTGGAAACTTAGACATGGAAAAAGGATGGTGGTTCCAACAAAATCAAAGGAAAGTTCGTAAGACTCATGGCAAGAAGTCTTGGTCGAATCCCCATAAGAATAAGGTCGAAGATAGATCTTCTGAATCCTCGAAAAGGGGAGGAGGAAACTATCAAAAGGACAAAGAAGATAAGAAAGGTATGCAATGTTATAACTGTGAAAAATAGGGACACTTTGCCAATAATTGTTGGTATATAAAAGACAAGGGATCAACAGGCAAGGACGGAGGAGCGAATCTTGCACGCCAAGATTCAGATGATTCTGAAGGTGGTATGGTTGTTATGGTTGCAGTTGTAGATAACCATGTCGAATCCAAGATCTGGTTTCTCAACTCAGACTGCTCAAACCACATGACTGGTCAAAAGGAATGGTTGGCATATTTTGACGAGTCGAAGAAGAGCAAGATAAAACTTGTTGATAATAGTTCGTTGCAAGCAGAAGGTACTGACAACATAGTCTTTCAAATGAGTAATGAAAGGAAAGCTATAATCAAAGATGTTCTCTATATACCTGGAATGAAATGCAACTTTCTAAGTGTTGGAAAACTAGTCGAAAAAGGTTTCACAGTTGTCATGAAAGATGGAGTTTTGAAATTGTTTGACACCAAGAACAATTTGGTCTTAAAATCTCCATTGTCGAAGAATAGGACATTTAAGACTATGATCAGTTCGACAAAAGTACAATATTTGAAAATTATTGTCGACCACAAGGATAGTTGGTTGTGGTATTTGAGGTTTGGGCATTTGAATTTTAGATCACTTAATCAACTGATTACTCAAGATATGGTTACTGGTATTCCAAGCCTTGAGACGCCTGAAAAACTTTGTGAAGGTTGTTTAGTGGGAAAGCAATCCAGAAATTCTTTTGTTTCGACTATGTCAATGAGATCATCCTGCATTCTTGAAGTGGTGCATTCAGATGTATGTGGTCCATTCGAAGAACATACAATTGGTGGAAATAAATATTTTGTTTCGTTTGTCGATGAGTTTAGCCGAAAGTTATGGATATATGTGATCAAACAAAAGGACGAAGTATTCGAAATCCTTAAGAGATTCAAGATGCTTGTGGAAAACCAAAGTGAGAAGAAGATCAAAGTTCTGCGAACAGATGGAGGTGGCGAATACGCATCCAAGATGTTTGATGATTTCTATGCAGAACATGGTGTTGATCATGAGGTAACTGCTCCTTATACACCTCAACATAATGAAATTGCTGAAAGAAGAAACAGAACCATATTAGATATGGCGAGATGCATGCTGAAGCAAAAGAATTTGCCAAAGTCTTTATGGGGAGAAGCTGTTTCGACTACAGTTTATATTTTGAATAGGTTTCCTACTAAGATATTGAAGAACAAGGTTCCTGAAGAAGTTTGGAGTGGCAAACGACCATTAGTAAGTCATTTGAAGGTGTTTGGATCTATGTGTTACAAGCATGTTCCTGATGCAAGGAGAAGGAAGCTTGATGACAAGAGTGAACCTATGATTCTGGTAGGATATCATAAAACTGGTGCATACAGACTATTTAATCCAGTTAATGAGAAGATTGTGTTGAGTCGAGATATTGTGATTAATGAAAATTATGCCTGGGATTGGAATTCTAGCAACAAGCCATTAATGAACTTTGATTTCGACGAAGAAACTAATGAAGTAGAGGTCAAAGGAATTGTTGAGAATCCAGTCGAAGTCAAAGAAGAAGCAGTTGCTGACACTCCCGACACAGTCGAAGTCGAAGAGGATGTGGCTGAAACAAGCCAAAGACCTCAAAGAAATAAAGTTCTTTCAACAAGACTTCATAATTATGAAGTGGTGGGTGATGATGAAATCACACCAAATAGAGAATTAGTTCATTTTGCTTTACTTGTAGGTGTTGAACCAATTAACTATAGCAAATCTTTGAAGATTAACAAGTGGAAGTTATCTATGGTCGAAGAGTTACAGGCAATCGAAAGAAACAACAAATGGGAGTTAGTCAAATTGTTAGCACATACAAAAGCTATCAAAGTAAAGTGGATGTTGAAGTTGAAACACAATACAGATGGGTCAATAGCAAGACATAAAGAAATATTAGTAGCTTGAGGTTTTCTTCAAAGAGCAGGACTCGACTACTCTGAAGTATTTGCTCCAATAGAAAGATTAGAGACTGTTCGACTAGTGGTAGCATTGGCATGCAACCAAGGCTGGTCGACATTCCATCTAGATGTGAAATCAGCATTTCTGAATGGTCCTTTAGACGAAGAAGTTTATGTCACACAACCTCCTGGGTCTGTGATTCAGAAGGAAGCGAGTAAAGTATATAGATTGCACAAAGCGCTCTATGGCCTCAAGAAGGCACCTAGGGCATGGAACAAGAAGATCGACTCATACTTAATCGAATTAGGATTTGTCAAATGCAAATCAGAGTATGGTGTCTATGTTCAGGTTATAGCACAAGATATAACAATCATCTGCTTATATGTTGATGACTTTCTAGTAACTGGAAATAGTTTGGATAACTTGTCGAAGTTCAAAGAGCTGATGACGAAGGAATTTGAAATGTCGGATCTAGGAAAATTGTCTTATTTTCTAGGCATGGAATTTCAAATATCGAAGTAAGGTATGGTGCTACATCAAAGAAAGTGTGTCAAAGAGATACTCAAGAGATTCAGAATGGATGATTCGAATCCTGCATCCTCACATGTCGAACCAAATGTGAAGTTGGAGAAGAATGGAGAGGAAGACAAAGTCGATGCAACTTTGTTCAAGCAAATTATGGGATCTCTGAGGTATGTGTGCAATAGTCGACCTGATATAGGTCTCGCAGTCGGATTAGTAAGTAGATTTATGGGTGAACCAAGAGTGTCACATATGAAGGCTGCAAGAAGAATCCTGGGATATTTGAAGGGTTCAATAAATTGTGGAATACTATTTCGACGAGATTCTGAAGGCAAAGAAGTAATAGTTAATTGTTTTTCAGATGCTGATTGGTGTGGAGATAAGGAAGATCGAAGAAGCACAACTGGATATTTCTTTCAAGTATTTGGTGCCCCAATCTCATGGTGTTCGAAGAAGAAACATGTGGTGGCATTTTCATCGTGTGAAGTTGAATATATAGCAGGATCCTATGCTGCATGTCAAACAATTTGGATCAGATCTGTACTTGAAGAAATGACTGTCGAAGTGAAGAAACCTCTAGTATAGCAAATCGACAACAAGTCAACCATAAATCTGGCGAAGAATCCAATTCGGCATGGAAGAAGTAAACATATTGAAGCAATGTTTCACTTCTTGAGGGAAAAAGTAAATCAATGTGAACTTGAAGTTAGGCATTGCTCAAGTGAAGCACAGTTGGCCGACATTTTTACCAAAGGATTGAAGATCGACAGATTCCTGAATTTGAGAAAGAAATTAGGAATAGTTCAGATTGACTATTTTTGAGGATGTTCGACAACTTGGATTATGGAGTGTGTTGAAATATTAAATTAAATTTGATTAGATTTAATATTTAAATATAATCTAAGTTGTGTTAGTCCAAACTCAATTAGAATTGTATATAAATAGTCATATTGTGTATCATTATTGTACAATTCAATAATACAAATTTTTATTTTCTTTATTATTATCTCTTTCTCTCCTCACTCAAAATGCATCACGCACTAACAATCAAGAGAAATCAATCTTCTTAATATAAAGAATCAAATTCTCCCGATTGATCGAAGGAACAAGAGACATGTCACGCTGAAGGAGACTGTAATAAACTAAGTGGACTAAAAGATTAAAAGGCATAACAAACAAATTATTTTATTAGTTAAAATATATTGTGATTCCAAATAATTTTGTTAGAGCTAATTTATTTGTAGGTTTGATGTTCGGAAAATTATCTAATAATTTATTACATGTAAACATAACTATAAAATTAAACATAGAAGAGACACCTATTAATAAAAACTTAAATTTTTTATATATAAAAATGATTTTAAAATTTCAAATAAAATTTTATAATCATTTTTCAAAATAAAAACTCACTTATCTATCAAAATTTGAATTTAAAAATATTTTAGTTAAATTAAAGTATTTAAGCCTAATTGGTCACATTTATTAGCAGGACCATACTAGTTGCTAACTTGCTATACAATTGTCAAAAACACCATTTATTTATATATTAGTATATCATTCGTACCGACATTAAGAAGGTGTGGAGTTTTTATTTTAAAACGTCTTTAGACAAAATTAATATTAATTTTGTAGACAATTTATTCTTTAACGTTTAGTTGTTCTATTTTAATTTTTAAAATATTTATCTTTATTTTAAAAACTGATATTTTGATCTCTTAATTTTAATATTTCCAACATAACAAATTCAAATTGATGTAAAAACGAAAAATTATATATTTTTGAAGATGTATCAAATAAAAACTTTAATTATTGTAAAAACAAAAAACTTTTAATAATAATCATACAATTTAAAATCAACATCTTAGAAAAATCAACAGTCAAATATATATTTATGTGATATGTTTTTGAACTAAAATTTATCTATTAATTATTATATCTTAAAATTTGAGTAAATTCTAAAATGTTGATTTTAAATCATATTATTATTATTATTAAAAGTTTTCAGTTCTTATAATAATTAAAGTTCTCATATATATATATATATATATATATATATATATATATATATATATATATATATATATATATATATATATATATATATATATATATATATATATATATATATATATATATATATATATATATATATATATTTTTTTTTTAAATATCAATGATCATACAAGTTGATTACTCCTAGTTTAGAGGAGTTATTACTAGAATCATAATGCAGTAAGGTAAATAAAAATTGTAGGTGGTTAAAATAGAATATTAAATTAATCATCATTCGAATGAGAGGTATATCACATATTCGCTATCTTCCATTCATATTTTTTATTTCATTTATTTTAATTTTAAATCATCCCTAAAATTCAAAGAAACGGGGAAAAACCAAAATTGTGCTTCTAGTCAGATTTGAAACTACACCAAAGAGAATAACGGGGCGCAGCAACAACCATCTAGGTTACTTGTCCATTTTGTCATTTTGTTAGTACATGCAGCAACTTAAACATTATCGTTCTTGATTTGTTCACTGATAAAGTTTAAAATACAAACACCATTTTAAATGTAAATGTCGTTTAACCTTACGTCGAATGGTTTGAATTTATATATTAGGTCTATTAAATGGTTTGAATTTATATAATATATCTCATTTTCAAGAAATATTCACCTTATGTTATAGAACATTATATGTTATAGGGCTCATTGATATTACAGTATCAATAAGCTTCTTATGTTATACACACAACTAAGCAAACTACTAGTTTGTTACCATAACTTGAAAAGAATGCGGAAACTGATATTATAGATGCAACCTCTCCTCTATCTTCCTTTTCTCTTCACATCTTATATGCTCCCTCGCCTCCATAACGGTATTGTGATGATTTGTCTATATGAAAACCGCATAAGGATGAAAATTAATCCAAATAAGTCGTAAAAAAGAAAAACTTCCATATAGATTAGTACATTAGGCCACAAAGAATATGAAGATCATCAAAAAGAATATCAAAATGGCAAATATTTTGATCATAAGCCATCTATTTGATGATACCTGGTTAAGATGCCTCAGTATGTATCAGCAATGACACCAAATAGACATTTATCTGCGTCTGATATTTGGTTTTGATAATTTTTAAGTTTTAAGTAAGTAAAACAGATTTCGTTCTTTTGAAAACCACCTACACTGCGACATTCCAAGTAACAATACTCCTCTGCGGCTATTCATGAAACATTTGTACTGTGGAAACCAAAAGACCATAACTTGAGTGCATTGAGTGAGATTAGAACTAAAAATTTAACCTAGTAAGTAATTAGCAGTGTTGGCATAAAACATAAAGGAGAACATGATATTGTTCAACGGTATGAACATTGCAAATCTACAGTGTTGAAGAAGCTCATGAAAGATAGAGAGATAAAATTAAACATTAAAGGAATAATGATCCTGTGGTAAAGCATTTTGTGTTGTAACTAACATGTCCATAGTTTGACTCCAGGTTTAAAGCAAAGATTTTGGACTTTTTTTAGAAATTTGGTGATGAACATGTATATGTCACATTCTAATATGCCAACTCAGCGACACATATTTGTCTTTTGGACCATAATTTTGACTATGATTAATAGAGGTAATAAAAAGTAATAACATTGACTTTTTTGAATAATTAAAAGATTAATTTGGAACTTTTTAGACTCAAGTGACTAAAATGGATCCCGAGGTAAACTTAAGGGACCAAAAAGGATATTTAGTCTAAAATATATTAATTGTAGTAGTGAGGATATTGATTTTGATACCTATGTTCTTGTAGCTCGATTAGGGGCCACATGGATGCTTCTAGCTAATTCATGCATTATGAATTTTAAACTCTTTCAATGGATGTAAAGTGTGTGTTCTTGAACGCTTACATCCAAAATGAAGTGTGTTTGTTGATCAAACTCTAAGTTTTATAAACCCAACATTTCCTCATCATGTCTTCAAGCTTAAAAATGATTTATACAACTTAAAATAAGCTATTAGAGCATGGTAAAGAAAGTCTAAGCCTATTTTTGTGGGAGAACAAGTTTCAGAGAAGACAAGTTAATAAAACTGTTTGTCAAAAAGTCTAAGCATAACATTTTAAAAATGTTTAAATTTATGTAGACAATATTTTATTTGGTGCTACTAAAAAATCCTTGTGCAATGATTTCTATGATACGAAGCAAAAGGAGTTCGAGATATCCATAATGGGAGAGTTTCGTTACTTCCAAATGGTTACAAATCCATCAATAAGGTACGTTCATAAATCAAGCCCACTATTGTAAGGAACTTCTAAAGAGGTGATATATGGATAATTCAAAGGTATTTGATACTTCAAGGGATGCATCATGTAATTTGGACAAAGATGAACCAAAAATCCAGTTGAAAAAAGGATGTACCTAGTTTTAAGGAGTGAG